>OX422211.1:160336862-160936862 GCA_949130495.1 Sambucus nigra | reverse complement strand
AAATCAACACTTGAAGAAAAACCGAAAATAAGCTTGCTCCTGTATTGAATTCTTGATGAAAAGAATGTAAATTGTTCTCCAAGATGTTCATGATGATAGATTGTCTTTTAATGATGCATAATAGATTTAAAAGACTCTTAATAGCCTTATACAGGTGTAAAAATTTGTGTAAAGAGGTTGGGATAAACTCAAACTACTCATACTAAAACCTAGGAAATATTACAAAATCTGGTCTTGGACCGAACCCTTTGGCCAAACTGAACCCTTCATTAAACCCATGAAACGAATCGGTTCACCTGACCAAATCGGTTCGGTCAGGATCTCTGCCATGCATTGCTTTATTTTTCCGATTTTCTCTTAATAATAGTTTTGCCATCAGACTTTCTTCTTAACTCCAAACGCATGTAAATTTCTGACCGTAGCTCGGATTGGAGTGACCTTTCTTCCAATATTCTCATGACTTCAATATCTTAAACGTTTTAGTTGACCCCTCCTCTGGGTTCGGGCTAAAAAATACCGAAATGCCCTTGATTTCCTCTCTCGCATTTCTTTCAGTGTTTTGACTTTTCTCTTTTATCCACTTACACAATTTACCTGTAAAACATATGATAAACATGCAAAACATGAAATACTCGCCAAAAAGGTTAGTAGCATCAATATGAGACAAATTGGGGTTAAATTCAATGTTCGGGACCATAAAATTTTAAAATTAAGGGGATAAATACGGAATATTTAGGCCTAATCAATCGTGTCCAAAAGTTTTTTTTCAAAATAAACAAATTGGGGTCACGATTATTGACCGTGACCCAGCGTGGTGCCTTAGTCACGGGTGCTGATCGTAACCCGCGTTATTCCTTGTGGGTCACTACTAGCGACCGTGACCCATATTTTTATCATGCTTAATATGGTCACGGGTGAAGACCGTGGCCCATGTTATAGGTCATGGGTCAAAACCGTGACCATTGGTGATATATAGTGTAGAACAAGAAAGTCTAAAAGATATAGAAAAGAGACATCAATAACTTTAATCTTTAAACAAGGATCATTGAGCTTCCAAAGAACACAAAATCATTTTCATCTTTTACAACTTCTATCTCATTGGAAAATTTGGTTTTCTCACTTTCAAGGGTTTTGATATTTTCTAATAAACTACCCCTTTCAATAGTCAATCGGGAAGAGAAAAGATCTTCGTTCTTCTTAATGGCATTTTCTTCTTTAAATATTTTTAATTTGGAAGATAGAATGACATTATTTTTCAAGAGCCTTTTGGATTCCATATGAAGATTGTCGTAAGAAGTTTGGATACTATCTTCTTCAGTCTCACTATCACCAATACTAACATAAATGTTTTTAATATTAGAAATAAAATGATTCAAATACTCGGGCACGATCACAAGTTCGACAAAATTATGGCAATTAGGACCAAAAATTAAATCACGAACACTATCATACATGCTAAGATCCATCTTCACACACACTAGATCTACCTCAATGTGATGAAACCTATAAAAGTGAGGTCTAGCTCTACTACCAGTTGAGAGTTCGTGTGCTCAAAACCTAGATGGACAATGAATACCCAATTAAGATTTCTTGTCAAAAGGAGATAATATTTTCCTTTAATTTCTTGTTAAGGGTAAACCAACGACACCTAAGGTCTATGTGAAATCTCTACACAGTACACTAGTTCACGCCCCATACCCAGCGGTGACAAAAGATACCAGCATCAACACCTACCTCTCATAGATGGCGCTGCTACATAGTACCTAAAATAACCTACATAACGTCTAGCCCACCTGTGCCGATGTGTGATACGATCCCAAACGCGCGAAACCCCAAGCCGATAGGATCATCCAGGAATATTGGTATGTCCACATAGATAGATATAAATACATATTATTATTACCATATAATATGTGTAGGTAATTACTCTATAATTACCTAAAGTATCCCACATGATGTCCACAAATATTCATCCATTAATAGTTGTCCATCTATTAAATTATTAATTCCTTCTTAATTAAAAGATTATTTAACCATCTAGTTAAATATGATTTCCCAATAAAAATATGTGCCACATTTGTATTTTTAATAAATTAATAGTTGAACCCAACACCGTCCCACCAACTCCGAATTTCTAAAAATACCCCAGAATTAACCCCGATCCCAACTCAACCTATCCCTAGGATCGAATCGATTCGGTTCCTCAGCCAAATCTATTTGCTTCCAGAACGAATCGATTCAAAATGACACGACATCCCAGTTTTGGTAATTTCTTTATCACAAAATTTCTTAATTCCTTTCCAAGATTTTTTCCAATTGTTTATCCTTTAACATAAACATATGGTTAGGTCCGCACCACTTAGTTACTAGAGCAATTAATTTCACGTATTAACATAAATTTCCTTCCCCAATTCCTAGATATTACATGATTAAACCGAGACCCTTAGCTCAAATTTCTACCACAATATCAATTATGTGTAAATCAGATTACGGGGCATATAACATGGGTTCAAAGTCACAAATTTCCAGATCATAATATGCATAAAAAAAAACTCTACATGTGATTTCCAAATTCTCCAAATTTATTCCAAGACCCCTAAGGTATCTATCTTTAAATTCAAGATGTCGATTATCTTAGATTTTTGGGTTAGCAATGTAAAGCCCTAAAAAATCATTAGGAATGTCAATTACATTATTAAGTATAATTTATGATTTATACGTTTGGTGATGGGTGCATATTCACGTGATATATATGTTGTTTACATTATATATTAATTGAGATTATGATCGGGGATAACTCACACTACACCAAAACTGGCGATTGGTCACGGCCAAAATCCATGACCGAGACTGTGGGTCACGACCTTGGGCCGTGACCAATTTTGTGGGTCGCGGCCCAAGTCCATGACCCAAAAACGATCACGGCCATGGGGGGGGGGTCACGACAGATGGTCGCGAACTTGGGCCGTGACCCATGCCGTGACGGGTCGCGACCCAAGTTCGTGACCCACAACCATGACAAATTGGTCGCGGCCCAAGTCCGCGACCCACGACCATGACAAAAAAAGGAAAAAAAATAGTCACGGCCCAAGTTCATGACTCATAACCACGACAAATTGGTCGTAGACTTGGGCCGCGACCCCCAACCGTGATAAAAAAAAATTAAAAAAAAGGTCACGACCCAAGTCCGTGAATCACAACCATGACAAATTGGTCACGGATTTGGGCCGTGACCCTCAACCGTGACGAAAAAAAAGGAAAAAATGGTCAGGGACTTTAGTTGCGACCATTTTTGGTCACGTTTGGGGGTCATGGACATTGGCCGCGACCATTTTTATACGTGAAGGAAAAAATAAAAATGGTCATGGACAAAGTCCATGACCATATTTAACTATAATTTTAAAAAAATGTTTTTTTTTTCCAATCTTAAAATTGGGGGCCCTGTGAGTGCATTGTCGGTTGCTACGTGTAACGTTGGACGCGTACGGGGTGTTACAAATATTTATTATTGGCAAAACAATAAAAAAATCACAAATTGCGAATCCAGAATGTTGTTAATAAACTTATATATATCAAACTTAAAAATATTACACCTCTTAATAATTCACAGACCAAAAAAAATTGGCAGAGTTTCCTCTATTTTCTAGACATTCCAAACCCTCAAAATGTAAAACCTGCTTATTATAAAGCTCGCATGGCTAGAAAATTTAACAATCAAATTATAAAAGCCCGCACGACCATAAAACTAAACAATAAAAGCCCGCATGACTGTAACACAAAAAAAACATAATACTGAATGTCCACAACATTATATAGACAATCTTCATGTTGTAAACCATTGCCTCCTTCATTTGTTCCACGTGAAAAAATCCTACAAATGAAAAGACAAAAAAAAATTATATTAGTAACTAAGTAGTTTTACAAAATATGTATTCAAGCTGAAAAATTGCATTTACGAGTTATAATGGCAGGTTTTTAAGACTAAGTCTAGAAATGTACAAATTATTGTCGTACTCTCAAACTGACAGTCCCGTGATCACGCGGTTAGTTCGTACGAGTAACATTGGTCCCCTGCGAGGTGTTGGTGCCACTCACGGGGCCGTTCGGGGGCTATTTTGGGTTTTCCCCCACTAACGCTATGTTTTTCCTAAGTACTGATATTTTTAAATTATCATCGAATTCTCAAAATGGGAGTCCCGTGATCACGCGGTCAGTTCATACGAGTTACATTGGTCCCGTGAGGGTGTTGGTGTCACTCACGGGGTCGTTCGTGGGCTATTTCGGGTTTTCCGCCACTAACGTCAACTTTTTAAGCCTAAATCTAGAAATATACAAATTATCATCGCATTATCAAACTAGGAGTCCTGTGATCGCGGGGCCAGTTCGTACGAGTTACGCTGGTCCCGTACGAGGTGCTGGTGTCACTCACGGGGTCGTTTGTGGGCTGTTTTGGGTTTTCGCCCACTAACGGCAAGTTTTAAGCCTAAGTCTAAAAATATGCAAATTATCATCGTACTCATAAACCGGCACTCCCGTGATCACACGATGAGTTCGTACGAGTTACATCGATCCCATGCGAGGTGTTGGTGCCAGTCATGGGGCCGTTTGGGGGCTGTTTCGGATTTTCGCCCACTAACAAAATGTTTTGCCTAAGTCCAGATATTGTTAAATTATCATAATATTTACGAACCGGGAGTCCTGTGATCACGCGATCAATTCGTACGTGTTACATTGGTCCCGTGCGAGGTGTTGGTGTCACTCACGGGGCCATTCGGGGGCTATTTCGAGTTTTCCCCCACTAATGCCAAGTTTTTAAGCCTAAGTTTAGAAATATAAAAATTATTATCGTACTCTCAATACGGGAGTGCCGAGATCGTGCGGTCAGTTCGTACGAGTTACATTAGTCCCGTGCGAGGTGTTGGACGGGGCCGTTCGGGGGCTGTTTCGAGTTTTCGCCCAGTGACGACAAGTTTTTAAGCCAAAGTCTAGAAATATGCAAATTATTGTCATACTCTCAAACCGACAGTTCCGTGATCACACGGTCAGTTCGTACGAGTTACATTGGTCCCGTGCGAGGTGTTGGAGCCACTCACGGGGCCGTTCGTGGGCTGTTTTGAGTTTTTTCCCACTAACGACAAGTTTTAAGACTAAGTCTAGAAATATGAAAATTATCATCGTACTAAAAAACCGGCAGTCTTGTGATCGTGCAGTCAGTTCGTACGAGTTACATTGGTCCCGTGTGAGGTGTGGGTGCCACATACGATGACATTCGGGGGCTATTTCAGATTTTCCCCCACTAACGCCATGTTTTTCTTAAGTCCTGATATAGTTAAATTATCATTGTATTCTCTAACCGAGAGTCCCGTGATCGCGCGGTCAGTTCATACATGTTACATTGGTCCCGTGCGAGGTGTTGGTGCCACCCATGGGGCTGTTCAAGGGTTGTTTCGGGTTTCCCCCACTAACGCCAAGTTTTTATACGTAAGTCTAAAACTATGCAAATTATTGTCGTATTCTCAAACTGGGAGTACCGTGATCGCGGGTCAGTTGGTACAAGTTACATTAGTCCTGTGCGAGGTGTTGGTGCTACTCACGGGGCCGTTCGGGGGCCATTTCGGGTTTTTTCTCACTAACGACAAGTTTTTAAGCCTAAATCTAAAAATATGCAAATTATCATCGTACTCTCAAATCGAAAGTTCCTTGATCGCGCGATTAGTTCGTACGAGTTGCATTGGTCCCGTGCGAGGTGTTGGAGCCACTCACGGGACCGTTCGGGGGCTGTTTTGGGTTTTCCCCCACTAACGACAAGTTTTTAAGCCTAAGTCTCGAAATATGAAAATTATCACCATACACTCAAATCGAGAGTCCCGTGATCGCGGGGTTAGTTCGTACGAGTAACATTGGTCCCGTGCGAGGTGTTGGTGGTACTCATGGGGCCGTTCGGGGGCTATTTAGGGTTTTCGCTCACTAACGACAAGTTTTTAAGACTAAGTCTAGAAATATGCAAATTAACATCATACTCTCAAACCAGGAATCCTGTGATCGCACAGTCAGTTCGTATGAGTTACATTAGTTCCGTGCGAGGTGTTGGTGCCACTTACGGGACCGTTCGGGGGTTGTTTCGGGTTTTCCCCACTAATGCCATGTTTTTCCTAAGTCCTGATATTTTTAAATTATCATCATATTCTAAAATCAGCAGTGCCGTGATCGCACGGTCAGTTCGTACGAGTAACAATAGTCCCGTACGAGGTGTTGGTGCCACTCACGGGGCCGTTCGGGGGCTATTTCGGGTTATCGCCCACTAACGGTAAGTTTTTTAGCCTATGTCTAGAAATATGCAAATTATCATTGTACTCTCAAACCGGCAGTCCCGTGATTGCGTGGTCAGTTCGTACGAGTTACATTTATCCCGTGCGAGGTGTTGGTGCCACTCACGGGGTCGTTCAAGGGCATTTTCGGGTTTTCGCCCACTAACAGCAAGTTTTTAAGCCAAAGTCTAGGAATATGCAAATTATTTTCGTACTCTCAAACTGGAAGTTTCGTGATCGCGCGGTCAGTTCGTATGAGTTATATTGGTCTCGTACGAGGTGTAGGTGCCACTTACGGGGACAGTCGGGGGCTATTTTGGATTTTCGCCCACTAACGCCATGTTTTGCTTAAGTCCTAATATTATTAAATTATGATTGTACTCTTGAACCGAGAGTCCCGTAATCGCGCGGTGAGTTCATACATTTTACATTGGTCCCATGCAAGGTGTTGGTGCCACACACGGGGTCGTTCGGGGGCTGATTCGGGTTTTCTCCCACTAATGCGAAGTTTTTAAGCCTAAGTCTAGAACTATGCAAATTATTGTCATATTCTCAAATTAGGTGTGCCGTGATTGTGCGATCAGTCCGTACGAGTTACATTAGTCCTGTGCGAGGTGTTGGTGCCAGTCACGGGGCCATTCAGGGGATGTTTCGGGTTTTTCCCACTAACGACAAGTTTTTAAGCCTAAGTCTAGAAATATACAAATTATCATTGTACTCTAAAATTGACAGTCCTGTGATCGTGCAGTCAGTTCATACGAGTTACATTGGTCACGTGCGAGGTGTTGGAGATACTCAGGGGGCGTTCGGGGGCTTTTTCGAGTTTTTGCCCACTAACGACAAGTTCTTAAGCGTAAGTGTAGAGATGTGTAAATTATCGTCATACTCTCAAATCGCCAGTCTCGTGATCGCGCGATCAGTTCGTATGAGTTACGTTGGTCCCGTGCGAGGTGTTGGGGGATCTCACGGGGCCGTTCAGGAGTTGTTTAGGGTTTTGATCCTCTAGATATTTTCAATTTATCATCGTAGTCTCAAATCTAGAATCCCATGATCGAACAGTCAGTTCATACGGGTTACATTGGTCCTGTGCGAAGTGTTGGTGCCACTCACGGGGCTGTTCGGGGTCTGTTTCGGGTTTTCCCCCACTGATGCCATGTTTTGCCTAAGTCCTGATATTTTTAAATTATCATTTTATTTACAAACTGGGAGTCCCATGATCGCGCTGTCAGTTTGTAGGAGTTACATTGGTCCCAGGTGAGGTGTTGGTGCCACTCACAGGGCCGTTCGGGGGATGTTCTAGGTTTTCCCCCACTAACGCCAAGTTTTTAAGCCTAAGTCTAGAAATAAGCAAATTATCATGATATTCTCAAATTGGGAATCCCATGATTGCACGGTCAGTTCATACTAGTTACATTAGTCCCGTGCGAGTTGTTAGTTCCATTCGCGGGGTTGTTTGGGGGTTGTTTTGGGTTTTTTTGCCTCTAACGACAAGTTTTTAAGCCTAATTCTAGAAATATGAAAATTGTCATCGTACTCTCAAATCGACAGTCCCTTGATCGCGCGGTCAGTTCGTACGAGTTGTATTGGCCCCGTACGAGGTGTTGGTGCCACTCACTGGGCCATTCGGGGGCTGGTTTCTGGTTTTCCCCCACTAATGCCATGTGTTGCCTAAGTCCTGATATTTTTAAATTATCATCGTATTCATTAATCGGGAGTCTTGTGGCCGTGCAGTCAGTTCGTACGAGTAACATTTGTCCCGGGCTAGGTGTTGGTGCCACTCATGGGGCCATTTGGGGGCTATTTTGGGTTTCCCCCCACTAACGCCTAGTTTTTAAGCCTAAGTCTAGAAATATGCAAATTATCATCGTATTCTCAAACCGAGAGTCCCATGATCACGCGGTCAGTTCCTACTAGTTACATTGGTCCCGTATGAGGTGTTGGGGCCACTCAAGGGGCTATTCGGGGGCTGTTTCGGGTTTTCGCCCACTAATGGGAAATTTTTAATCCTAAGCCTAGAAAAATGAAATTATTTGTCTTACTCTCAAACCAACAGTCCCGTGATCGCCCGATCAGTTCATACGAGTTACATTGTTCCCGTGCGAGGTGTTGGTGCCACTCACAGGGCCGTTCGGGGGCTATTTCTGATTTTTGCCCACTAACGCCATGTTTTGCCTAAGTGCTAATATTTTTAAATTATCATCGTATACTCAAACCGGTGGTCCCATGATCGTGCGGTCAGATCATACGTGTTACATTGGTCCCGTGTGAGATGTTAGTGCCACTCATGGGACTGTTCGGGGGCTGTTTCGAGGTTTCCCACACTAACGCCAAGTTTTTAAGCCGAAGTCTAGAAATAAACAAATTATCATTGTATTCTCAAACCGGGAGTCCCGTGATCACGCGGTCAGTTCATACGAGTTACATTGGCCCCGTGCAAGGTGTTGGAGCCACTCACGGGGTCGTTAGGGGGCTGTTTCGGGTTTTCGCCCACTAACGATAAGTTTTTAAGCCTAAGTATAGAGATATCCAAATTATTGTCGTACTATCAAACCGTCAATTGCATGATGGCGCAATCAGTTCGTACAAGTTACAGTTCGAGGTGTTGGTGCCTCTCACGGGGCCGTTCAGAAGTTGTTTCGGGTTTTGGCCCTCTAATGCCATTTTCTAAATCTAAGTCTAGATATTTTCAATTTATCATCGTATTCTCAAATCGGGAATCCCGTGATTACACAGTCAGTTTGTACGAGGTACAATGGTCCTATGCGAGGTGTTGGTGCAACTCACGGGGCCGTTCGGGGGCTGTTTTGAGTTTTCCCCCAGTAACGACTGGTTTTTAAGAATAAGTCTGGAAATATGCAAATTAACGTCGTACTCTCAAACCGTCAGTCCCATGATCGCATAGTCCATTCGTACGAGTTACATTGGTCCCGTGCAAGGTGTTGGTGCCTCTCACGGGGCCGTTCGGGAGTTGTTTTGAGTTTCTCCCCTCTAATGCCATTTTTTAAGTGTAGGTCTAGATGTTTTCAAATTATCGTCGTATTATCAAACCGACAATATTGTTATCGCGCAGTCAATTTGTATGAGTTACATTGGTCCTATGCAAGGTGTTGGAGCCACTCACGGGGCCGTTCGGGGGATGTTTATGGTTTTCACCGACTAATAAAAAGTTTTTAAGCCTAAGTCTTGAAAAATGCAAATTATAGTCGTACTCTAAAACCGGCACTCCCACGATTGCACGGTCTGTTCGTATGAGTTTTATTGGTCCCGTACGAGGTGTTGGTGCTACTCACGTGGCCATTCGGGGGCTGTTTTGGGGTTTTTCCCACTAACAAAATGTTTTTAAGCCTAAGTGTAGAAATATACAAATTATCGTCATACTCTCCAATTGACAATCCCGTGATCGCGCGATCAGTTCGTACGAGTTACATTCATACCGTGCGAGGTGTTAGTGCCACTCACGGGGTCTTTCGGGGGCTATTTCGGGTTTTCCACCGCTAACGCCATGTATTGCCAAAGTCCTCATATTTTTAAATTATCGTCGTATTCTCTAATCGGAAGTCTTGTGATCGCGCGGTCAGTTCGTACGTGTTATATTTGTCCCAAGCGAGGTGTTGGTTCCACTCACAGGGCCCACTAATGACAAGTTTTTAGGCCTAAGTCTAGAAATATGCAAATTATCGTCGTACTCTCAAACTGGCAGTCCCATGATCGCGCGGTCAGTTCGTACGAGTTACATTGGTCCCGAGCGACTGTCGGTGCCATTAACGGGGCCATTCGGGGGCTGTTTTGGGTTCTTGCTCACTAACGACAAGTTTTTATTCCTAAGTCTAGAAATATTTAAATTATCATTTTACTCTCATACCGGCAGTGCCCTTATCACTTGGTCAATCCGTACGAGTTACATTGGTCCCATACGAGGTGTTGGTGTCATTCACGGGGTCGCTCGGGGGCTGTTTCGGGTTTTCCCCCACTAACACCATATTTTTAAATGATCGTCATATTCTCAAATTGGGAGTCTCGTAATCACGCGATCAGTTGATACGAGTTATATTGGTCCCATGCGAGGTGTTGGTATCCCTCACGGGGCCGTTTTGGGGCTGTTTTGAATTTTCTCCCACTAACGCCATGTTTTGCCTAAGTTCGAATATTTTTAAATTATCATCGTATTCTTAAATCAGGAGTGCCGTGATCGCACGGTAAGTCTGTACGAGTTACATTAGTCCCGTGCGAGGTGTCGGTCCCACTCACGGGGCCGTTCGGGGGCTATTTCGGGTTTTCCCCCACTAACACTAAGTTTTTAAGCCTAAGCCTAAAAATATGCAAATGATCATCGTATTATGAACCGAGAGTCCCATGGTGATGTGGTTAGTTCATACGAGTTACATTGATCCCGTCCGAGGTGTTGGCGCCAGTCAAGGGGCCGTTTCGGGTTTTCGCCAACTAACGATAAGTTTTCAAGCCTAAGTCTAGAAATATGCAAATTATTGTCGTACTTGAACTAGCAGTCCCGTGATCACCGAGTTAGTTCGTACGAGTTACATTGGTCCCGTGCGAGGTGTTGGTGTCACTCACGGGGCCGTTCGTGGCTGTTTCGGATTTTCAACCACTAATGCCATGTTTTGCCTAAGTCTTGATATTTTTAAATTATCATCGTATTCTTAAATCGGGAGTCCCGTGATCGCGCGGTCAGTTCGTAAGTGTTACATTGGTCCCGTGCGAGATGTTAGTGCCACTCATGGGGCTGTTCGGGGGCTGTTTCGGGTTTTCCCACACTAACGCCAAGTCTTTAAGTCTAAGTCTAGAAATAAGAAAATTATCTTCGTATTCTCAAACCGGGAGTCCCGTGATTGCGCAGTTAGTTCGTATGAGTTACATTAGTCCCGTGTGAGGTGTTGGTGCAACTCATGGGGCCGTTCGGGGGCTGTTTTGGATTTTTACCCAATAACGCCATGTTTTGCGATATTGTTAAATTATCATCGTATTCTCGAACCGAGAGTCCTGTGTTCACGCGGTCAGTTTGTACGAGTTACATTAGTCCCGCACGAGGTGTTGGTACCATTCACGTGGCCGTTCGGGGGCTGTTTCGGGTTTTCACCCACTAACGAAAAGTTTTTAAGCCTAAGTCTAGAAGTATGCAAATTATCATCATACTATAAAACCGTTAGTCCCATGATCGCGAGGTCAGTTCGTACGAGTTACATTGGTCCCGTTCGAGGTGTAGGAACCACTAACGGGGTCGTTCGGGGGCTGTTTCGGGTTTTTTCCCACTAAGAAAAGTTTACAAACCTAAGTCTAGAGAAATGCAAATTATCACCGTACTCTCAAACCGACAATACCGTGATCGCACGGTCAGTTCGTATGAGTAACATTGGTCCCGTGCGAGGTGTTGGTGGTACTCACGGGGCCGTTCAGGGACTGTTTTGGGTTTTTTCTACTAGCAATAAGTTTTTAAGCCTAAGTCTAGAAGTACGCAAATTATCGTCGTACTCTCAAAATCGGTAGTGCCGTGATCGCGCGGTCAGTTCATACGAGTTACATTGGTCCCGTGCGAGGTGTTGGTGCCACTCATGGGGCCGTTGGGGAGCTATTTCGGGTTTTCGCCCACTAAAACCAAGTTTTTAAGCCTAAGTCCAAAAATATACAAATTATCGTCGTACTCTCAAAATGGTAGTCTCGTGATCGCGCGATCACTTTGTACGAGTTACATTGGTCCCGTACGAGGTGTTGGTGCCACTCACGGGACCGTTCGGGGGCTGTTTCGGGTTTTCCCACACTAACGCCAAGTTTTTACGCCTATGTCTAGAAATAAGCAAATTATCATCGTATTCTCAAATCGGGAGTGCCGTGATCGTGCGGTCAGTTCGTACGAGTTACATTACTCCCGTTCGAGGTGTTGGTGCAACTCACGGGGCCGTTCGGGGGCTGTTTCTGGTTTTCCCCCAGTAACGCCAAGTTTTTAAACCTAAGTCTAAAAATATTCAAATTATCATCATATTCTGAACTGAGAGTCCCGTGGTCGCGCAGTCAGTTTATATGAGTTACATTGGCCCCGTCTTAGGTGTTGGTGCCACTCATGGGGCCGTTTCTAGTTTTAGCCCACTAACGGTAAGATTTTAAGCCTAAGTCTAGAAATATACAAATTATTGCCCTACTTAAACAGGCAGTCCTGTGATCGCGCGATCAGTTCGTACGGGTTACATTGGTCTCGTGCGAGGTGTTGGTGCCACTCACGGGGTCGTTCGGGGGCTGTTTCGAATTTTTGACCACTAATGCCATGTTTTGCCTCAGTCCTAATATGTTGAAATTATCATCGTATTCTTAAACCGGGAGTCCCATGATCGTACGGTCAGTTCGTACGTGTTACATTAGTCCCGTGCGAGTTGCTGGTGCCACTCACGGGGCCGTTAGGGGATGTTTTAGGTTTTCTCACACTAAAGCCATGTTTTTAAGCCTAAGTCTAGAAATAAGAAAATTATCGTGATATTTTCAAATCGGGAGTCCCGTGATCACGCAGTTAGTTCGTACGAGTTACATTAGTCCCATGCGAGGTGTTGGTGCCACTCACGGGGCCGTTCGGGGGCTATTTTTGATTTTTGCCCAATAACGCCATGTTTTACCTAAATCCTGATATTGTTAAATTATCATCATATTCTCGAACTGGGAGTCCCGTGATCACGCAGTCACTTCGTACGTGTTACATTAGTGCCGTGCGAGGTGTTAGTGCCACTCACGGGGCCGTTCGGGGGCTGTTTTGGGTTTCTCCCCACTAACGCCAAGGTTTTAAGCCTAAGTCTTGAAATATACAAATTGTTGTCATATTCTCAAATCGGGAGTGCCGTGATCGCGCGGTCGGTTCGTACGAGTTAGATTAGTCCCGTGCGAGGTGTTGGTGCCACTCACGAGGCCGTTCGGGGGCTGTTTCTTATTTTCGCCCACTAATGAAAAGTTTTTAAAGCCTAAGTCTAGAAATATGCAAATTATCGTCATACTCTCATACTTTTAGTCCTATGATTGCACGATCAGTTCGTACGAGTTACATTGGTCCCGTACGAGGTGTAGGAGCCACTAACGGGACCGTTCGGGGGCTATTTTGGGATTTCGCCCACTAAGAAAAAGTTTTTAAGCCTAAGTCTAAAGAAATGCAAATTACCTTCGTACTTTCAAACCGGCAGTCCCGCGATCGCGCAGTCAGTTCGCATGAGTTATATTGGTCCCGTACGAGGTGTTGGTGCTACTCACGGGGCCGTTCGGGGGCTGTTTCAGGTTTTTGCCCACTAACGACAAGTTTTTAAGCCTAAGTCTAGAAATACGCAAAATATCGTCATACTCTTAAATCGGTAATGCCGTGATCACGCAGTCAGTTCGTACGAGTTACATTCATCCCGTGCGAGGTGTTTGTGCCATTCACGGGGCCGTCCGGGGTCTATTTCGTGTTTTTCC
Source organism: Sambucus nigra (assembly GCA_949130495.1). Lineage (NCBI taxonomy): Eukaryota > Viridiplantae > Streptophyta > Magnoliopsida > Dipsacales > Adoxaceae > Sambucus > Sambucus nigra. The sequence continues at coordinate 160,923,114 of OX422211.1, read as the reverse complement.
CCACTAATGCCATGTTTTGCCAAAGTCCTGATATTTTTAAATTATCATTGTCTTCTTCAACCGGGAGTCTCGTGATCACGCGGTCAGTTCATACGAATTACATTAGTCCCGTACGAGGTGTTGGTGCCACTCACGGGGCCGTTTCGGGGCTGTTTCAGATTTTCTTCGACTAACGCCATGTTTGGCCTAAGTCTGAATATTTTTAAATTATCGTCATCTTCTCAAACTGGGAGTCCCGTGATCGTGCGGTCAGTTCGTACGGGTTACATTTGTTCCCTGTGAGATGTCGGTGCCACTCACGGGGCCGTTCGGGGGTTGTTTCAGGTTTTCTCACACAAACGCCAAGTTTTTTCAACTAAGTCTAGAAATAAGCAAATTATCATTGTATTCTCAAATCGAGAGTCCCGTGATCGTGCGGTCAGTTTGTACGAGTTACATTAGCCTCGTTCGAGTTGTTGGTTCCACTCATGGGGCCGTTCGGGGGCTATTTTGGGTTTTCCCCACTAACGCAAAGTTTTAAGTCTAAGTCTAAAAATATGCAAATTATCATCGTATTCTGAACCCCGAGTCCCGTGGTCGCGTAGTCAGTTCATACGAGTTACATTGGTCCCGTCCGAGGTGTTGGTGCCACTCATGGGGCCGATTTGGGTTTTCGACCACTAACGACAAGTTTTTATGCCTAAGTCTAGAAATATGAAAATTATTATCGTACTTAAATCGGTAGTCTCGTGATCACGCGATCAGTTCGTACGAGTCACATTGGTCCCATGCGAGGTGTTGGTGCCACTCGCGGAGCCGTTCGGGGGTTATTTTGGATTTTCGACCACTAATGCCATGTTTTTACTAAGTCCTAATATGTTTAAATTTTCATCGTATTCTTAAATCGGGAGTCCCGTGATCGCGCGATCAGTTCATATGTGTACATTGGTCCTGCGCGAGGTGTTGGTGCCACTCACAGGGCCGTTAGGGGGCTATTTCGGTTTTTCACTCACTAACGCCAAGTTTTTAAGCCAAAGTCTAAAAATATTGAAATTATCATCGTACTCTCAAACTGGCAGGCCCGTGTTCGCACGGTCAGTTCGTACGAGTTACATTGGTCCTGTGCGAGGTGTTGGTGCCACTCACGGGGCCGTTCGGGGGCTGTTTTGGATTTTTCCCCAATAACAGCATCTTTTGCCTAAGTCATGATATTGTTATATTATCATCGTGTTCTTAAAATGGGAGTCCCGTGTTCGCACGGTGAGTTCATACGTGTTACATTGGTCCCGTGAGGTGTTGGTGCCACTCACGGGGCCGTTCGGAGGCTGTTTCGGGTTTGCCCCCACTAACACCAAGCCTAAGTCTAAAAATATGTAAATTATCATCATATTTTGAACTGAGAGTCCCGCGGTCGTACGATCAGTTCGTACGAGTTACATTGGTCCCGTACGAAGTGTTGGTGCCACTCATGGGGCTGTTTGGGGGCTGTTTCGAGTTTTCACCCACTAATGGTAAGATTTTATGCCTAAGTCTAGAAATATGCAAGTAATAGTCATTCTTAAACTGGCAGTCCCGTGATCACACGGTCAGTTCGTACAAGTTACATTAGTCCCGTATGAGGTGTTGGTGCCACTCACGGGGCCATTCGGGTGTAGTTTTGGGTTTTCACCCACTAACGATAAGTTTTTAAGCCTAAGTCTATTAATATGCAAATTATCGTTGTACTATCAAACCATTAGTCCCGTGATCACGCGATCAGTTCATACGAGATACAATTGTCCCGTGCGAGGTTTTGGTGCCTCTCACGGGGCCGTTCGGGAGTTATTTCGGGTTTTGGCCCTCTAATTCCCTTTTTTAAGTCTAAGTATAGATATTTTCAAATTATTGTCGTATTCTCAAACCGGGAATCCTGTGATTGCGCAGTCAGTTTGTATGAGTTACATTGGTCCTGTGCGAGGTGTTGGTGCCACTCACGGGGCTGTTATTGGGCTGTTTCGGGTTTTTGGCCACTAACGATAAGTTTTTAAGCCTAAGTATAGAAATATGAAAATTATCATTGCATTCTCAAATCGGGAGTCCCGTGATCGCGTGGTTTGTTGGAACGAGTTACATTGGTCCCGTGCGAGGTGTTGGTGCCTCTGACGGGGCCATTCGGGGGTTGTTTTGGGTTTTTACCCACTAACGGTAAGTTTTTTTGAATTTAGTCTAAAAATATGCAAATTATTGTCGTACTCTCAAACCGACAGTCCCGTGATTGCGCGGTCAGTTCATTAGAGTTACATGGGTCCCGTGCGAGGTGTTGGTGCCACTCATGGGGCCGTTCGGGGGCTGTTTCATATTTTCGCCCACTAACGCCATAATTTTCTTAAGTCCTGATATTGTTAAATTGTCATTGTATTCTCAAACCGAGAGTCCCGTGATCAAGCGGTCAGTTAGTAAGTGTTACATTAGTCCCGTGCAAGATGTTGGTGCCACTCATGGGGCCGTTCAGGGGCTGTTTCAAGTTTTCCCCCACTAATGCCAAGTTTTTAAGCCCAGGTCTAGAAATATGCAAATTATAGTCGTATTCTCAAGCTGAGAGTGCCGTGATTGTGCTGTCAGTTTGTACAAGTTACATTTGTCCCGGGCGAGGTGTTGGTGCCACTCATTGGGCCGTTCGGATCTGTTTTGGGTTTTCACCCACTAACGGCAAGTTTTTAAGCCTAAGTCTAGAAATATGAAAATTATTGCCGTACTCTAAAAATAGCAGTCCTGTGCTCGCGCGATCACTTCGTAGGAGTTACATTTGTCCCGTGCGAGGTGTTGGAGCCACTTACGGGGCCGTTCGGGGACTGTTTCGGGTTTTCCCACACTAACACCAAGTATTTAAGCCTAGGTATAGAAAAAGGACAATTATCATCGTATTCTCAAATTAGGAGTGTCGTGATCACGCGTTCAGTTCGTACGAGTTACATTAGTCCCGTGCAAGGCGTTGGTGCCACTCACGGAGCCGTTCGGGTTTTTTTTTGGGTTTTTCCCCACTAACACCAAGCCTAAGTCTAAAAATATGTAAATTATCATCGTATTTTGAACTCAGAGTCCCGTGGTCATGCGATCAGTTCGTATGAGTTACATTGGTCCCGTGCGAGGTGTTGGTGCCACTCACGGTGCCGTTTCGGGTTTTCACCCACTAATGCCAAGTTTTTAAGCCTAAGTCTAGAAATGCAAATTATATTCATACTCTCAAATCGGTAGTACCGTGACCACGCGGTAAGTTCGTATGAGTTACATTGGTCCCGTGTGAGGTGTTGGTGCTACTCACGGGGCCGTTCGGGGGCTATTTTGGATTTTTGCCCAATAACGCCATGTTTTACCTAAGTTTTGATATTGTTAAATTATCATCGTATTCTTAAACCGGGAGTCCAATGATTACACAATCAGTTTGTACGTGTTACTTTGGTCCCATGGGAGGTGTTGGTGCCACTCATGGGGCCGTTCGGGGGCTATTTAGGGTTTCCCCCACTAATGCCAAGTTTTTAAGCCTAAGTCTCAAAATATGAAATTTTTTGTCATATTCTCAAACTAGGAGTGTCGTGATCGCACGATCGGTTCGTACGAGTTATATTAGTCCCGTGCGAGGTGTTGGTGCCACTCATGGGGCCGTTCGGGGGCAGTTATGGGGTTTCTCCCATTAACGACAAGTTTTTGAGCCTAAGTCTAGAAATATGTAAATTATAGTCATACTCTCAAACCGTTAGTCTCGTGGCAGCGCAATCAGTTCGTACGAGTTACATTGGTCTCGTGCGAGGTGTTGGTACCTCTCATAGGGCCGTTCGGGAGTTGTTTCAGTTTTTAGCCCTCTAATGCCATTTTTTCAGTCTAAGTTTAGATATTTTCAAATTATTTTCATATTCTCAAACCGAGAATCTCGTGACCGCGCAATGAGTTTGTACGAGTTACATTGGTCCTGTGCGAGGTGTTTGTGCCACTCACGGGGCCTTTCGGGGGCTATTTCAGGTTTTCGCCCACTAACGACAAGTTTTTAAGCCTAAGTCTAGAAGTATGAAAATTATCATCATATTCTCAAATCGGGAGTCCCGTGATTGCGTGTTCTGTGCTTACGAGTTACATTGGTCCCGTGCGAGGTGTTGGTGCCTCTCATGGGGCCGTTCGGGGGCTATTTCTAGTTTTTGCCCACTAACTGCAAGTTTTTAAGATTAAGTCTAAAAATACGCAAATTATCATCGTAATCTCAAATCGGCAGTCCCGTGATCGCGCGGTCAGTTCGTAAGAGTTACATTGGTCCCCCGCGAGGTGTTGGTACCACTCATAGGGTCGTCCAGTGGATATTTCAGATTTCCGCCCACTAACGCCATGTTTTGCTTAAGTCCTGATATTGTGAAATTATCATCGTATTCTCGAATTGGGAGTCCCGTGATTGTGTGGTCACTTCATACGTGTTACATTGGTCCCATGCAAGATGCTGGTGCCACTCACGGGGCCGTTCGGGGGTTATTTCGGGTTTTCCCACTAATGCCAAGTTTTTAAGCCTAGGTCAAGAAATATGGAAATTATCATCGTACTCTCAAAATGGCAGTCCCGTGATCGCGTGATCAGTTTGTACGAGTTATATTGGTCCCGTGCGAGGTGTTGGTGCCACTCATGGGGCCATTCGGGGGCTGTTTCATGTTTTTGCCCACTAAAGACATGTTTTTAAGCCTAAGTTTAGAGATATACAAATTATCATCGTACTCTCAAACTATCCGCTCCGTGATCGTGCGATCAGTTCTTACGAGTTACATTGGTCCCGTGCGAGGTGTCGATTCCTCTCACGGGGCCATTCGGGAGTTGTTTCGGGTTTTAGCCCTCTAATGCCATTTTTTAAGACTAAGTCTAGATATTTTCAAATTATCATCGTATTCTCAAATCGAGAATCCCATGATCGTGCAATCAGTTTGTATGAGTTACATTGGTCCTGTCGAGGTGTTGGTGCCACTCACGAGGCCATTCGGGGGCTGTTTCGGATTTTCCCCACTAACGACTAGTTTTTCAGCCTAAGTCTCGAGATATACAAATTATCATCGTACTCTCAAATCGAGAGTCCCGTTTTTGCGCGGTTAGTTCGTACGAGTTACAGTGATCCCGTACGAGGTGGTGGTGCCTCTTACGGGGCCGTTCGGGAGTTGTTTTAGGTTTGGGCCCTCTAATGACATTTTTTAAGTCTAAGTCTATATATTTTCAAATTATTGTTGTATTCTCAAATCGGGAATCCCATGATCACGCAGTCACTTTGTACGAGTTACATTGTTCCCGTGCAAGGTCTTGGTGCCACTCACGGGGCCAATCTGGAGCTGTTTCGGGTTTTCGGCTACTAATATACGTTTTAAGCCTAAGTCTAGGAATATGAAAATTATCGTTGTATTCTCAAACTAGAAGTCCCGTGATCGCGGGGTCTCTTGGTACGAGTTGCATTGGTCCCGTGCGATGTGTTGGTGCCCTGACGAGGCCGTTCGAGGGCTGTTTTGGGTTTTCTCCCAATAACGGTAAGTTTTTTCAATTTAGTCTAAAAATATGAAAATTATTGTCGTACTCTCAAACCGACAGTCGCCTGATTATGCGATTAGTTCATAAGAGTTACATTGGTCCAGGGCGAGGTGTTGGTGCTACTCATGGGGCCGTTCAGGGGCTATTTCAGATTTTCGCCCACTAACACCATATTTTGCTTAAGTCCAAATATTGTTAAATTATCATTGCATTCTCGTACTGGGAGTCCCGTGATCGCGCGATCAGTTCGTACATGTTACATTGGTCCCGTGCATGATGTTGGTGCCATTCACGGGACCGTTCAGGGGCTGTTTCGAGTTTTCCCCCACTAATGCCAAGTTTTTAAGCCTAGGTCTAGAAATATGCAAATAATTATCATATTCAAAAACCGGGAGTGCCGTGATTGCGTGGTCAGTACATACAGGTTGCATTAGTCCTGTGGGAGGTGTTGGTGCCACTCACGCGGCCATTCAGGGGCTGTTTCGGGTTTTCGCTCACTAATGCCAAGTTTTTAAGCCTAAGTCTATAAATATGCAAATTATGACCATACTTTCAAAACGGAAGTCCCGTGCTCGCGCGAACACTTCGTAAGAGTTACATTGGTCCAGTGCGAGGTGTTGGAGCCACTTACGATGTCGTTCAGGGGCTATTTTGCGTTTTCAAACACTAACGCCAAGTTTTTCAGCCTAAGTCCAGAAAAATCCAATTATCGTCGTATTCTTGAATCGGGAGTGCCGTGATCGCGCGATCAGTTCGTACGAGTTACATTAGTCCCGTTCGAGGCGTTGGTGCCACTCACGGGGCCGTTCGGGGGCTGTTTTGGGTTTTCCCCCATTAACGCCAAGTTTTTAAGCCTAAGTCTAAAAATATGCAAATTATCATCGTATTTTCAACACAGAGTCCCTTGGTCGCGTGATCAGTTCGTATGAGTTACATTGGTCCCGTGCGAGGTGTTGGTGCCACTCATGGGGCCATTCGGGGGCTGTTTCGGGTTTTCGCCCACTAACGACAAATTTTTACGCCTAAGTATAGAAATATGAAAGTTATTGTCATTCTTAAACCGACAGTCCCGTGATCGCGCGGTCAGTTCGTACAAGTTACATTAGTCCCGTACAAGGTGTTGGTGCCACTCACGGGGCCATTCGGGGGCCGTTTCGAATTTTCGACCACTAACGCCATGTTGTCCCTAAGTCCTGATATTTTAGGATTATCATCGTATTCTCAAACCTAGAGTCCCATGATCGCCCGATCAGTTCCTACGTGTTACATTGGTCAAGTGCGAGATGTTGGTGCCACTCACGGGGCCGTTTGGGGGCTATTTTGGGTTTTCCCACACTAACGCTCACTTTTTAAGTGTAAGTCTAGAAATAAGAAAATTATCATCGTATTCTCAAACCGGGAGCGTCGTGATCACGCGATCTATTCGTACGAGTTATATTGGTCCTGAGCGAGGTGTTGGTTCCCCTAATGGGGCCATTCGGGGGCTGTTTCGTGTTTTTGCCCACTAACGACAAGTTTTTAAACCTAAGTCTAAAAATATGCAAATTATCGTTGTACTCTCAAATGGGCAGTGCCGTAATCGCGCGGTCAGTTCGTACGAGTTACATTGGTCCTGTGCGAGGTGTTGGTGCCACGCACGACGCCGTTCGGGGGCTGTTTCGGGTTTTCCCCCACTAATGCCATGTTTCGCCTAAGTCTTGATATTTTTAAATTATCGTCGTATTCTCAAACCGGGAGTCCCGTGATCACGCGATCATTTCATACGAGTTACATTCATCCCGTGCGAGGTGTTGGTGCCACTCACGGGGCCATTCGGGGACTGTTTCAGGTTTTTCGATACTAACGCCAAGTTTTTAAGCCTAAGTATAGAAATAAGCAAATTATCATTGTATTCTAAAACTAGGAGTGCCGTGTACGCGCGGTCAGTTCGTACGAGTTACATTAGTCCCGTGCGAGGTGTTGGTGCCACTCACGGGGCCGTTCGGGGCTGTTTCGAGTTTTCCCCACTAACGGCAAGTTTTTAAGCCTATGTCTAAATATATTCAAATTATCATCATATTCTGAACCGAGAGTCCTGTGGTCGCTCGGTTAGTTCGTACGAGTTACATTGGTCCCGTCCGAGGTGTTAGTGCCACTCATGGGGTCATTTTGGGTTTTCACCCACTAACGAGAAGTTTTTAAGACTAAGTCTAGAAATAAGCAAAATATTGTCGTACTTAAACTGACAGTACCGTGATCGGGTGAGCAGTTCCTACGAGATACATTAGTCCCGTGCGAGAGGTTGGTGCCACTCACGGGGACGTTCGGGGGCTATTTCGGATTTCGACCACTAATGCCAGGTTTCCCAAGTCCTGATATTTTTAAATTATCATCGTATTGTCAAACTAGGAGTCCCGTGATCGTGCGATCAATTCATATGAGTTACGTTGGTCCCGTACGAGGTGTTGGTGCCACTCACGCGGCCGTTCGGGGGTTGTTTAGGGTTTTCCCTGACTAACGCCAAGTTTTTAAGCCTAAGTCTAGAAATATGAAAATTATCATCGTATTCTCAAACCGGGAGTCCCGTGATTGCATAGTTAGTTCGTATGAGTTACATTAGTCCCATGTGAGGTGATGGTGCCACTCATGGGGCCGTTCGGGGCTGTTTGGGGTTTTTCCCCACTAATGCCAAGTTTTTAAGCATAAGTCTCGAAATATGCAAATTTTTATCGTATTCTTAAACCAGGAGTGTCGTGATCACACGGTCGGGTCGTACGAGTTACATTAGTCCCATGCGAGGTGTTGGTGCCACTCACGGGGCCGTTCGGGGGGCAGTTTCATGTTTTCGCCCACTAACGACAAGTTTTTGAGCCTAAGTCTAGAAATATGAAAATTATCATCGTATTCATAAACCGTTAGTCCCGTGATCACGCGATCAGTTCGTACGAGTTACATTGGTCTCATGCGAGTTGTTGGAGCCACTCACGGGACCGTTCGGGGGCTGTTTTGGGTTTTCGCCCACTAACGGCAATTTTTTAAATCTAAGTTTAGATATATTCAAATTATTGTCATATTCTCAAACTGAGAATCTCGTGATCGCGCAGTGAGTTTGTACGAGTTACAATGGTCCCGTGCGAGGTGTTGGTGCCACTCACGGGCCCGTTTGGGGGCTGTTTTGGGTTTTCGCCCACTAACGACAAATTTTTAAGCCTAAGTCTAGAAATATGAAAATTATCATCATATTATTAAATTGGGAGTCCTGTGATCGCGTGTTCTGTTCTTACGAGTTACATTGGTCCCGTGCGAGGTGTTGGTAACTCTCACGGGGGCCGTTCGGGGGCTATTTCGGGTTTTCGCCCACTAACGACAAGTTTTTAAGATTAAGTCTAAAAATATGTAAATTATCATTGAAATCTCAAATCGGCAGTCCCGTGATCTTGCAATCAGTTCGTAAGAGTTACATTGGTCTCGTGCGAGGTGTTGGTGCCACTCACGGGGCCGTTCGGGGACTATTTTGGATTTTCGCCCACTAATGCCATGTTTTGCTTAAGTCTTGATATTGTGAAATTATCATCGTATTCTCGAACTGGGAGTCCTGTGATCGCGCGGTCACTTCGTACGTGTTACATTGGTCCTGTGCAAGATGTTGGTGCCACTCATGGGACCGTTCGGAAGGGGTTTCGGGTTTTCCCCACTAACGCCAAGTTTTTAAGCCTAGGTCTAGAAATATGCAAATTATTATCGTATTCTCAAATCGAGAGTGCCATGGTCGCGCCAATCATTACGTACGAGTTACATTAGTCCCGTGCGAGGTGTTGGTGCCACTTACGGGGACGTTCATGGGCTGTTTCGAGTTTTCGGCCACTAACACCAAGTTTTTAAGCATAAGTCTAGAAATATGCAAATTATCGTCGTACTCTAAAAATGGCAGTCCCGTGATCGCGCGATCAGTTCGTACGAGTTACAATGGTCCCGTGCAAGGTGTTGGAGCCACTTATGAGGCCGTTCGGGGGCTATTTCGAGTTTTCTCCCACTAACGACATGTTTTTAAGCCTAAGTATAGAGATACGCAAATTATCATCGTACTCTCAAACTGTGAGTCCCGTGATCATGTGATCAGTTCTTACGAGTTACATTGGTCCCGTGCGAGGTGTTGGTTCCTCTCACGTGGCCGTTCGGGAGTTGTTTTGGGTTTTGGCCCTCTAGTGCCATTTTTTATGTCTAAGTCTAGATATTTTCAAATTATCGTCGTATTCTCAAATCGGGAATCCCATGATCGTGCAGTCAGTTTGTACAAGTTACATTGGTCCTGTCGAGGTGTTGGTACCACTCACGAGGCCGTTAGGGGGACGTTTCGGGTTTTCCCCACTAACGACAAGTTTTTAAGCCTAAGTCTCGAAATATGTAAATTATCATCATACTCTCAAACCGAGAGTGCCGTGATCGCGTGATTAGTTCGTATGTATTACATTGGTACCGTTCGAGGTGTTGGGGCTACTCACGGGGCCGTTCGGAGGCTGTTTCGTGTTTTCACCCACTAACAATAAGTTTGTAAGCCTAAGTCTAAAAATATGAATATTATCATCATACTCTCAAATCGGCAGACCTGTGATTGCGCAGTCAGTTCGTATGTGTTACATTAGTCCCGTGCGAGGTGTTGGTGCCACTCATGGGGCGATTTGGGGGCTGTTTCGGGTTTTCGCCCACTAACACCAAGTTTTTAAGTCTAAGTCTAAAAATATGCAAATTATCATCGTACTCTCAAAATGGCAGTCTCGTGATCGCGTGATCACTTTGTACGAGTTACATTGGTCCCGTACGAGGTGTTGGTGCCACCCATGGGGCCGTTCGGGAGTTGTTTTGAGTTTTGGCCCTCTAATGCAATTTTTTAAGTCTAAGTCTATATATTTCAAAACTATCATCATATTCTCAAATAGACAATCCCTTGATCACGCATTCAGTTTGTAGGAGTTACATTGGTCCCGTGCGAGGTGTTGGTGCCATTCACGGGGCCGTTCGGTGGCAGTTTTGGGTTTTTCCCCACTAACGACAAGTTTTTAAGCCTAAGTCTCAAAATATACAAATTTTCGTCGTACTCTCAAATCGAAAGTCCTGTAATCACGCGGTCAGTCCGTACCAGTTACATTGGTCCCGTGAGAGGTGTTGGTGCTACTCACGGGGCCGTTCGGGGGCTGTTTCAAGTTTTCGCCCACTAACGATAAGTTTTTCAGCCTAAGTTTAGAAATAAGAATATTATCACTGTACTCTCAAATCGGAAGTTTTGTGATCGCGCAGTCAGTTTTTACGAGTTACATTGGTCCCGTGCGAGGTGTTGGTGCCACTCATGGGGCCGTTTGGAAGCTGTTTTGGGTTTTCCCCCACTAATGCCATATTTTGACTAAGTCCTGATATTTTTAAATTATCATTGTATTCTCAAACCGAGAGTTCCGTCATCACGAGGTCAATTCATATGAGTTACATTGGTTCCGGATGAGGTGTTAGTGCCACTCAGGGGGCCGTTCGGGGGTTGTTTCGAGTTTTCCCCCAGTAACGCCAAGTTTTTAAGCCTAAGTCTAGAAATATGCAAATGATTGTCATACTCTCAAACCGTTAGTCCCGCGATCTTTCGATCAGTTCTTACGAGTTACATTGGTCTCGTGCGAGGTGTTGGTTCCTCTCACGAGGACGTTTGGGAGTTATTTCGGGTTTTGGCTCTCTAATACCATTTTTTAAGTCTAAGTCTACATATCTTCAAATTATCATCGTATTATCAAATTCAGAATCCCATGATCGCACAGTCAATTTGTACGAGTTACATTAGTCCCGTGCGAGGTGTTGGTGCCACTCACGGGGCCGTTAGGGGGCTGTTTCGAGTTTTCCCCCACTAACGGCAAGTTTTTAAGCCTGTCTCGAAATTTGCAAATTATCATCATACTCTCAAATCGTCAGTCCCATGATTACGCGGTCAGTTCGCACGAGTTACATTGGTCCCGTGCGAGGTGTTGGTGCTACTCATGGGTCTGTTCTTGGGTTATTTCGAGTTTTCTCCCACTAATGACAAGTTTTTTCGCCTTAAGTATAGAAACATGCAAATTATCATTGTACTCTCTAACCGACAGTCCCATGATCACGTGGTTAGTTCGTATGAGTTACATTGGTCCCGTGCGAGGTGTTGGTGCCACTCACGGGGCCGTTCGGGGGCAGTTTCGGGTTTCCCCCCAGTATTGCCATATCTTGCCTAAGTCCTGATATTTTTAAATTACCATCGTATTCTCTAACCGAAAATCCCATGATTATGCGATCAGTTCGTACGAGTTACATTGGTCCCGAGCGAGGTGTTGGTGCCACTCACGCGACCGTTAGGGGGTTGTTTATGGTTTTCCCCCACTAATGCCATGTTTTTAGGCCTAAGTCTACTAATATGCAAATTATCATTGTATTTTCAAATCGAGAGTCCCATGATCGCGTGATCAGTTCTTACGAGTTACATTGGTCCCGTGCGAGGTGGTGGCGCCACTCATGGGGCCGTCTAGGGGCTGTTTTTGATTTTCGCCAACTAACGAAAAGTTTTTAAGCATAAGCCTAGAAATATGCAAATTATCATCGTACTCTCAAACCGACAGTTCCGTGTTCACGCGATCAGTTCGTACGAGTTACATTGATCCCGAGCTAGGTGTTGGTGCCACTCACGGGGACGTTCAGGGGCTGTTTCGGGTTTTCCCCCACTAACGCCAAGTTTTTAAGCCTAAATCAAGAAATATGTAAATTACAGTCATATTCTCAAACCGGGACTGCCATAATCGCGCGATCAGTTCCTATGAGTTACATTCGTCTTTTACGACGTGTTGATGCCACTCACGGGGCCGTTCGGGGGATGTTTAGGGTTTTCACCCACTAATGTAAAGGTTTTAAGCCTAAGTCTAGAAATATGCAAATTATCGTCATACTCTCAAATTGGAAGTCTCGTGATCACGCGGTCAGTTGGTACGAGTTACATTGGTCCCGTGCGAGGTGTTGGAGCCACTCACGGGGCCGTTCGGGTTTTTTCCCACTAATGACAAGTTTATAAGCCTAATTCTAGAAATATGAAAATTATCATCGTACACTCAAACCGTTAGTGCCGTGACCGCGCGGTCAGTTCGTATGAGTTACATTGGTCCCGTGCGAGGTGTTGGTGCCTCTCACTGGGCCGTTCGGGAGTTGTTTCGAGTTTTGGCCCTCTAATGCCATTTTAAAGCTAAGTCTAGATATTTTCAAATTATCGTCGTATTCTCAAATTGGGAATCCGATGATTGCGCAGTCAGTTTGTACGAGTTACATTATTCCCGTGCGAGGTGTTGGTGCCACTCACGGGGCCGTTTGGGGGTTGTTTCGGATTTTCGTCCACTAACGACAAGTTTTTAAGCCTATGTCTAGAAAAATTCAAATTATTATTGTACTCTCAAATCGGCAGTCCCATGATCGCGCAGTTAGTTCGTACGAGTTACATTGGTTCCGTGCGAGGTGTTGGTGCCACTCATGGGGCTGTTCGAGGGCTGTTTCGGGTTTTCACCCACTAACGTTAAGTTTTTAAGCCTAAGTCTAGAAATATGCAAGTTATTGTCGTTCTTAAACCGACGGTCCCGTGATCTCATGGTCAGTTTATACAAGTTACATTAGTTTCGTACGAGGTGTTGGTGCCACTCACGGGGCCGTTCGGGGGCTGTTTTGAATTTTTGACCACTAACGCCATGTTGTCCCTAAGTCCTGATATTTTAGGATTATCATCATATTCTAAAACCCAGAGTCCCATGATCGCTCGATCAGTTCGTACGTGTTACATTGGTCCCGTGCGAGATGTTGGTGCCACTCACGGGGCCGTTTAGGAGCTGTTTTGGGTTTTCCCACACTAATGCCCAGGTTTTAAGCCTAAGTCTAGAAATAAGAAAATTATCATTGTATTCTCAAACCGGGAGCACCGTGATCGCGCGGTGTGTTCGTACGAGTTATATTGGTCCCGAGCGAGGTGTTGGTTCCACTAATGGGGCCATTCGGGGGTTGTTTCATGTTTTTGCCCACTAACGACAAGTTTTTAATCCTAAGTCTAAAAATATGCAAATTATCGTTATGCTCTCAAATGGGCAGTGCCGTAATCGTGCGGTCAGTTCGTACGAGTTACACTGGTCCTGTCCGAGGTGTTGGTGCCACTCACGGCGCCGTTCGGGGGCTGTTTCGAGTTTTCTCCCACTAACGCCATGTTTTGCCTAAGTCTTGATATTTTTAAATTATCATCGTATTCTCAAACCGGGAGTTCTATGATCACGCGGTCAGTTCATACGAGTTACATTGATCCTGTGCGAGGTGTTGGTGCCACTCACGGGGCCATTAGGGGGCTGTTTCGGGTTTTTCGACACTAACGCCAAGTTTTTAAGCCTAAGTCTAGAAATAAACAAATTATCATCGTATTCTCAAACTAGGAGTGTCGTGTACGCGCGGTCAGTTTGTACGAGTTACATTAGTCCCGTGCGAGGTGTTGGTGCCACTCACAGGGCCGTTCGGGGCTGTTTCGAGTTTTCCCCACTAACGCCAAGTTTTTAAGCCTATGTCTAAATATATGTAAATTATCATCATATTCTGAACCGAGAGTCCTGTGGTCGCTCGGTTAGTTCGTATGAGTTACATTGGTCTCATCCGAGGTGTTGGTGCCACTCATGGGGCCATTTTGGGTTTTCACCCACTAACGAGAAGTTTTTAAGCCTAAGTCTAGAAATAAGCAAATTATTGTCGTACTTAAACTGACAGTACCATGATCGGGTGAGCAGTTCGTACGAGATACATTAGTCCCGTGCGAGGTGTTGGTGCTACTCACGGGGCCGTTCGGGGGCTATTTCGGATTTTTGACCACTAATGCCATGTTTTGCCCAGGTCCTGATATTTGTAAATTATCGTCGTATTCTTAAACCAAGAGTCTCATGATCACGCAGTCAGTTCCTATGTGTTACATTGGTTCCGTGCGAGATGTTGGTGCCACTCACGGGGTCGTTCGGGGGCTGTTTTGGGTTTTCCCACACTAACGCCAAGTTTTTAAGCCTAAGTCTAGAAATAAGCAAATTATCATCGTATTCTCAAACCGGGAGTCCCGTGATTGCGCAGTTAGTTCGTATGAGTTACACTAGTCCCGTGTGAGGTGTTGGTACCACTCATGGTACCGTTCGGGGGCTATTTCGGGTTTTCCCCCACTAATGCCAAGCTTTTAAGCCTATATCTTAAAATATGAAAATTGTTGTCATATTCTCAAGCCAGGAGTGTTGTGATCACACGGTCGGTTCGTACGAGTTACATTAGTCCCATGCGAGGTGTTGGTGCCACTCACGGGGCCGTTCGGGGGGCAGTTTCGTGTTTTCGCCCACTAACGACAAGTTTTTGAGCATAAGTCTAGAAATACGCAAATTATCATCGTATTCACAAATCGTTAGTCCCGTGATCACGCGATCAGTTCGTACGAGTTACATTGGTCCCATGCGAGATGTTGGTGCCTCTCACGGGGCCGTTTGGGAGTCATTTCGGGTTTTAGCCCTCTAATGCCATTTTTTAAGTCTAAGTTTAGATATTCTCAAATTATTGTCATATTCTCAAACCGAGAATCTCGTGATCGTGTAGTGAGTTTGTACGAGTTACATTGGTCCTGTGCGAGGTGTTGGTGCCACTCACGGGCCCGTTTGGGGGCTGTTTCGGGTTTTCGCCCACTAACGACAAATTTTTAAGCCGAAGTCTAGAAATATGCAAATTATCATCATATTATCAAACCGGGAGTCCCGTGATCGCGTGTTCTGTTCTTACGAGTTATATTGGTCCCGTGCGAGGTGTTGGTAACTCTCACGGGGGCCGTTCGGGGGCTATTTCGGGTTTTCGCCCACCAACGACAAGTTTTTAAGATTAAGTCTACAAATATGTAAATTATAATTGAAATCTCAAATCGGCAGTCCCGTGATCGCGCAATCAGTTCATAAGAGTTATATTGGTCACGTGCGAGGTGTTGGTGCGACTCACGGGGCTGTTCGGGGACTATTTCGAATTTTCGCCCACTAATGCCATGTTTTTCTTAAGTCCTAATATTGTGAAATTATCATCATATTCTCGAATCGGGAGTCCCATGATCGCGCGGTCACTTCGTACGTGTTATATTGGTCCTGTGCAAGATGTTGGTGCCACTCATGGGACCGTTCGGGGGCGGTTTCGGGTTTTCCCCACTAACGGCAAGTTTTTAAGCCTAGGTCTAGAAATATGCAAATTATTATCGTATTCTCAAATCGAGAGTGCCATGATCGCGCCAATCAGTTCTTACGAGTTACATTAGTCCCGTGCGAGGTGTTGGTACCACTTACGGGGACATTCGTGGGCTGTTTCGAGTTTTCGGCCACTAACACCAAGTTTTTAAGCCTATGTCTAGAAATATGCAAATTATCGTCGTACTCTGAAAATGGCAGTCCCATGATCGCGCGATCAGTTCGTACGAGTTACATTAGTCCCGTGTAAGGTGTTGGAGCCACTCATGAGGCCGTTCGGGGGCTATTTCGGGTTTTCGCCCACTAATGACATGTTTTTAAGCCTAAGTATAGAGATACGAAAATTATCGTCGTACTCTCAACCTGTCAGTCCTGTGATCATTCGATCAGTTCTTACGAGTTACATTAGTCCCATGCGAGGTGTTGGTTCCTCTCACGTGGCCGTTCGGGAGTTATTTCGGGTTTTGGCCCTCTAGTGCCATTTTTTATTTCTAAGTCTAGATATTTTCAAATTATCATCGTATTCTCAAATCGGGAATCCCATGATCGTGCAGTCAGTTTGTACGAGTTACATTGGTCCCGTCGAGGTGTTGGCACCACTCACGAGGCCGTTCGGGGGATGTTTCAGGTTTTCCCCACTAACGACAAGTTTTTAAGCCTAAGTCTCAAAATATACAAATTATCATCATACTCTCAAATCGAGAGTGCCGTGATCGCGCGATCAGTTCATATGTATTACATTGGTCCCGTTCGAGGTGTTGGGGCGACTCACGGGGACGTTAGGGGGCTGTTTCGTGTTTTCACCCACTAACAAAATTTTTTCAAGCCTAAGTCTAAAAATATGAATATTATCATCTTAGTCTCAAATCGGCAGACCTGTGATCGCGCAGTCAGTTCGTACGGGTTACATTAGTCCCGTGCGAGGTGTTGGTGCCACTCATGGGGCGATTTGGGGGCTGTTTCGGGTTTTCGCCCACTAACACCAAGTTTTTAAGTCTAAGTCTAAAAATATGTAAATTATCATCGTACTCTCAAAACGGCAGTCTCGTGATCGCGCGATCACTTTGTACGAGTTACATTGGTCCCGTGCGAGGTGTTGGTGCCGCTCATGGGGCCGTTCGGGAGTTATTTCGGGTTTTGGCCCTCTAATGCCATTTTTTAAGTCTAAGTCTATATAATTCAATACTATCATCATATTATTAAACCGAGAATCCCTTGATCACGCATTCAGTTTGTAGGAGTTACATTGGTCCCGTGCGAGGTGTTGGTGCCACTCACGGGGCCGTTTAGTGGCAGTTTTGGGTTTTCCCCCACTAACGGCAAGTTTTTAAGCCTAAGTCTCAAAATATACAAATTATCATCATACTCTCAAATCGAAAGTCCTGTTATCGCGCGGTCAGTCCGTACCAGTTACATTGGTTCCGTGAGAGGTGTTGGTGCTACTCACAGGGCCGTTCGGGGGCTATTTTGGGTTTTCGCCCACTAACGATAAGTTTTTAAGCCTAAGTCTAGAAATATGAATATTATCATTGTACTCTCAAATCAGTAGTTTCGTGATCGCGCGGCCAGTTCGTACGAGTTACATTGGTCCCGTGCGAGATGTTCGTGCCACTCATGGGGCCGTTTGGAAGCTGTTTCGGGTTTTCCCCCACTAATGCCATATTTTGCCTAAGTCCTGATATTTTTAAATTATCGTTGTATTATCAAATCGAGAGTCCCGTAATCATGAGGTTAATTCATATAAGTTACATTGGTTCCAGGCGAGGTGTTGGTTCCACTCACAAGGCCGTTCGGGGGCTGTTTTTGGTTTTCCCCCAATAACACCAAGTTTTTAAGCCTAGGTCTAGAAATATGCAAATGATTGTCGTACTCTCAAACCGTTAGTCCCGCGATCTTACGATCAGTTCTTACGAGTTACATTTGTCCCGTGCGAGGTATTGGTTCCTCTCACGAGGACGTTCGGGAGTTGTTTCCGGTTTTGGCTCTCTAATACCATTTTTAAAGTCTAAGTCTAGATATTTTCAAATTATCATCGTATTCTCAAATTCGGAATCCCATGATCGCGCAGTCATTTTGTACGAGTTACATTAGTCCCGTGCGAGGTGTTGGTGCCACTCACGGGGCCGTTCGGGGGCCTGTTTCGGGTTTTCCCCCACTAACGGCAAGTTTTTAAGCCTGTCTCAAAATTTGCAAATTATCATCATACTCTCAAATCGGCAGTCCCGTGATTGCGCTATCAGTTTGCAGGAGTTACATTGGTCTCGTGCGAGGTGTTGGTACTACTCATGGGTCAGTTCTAGGGTTATTTAGGGTTTTCTCCCACTAACGACAAGTTTTTTAGTCTTAAGTATAGAAACATGCAAATTATCATTGTACTCCTAACCGACAGTCCCATGATCACGTGGTCAGTTCATATGAGTTACATTGGTCCCGTGCGAGGTGTTGGTGCCACTCACGGGGCCGTTCGGGGGCTGTTTTGGGTTTCCCCCCACTATTTCCATATCTTGCCTAAGTCCTGATATTTTTAAATTATCGTCGTATTCTCTAACCGGAAGTCTCATGATCGTGCAATCAGTTCGTATGAGTTACATTGGTCCCGAGCGAGGTGTTGGTGCCACTCACGCGACCGTTCGCGGGTTGTTTAGGGTTTTCCCCCACTAATGCCAACTTTTTTGGCCTAAGTCTAGAAATATGCAAATTATCATTGTATTTTCAAATCGAGAGTCCCATGATCGCGCGATCAGTTCGCACGAGTTACCTTGGTCCCGTGCGAGGTGTTGGCGCCACTAATGGGGCCGTCTAGGGGCTGTTTTTGATTTTCGCCAACTAAAGGAAAGTTTTTAAGCATAAGTCTAGAAATATGAAAATTATCATTGTACTCTCAAACCGACAGTCCCGTGATCACGCGATCAGTTTGTACGAGTTACATGGATCCCGAGCGAGGTGTTGGTGCCACTCACGGGGAGGTTCAGGTGCTGTTTCGGGTTTTCCCCCACTAACGCCAAGTTTTTAAGCCTAAGTTTAGAAATATGCAAATTACAGTCATATTCTCAAGCTGGGACTGCCATGATTGTGCGATCAGTTCCTATGACTTACATTTGTCTCATACGACGTGTTGATGCCACTCACGATGCCGTTCGGGGGATGTTTTGGGTTTTCACCCACTAATGAAAAGTTTTTAAGCCTAAGTCTAGAAATATGCAAATTATAATCATACTCTCAAATTGAAAGTCTCGTGATCACGCGGTCAGTTGGTCCGAGTTACATTGGTCTCGTGCGAGGTGTTGGACCCACTCACGGGGCCGTTCGGGGGCTGTTTTGGGTTTTTGCCCGCTAATTACAAGTTTATAAGCTTAAGTCTAGAAATATGAAAATTATCATCATACACTCAAACCGTTAGTGCCGTGATCGCGCTTTCAGTTCGTATGAGTTACATTGGTCCCGTACAAGGTGTTGGTGCCTCTCACGGGGCCGTTTGGGAGTTATTTCGGGTTTTGGCCCTCTAATGCCATTTTAAAGCTAATTCTAGATATTTTCAAATTATCGTCGTATTCTCAAATCGGGAATTCGATGATTGCGCGATCATTGTGTACGAGTTACATTGGTCCCGTGTGAGGTGTTGGAGCCACTCACACGGCCGTTCGGGGGCTGTTTCGGGTTTTTGCCCGCTAATGACAAGTTTATAAGCCTAAGTCTAGAAAGATGCAAATTATCATCGTACACTAAAGCCGGAAGTCCCATGATCACGTTATCAGGCGGTACGAGTTACATTGGTCCCGTACGAGGTGTTGGAGCCACTCACGGGGCCGTTCGGGGGTTGTCTCGTGTTTTCACCCCCTAACAACAAGTTTTTAAGCCTAAGTCTAGAAATATGAATATAATCATCATACTCTCAAATCAGCAGACCAGTGATTGCGCGGTCAGTTCATAGGGGTTACATTATACCCGTGCGAGGTGTTAGTGCCACTCATGGGGCCGTTCGGGGGGTTATTTTGGATATTCACCCACTAACATCAAGTTTTTAAGCCTAAGTCTAAAAATATGCAAATTATCATCGTACTCTCTAAACGGTAGTCTCGTGATCGCGCGATCACTTTGTACGAGTTACATTGGTCTCGTGCGAGGTGTTGGTGCCACTCATGGGGCTGTTCGGGAGTTGTTTCGGGTTTTGTCCCTCTTATTCCATTTTTAACTCTAAGTCTAGATATTTACAAATTATCATCGTATTCTCAAACCGGGAATCCTGTGATCGTGCAGTCAGTTTGTACGAGTTACATTGGTCCCGTGCGAGGTGTTGGTTCCACTCACGGGGCCGTTCGGGGGCAATTTTGGGTTTTCCCGCACTAACGGCTAGTTTTTAAGCCTAAGTATTGAAATATACAAATT
Source organism: Sambucus nigra (assembly GCA_949130495.1). Lineage (NCBI taxonomy): Eukaryota > Viridiplantae > Streptophyta > Magnoliopsida > Dipsacales > Adoxaceae > Sambucus > Sambucus nigra. Next base: position 160,902,982 of record OX422211.1, on the reverse strand, counting down.
ATCATCGTACTCTCAAACTGAGAGTCCCGTTATCGCGCGATTAGTTCGTATGAGTTACAGTGGTCCCGTGCGAGGTGGTTGTGCCTCTTACGGGTCCGTTCGGGAGTTGTGTCAGGTGTTGCCCCTCTAATGACATTCTTTAAGTCTAAGTCTAGATATTTTCAAATTATTGTTGTATTCTCAAATCGGGAATCCCATGATCGCATGGTCAGTTCGTACGAGTTACATTGGTCCTGTGTGAGGTGTTGGTGCCACTCATGGGGCCGTTTGGGGGTTGTTTCGGGTTTTTCCCCACTAATGCCATATTTTGCCTAAGTCCTGGTATTTTTAAATTATCGTTGTATTCTTAAACTGAGGGTCCTGTGATAGCGCGATCAATTCCTATGAGTTACATTGGTCCCGGTTGTGGTGTTGTTGCCACTCACGGCGCCGTTCGGGGGCTGTTTCGGAATTTCCCCCACTAACGCTAACTTTTTAAGCCTAGGTCAAGAAATATGCAAATGATCATCGTCCTCTCGAATCGTTAGTCTCGCTATCGTGCGATCAGTTCTTATGAGTTACATTGGTTCCGTGCGAGGTGTTGGTTCCTCTCACATGTTCGGGACTTTTTTCGGGTTTTGGCCCTCTAATGCCATTTTTTAAGTCTAAGTCTAGATATTTTCAAATTATCATCGTATTCTCAAATCGGGAATCCCGTGATCACGCAGTCAGTTTGTATGAGTTACATTAGTCCCGTGCGAGGTGTTGGTTCCACTCACGGGGCCGTTTGGGGGATGTTTCGGGTTTTACCCCACTAACGGCATGTTTTTAAGCCTAAGTCTAGAGATATGGAAATTATCGTCGTACTCTCAAACCGTCAGTCCCGTGATCGTGCGATACATTCTTACGAGTTACATTGGTCCCGTGCGAGGTTTTGGTTCCTCTCACGGGGCCGTTCGGGAGTTGTTTTGGGTTTTGGCCCTCTAATGCCATGTTTTAAGTCTAATTCTAGATATTTTGAAATTATCATCATATTCTCAAATCAGGAATCCCATGATCATGCAGTCAGTTTGTACGAGTTACATTTGTCCCGTCGAGGTGTTGGTGCCTCTCACGAGGCCGTTCGGGGGCTGTTTCGGGTTTTCCCCACTAACGACAAGTTTTTAAGCGTAAGTCTCAAAATATACAAATTATCATCGTACTCTCAAACTGAGAGTGCTGTGATCTTGCGATCAGTTCGTATGTATTACATTGGTCCCGTTCGAGGTGTTGGTGCTATTCACGGCACCGTTCGGGGGCTATTTCATATTTTCACCCACTGACGACAAGTTTTTAAGCCTAAGTCTAGAAATATGAATATTATAATCATACTCTTAAATCGGCAGACCCGTGATCGCGCGGTTAGTTCGGACGGGTTACAATAGTCCCGTGCGAGGTGTTGGTGCCCTCATGGGGCCGTTCGGGGGCTGTTTCGGGTTTTCGCCCACTAACACCAAGTTTTTAAGCCTAAGTCTAAAAATATGAAAATTATCATCGTACTCAAAAAACGGCAGTCCCGTTATCGCGCGGTCAGTTCGTACGAGTTACATTGGTCCCATGCGAGGTGTTAGTGCCTCTCACGGGGCCGTTCGGGAGTTATTTTGGGTTTTGGCCCTCTAATGATATTTTTTAAGTCTAAGTCTAGATATTATCAAATTATTGTTGTATTATCAAATCGGGAATCTCATGATCGCGCAGTCAGTTTGTACGAGTTACATTGGTCCCGTGCGAGGTGTTGGTGCCACTCATGGGGCCGTTCGGGGGCAGTTTTGGGTTTTCCTCCACTAACAGCAGGTTTTTAAGCCTAAGTCTCAAAATATACAAATTATCGTCATACTCTCAAACCCAGAGTTCCTTTATCGTGCGGTCAGTTCGTACGAGTTACATTGGTCCCGTGAGAGGTGTTGGTGCTACTCACGGGGCCATTCAGGGGCTGTTTTCGGGTTTTCCTCCACTAACGATAAATTTTTAAGCCTAAGTCTCAAAATATAAATATTATCGCTGTACTCTAAAACCGGAGATCCTTTGATCACGTGGTTAGTTCGTACAAGTTACATTGGTCCCGTGCGAGGTGTTGGTGCCACTCATTGGGCCGTTTTGGGGATGTTTCGGGTTTTCCCCCTAATGCTATATTTTGCCTAAGTCCTGATATTTTTAAATTGTCGTTGTATTCCTAAATAGAGAGTCCTGTGATCGCGCGGTCAATTCATATGAGTTACATTTGTCCCGGGTGAGGTGTTGGTGCCACTCACGGGGCCGTTCGGGGGCTGTTTTGAGATTTCCCCTACTAACGCCAAGTTTTTTATCCTAGGTCAAGAAATATGCAAATGATCGTCTTACTCTCAAATCGTTAGTCTCGTAATGGTGCAATCGGTTCTTATGAGTTACATTGGTCCCGTGCAACGTGTCGGTTCCTCTCACGGGCCGTTCAGGAGTTGTTTTGGGTTTTGGCCCTCTGATGACATTTTTTAAGTCTAAGTCTACATATTTTCAAATTATCATCTTATTCTCAAATTAGGAATCCCGTGATCGCCCAGTCAGTTTGTATGAGTTACATTAGTCCCGTGCGAGGTGTTGGTGCGACTCACAGGGTCGTTCGGTGGATGTTTTGGGTTTTCCTCCACTAATAACAAGTCTCGAAATATGCAATTTATCATCGTACTCTCAAATCAGCAGTCCCGTGATTGCACAGTTAGTTCATACGAGTTACATTGGTCCTGTGCGAAGTGTTGGTGCTACTCAAGGGGCCGTTCTGGGGCTATTTCGGGTGTTCTCCCACTAATGACAAGTTTTTTAGTCTTAAATATAGAAAAATGCAAATTATCATCGTACTCTCAAACTGACTGTCCCGTGATCACACGATCAGTTCGTATGAGTTACATTTGTCCCGTGCGAGGTGTTGGTGCCACTCAAAGGGACGTTCGGGGGCTGTTTCGAGTTTTCCCCCACTATTGCCATATCTTTCCTAGGTCCTAATATTTTTAAATTATCATTGTATTCTTAAAGCGGGAGTCCCGTGATCATGTGATCAGTTCATACGAGTTACATTAGTCCCGAGCGAGGTGTTGGTGCCACTCACGCGGCCGTTCGGGGGTTATTTAGGGTTTTCCACCACTAATGCAAAGTTTTTAGGCCTAAGTCTAGAAATATGCAAATTATAATTGTATTCTCAAATCGAGAGTCCCATGATCGCGCGATCAGTTCGTACGAGTTACATTGGTCTCGTGCGAGGTGTTGGTGGCACTCATGGGGCTGTTCGGGGGCTATTTCGGGTTTTCTCCCAGTAATGACAAGTTTTTAAGCCAAAGTCTAGAGATATGGAAATTATCACCGTACTCTCAAACCGTCAGTCCCGTGATCGTGCGACCAGTTCTTTCGAGTTACATTGGTCCCGTGCGAGCTGTTGGTTCCTCTCACGGAGTCGTTCGGGAGTTGTTTCGGGTTTTGGCCTTCTAATGCCATATTTTAAGTCTAAGTCTTGATATTTTCAAATTATCGTCGTATTCTTAAATCGATGATCCCATGATCGTGCAGTCAGTTTATACGAGTTACATTAGTCCCGTCAAGGTGTTGGTGCCACTCACGATGCCGTTCGAAGGCTGTTTCGAGTTTTCCCCACTAACGACAAGTTTTTAAGCCTAAGTATCGAAATATACAAATTATCATCGTGCTCTTAAACCGAGAGTGTCATGATCACGCGGTCAGTTTGTATGTATTACATTGGTCCCGTTCGAGGTGTTGGTGCTCCTCACGGGGCCGTTCGGGTGCTGTTTCATGTTTTCACCCACTAACGACAAGTTTTTAAGCCTAAGTCTAGAAATATGAATATTATCATCATACTCTCAAATCGACAGACCCGTGATCACGCGCTCAGTTCGTACGAGTTACATTAGTCCCGTGCGAGGTGTTGGTGCCACTCATGGGGCCGTTCGGGGGCCGTTTCGGGTTTTCGCCCACTAACACCAAGTTTTTAAGCCTAAATCTAAAAATATCAAAATTATCATCGTACTCTCAAAATGAAAGTCTGGTGATCGCGCGATCACTTTGTACGAGTTACATTGGTGCCATGCGAGGTGTTAGTGCCGCTCATGGGGCCATTCGGGTTTTTTTTCGAGTTTTGTCCATCTTATGCCATTTTTAAGTCTAAATCTAGATATTTCCAAATTATCATCGTATCCTCAAACCGGGAATCCTGTGATCGCGCAGTCAGTTTGTACGAGTTACACTGGTCCTGTGCGAGGTGTTGGTGCCACTCACGGGGCCGTTCGGGGGTAGTTTTGGGTTTTCCCCCACTAACAGTAAGTTTTTAAGCCTAAGTATCAAAATATACAAATTATCATCGTATTCTCAAATCGAGAGTCCCCTTATCGCGCGGTCAGTTCGTACGAGTTACATTGGTCCCGTGAGAGGTGTTGGTGCTACTCACGGGGCCGTTCGGGGGCTGTTTCGAGTTTTCTTCCATTAACGATAACTTTTTAAGCCTAAGCCTCAAAATATGAATATTATCATTGTACTCTCAAATCGGGAGTCCCATGATCGCATGGTCAGTTTGTAAGAGTTATATTGGTCCTATGTGAGGTGTTGGTGCCACTCATGGGGCCGTTTGGGGGCTATTTCGGGTTTTCCCCCACTAACGCCATATTTTGCCTAAGTCCTGGTATTTTTAAATTATCGTTGTATTCTTAAATCGAGAGTCCCGTGATCGCTCAGTCAATTAATATGAGTTACATTGGTCCCGGGCGAGGTGTTGGTGCCACTCACGGGGCCGTTTGGGGGCTGTTTCGAAATTTTCCCCACTAACGCCAAGTTTTTAAGCCTAGGTCAAGAAATATGCAAATGATCATCGTAGTCTCAAATCGTTAGTCTCGCGATCGTGCGATCAGTTCTTATGAGTTACATTGGTCCCGTCCGAGGTGTTGGTTCCTCTCACGATCCGTTCGGGAGTTGTTTTGGGTTTAGGCCCTCTAATACCATTTTTTAAGTCTAAGTCTAGATATTTTCAAATTATCACCGTATTCTCAAATCATGAATCTCGTGATCGCGCAGTCAGTTTGCATGAGTTACATTAGTCCCGTGCAAGGTGTTGGTGCCACTCACGGGGCCGTTCAGGGGCTGTTTCGGGTGTTCCCCCACTAACGACAAGTTTTTAAGCCTAAGTCTCGAAATATACAAATTATCATCGTACTCTCAAATCGACAGTCCCGGGATTGTGCAGTCAGTTCATACGAGTTACATTGGTCCCGTGCGAGGTGTTGGTGCTACTCATGGGGCCGTTCTGGGTCTATTACGGGTGTTCTCCCACTAATGACAAGTTTTTAAGTCTTAAGTATAGAAACATGCAAATTATCATCGTACTCTCAAACTGACAGTCCCATGATCACGCGATCAGTTCGTATGAGTTACATTGGTCCCGTGCGAGGTGTTGGTACCACTCACGGGGAGGTTCTGGGGCTATTTCGGGTTTCCCCCACTATTGCCATATCTTGCCTAAGTCCTGATATTTTTTAATTATCATCGTATTCTCAAACTGGGAGTCTCGTGATCGTGCGATCAGTTCGTACGAGTTACATTGGTCCCGAGCGAGGTGTTGGTGCCACTCACGCGACCTTTCGAGGGTTTTTTAGGGTTTTCCCCCAGTAATGCCAAGTTTTTAGGCGTAAGTATAGAAATATGCAAATTATCATTGTATTCTCAAATCGAGAGTCCCATGATCGCACGATCAGTTCGTATGAGTTACATTGGTCCTATGCGAAGTATTGGTGCCACTCATGGGACCGTCCAGGGGCTGTTTCTCGTTTTCGCCCAATAACGGAAAGTTTTTAAGCCTAAGTATAGAAATATGCAAATTATCATAATACTCTCAAACCGACAGTCCGGTGATCGTGCAATCAGTTCGTACGAGTTACATTGATCCTGAGCGAGGTGTTGGTGCCACTCACGAGGCCATACGGGGGCTGTTTCGGGTTTTCCCCCACTAGCGCCAAGTTTGTAAGCCTAAGTCTAGAAATATGAAAATTATCCTCGTATTCTCAAATAGAGGGTCCCGTAATCGCGCGGTCAGTTGGTACATGTTACATTGGTCCCGTGCGAGGTGTTGGTACTACCCACGGGGCCGTTCGGGGGATGTTTACGGTTTTCACCCACTAACGACAAGTTTTTAAGCCTAAGTCTAGAAATATGGAAATTATCATTGTACTCTCAAACCGAAAGTCCCGTGATCACGCAGTCAGTTGGTACGAGTTACATTGGTCCCGTGCGTGGTGTTGGAGCCACTCACGGGGCCGTTCAGGGGCTATTTCGGGTTTTTTCCCACTAACGACAAGTTTATAAGCCTAAGTCTAAAAATATGAAAATTATCATCATACTCTCAAACCGTTAGTGCCGTGGCTGAGCAGTCAGTTCGTACGAGGTACATTGGTCCCATGCGAGATGTTGGTGCATCTCACGGGGCCGTTCGGGTGTCGTTTCGAGTTTTGCCCTCTAATGCCATTTTTTAAGTCTAAGTTTAGATATTTTCAAATTATTGTTGTATTCTCAAATCGAGAATCTCGTGATCGCGCAGTGAGTTTGTATGAGTTACATTGGTCCCGTCCGAGGTGTTGGTTCCTCTCACGAGCCGTTCTGGAGTTGTTTTGGGTTTAGGCCCTCTAATACCATTTTTTAAGTTTAAGTCTAGATATTTTCAAATTATCACCGTATTCTCAAATCATGAATCTCGTGATCGCACAGTCAGTTTGTATGAGTTACATTAGTCCCGTGCGAGGTGTTGGTGCCACTCACGGGGCCGTTCAGGGGCTGTTTCGGGTGTTCCCCCACTAACGACAAGTTTTTAAGTCTAAGTCTCGAAATATACAAATTATCATCGTACTCTCAAATCGACAGTCCCGGGATTGTGCAGTCAGTTCATACGAGTTACATTGGTCCCGTGCGAGGTGTTGGTGCTACTCATGGGGCCGTTCTGGGTCTATTTCGAGTGTTCTCCCACTAATGACAAGTTTTTAAGTCTTAAGTATAGAAACATGCAAATTATCATCGTATTCTCAAACTGACAGTCCCGTGATCACGCGATCAATTCGTATGAGTTACATTGGTCCCGTGCGAGGTGTTGGTACCACTCACGGGGAGGTTCTGGGGCTATTTCGGGTTTCCCCCACTATTGCCATATCTTACCTAAGTCCTGATATTTTTTAATTATCATCGTATTCTCAAACTGGGAGTCTCGTGATCGTGCGATCAGTTCGTACGAGTTACATTGGTCCCGAGCGAGGTGTTGGTGCCACTCACGTGACCGTTCGGGGGTTGTTTAGGGTTTTCCCCCACTAATGCCAAGTTTTTAGGCGTAAGTATAGAAATATGCAAATTATCATTGTATTCTCAAATCGAGAGTCTCATGATCGCACGATCAGTTCGTATGAGTTACATTGGTCCTATGCGAGGTATTGGTGCCACTCATGGGGCCGTCCAGGGGCTGTTTCTAGTTTTCGCCCAATAACGGCAAGTTTTTAAACCTAAGTCTAGAAATATGCAAATTATCATAATACTCTCAAACCGACAGTCCGGTGATCGTGCAATCAGTTCGTACGAGTTACATTGATCCTGAGCGAGGTGTTGGTGCCACTCGCGAGGCCATTCGGGGGATGTTTCGGGTTTTCACCCACTAGCGCCAAGTTTGTAAGCCTAAGACTAGAAATATGAAAATTATCCTCGTATTCTCAAATAGAGGGTCCCGTAATCGCGCGGTCAGTTGGTACATGTTACATTGGTCCCGTTCGAGGTGTTGGTACTACTCACGGGGCCGTTCGGGGGATGTTTACGGTTTTCACCCACTAACGACAAATTTTTAAGACTAAGTCTAGAAATATGCCAATTATCATCGTACTCTCAAACCGAAAGTCCCGTGATCACGCAGTCAGTTGGTACGAGTTACATTGGTCCTGTGCGAGGTGTTGGAGCCACTCACGGGGCCGTTCATGGGCTATTTCGGGTTTTTGCCCACTAACGACAAGTTTATAAGCCTAAATCTAAAAATATGAAAATTATCATCGTAATCTCAAACTGTTAGTGCCGTGGCTGAGCAGTCAGTTCGTACGAGGTACATTGGTCCCATGCGAGATGTTGGTGCCTCTCACGGGGCCGTTCGGGAGTCGTTTCGAGTTTTGCCCTCTAATGCCATTTTTTAAGTCTAAGTTTAGATATTTTCAAATTATTGTTGTACTCTCAAATCGAGAATCTCGTGATCGCACAGTGAGTTTGTATGAGTTACATTGCTCCCGTGCGAGGTGTTGATGCCACTCACGGGGCTGTGTGGGGGCTGTATCGGTTTTTAACCCACTAACGACAAGTTTTTAAGCCCAAGTCTAGAAATATGAAAATTATCATCATTTTCTCAAAACAGCAGTCCCGTGATCGCGCGCTCAATTCGTACGAGTTACATTGGTCCCGTGCGAGGTGTTAGTGCCACTCACGGGGACGTTCGGTGGCTGTTTCGAGTTTTCCCCCACTATTTCCATATTTTGCCTAAGTCCTGATATTTTTAAATTATTGTCGTATTTTCAAACCGAGAGTCCCGTGATTGGGCAGTCAGTTCGTACGAGTTGCACTGGTCTCAAGCGAGGTGTTGGGCCACTCACGGGGCCGTGCGGGGGTCGTTTTGGATTTTCCCCCACTCTCGCCATGTTATTAAACCTAAGTCTAGAAATATGAAATTTATCATTGTATTCTCAAATCGAGAGTTCCGTGATCGCCCGATCACTTCGTATGAGTTACATTGGTCACGTGCGAGGTGTTGGTGCCACTCATGGGGCCGTTCAGGGGATGTTTTGGGTTTTCGCCCACTAACGACAAGTCTTTAAGCCTAAATCTAAAAATATGCAAATTATCATTGTACTCTCAAATCGGAAGTCCCGTGATCGCGCGATTAGTTTGTACAAGTTACAATTGTCCCGGGGGAGGTGTTGGTGCCACTCACGAGGCTATTCGGGTTTTTCGCCACTAATGCCAAGTTTTTAAGTCTAGAAATATGAAAATTATCATCATATTCTCAAACCGTTAGTCTCGCGATCGTGCGATCAATTCTTATGAGTTACATTGGTCCCGTGCGAGGTGTTGGTTCCTCTCACGGGGCCGTTCGGGAGTTGTTTGGGGTTTTGGCCCTCTAATGTCATTTTTAAGTCTAAGTCTAGATATTTTCAAATTATCATCGTATTCTCAAATCGGGAACCCCGTGATCACGAAGTCAGTTTGTATGAGTTACATTAGTCCCGTGCGAGGTGTTGGTGCCACTCACGGGGCCGTTCGGGGGTTATTTTGGGTTATCCCCCACTAACGGCAAGTTTTTAAGCCTAAATCTCGATATAAGAAAATTATCATTGTACTCTCAAATCGGCAGTCCCGTGATTGCGCGGTCAGTTCATACAAGTTACATTGGTCCCGTGCGAGGTGTTGGTGTTACTCATGGGTCCATTCTGGGATATTTCGGGTGTTATCCCACTAACAACAAGTTTTTAAGTCTTAAGTATAGAAACATGCAAATTATCATCATACTCTCAAACCGACAGTTCCGTGATCACGCGGTCAGTTCGTATGAGTTACATTGGTCCCGTACGAAGTGTTGGTGCCACTCACGGGGCCGTTCAGGGGCTGTTTCGAGTTTTCCCCCACTATTGCCATATCTTACCTAAGTCCTGATATTTTTAAATTATCATTGTATTATCAAACCGGGAGTCCCGTGATCGTTCAATCAGTTCATACGAGTTACATTGGTCCCGAGCGAGGTGTTGGTGCCACTCACGCGGCCGTTCGGGGGTTGTTTCGAGTTTTCCCCCACTAACGCCAAGTTTTTAAGCCTAAGTCTAGAAATATGCAAATTATCATTATATTCTCAAATCGAGAGTCCCGTGATGGCGCGATCAGTTCCTACGAGTTACATTGGTCCCGTGCGAGGTGTTAGTGCCCCTTATGGGGCACTTCGGGGGCTGTTTCGGGTTATCGCCCACTAACGACAAGTTTTTAAGCCTAAGTCTAGAAATATGCAAATTATTGTCGTACTCTCAAATCGGCAGTCCCGCGATCGCGCGATCAGTTCATACGACTTACATTGGTCCCGGGCGAGGTGTTGGTTCCACTCACGGGGCCATTCGGGGACTCTTTCGGATTTTGACCCCCTAACGCCAAGTTTTTAAGCCTAAGTCTAGAAATATGTAAATTATTATCGTATTCTCAAATCGGGAGTGCCGTGATCGTGCAATCAATTCGTACGAGTTACATTAGTCTCGTGCGACGTGTTGAAGCCACTCACGGTGTCGTTCGAGTGATGTTTTTGGTTTTTGCCCACTAACGACAAGTTTTTAAACCTAAGTCTAGAAATATGTAAATTATCATCGTACTCTTAAACCGGAAGTCCCGTCATCACGTGATCAGCTGGTACGAGTTACATTGGTCCCGTGTGAGGTGTTGGAGCCACTGACGGGGCCGTTCGGGTTCTGTTTTGGGTTTTTGCCCACTAACGACAAGTTTCTAAGACTAAGTCTAGAAATATGAAATTTATCATCATACTCTCAAACCGTTAGTGCCATGATCGCGCGGTCAGTTCGTATGAGTTACATTGGTCCCGTGCAAGGTGTTAGTGCCTCTCACGGGGCCGTTCGGGGGTTGTTTCGGGTTTTCCCCCACTAATGACAAGTTTTTAAGCCTAAGTCTCGAAATATGCAAATTATCATCGTACTCTCAAATCGCCAGTCCTGTGATGGCGCAGTTAGTTCATACGAGTTACATTGGTCCTGTGCGAAGTGTTGGTGCTACTCATGGGGCCGTTCTGGGGCTATTTCAGGTGTTCTCCCACAAATGTCAAGTTTTTAAGTCTTAAGTATAAAAACATGCAAATTATCGTCGTACGCTCAAATCGACTGTCCCGTGATCACGCGGGCAGTTCGTATGAGTTACATTGGTCTTGTGCGAGGTGTTGGTGCCACTCAGGGGCCATTCGGGGGATGTTTCGAGTTTTCCCCCACTATTGCCATATCTTGCCTAGGTCCTGATAATTTTAAATTATCATCGTATTCTCAATCTGGGAATCCCGTGATTATGCGATCAGTTCATACGAGTTACATTGGTCCCGAGCGAGGTGTTGGAGCCACTCACGCAGCCGTTCGGGGGTTGTTTAGGGTTTTCCCCCACTAATGCCAAGTTTTTAGGTCTAAGACTAGAAATATGAAAATTATCATTGTATGCTCAAATCGAAATTCCCATGATCGAACGATCAGTTCGTACGAGTTACATTGATCTCGGGCGAGGTGTTGGTGCCACTCATGGGGCCATTCCGGGGCTATTTTGAGTTTTCTCCCACTAATGAAAAGTTTTTAAGACTAAGTCTGGAGATATGCAAATTATCGTCGTACTCTCAAACCGTTAGTCCCGTGATCGTGCGATCAGTTCTTACGAGTTATATTGGTCCCGTGCGAGCTGGTGGTTCCTCGCACGAGGCCGTTTGGCAGTTATTTCGGGTTTTGGCCTTCTAATGCCATGTTTTAAGTCCAAGTCTTGATATTTTCAAATTATCGTTGTATTCGGAAGTCGGGAATCCCATGATCGTGCAGTCAGTTTATACGAGTTACATTGGCCCCGTCGAGGTGTTGGTGCAACTCACGAGGCCGTTCGGGGGCTGTTTCTGGTTTTCCCCACTAAAGACGAGTTTTTAAGCCTAAGTTTGTAAATATACAAATTATCATCATGATCTCAAACCGTCAGTTGGTATATATTATATTGGTCCCGTTCGAGGTGTTGGTGCTACTCACGAGGCCGTTCGGGAGCTATTTCATGTTTTCACCCACTAACGACAAGTTTTTAAGCCTAAGTCTAGAAATATGAATATTATCATCATACTCTTAAATCGGCAGACCCGTGATCACGCGGTCAGTTTGTACGGGTTGCATTAGTCCCGTGCAAGGTGTTGTTGCCACTCATGGGGCCGTTCGGGGGGTGTTTTCGGTTTTTGCCCACTAACACCAAGTTTTTAAGCCTAAGTCTAAAAAAATGAAAATTATCATCGTACTCTCAAAACGGTTCTGGGGTTATTTCGGGTTTTCCCCCACTATTTCCATATCTTGCCCAAGTTCTGATATTTTTAAATTATCATCGTATTCTCAAACTGGGAGTCTCGTGATCGTGCGATCAGTTCGTACGAGTTACATTGGTCCTGAACGAGGTGTTGGTGCCACTCACGCGGCCATTCGGGGGTTGTTTAGGGTTTTCCCCCACTAATGCCAAGTTTTTAGGCCTAAGTATAGAAATATGCAAATTATCATTGTATTCTCAAATCGAGAGTCCCATGATCGCGCGATCAGTTCGTACAAGTTACAATGGTCCTGTGCGAGGTATTGATGCCACTCATGGGGCAGTCCAGGGGCCGTTTCTAGTTTTCGCCCACTAACGGCAAGTTTTTAAGCCTAAGTCTAGAAATATGTAAATTATCATCATACTCTCAAATCGACAGTCCAGAGATCGTGCGGTCAGTTCGTACGAGTTACACTGATCCCGGGCGAGGTGTTGGTGCCACTCACGAGGCCGTTCGGGGGCTGTTTTGGGTTTTCCACCACTAGCGCCATGTTTGTAAGCCTAAGTCTAGAAATATGCAAATTATCAACGTATTCTCAAATCGAGAGTCCCGTGATCACACAGTCAGTTGGTACGTGTTACATTGGTCCCGCGCGAGGTGTTGGTACCACTCACGGGGCCGTTCGGGGGATGTTTAGGGTTTTCACCCACTAACGACAAGTTTTTAAGCCTAAGTCTAGAAATAGGCAAATTATCGTCTTACTCTCAAACCGAAAGTCTCGTGATCACACGGTCAGTTGGTACGAGTTACATTGGTCCTGTGCGAGGTGTTAGAGCCACTCACGGGGCCGTTCGGGGGCTATTTCGAGTTTTTGCACAAAAATTGAAAATTATCATCGTACTCTCAAACCGTTAGTGCCGTGATCGAGCGGTCAGTTCGTACGATTTACATTAGTCCCATGCCTGATGTTAGTGCCTCTAACGGGGCCGTTCGGGAGTCATTTCGGGTTTTGCCCTCTAATGCCATTTTTTAAGTCTAAGTTTAGATATTTTCAAATTATTGGTGTATTCTCAAATCGAGAATCTCGTGATCGCGCAGTGAGTTCGTACGAGTTACATTGGTCCCGTGCGAGGTGTTGGTGTCACTCTCGGGGCCTTTTTGGGGGCTGTTTCGGTTTTTGGCCCACTAACGATAAGTTTTTAAGCCTAAGTCTAGAAATATGCGAATTATCTTCATATTCTCAAACCAACAGTCCCGTGATCACACGGTCAGTTCGTATTAGTTACATTGGTCCCGTGCGAGGTGTTAGTGACACTCACGGGCACGTTCGTCGGCAGTTTCAGGTTTTCCTCCACTATTGCCATATTTTGCCTAAGTCCTGATATTTTTAAATTATCGTCGTATTTTCAAACCGAGAGTCCCGTGATCGTGCGGTCAGTTCGTACGAGTTGCATTAGTCTCGAGCGAGGTGTTGGGCCACTCACGGCACCGTTCGGGGGCTGTTTCGGATTTTCCCCCACTATTGCCATGTTAAACCTAAGTCTAAAAATTTGAAAATTATCATTGTATTCTCAAATCAAGAGTCCCGTGATCGCGTGATCAGTTCGTACGAGTTACATTGGTCCCGTGCGAGGTGTTTGTGCCACTCATGGGGCCATTCGGGGGCCATTTCGAGTTTTCACCCACTAACGGCAATTCTTTAAGCCTAAATCTAGAAATATGCAAATTATCATCGTACTCACAAATCGGAGGTCCCGTGATCACGCGGTCAGTTCGTACGAGTTACATTGGTCCCGGGGGAGGCGTTGGTGCCACTCACACGGCCATTCTGGGGCTTTTTCAGGTTTTTTTCCACTAGCGCCAAGTTTGTAAGCCTAAGTCTAGAAATATGCAAATTATCATCGTATTCTCAAATCAAGAGTCCCGTGATCGCGCAGTCAGTTGGTACGTGTTACATTGGTCCCGCGCGAGGTGTTGGTACCACTCACGGGGCCCTTCGGGGGATGTTTAGGGTTTTCACCCACTAACGACAAGTTTTTAAGCCTAAGTCTAGAAATATGCAAATTATCGTCGTACTCTCAAACCGAAAGTCCCGTGATCACACGGTCAGTTGGTACGAGTTACATTGGTCCTGTGCGAGGTGTTAGAGCCACTCACGGGGCCGTTCGGGGTCTATTTCAAGTTTTTGCCCAAAATTTGAAAATTATCATCGTACTCTCAAACCGTTAGTGCCGTGATCGAGCGGTCAGTTCGTACGATTTACATTAGTCCCATGCCTGATGTTAGTGCCTCTCACGGGGCCGTTCGGGAGTCATTTCGGGTTTTGCCCTCTAATGCCATTTTTTAAGTCTAAGTTTAGATATTTTCAAATTATTGGTGTATTCTCAAATCGAGAATCTCGTGATCGCGCAGTGAGTTTGTACGAGTTACATTGGTCCTGTGCGAGGTGTTGGTGTCACTCTCGAGGCCTTTTTGGGGGCTGTTTCGGTTTTTGGCCCACTAACGATAAGTTTTTAAGCCTAAGTCTAGAAATATGCAAATTATCTTCATATTCTCAAACCAACAGTCCCGTGATCGCGCGGTCAGTTCGTATTAGTTACATTGGTCCCGTGCGAGGTGTTAGTGACGCTCACGGGCACGTTCGTCGGCTGTTTCAGGTTTTCCTCCACTATTGCCATATTTTGCCTAAGTCTTGATATTTTTAAATTATCGTCATATTTTCAAACCGAGAGTCCCGTGATCGTGCGGTCAGTTCGTACGAGTTGCATTAGTCTCGAGCGAGGTGTTTGGCCACTCACGGGGCCGTTCGGGGGCTGTTTCGGATTTTCCCCCACTATCGCCATGTTAAACCTAAGTCTAGAAATTTGAAAATTATCATTGTATTCTCAAATCAAGAGTCCCGTGATCGCGCGATCAGTTCGTACGAGTTACATTGGTCCCGTGCGAGGTGTTTGTGCCACTCATGGGGCCGTTCGGGGGCCATTTCGAGTTTTCACCCACTAACGGCAAGTCTTTAAGCCTAAATATATAAATATACAAATTATCATTGTACTCACAGATCGAAAGTCCCGTGATCACGCGGTCAGTTCGTACGAGTTACATTGGTCCCGGGGGAGGCGTTGGTGCCACTCACGAGGCCATTCTGGGGCTTTTTCGGGTTTTCTGCCACTAATGCCAAGTTTTTAAGCCTAAGTCTAAAAATATACAAATTATCATCATATTCTCAAACCGAGAGTCCTGTGCTCACGCGATCAGTTCATACGTGTTACATTGGTCCCGTGCGATGTGTTGGTGCCACTCACGGGGCCGTTCGGGGGCTATTTTGGGTTTTCCCCCACTAACGCCAAGTTTTTAGGCCTAAGTCTAGAAATAAGCAAATTATTGTCATATTCTTAAACCGGGAGTGCCGTGATTGCGCGGTCAGTTCCTACGAGTTACATTAGTCCAGTGCGACGGGTTGATGCCACTCATGGGGTCGTTCTAGGTATTTTTCAGGTTTTTGCCCACTAAGAGCAAGTTTTAAGCCTAAGTCTAGAAATATGCAAATTATCATCGTACTCTCAATCCGAAAGTCCCGTGATCAGGCGGTGAGTTGGTATGAGTTACATTGGTCCCGTGCGAGGTGTTGGATCCACTCACGGGTCTGTTCAGGGGCTGTTTCGATTTTTGCCCACTAACGACAAGTTTTTAAGCCTAAGTCTAGAAATATGCAAATTATCATCGTACTCTCAAACCGACAGTCTTGTGATCACGCGGTCAGTTATTACGAGTAACATTGGTCCCGTGAGAGGTGTTGGTACCACTCACGGGGCCATTTGGGGGTTATTTTAGATTTTCGCCCACTAATGCCATATTTTGCCTAAGTCATGATATTTTGAAATTATCACCGTATTCTCAAACCGGGAGTCTCTTGATCATGCGGTCAGTTCGTACGAGTTACATTGGTCTCGAGCAAGGTGTTGGTGCCACTCACGAGGCTGTTCGGGGGCTGTTTCGAGTTTTCCCCCACTAACACCAAGTTTTTAAGCCTAAGTCTAGAAATATGCAAATTATCATTGTATTCTCAAATCGAGAGTTCCGTGATCGCGCGATGAGTTTGTACGACTTACATTGGTCTCGTGCGAGGTGTTGGTGCCACTCATGGAGCCGTTCGATGGCTGTTTCAGGTTTTCGCCCACTAACGGCAAGTCCTTAAGCCTAAGTCTAGAAATATGCAAATTATCGCCGTACTCTCAAACCGGAAGTCCCGTGATCTCGCAGTCAGTTTGTACGAGTTACATTGGTCCCGGGTGAGGCATTGGTGCCACTTACAAGGCAATTCTGGGCCTTTTTTGGGTTTTCCGCCACTAATGCCAAGTTTTTAAGCCTAAGTTTAGAAATATGCAAACTATCATCGTATTTTCAAACCGAGAGTCCCGTGCTCGCGCGGTCAGTACGTTTTACATTGGTCCCGTGCGAGGTGTTGGTGCCACTTACGGGGCCGTTCGAGGGCTATTTTGGGTTTTCCCCCACTAACGCCAAGTTTTTAGGCCTAAGTATAAAAATAAGCAAATTATTGTCATATTCTCAAATCGGGAGTGCCGTGATCGCGTGATCATTTCTAACGAGTTACATTAGTCTCGTGCGACGGGTTGATGCGACTCATGGGGACGTTCGGGGTATTTTTTAGGTTTTCGCCCACTAAGAGCAAGTTTTAAGCCTAAGTCAAGAAATATGAAAATTATCATCGTACTCTCAATCCGAAAGTCCCGTTATCAAGCAGTGAGTTGGTACGAGTTACATTGGTCCTGTGTGAGGTGTTGGAGCCACTCACGGGTCTGTTCAGGGGCTGTTTTGGTTTTTTCCCACTAACGACAAATTTTTAAGCCTAAGTCTAGAAATATATAAATTATCATTGTACTCTCAAACTGGCAGTCCCATGATCGCGTGGTTAGTTCGTAAGAGTAACATTGGTCCCGTGCGAGGTATTAGTACCACTCACGAGGCCGTTTGGGGGCTGTTTCAGGTTTTCCCCGACTAATGCCATATTTCGCCTAAGTTCTGATATTTTAAAATTATCACCATATTCTCAAACCGGGAGTTCCGTGATCATGCGATCAATTTGTACTAGTTAAATTGGTCCCGAGCGAGGTGTTGGTGCCACTCACGGGGCTGTTTCGAGTTTTCCCCCACTAATGCCAAGTTTTTAAGCCTAAGTCTAGAAATATGCAAATTATCATTGTATTCTCAAGTCGAGAGTCCCATGATTGCGGGGTCAGTTCTACGAGTTACATTGGTCCCGTGTGAGGTGTTAGTGCCACTTATGGGGCCGTTCGGTGGCTATTTAGGGTTATCTCCCACTAACGACAAGTTTTCAAGCCCAAGTCTAGAAATATGAAAATTATCATCGTACTCTCAAATCAACAGTCCCGCGATCGCGCGCGATCAGTTCATACGAGTTACATTGGTCCCGAGCGAGGTGTTGGTACCACTCACGGGGCCATTCGTGGGTTGTTACGGATTTTTGCCCACTAACGCCAAGTTTTTAAGCCTAAGTATAGAAATATGCAAATTATTGTCGTATTCTCAAACCGGGAGTGCCGTGATCATGCGGTCAGTTCCTATGAGTTACATTAGTCTCGTGCGACGTGTTGATGCCACTCACGGGGCCGTTCGGGGTGATGTTTCAGGTTTTTGCCCACTAATGACTAGTTTTTAAGCCTAAGTCTAGAAATATGCAAATTATCATCATACTCTTAAACCCGCAGTCCCGTGATCATTGGGTCAGTTGGTACAAGTTACATTTGTCTCGTGCGAGGTGTTGGAGCTACTCACGGGGACATTCTGGGGATGTTTCGGGTTTTTGCCCCTTAACGACATGTTTTTAAGCCTAAGTCTAGAAATATGCAAATTATCATCGTATTCTCGAACCGGGAGTCTTGTGATCGCGTGGGCTTTTTTGTACGAGTTACTTTGGTCCTGTGTGAGGGGTTGGTGCCTCTCACGGGCCGTTCGGGGGCTTTTTCGGGTTTTTGCCCACTAACGGCAAGTTTTTAAGATTAAATCTAAAAATATGCAAATTATCATCGTACTCTCAAACCGTCAGTCCCGTGATCGCGCGATCGGTTCATACGAGTTACATTGGTCCCGTGCGAGGTGTTGGTGCCACTCATGGGGCCGTTAGAGGGATCTTTCAGATTTTTGTCCACTAACCCCGATCAGTTTGTACGAGTTACATTGGTCCCGTGAAAGGTGTTGGTGCTAGTTACTGGGCCGTTCGGGGGATGTTTCAAGTTTTTTCCCACTAACGACGAGTTTTTAAGCCTAAGTCTAGAGATCTACAAATTATCATCGTATTCTCAAAACATCAGTCCCGTGATCGTGCAAGTTACGAGTTATGTTAGTCCCGCGCGAGGTGTTGGTTCCTCTCACGGGGCCGTTCGGGAGTTGTTTCGAGTTTTGGCCCTCTAATGCCATTTTTCAATTCTAAGTCCAAATATTTTCAAATTATCATCGTATTCTCAAACCGAGAATCCCGTGATCACGTAGTCAGTTTGTACGAGTTATAATAGGTCCAATGTGAGGTGTTGGTGCCACTTACGGGGCCGTTCGAGGGCTGTTTCGGGTTTTCCCCCACTAACAACAAGTTTTTAAGCCTAAGTCACTAAATATGCAAATTATCGTCGTACTCTCAAACTGGCAGTCCCGTGATCACGCGATCAGTTCGTACGAGATACATTGTATCCTTGTGAGGTGTTGGTGCTACTCACGGGGCCGTTTGGGGGCTATTTCGAGTTTTCTCCCACTAACGACAAGTGTTTAAGCGTAAGTTTAGAAAAATGCAAATTATTGTCGTACTCTCAAATCGGCAATCCCTTGATTGCGAGGTCAGTTCGTACGAGGTACATTGGTCCCATGCGAGGTGTTAGTGCCACTAACGGGGCTGTTTCGGGTTTCCCACCAGTAATGCCATACTTTGCCTATATACTCATATTTTTAAATTATTGTCGTATTCTCAAATTGGGAGTCCCGTGATCCCACGGTCAGTTTGTACGAGTTACATTGGTCTAGAGCGAGGTGTTGGTTCCACGCACGGGGCCGTTCGGGGGCTGTTTCGGGTTTTTCCCCACTAACGCCAAGTTGTTAAGTTTAAGTCTAGAAATATGCAAATTAACATCGTATTCTCAAATCGAGAGTCCCATGATCGTGCGGTGAGTTCGTACGAGTTACATTGGTCCTGTGCGAGGTGTTGGTGCCACTCAAGGGGCCGTTTGGGGGCGATTTTGGGTTTTCGCCCACTAACGGTAAATTTTTAAGCCTAAGTCTAGAAATATTCAAATTATCATCGTACTCTTAAACCGGCAGTCCCGTGATTGCGCAGTTAGTTCATACGAGTTACATTGGTCCCGTGCAATGTGTTAGTTCTACTCATGGGGCCTTTCGGGGGCTGTTTCGGGTTTTCACCCACTAACGCAAAGTATTTAAGTCTAAGTCTAGAAATATGCCAATTATCATCGTATTCTCAAACCGATAGTCCCGTGATCGCGCGGTCAGTTCGTATGAGTTACATTGGTCCCGTGCGAGGTGTTAGTGCCACTCACGGGGACGTTCGGTGGCTGTTTCGGGTTTTCCCCCACTATTGCCATATTTTGCCTAAGTCCAGATATTAATAAATTATCATCGTATTTTCAAACTGAGAGTCCCGTGATCGTTCGATCAGTTCGTACGAGTTACATTGGTCTCGAGCGAGGTGTTGGGCCACTCACGGGGCTGTTCGGGGGCTGTTTCGGATTTCCCCCACTAACGCCAAGTTTTTAACCTAAGTCTAGAAATATGAAAATTATCATTGTATTCTCAAATAGAGAGTCCTGTGATCGCGTGATCAGTTCGTATGAGTTACATTGGTCCCGTGCGAGGTGTTGGTGCCACTCAAGGGGTCGTTCGAAGGTTGTTTTGGGTTTTCTCCCACTAACGACAAGTCTTTAAGCCTAAGTCTAAAAAAATGAAAATTATCGCCATACTCTCAAACCGACAGTCCTGTGATCGCGCGGTCAGTTCATACGAGTTACATTGGTCCCGGGCGAGGCGTTGGTGCCACTCACGAGGCCATTTGGGGGCTTTTTCGGATTTTCCACCACTAATGCCATGTTTTTAATCCTAAGTCTAGAAATATGAAAATTATCATCGTATTCTCAAACCGAGAGTCCCGTGCTCACGCGATCAGTTTGTACCTGTTACATTGGTCCCGTGCGAGGTGTTGGTGCCACTTACGGGGCCGTTCGGGGGCTATTTTGGGTTTTCCCCCACTAACGCCAAGTTTTTAGGCCTAAGTCTAGAAATAAGGAAATTATTGTCATATTCTCAAACCGGGAGTGTCGTGATCACACGGTCAGTTCCTACGAGTTACATTAGTCTCCTGCAAATTATCGTCGAACTCTGAAACTGGCAGTTCCATGATCACACGATCAGTTCGTACGAGTTACATTGGATCCTTGCGAGTTGTTGGTCCTACTTATGGGGCCGTTTGGGGGGCTATTTCGGGTTTTCTCCCACTAATGACAAGTGTTTAAGACTAAGTTTATAAATATGCAAATTATCATCATACTCTCAAGCCGGCAGTCCTGTGATCGCGCGGTCAGTTCTTACGAGTTACATTGGTCACATGCGAGGTGTTAGTGCCACTAACGGGGCTGTTCGGGGGCTGTTTCGGGTTTCCCCCCAGTAATGCCATATTTTCCCTATGTCCTCATATTTTTAAATTATTGTCGTATTCTCAAACTGGGAGTCCCGTGATCGCACAATCAGTTCGTACGAGTTACATTGGTCCCGAGCGAGGTATTGGTGCCACTCATAGGGCCGTTCGGGGGCTATTTCGGGTTTTCTCCCACTAACGAAAATTTTGAAGCCCAAGTCTAGAAATATGCAAATTATCATCATACTCTCAAATCGGCAGTCCCATGATCACGCTGTCAGTTCGTAGGAGTTACATTGGTCCCGAGCGAGGTATTGGTGCCACTCACGGGGCCATTCAGGGGCTGTTTTGGATTTCTGCCCACTAATGCCAAGTTTTTAATCCTAAGTCTAGAAATATGCAAATAATTGTCGTATTCTCAAATTGGGAGTGCCGTGATCGCGTGGTCAGTTTCTACGAGTTACATTAGTCCCGTGCGACATGTTGATGCCACTCACGGTGCCATTCGGGGAAGTTTCGGGTTTTCCCCCACTAACGACAAGTTTTTAAGCCTAACTCTAGAAATATGCAAATTATCATCATACTCTCAAACTGTCAGCCCCGTGAACACGCGGTCAGTTGGTACGAGTTACATTGGTCCCATGCGAGTTGTTGGAGCCACTCACGTGGCCGTTCGGGGGCTGTTTTGGGTTTTCGCCCACTAACGGCAATTTTTTAAGCCTAATTCTAGAAGTATGCAAATTATCGACGTACTCTCAAATCGACAGTCCCTTGATCACGCGATCATTTGCTACGAGTTACATTGGTCCCATGCAAATTGTTGGAGCCACTCACGTGGCCATTCGAGGGCTGTTTCGGGTTTTCACCCACTAACGACAAGTTTTTAAGCCTAAGTCTAGAAATATGAAAATTATCATCATACTCTCAAACCGTCAGTCCCGTGACTGCACTGTCAGTTCATACGAGTTACATTGATCCCGTGCGAGGTGTCGGTACCTCTCACGAGGTCGTTCGGGAGATGTTTTGAGTTTTGGCCCTCTAATGCCATTTTTTAAGTCTAAGTCTAGATATTATCCAATTATCATCGTATTCTCAAATTAGGAATCCCATGATCACGCAATGAGTTTGTACGAGTTACATTGGTCCCGTGCTAGGAGTTGGTGCCACTCACGGGTCCGTTCGGGAGCTATTTCGGATTTTTTCGCACTAACGACTAGTTTTTAAGCATAAGTCTAGAAATATACAAATTATCATTGTATTCTCAAACCGGGAGTCCCGTGATCGCGTGGGCTTTTTGTACAAGTTACATTGGTCCCGTGCGAGGTGTTGGTGCCTCTCACAAGGCCGTTCGGGGGCTTTTTCGGGTTTTCGCCCACTAATGGTAAGTTTTTAAGATTAAGTCTAAAAATATGCAAATTATTGTCGTACTCTAAAACTGTCCGTCCCGTGATCACGCGGTCAGTTCATACGAGTTACATTGGTCCCGTGCGAGGTGTTGGTGCCACTCATGGGGCTATTAGGGGGATGTTTCGAATTTTTGCCCAATAACGCAATGTTTTGCTTAAGTCCTGATATTGTTAAATTATCGTCGTATTCTTGAATCGGGAGTCTCGTGATCACACGGTCAGTTCGTACGTGTTACATTGGTCCCGTGAAAGATGTGGGTGCCACTCACGGGGCCATTCAGTGGCTATTTCTGGTTTTCCCCCACTAACATCAAGTTTTTAAGCCTATGTCAAAAAATATGCAAATTTTTGTCGTATTCTTAAACCGAGAGTGCCATGATCATACGGTCTGCTCGTACGAGTTACATTAGTCCCGTGCGAGGTGTTGGTGCAACTCACGGAGCCGTTTGGGGGCTATTTCGAGTTTTTTCCCGTTGATGCCAAGTTTTTAAGCGTAAGTCAAGAAATATTCAAATTATCGTTGTTCTCTCAGAATGGAACTCCCGTGATTCTGCGATCAGTTCGTACGAGTTACATTGGTCCCGTGCAAGGTATTGAAGCCACTCACGGGGCCGTTCGGGGGCTGTTTTGGGTTTTCGCCCACTAACGACAACTTTTTAAGACTAAGTCTAGAGATATGCAAATTATCATTGTACTCTCAAACCGTCAGTCCCGTGATCATGCAATTAGTTCTTACGAGTTACATTGGTCCCGTGCGAGGTGTTGGTTTCTTTCACGGGGCCGTTCGGGAGTTGTTTTAGGTTTTGACCCTCTAATCCCATTTTTTAAATCTAAGTCTAGATATTTTCAAATTATCATCGTATTCTCAAATCGGGAATCCCGTGATTGCCTGGTCAGTTTGTACGAGTTACTTTGGTCCCGTGCGAGCTGTTGGTTCCACTCACGGGGCCATTCGGGACTGTTTCGGGTTTTCCCCCACTAACGATAAGTTTTTAAGCCTAAGTCTCAAAATATGAAAATTATCATCGTACTTTCAAACGTGAGATCCCGTGATCACGCGATTAGTTCGTACGAGTTACATTGGTCCCGTGCGAGGTGTTGGTGCAACTCATGGGGCCGTTCGGGGGCTGTAACGGGTTTTTGCCCACTAACGGCAAGTTTTTAAGCCTAAGTTTAGAAATATGCAAATTGTCATCGTACTGTCAAACCAGAAGTCCCGTGATCATACGGTCAGTTCGTACGAGTTACATTGGTCCCGAGAGAGGTGTTGGAGCCACTCACGAGGCCGTTTGGGGTTTTTTTGAGTTTCCCTCACTAACGCCAAGTTTCTAAGCCTGTCTAGAAATATGAAAAATATAATCATATTCTCAAATCGAGAGTCCTGTGCACGCGCGATCAGTTCGTACGTGTTACATTGGTCCTGTGCGAGGTGTTGGTGCCACTCACGGGGCTGTTCAGGGGCTGTTTTGGGTTTTCCCCCACTAACGCCAAGTTTTTAAGCCTTAGTCTAGAAATAAGGAAATTATTGTCATTTTCTCAAACTGGGAGGGCTGTGATCGCGCGGTCAGTTCCTACGAGTTACATTAGTCTCGTGCGACGTGTTGGTGACACTCACGGGGTCGTTCGGGTCTAAAAATATGTAAATTATCATCGTATTCTCAAACCGGCAGTCCCGCGATCGTGATATCAGTTTGTACGAGTTACATTGGTCCCGAACGAGGTGTTGGTGCCACTCACGGGGCCATTCGGGGCTTATTTTGGATTTTTGCCAACTAACACCAAATTTTAAGCCTAAGTCTAGAAATAAGAAAATTATTGTCGTATTCTCAAATCGGGAGTGCCGTGATCATGCGGTCAATTCCTACCAGTTACATTAGTCCCGTGCGACGCGTTGATTCCACTCACGATGCCATTTGAGGGATGTTTTGGGATTTCTCCCACTAACAGAAAGTTTTTAAGCCTAAGTCTGGAAGTATGCAAATTATTATCGTACTCTCAAATCGACAGTCCCGTGATCATGCGATTATTTGGTACGAGTTACATTGGTCCCGTGCGAGGTGTTGGATCCACTCACGGGGCCGTTTGGGGGCTGTTTTGGGTTTTCGCCCACTAACGACAAGTTTTTAAGCCTAACTCTAGAAATATGAAAATTATCATCGTACTGTCAAACCGTCAATCTCGTGACCGTGCAGTCAGTTCATACAAGTTACATTGATCCCGTGCGAGGTGTCGCTGCCTCTCACGGGGCCGTTCAAGAGTTGTTTCGAGTTTTTCCCTCAATGGCATTTTTTAAGTATAAGTCTATATATTTTCAAATTATCATCGTATTCTCAAACTGAGAATCCCATGACCGCGCAGTGAGTTTGTACGAGTTACATTGGTCCCGCGCTAGGTGTTGGTGCCACTCATGGGTCCGTTCGGGGGATGTTTCAGGTTTTCGCCCACTAATGACAAGATTTTAAGCCCAAGTCTAGAAATATACAAATTATCATCGTATTCTCAAACCAGGAATCCCATGATCACGTGGGATTTTCGTACGAGTTACATTGGTCCCGTACGAGGTGTTGGTGCCTCTCATGGGTCGTTCGGGGGCTTTTTTGAGTTTTCACCCACTAACGACTAGTTTTTAAGATTAAGTCTAAAAATATGCAAATTATCGTCGTACTCTCAAACCGTCAGTCCCGTGATCGCGCGGTCAGTTATTACGAGTAACATTGGTCCCGTGCGAGGTGTTGGTACCACTCACGGGGCCGTTCGGGTGGTATTTCGGATTTATGCCAACTAACGCAATGTTTTGCTTAAGTCTTGATATTGATAAATTATCATCGTATTCTCGAACCGGGAGTCCCGTGATCGTGTAGTCAGTTCCTGTGTGTTACATCGGTCCCGTGCAAGATGTTGGTGCCACTCACGGGGCCGTTCGGGTTTCCCCCACTTACGCCAAGTTTTTAAGCCTAGGTATAAAAATATGAAAATTACTTTCGTATTCTTAAACCGAGAGTGCCGTGATAGAGCGGTCAGTTCGTACGAGTTACATTAGTCCCGTGAGAGGTGTTGGTGCCACTCATGGAGCCGTTTGGGGGATGTTTCGGGTTTTCGCCCACTAACGCCACGCTTTTACGCCTAAGTCTAGAAATATGCAAATTATCATTGTACTCTCAAAATGGTAGTCTCATGATTCTACGATCAGTTTGTACGAGTTACATTGGTCCCGTGCAAGGTGTTGGCGGCACTCACGAGGCCGTTTGGGGGGTTTTTTGAGTTTCCCTCACTAACGCCAAGTTTCTAAGCCTGTCTAGAAATATGAAAAATATAATCATATTCTCAAATCGAGAGTCCTTTGCACGCGCGATCAGTTCGTACGTGTTACATTGGTCCTGTGCGAGGTGTTGGTGCCACTCACGGGGCTGTTCAGGGCCTGTTTTGGGTTTTCCCCCACTAACGTCAAGTTTTTAAGCCTTAGTCTAGAAATAAGGAAATTATTGTCATTTTCTCAAACCGGGAGTGCTGTGATCGCGCGGTCAGTTCCTACGAGTTACATTAGTCTCGTGCGACGTGTTGGTGACACTCACGGGGTCGTTCGGGTCTAAAAATATGTAAATTATCATCGTATTCTCAAACCGGAAAACCCCCCATCGCGATATCAGTTTGTACGAGTTACATTGGTCCCGAACGAGGTGTTGGTGCCACTCACGGGGCCATTCGGGGCTTATTTTGGATTTTTGCCAACTAACACCAAATTTTTAAGCCTAAGTCTAGAAATATGAAAATTATTGTCGTATTCTCAAATCGGGAGTGCCGTGATCATGCGGTCAGTTCCTACCAGTTACATTAGTCCCGTTCGACGTGTTGATTCCACTCACGATGCCATTTGAGGGATGTTTTGGGATTTCTCCCACTAACGGAAAGTTTTTAAGCCTAAGTCTGTAAGTATGAAAATTATTATCGTACTCTCAAATCGACAGTCCCGTGATCATGCGATTATTTGGTACGAGTTACATTGGTCCCGTGCGAGGTGTTGGATCCACTCATGGGGCCGTTCGGGGGCTGTTTTGGGTTTTCGCCCACTAACGACAAGTTTTTAAGCCTAACTCTAGAAATATGAAAATTATCGTCGTACTATCAAACCGTCAATCTCGTGACCGTGCAGTCAGTTCGTATAAGTTACATTGATCCCGTGCGAGTTGTCGCTGCCTCTCACAGGGCCGTTCAGGAGTTGTTTCGAGTTTTTCCCTCAATGGCATTTTTTAAGTATAAGTCTAGATATTTTCAAATTATCATCGTATTTTCAAACCGAGAATCCCATGACCGCGCAGTGAGTTTGTACGAGTTACATTGGTCCCGCGCTAGGTGTTGGTGCCACTCATGGGTCCGTTCGGGGGATGTTTCAGGTTTTCGCCCACTAATGACAAGATTTTAAGCCCAAGTCTAGAAATATACAAATTATCATCGTATTCTCAAACCAGGAATCCCATGATCACGTGGGATTTTCGTACGAGTTACATTGGTCCCGTACGAGGTGTTGGTGCCTCTCATGGGTCGTTCGGGGGCTTTTTTGAGTTTTCGCCCACTAACGGCTAGTTTTTAAGATTAAGTCTAAAAATATGCAAATTATCGTCGTAGTCTCAAACCGTCAGTCCCGTGATCGCGCGGTCAGTTATTACGAGTAACATTGGTCCCGTGCGAGGTGTTGGTACCACTCACGGGGCCGTTCGGGTGCTATTTCGGATTTATGCCAACTAACGCAATGTTTTGCTTAAGTCTTGATATTGCTAAATTATCATCGTATTCTCGAACCGAGAGTCCCGTGATCGTGCAGTCAGTTCCTGTGTGTTACATCGGTCCCGTGCAAGATGTTGGTGCCACTCACGGGGCCGTTCGAGTTTCCCCCACTTACGCCAAGTTTTTGAGCCTAGGTATAAAAATATGAAAATTACTTTCGTATTCTTAAACCGAGAGTGCCGTGATGGAGCAGTCAGTTCGTACGAGTTACATTAGTCCCGTGCAAGATGTTGGTGCCACTCATGGAGCCGTTTGGGGGATGTTTCGGGTATTCATCCACTAACGCCAAGCTTTTAAGCCTAAGTCTAGAAATATGCAAATTATCATTGTACTCTCAAAATGGCAGTCTCGTGATTCTACGATCAGTTTGTACGAGTTACATTGGTCCCGTGCAAGGTGTTGGTGTCACTTATGGGGCCGTTCCTGGGCTATTTCCGGTTTTCGCCCACTAACAGCAAGTTTTTAAGCCTAAGTCTAGAGATATGTAAATTATCATCATATTCTCAAACTGTCAGTCCCATGATCGTGCAATCAGTTCTTACGAGTTACATTAGTCCCGTGCGAGGTGTTGGTTCCTCTCATGGGGCCGTACGGGAGTTGTTTCGAGTTTTGGCCCTCTAATGACCAGATATTTTCAAATTATCATCGTATTCTCAAACCGAGAATCCCGTGATCATGCAGTCAGTTTGTAGAGTTATAATTGGTCCCGTGCGAGGTGTTGGTGCCACTCACGGGGCCGTTCAGGGGCTGTTTCGAGTTTTCCCCCACTAACGAAATTTTTTTAAGCCTAAGTCACGAAATATGCAAATTATTGTCATACTCTGAAACTGGCAGTCCCATGATCGTGCGATCAGTTCGTACGAGTTACATTGGATCGTTGCGAGGTATTGGTGCTACTCATGGGGTCGTTCTGGGGCTATTTCGGGTTTTTCCCCCCTAACGGCAAGTTTTTAAGATTAAGTCTAAAAATATGCAAATTATCATCGTACTCTCAAACCGCTAGTCCCGTGATCGCGCGATCAATTCGTACAGTTACATTGGTGCAGTTCGAGGTGTTGGTGCCACTCACGGGGCCGTTTGGGGGCTATTTCGGATTTTTTCCCACTAACGCAATGTTTTGTTTAAGTCTTAATATTGTTAAATTATCATGTCATTCTCGAATCGGAGTCCCATGATCGTGCAGTCAATTCATTCGTGTTATATCCGTCCCGTGCAAGATGTTGGTGCCACTCAATGGCCATTCGGGGGCTATTTCGGGTTTTCCCCAACTAACGCCAAGTTTTTAAGTGTAAGTCTAAAAATATGCAAATTATTTCCGTATTCTTAAACCTAGAGTTCCGTGATCGCGTGGTCAATTCGTACGAGTTACATTAGTCCTATGCGAGGTGTTGGTGCCACTCACGGAGCTGTTTGGGGGCTGTTTCTCGTTTTTGCCCACTAACGCCATGTTTTTAAGCCTAAGTCTAGAAATATGAAAATTATCATTATACTCTCAAAACGGCAGTCCCGTGATTCTACGATCAGTTCGTATGAGTTACATTAGTCCCGTGCAAGGTGTTGGAGTCACTCACGGGGCCGTTCGGGGGCTGTTTCGAGTTTTTGCCCACTAATGACAAGTGTTTAAGCCTAAGTCTAGAGATATGCAAATTATAATTGTATTCTCAAATCATCAGTCCCGTGATCGTGTGATCAATTCTTACGAGTTACATTAGTCCCGTGCGAGGTGTTGGTTCCTCTCACGGGGCCATTCGGGAGTTGTTTCGGGTTTTGGCCCTCTAATGCCATTTTTCAAGTCTAAGTCAAGATATTTTCAAATTATCGTCGTATTCTCAAACCATAAATCCCGTGATTGCGCAGTCAGTTTGTACGAGTTACATTGGTCCTGTGCGAGGTGTTGGTACCACTCATAGGGTCGTTCGGGGGCTGTTTCGGGTTTTCCCCCACTAACGACAAGTTTTTAAGCCTAAGTCTAGAAATATGAAAATTATCATTGCACTATCAAACCGTCAGTCCCATGACCGCGCGGTCAGTCCGGATGAGTTACATTGGTCCCGTGCGAGGTGTTAGTGCCACTCATGGTGCTGTTCGGGTGCTGTTTCGGGTTTTCCCCCCACTAACGCCAAGTTTTTAAGCATAAGTCTAGAAATATGCAAATTATCAATATATTCTCAAAACGAGAGTCCCGTGATCGCGCGGTGAGTTCGTACGAGTTACATTGGTCCCGTGCAAGGTGTTGTAGCCACTTATGGGGCCGTTCGTGGGATGTTTCGGGTTTTCTCCCACTAACGTCAAGTTGTTAAGCCTAAGTCTAGAAATATGCAAATTATCATCGTACTCTCAACCCGACAGTCACGTGATCACGCGATCAGTGTGTACGAGTTACATTGGTCCCGTGCGAGGTGTTGGTACCACTCACGGGGCCGTTCGGGGGCTATTTTGGGTTTTACCCCACTAATGCCATATTTTGCCTAAGTCCTAAATTTTTTAAAATTATCATCATATTCTCAAATCGTGAGTGCTGTGATCACACGATCAGTTCGTACGAGTTACATTATTCCCGTGCGTGGTGTTTGTGCCACTCACAGGGCCGTTCGGGGGCTGTATCGAGTTTTCGCCCACTGACGGAATGTTTTTAAGCCTGAGTCTAGAACTATGCAAATTATCGTCATACTTTCAAATCGGCAGTCCTGTGATCGCGCGGTTAGTTCGTACGAGTTACATTGATCCCGAGCGAGGTGTTGGTGCCACTCACGAGGCCATTCGGGGGTGGTTTTGGGTTTTCCTCAACTAGCGCCAAGTTTTTAAGCCTAAGTCTAGAAATATGAAAATTATCATCGTATTCTCAAATCGAGAGTCCCGTGATCGTCCAGTCAGTTCGTAGGAGTTACATTGGTCCCGTGCGACGTGTTAGTGCCACTCATGTGGCCATTCGAGGGTGTTTATGGTTTTCACCCACTAACGACAAATTTTTAAGCCAAAGTCCTGAAATAAGGAAATTATCACCGTACTCTAAAATCGGTAGTACCGTGATCGCGTGATCAGTTCGTACGAGTTACATTGGTCCCGTGCGAGGTGTTGGTGCCACTCACGGGGCCATTCGGGGGCTGTTTTGGATTTTCGCCCATTAACGCCATGTTTTTACTAAGTCCTAATATTTTTAAATTATCATTGTATTCTCAAACCGGGAGTCCCTTGATTGCGCGGTAAGTTCGTACGAGTTACGTTGGTCCCGGGCAAGGTGTTGGTGCCACTCACAGGGGCGTTCGAGGGCTATTTCAGGTTTTCCCCCACTAACACCAAGTTTTTAAGCCTAAGTCTAGAAATATGCAAACTATCATCATATTCTCAAATCGAGAGTCCCGTGATCATGAAGTCAGTTCGTAGGAGTTACATTGGTCCCGTGCGACGTGTTGGTGCCACTCATATGGTCGTTCGGGGGTTGTTTCTAGTTTTTGCCCACTAACGGCAACTTTTTAAACCAAAGTCCATAAATATGGAAATTATCATCGTACTCTCAAATTGGTAGTACCGTGATTGTTCAGTCCGTTCATACGAGTTACATTTGTCCCGTGCGAGGTGTTGGTACCCCTCACGTGGTCATTCGGGGGCTGTTTCGGATTTTAGCCCACTAACGCCATGTTTTACCTAAGTTCTGATATTTTTAAATTATCATCATATTCTCAAATCGAGATTCTCGAGACCCCGTGGTCAGTTCGTACGTGTTATATTGGTCCCGTGCGAGATGTTAGTGCCATTCACGGGGCTGTTCGGGGTTTATTTCGGGTTTTCCCACATTAATGCCAAGCTTTTAAGCCTGAGTCTAGAAATAAGCAAATTATCATCGTATTATCAAACTGGGAGTATTATGATCACACGGTCAGTTTGTATGAGATACATTAGTCCCGTGCGAGGAGTTGGTGCCACTCACTAGGCCGTTCGGGGGCTGTAACGAGTTTTCACCCACTAACGGCAAGTTTTGAAGCCTAGGCTAGAAATATGGAAATTATTGCTATACTTTCAAATCGGCAGTCTCGTGATCGCGCGGTCCATTCGTACGAGTTACATTTATCCCGTGCGAGTTGTTGGTGGCCCTCAAGGGGCAGTTCGGGGGCCGTTTCGTGTTTTCGCACACTAACACATGGTTTTTAAGCCTAAGTCTAGAAATATGCAAATTATCATCGTACTCTTAAAATGGCAGTCCCGTGATCACGTGGTCAGTTCATACGAGTTACATTGGTCCCGTGCGAGGCGTTGGTGCCACTCACAGGGACGTTCGGTGGATGTTTCAGGTTTTCCCCCACTAATGCCATGTTTTGCCTAAGACCTAATGTTTTTAAATTATCATCGTAATCTCAAAGTGGTAGTCTCGTGATTGCATGTTCAGTTCGTATGAGTTACATTGGTCCCTTGCAAGGTGTTGGTGCCACTGACAGGGCCGTTCGGGAGCTGTTTCGAGTTTTCTCCCACTAACGGCAAGTTTTTAAGACTAAGTCTAAAAATATGCAAATTATCGACATACTCTCAAATAGGAAGCCCCGTGATTGCACGGTCAGTTTGTACAAGTTACATTGGTCCCGTACGATGTGTTAGTGCCACTCACGGGGCCGTTCGGGGGCTGTTTTAGATTTTTGCCCACTAACGGTAAGTTTTTAAGCCTAAATCTAGAAATATGAAAATCATCATCGTACTCTCAACTGTTAGTCCCGTGATCACGCGATCAGTTCGCACGAGTTACATTAGTCCCGTACGAGGTGTTGGTGCTACTCATGGGGTTGTTCGGTGGCTGTTTTGGGTTTTCCCCCAATAACGATAAATTTTTAAACCTAAGTCTAGAAATATGCAAATTATCATAGTACAATGAAATCGGCGGTCCCCTGATCGCACGGTCAATTCGTACAAGTAATATTGGTCCCGTGCGAGGTGTTGGTGCCACTCACGGGGCCGTTCGGAGGCTGTTTTTGGTTTTTGCCAACTAACGACAAGTTTTTAAACCTAAGTCTAAAAATACACAAATTATCATCATAATCTCAAACCGATAATCCCGTGATCACGCGGTCAATTCATACGAGTTACATTGGTCCCGTGCGAGGTGTTGGTGCTTCTCACGGGACCGTTCCGTTGCTGTTTTGGGTTTTGACCCTCTAATGCCATTTTTTAAGCCTAAGTCTAGATATTTTTAAATTATCATCTTATTCTAAAATTGAGGGTTAGGTGATCATGCAGTCAGTTTGTATGAGTTACATTGGTACCGTGGGAGGTGTTGGTGCATCTCACGGGGCATTCCGGAGCTATTTCGGGTTTTATCCATCTAATGACATTTTTTAAGCCCAAGTCTAGATATTTACAAATTATCATCGTATTGTCAAATCGAAGGTTATGTGATTGCATGGTCAATTCATACGAGTTACATTGGTCCCGTGCGAGGTCTTATTGCCTCTCACAGGGCCGTTCGGGAGTTGTTTGGGGTGTTGGCCTTCTAATACCATTTTTTAAGCCTAAGTCTAGATATTTTCAAATTATCATCCTATTCTCAAATCGGGGGTCCCATGATCACGCGGTCAGTTCGTACGAGTTACATTGATCCCGTGCGAGGTGTTGATGCCTCTCACGGGGCCATTCAGAGCTTGTTTTGGGTCTTGGCCCTCTAATGCCATTTTTTAAGTCTAACTCTAGATATTTTCAAATTATTGTCATATTCTCAAACTGAGGGGCCGAGATTGCCCGTTCAGTACGTACGAGTCACATTGGTCCCATGCGAGGTGTTGGTGCCTCTTATAGGGCCGTACGGGGCTTGTTTCGAGTTTTTGACCTTTAATGCCATTTTTTAAGCCTAAGTCTACATATTTTCAAATTATCATTATATTCTTAAATTGGGGGTCCAGTGATCGGACGGTCAGAACGTACGAGTTACATTGGTCCCGTACGAGGTGTTGGTGCCTCTCACAGTACCGTTCCGGGGCTGTTTTGAGTTTTGTCTCTCTAATAACATTTTTTAAGCCTAAGTCTAGATATTTTCAACTGATCATTGTATTCTTAAACCGAGGGATATATGATCGCGCGATCAGTTTGTACGAGTTACATTGATACCGTGTGGGGTGTTGGTGCCTCTCATTGGGTTGTTCGGGGTTTGTTTCGGGTCTTAGCAAATGCCATTTTTTAAGCCTAACTCAAGATATTTTCAAATTATCAACATATTCTCAAATTGAGGGCCCGTGATTGCTTGATCAGTTCATACGACTTACAATGGTCCCGTGCGATGTGCTGGTGCCTCTCACGGGGCTGTTCGGGAGTTACTTCAGGTTTTGGCCATCTAATGCTATTTTTTAAGCCTAAGTCAAGATATTTTCAAATTATCATCGAATTCTCAAACCAGGGGTCCCATGATCGCGTGGTCAGTTTGTACGAGTTACATTGGTCCCGTGCGAGGTGTTGGTGCCTCTCACGGGCCGTTTGGGGGCTTATTTCGGGTCTTGGCCCTCTAATGTCATTTTTTTAGCCTAACTCTAGATATTTTCAAATAATCATCATATTCTCAAAACGGGGGATCATGATCACCCAGTAAGTACGTACGAGTTACATTGGTCCCGTGAGAGCTGTTGGTGCCTCTCACGAGTCCGTTCGGGCTTATTGTGGGTTTCAGCCCTCTAATGCCATTTTTTAAGCCTAAGTCTATGTATTTTCAAATTATCATCGTATTCTCAAACTGAGGGTCTCGTGATTGTGCAGTCATAACGTACGAGTTACATTGGTCCCGTGCAAAGTCTTGGTGCCTCTCACAGGACCGTTCTGGGGCGGTTTCAGGTTTTGGCCCTCTAATGCCATTTTTTAAGCCTAAGTGTAGATATTTTTAAATTATCATCATATTCTCAAATCGAAGATTACGTGATCGTGCGGTCATTTCGTACGAGTTACATTAGTCCGATGCGAGGTGTTAGTGCATCTCCTAGGACCCTTCTGGGCTATTTTGGGTTTTGGCCCTCTAATGCCATTTTTAAGCCTAAGTCTAGATATTTTCAAATTATCGTTGTATTCTCAAATCGAGGCTTATGTGATCACACGGTCAGTTCATACGAGTTACATTTGTCCCGTGTGAGGTGTTGGTGCCTCTCACAGGGCCATTCCGATGTTGTTTTCGATTTTGTCCCTCTAATGCCATTTTTCATCCTAAGTCTAGATATTTTCAAATTATCATCGTATTATCAAATCGAAGGTTATGTGATCACACGGTCAGTTCGTACGAGATATATTGGTCCCGTAGGAGGTGTTGGTGCCTCTCACGGGGCCGTTTGGGAGTTATTTCGATTTTTGGCCCTCTAATGCCATTTTTTAAGCCTAAGTCTAGATATATTCAAATTATTATCGTATTCTAAAACCGAGAGTTTCGTGATCGCACGGTCAATTTGTACGAGTTACATTAGTCCCGTGCAAGGCGTTGGTGGCCCTCAAGGGGCCGTTCGAGGGATGTTTTGTGTTTTCGCCCACTAACACATGGTTTTTAAGCCTAAGTCTAGAAATATGCAAATTATGATCGTACTCTCAAAATAGCAGTACCATGATCACGCGATCAGTTCATACGAGTTACATTAGTCCCATTCGAGGTGTTGGAGCCACTCACGGGGCCATTCGGGGGCTGTTTCGAGTTTTCGCCCACTAATGGCAATTTTTTAAGCCTAAGTCTAGAGATATGCAAATTATCCTTGTATTCTCCAACCGTCAGTCCCGTGATCGTGCGGTCAGTTCTTACGAGTTACATTGGACCCGTGCTAGGTGTTGGTTCCTGTCATGGGGTCGTTCGTGAGTTGTTTCGGGTTTTGGCCCTTTAATTCCATTTTTCAAGTCTAAGTCCAGATATTTTCAAATTATCATCGTATTCTCAAATCGGGAATCTCGTGATCACGCAGTCAGTTTTTACGAGTTACATTGGTCCCGTGCGAGGTGTTGGTGCCACTCACGGGGCCGTTCGGGGGCTGTTTCGGGTTTTCCCCCACTAAAGACAAGTTTTTAAGCCTAAGTCACGAAATATGCAAGTTATCGTCGTACTCTCAAACTGGCAGTACCATGATCGCGCGATCAGTTCGTACGAGTTACATTGGATCCTTGCGATATGTTGGTGTTACTCATGGGGCTGTTCGGGGGCTATTTCGAGTTTTCTCCCACTAACCACAAGTTTTTAAGCCTAAGTATAGAGATATGCAAATTATCATCGTACTCTCAAACCTTTAGTCCCTTGATCACGGGTTCAGTTCGAACGAGTTACATTGGTCCCGTACGAGGTGTTGGTGCCACTTACGGGGACGTTCGGGGGCTGTTTTGGGTTTCCCCCAACTAACACCATTTTTTGCCTAAGTCCTGATAATTTTAAATTATTGTCGTATTCTCAAATAGGGAGTCCTGTGATCATGCGATAAGTTCATACGAGTTACATTGGTCTCGGGTGAGATGCTAGTGCCACTCACGGGGCCGTTCGGGGGCTATTTCGAGTTTTCCCCCACTAACACCTATTTTTAAAGCCTAAGTCTAGAAATATGCAAATTATCATCGTATTCTCAAACCGAGAGTCTTGTGATCGTGCGGTCAGTTCATAGGAGTTACTTTCATCCCATGCGAGGTGTTGGTGCCACTCATGTGGCCGTTCATGGGCTGTTTCTGGTTTTCGCCCACTAACGACAAGTTTTTAAGCCAAACTAAAAAAAATGGAATTTATTATCATACTCTCAAACCGGCAGTACCGTGATCGTGCGATCAGTTCATACGAGTTACATTGGTCCCGTGCGAGGTGTTGGTGCCACTCATGGGGTCGTTCGGGGGTCGTTTCAAATTTTCGTCCACTAACGCCATGTTTTGCCTAAGTCCTGATATTTTTAAATTATCATCGTATTCTTAAATTGAGAGTCTCGGGATTGTTCGGTCAGTTCCTACATGTTACATTGGTGTCGTGCGAGATGTTGGTGGCACTCACGGGGCTGCTCGAGGTTTGTTTTTGGTTTTCCCACACTAACGCCAAGTTTTTAAGTCTAAGTCTAGAAATAAGCAAATTATAGTCGTATTCTCAAACCGGGAGTGGAGTGATCGCACGGTCAGTTTATACGAGCTACATTAGTCCCGTGCGAGGTGTTAGTGTCACTCACGGGCCATTGAGGGCTGTTTCGGGTTTGCTCCCACTAACAACAAGTTTTTAAGCCTAAGTCTAAAAATATTCAAATTATCATCGTACTCACAAACCGTTAGTCCCTTGATCGCGCAGCCAGTTCGTACGAGTTATATTGGTCCCGTACGACTTGTTGGTGCCACTCACGGGGCCGTTCGGGGGCTGTTTTGGATTTTTGCCCACTAACGACAAGTTTTTAAGCCTAAGTCTAGAAATATGTACTCTCAATTGTCAGTCATGTGATCGCGTGATCAGTTCGTACGAGTTATATTGGTCCCATGCGAGGTGTTGGTGCAATTACAGGGCCGTTCAAGGGCTATTTCGGGTTTTCGCGCAGTAACGACAAGTTTTTAAGCCTAAGCTATAAATATGCAAATTATCGTCGTACTTTGAAATCAGAGGGTCCACTTATCACGCGGTCAGTTCGTACGAGTAACATTGGTCCCGTGCGAGGTGTTGGTGACACTCACAGGGCTGCTCGGAGGCTGTTTCGAGTTTTTGCCCACTAATGACAAGTTTTTAAATCTAAGTCTAGAAATCCACAAATTATCATCGTACTCTTAAATCGGTAGTCCCCTGATTGCGCGATCAGTTCGTAAGAGTTACATTAGTCCCGTGCGAGGTGTTGGTGCTTCTCACGGGACTGTTCTGGGGCTATTTTGGGTTTTAATACTCTATTGCCTTTTTTTAAGCCTTAGTCTAGATATTTTCAAAATGCCGTTATATTCTCAAATCGAGGGTTACGTGATCAAGTGGTCAGTTCGTACGAGTTACATTGGTACCGTGTGAGGTGTTGGTGACTCTCACGGGGCATTCCGGAGCTGTTTCGAGTTTTGTCCATCTAATGCCATTTTTATGCCTAAGTCTAGATATTTTCAAATTATCATTGTATTCTCAAACCGAAGGTTATCTGATCCCGTGCTGTGCGAGGTCTTGGTGCCACTCACAGGGCCGTTCGGGAGTTGTTTTGGGTCTTGGCCTTCTAATGCCCTTTTTTAAGCCTAAGTCTAGATAATTTCAAATTATCATCCTATTCTCAAATCAAGGGTCCCGTTATCACGCGGTCAGTTCGTACGAGTTACATTGGTCCCGTGCGAGGTGTTGGTGCCTCTCACGCGACCGTTCGGGGCTTGTTTCGGGTCTTGGCCCTCTAATGCCATTTTTCAAGCCTAACTCTAGATATTTTCAAATTATCATCATATTCTCGAACCGGGGGCACCGAGATCACCCGCTCAGTACGTACGAGTTACATTGGTCCTTTGCGAGGTGTTAGTGCCTTTTACTAGGCCGTTCGGGGCTTATTTTGGGTTTTGGCCAACTAATGCCATTTTTAAGCCTAAATCTACATATTTTCAAATTATCATTGTATTCTCAAACCGATGGTCCAGTGATCACCCCATCATAACGTATGAGTTACATTGGTCCCGTGCGAGGTGTTGGTGCCTCTTACTGGACCGTTCCGGTGCTGTTTCGGGCTTTGGCCCTCTAATGCCATTTTTTAAGCCTAAGTCTAGATATTTTCAAATGATCATCATATTCTGAAACCGAAGGTTACGTGATCGTGCGGTCAGTTCGTACGAGTTACATTGGTCCCATGCGAGGTGTTGGTGCCTCTCACGGGGTCATTCGGGGTTTGTTTCGGGTCTTGGCCCTCTAATGCCATTTTTTAAGCCTAACTCAAGATATTTTCAAATTATCGTCATATTCTCAAATCGGGGGGCCCATGATCGCTCGATCCATTCATACGAGTTACATTGGTCCTGTACGAGATGCTGGTGCCTCTCACGGGGTCGTTCGGGAGTTATTTCAGGTTTTGGCCCTCTAATGCCATTTTTTAAGTCTAAGTCTATGTATTTTCAAATTATCGGCATATTCTCAAATTAAGGGTTACGTGATCACATGGTCAGTTCGTACGAGTTACATTGGTCCCGTGCGAGGTGTTGGTGCCTCTCACAGGGCCGTTCCGAAGTTGTTTCCGATTTTGTCCCTCTAATGCCATTTTTCATCCTAAGTCTAGATATTTTCAAATTATCGCCATATTATCAAACCGAAGGTTATATGATCACGCGGTCAGTTCATATGAGATACATTGGTCCCGTATGAGGTGTTGGTGCCTCTCACGGGGCCATTCGGGAGTTGTTTCGGGTTTTGGCCCTCTAATGCCATTTTTTAGCCTAAGTCTAGATATATTCAAATTATTGTCATATTCTCAAACTGGGAGTGCTGTGATCACGCAGTCAGTACGTACGAGTTATATTAGTCTCATGCGAGGTGTTGGTGCCGCTCACGGGTCCGTTTGGGGACTATTTCGGGTTTTCACTCACTAACACCAAGTTTTTAAGCCTAAGTCTAGAAATATGCAAATTATCACTGTAATCTCAAAATGGAAGTTCCGTGATCGCGCGATCAGTTCGTACGAGGTACATTGGTCCCGTGCGACGTGTTGGAGCCACTCATGGGGCCATTCGGGGGCTGTTTCGAGTTTTCGCCCACTAACGACAAGTTTTTAGACCTAAGTCTACATATATGCAAATTATCATCGTATTCTCAAACTGAGAGTCTTGTGATCGCGCGGTCAGTTTGTAGGAGTTATATTCGTCCCGTGCGAGGTGTTGGTGCCACTCATGTGGCCGTTCGGGGGGCTATTTCTGGTTTTTTCCCACTAATGGGAAGTTTGAAATCCAAAGTCCAAAAATATGGAAATTATCGTCGTACTCTCAAACCGATGATCAGTCCCGTGATCATGCGATATGTTCTTACGAGTTACATTGGTCCCGTACGAGGTGTTGGTTCCTCTCACAGTGCCGTTCGGGAGTTGTTTCGAGTTTTGGCCCTTTAATGCCATTTTTTAAGTCTAAGTCTTGATATTTGCAAATTATCGTCATATTCTCAAATCAGGAATCCCGTGATCGCGCAGTCAGTTTGTACGAGTTACATTGGTCCCTTGCGAGGTGTTGACGCCACTCATGGGGCCTTTCGGGGGCCGTTTCGGGTTTTCCCCCACTAATGTCGTATTTTGCCTAAGTTCTGATATTTTTAAATTATCATTGTATTCTCAAACCGAGAGTCCTGTGCTCGTGCGATCAATTCATATTAGTTAAATTGGTCCCAGGCGAGGTGTTGGTGCCACTCATGGGGCCGTACGGGGGCTATTTCGGGTTTTCCCCCACTAACGCCAAGTTTTTAAGCCTAGGTCTAGAAATATGTAAATTATCATCGTACTCTCAAATCGTCAGTACCACGATCATGTGATCAGTTCTTACGAGTTACATTGGTCCTATGCGATGTGTCGGTTCCTCTCACAGGGCCGTTTGGGAGTTGTTTCGAGTTTTGGCCCTCTAA
This sequence comes from Sambucus nigra, assembly GCA_949130495.1. NCBI lineage: Eukaryota > Viridiplantae > Streptophyta > Magnoliopsida > Dipsacales > Adoxaceae > Sambucus > Sambucus nigra. Next base: position 160,863,563 of record OX422211.1, on the reverse strand, counting down.
TGCCATTTTTAAGTCTAAGTCTAGATATTTTGAAATTATCATCGTATTGTCAAATCGGGAATCCTGTGATTGTGCAGTCAGTTTGTATGAGTTACATTGGTCCCGTTTGAGGTGTTGGCACCACTAATGGGGCCGTTTTGGGTTTTCCCCCACTAATGACAAGTTTTTATGCCTAAGTCTCTAAATATGCAAATTAACGTCATACTCTCAAACCGACAGCCCCGTGATCGCGCAGTCAGTTTGTACGAGTTACATTGCACCCGTGCGAGTGTTGGTGCTACTCATGGGGCCGTTTGAGGGCTATTTCGGGTTTTTGCCCACTAACGACAAGTTTTTAAGTCTAAGTCTAGAAATATGCAAATTATTATCGTACTCTCAAATCGATAGTTTTGTGATCGTGCGGTCAGTTCGTATGAGTTACATTGGTCCCGTACGAGGTGTTGGTGCCTCTCACGGGGCCGTTCGAGGTTTCCCTCACTATTGCCATATTTGACCTAAGTCCGGATATTTTTTAATTATCATCGTATTTTGAAACTGGGAGTCCCATGATCGTACGATCAGTTCGTACGAGTTACATTAGTCCCATGCGACATATTGATGCCACTCACGTTGCCATTCGAGGATGTTTCGTGTTTTCGACCACCAACGACAAGTTTTTAAGCCTAAGTCTAGAAATATGAAAATTATCATCGTACTCTCAAACCGGCAGTCCCATGATCACGCGATCAGTTGGTACGAGTTACATTGGTCCCATGAGAGGTGTTGGAGCCACTCACGGGGCGGTTCGGGGCCTGTTTCGAGTTTTTGCTCACTAACGACAAGTTTTTAAGCCTAGGTCTAGAAATATGAAAATTATGGTCGTTCTCTCAAACCATTAGTCCCGTGACCGTGCAGTCAGTTCGTACGACTTACATTGATCCCGTGCGAGGTGTCGGTGCCTCTCACGGGGCCGTTCGGGAGTTGTTTCGAGTTTTGGCCCTCTAATGCCATTTTTAAGTTTGAGTCTAGATATTCCCAAATTATTTTCGTATTCTTAAATCGGGAATCCCATGATCACGCAGTCAGTTTGTACGAGTTACATTGGTCCCGTGCGAGGTGTTGGTGCCACTAACGACAACTTTTTAAGCCTAAGTCTCGAAATATACAAATTATCGTCGTACTCTCAAATTGAGAGTTATGTGATTGCGCGGGCAGTTCGTACGACTTATATTTGTCCTCGATGAGGTGTTGGTGCCACTCACGAGGCCGTTCGTGGGATGTTTCGAGTTTTCCCCCACTAACGCCAAGTTTTTAAGACAAAGTCCAGAAATATGCAAATTATCATCGTATTCTCAAATCGTGAGTCCTGTGATCACGCGATCACTTCATACGTCTTGCATTGGTCCCGTCCGAGGTGTTGGTGCCACTCACGGGGCCGTTCGGGGGTTGTTTCGGGTTTTCTCCACTAACGCCAAGTTTTTATGCCCAAGTCTAGAAATATGCAAATTATTGTCATATTCTCAAATCGGGAGTGTTGTGATCGCGCGGTCAATTCCTACGAGTTACATTAGTATCGTGCGACGTGTTGTTGCCACTCATGGGGCCGTTCGGGGGATGTTTTATGTTTTCACCCACTAACGACAAGTTTTTAAGCCTAAGTCTGGATGTTTCTTGATCACGCGGTCAGTTGGTACGAGTTACATTGGTCCCATGCGAGGTGTTGGAGCCACTCACGGGTCCGTTCGGGTGGTGCTGTTTCGGGTTTTCACCCACTAACGACAAGTTTTTAAGATTAAGTCTAAAAATATGTAAATTATGGTCGTACTCTCAAATCGTCAGTACCGTGATCGCGTAGTCAATTCATAAGAGTTACATTAGTCCCATGCGAGGTGTTGGTGCCACTCACGGTGCCGTTCGGGGGCTGTTTCGGATTTTTGCCGACTAACGCCATCCTTTACTTAAGTCTTAATATTGTTAAATTATCATCATATTCTCGAAATGGGAGTCCCGTGATCATGCGGTCAGTTCGTACGTGTTACATTGGTCCCGTGCAAGATGTTGGTGCCACTAACGCGGCCGTTCGGGGGCTTTTTTGGGTTTTCCCCCACAAATGCCAAGTTTTAAGCCTAGGTCTTGAAATATGTAAATTATTGTTATATTCTTAAATCGAGAGTTCCATGAACACGCGGTCAGTTGATACGAGTTACATTAGCCCTATGCGACGTGTTGGTGCCACTCACGAAGCCGTTCGGGGGCTATTTCGGGTTTTTGCCCACTAACGCCAAGTTTTCAAGCCTAAGTCTAGAAATATGAAAATTATGACTCGTACTCTCAAAACGATAAACCTGTGATTCTATGATCAGTTCGTACGAGTTACATTGGTCCCGTGCGAGGTGTTGGAACCACTCACGGTCACGAGGCCGTTCGGGAGCTGTTTCGAATTTTCACCCACTAACGACAAGTTTTTATGCCTAAGTCTAGAAATATGCAAATTATCATCGTACTCTCAAACTGGCAGTCCCATGATCACGCGATCAGTTTATACGAGTTACATTGGTCCCGTACGAGGTGTTGGAGCCACTCACGGGGCCGTTCGGGGGCTGTTTTGGGTTTTTGCCCACTAACGGTAAGTTTTTAAGCCAAAGTATAGAAATACGCAAATTATTGTCATACTCTCAAACCGTCAGTCACGTGATCACGCGATCAATTCATACGAGTTACATTGGTCCCGTGCGAGGTGTTAGTTCCTCTCACGGGGCCGTTCGGTAGTTGTTTCTGGGTTTGTCCCTCTAATGCCTGTTTTTAAGTCTAAGTCAAGATATTTTTAAATTATCGTTGTATTCTCAAACCGGGAGTCACGTGATCTCGCATTTAGTTCATACGAGTTACATTGGTCCCGTGCGAGGTGTTGGTGCCACTCATGGGGTCGTTCGGAGGATATTTCGAGTTTTCCCCCACTAACGGCAAGTTTTAAAGCCTAAGTATCAAAATATGCAAATTATCGTCGTACTCTCAAACCGGCAGTCCCATGATCGCGTGATGAGTTCGTACGAGTTACATTGGTCCCGTGCGAGGTGTTGGTGCTACTCATGGGGCCGTTCGGTTGCTGTTTCGAATTTTTGCCCACTAACATCATGTTTTTCTTAAGTCCTGATATTGCTAAATTATCATCGTATTCTCGATCCGGGAGTCCCGTGATCGTGCGTTCAGTTCTTACGTGTTACATTGGTCCCGTTCAAGATGTTGGTTCCACTCACGGGGCCGTTTGGGGGCTATTTTGGGTTTTTCCCCACTAATGACAAGTTTTTAAGCCTAGGTCTAGGATATGCAAATTATTGTCATATTCTCAAATCGAGAGTTCCGTGATCACGCGGTTAGTTTGTACGAGTTACATTAGTCCCGTGCGAGGTGTTGGTGCCACTCATGAAGCCGTTCGGGGGCTATTTCGATTTTCGCCCACTAATGCCAAGTTTTTAAGCCTAAGTCTAGAAATATGAAAATTATCATCGTACTCTCAAAATGGCAGTCCCATGATTTTCTGATCAGTTCGTACGAGTTACATTGGTCCCGTGCGAGGTGTTGGAGAAACTCACGGGGCCGATCGAGAGATGTTTCGAGTTTTTGCCAACTAACGGCAAGTTTTTAAGCCTAATTCTAAAAATATGCAAATTATCATCGTACTCTCAAACTGGCAGTCCTGTGATCACGCGATCAGTTTATACGAGTTACATTTGTACCGTGCGAGGTGTTGGAGCCATTCACGGGGCCGTTCGGGGGCTATTTTGGGTTTTTGCCCACTAACGACAAGTTTTTAAGCCTAAGTCTAGAAATGTGCAAATTATTGTCGTACTCTCAAACCATCAGTCCTGTGATTGCGCGATCAGTTCGAATAAGTTCTATTAGTCCCGTACGAGGTGTTAGTTCCTCTCACGGGGCCATTGGGGAGTTGTTTCCGGTTTTGGCCCGCTAATGCCAGTTTTAAAGTCTAAGTCTAGATATTTTCAAATTATCGTTGTATTCTTAGATCGGGAATCACGTGATCGCGTAGTCAGTTTGTACGAGTTACATTGGTCCCATGCGAGGTGTTGGTGCCACTCATGGGGCCGTTCAGGGGCTGTTTCGAGTTTTCCCCACTAACGACAAGTTTTTAAGCCTAAGTCTAAAAATATGCAAATTATCGTCGTACTCTCAAACTGACAGTCCCGTGATCGTGTGATGAGTTCGTACGAGTTACATTGGTCCTGTACGAGGTGTTAGTGCTACTCATGGGGTTGTTCGGGGGCTATTTCGGGTTTTTGCCCACTAACGACAAGTTTGTAAGACTAAGTCTAGAAATATACAAATTATCGTCATACTCTCAAACCAGCAGTCTCGTGATCACGCGGTCAGTTCATACGAGTTACATTGGTCCCGTGCGAGGTGTTGGTGCCACTCACGGGGCTGTTCGGGGGCTATTTTGGGCTTTCCCCCACTAATGCCATATTTTGCCTAAGTCTAGATATTTTTAAATTATCATTGTACTCTCAAACCGAGAGTCCCATGATCGCGCGGTCAGTTCGTACGAGTTATATTTGACCTGAGTGAGGTGTTGGTGCCACTCATGGGGCCGTTCGGGGGCTGTTTTGGGTTTTCCCCCACTAATGCCAAGTTTTTAAGCCTAAGTCTAAAAATATGAAAATTATCATCTTATTCTCAAACCAAGAGTCCCGTGATCGCGCCGTCACTTCATATGTCTTACATTGGTCCGGTGTGAGGTGTTGGTGCCACTCACGATGCCGTTCGGGGGCTGTTTTGAGTTTTCCCCACTAACGTCAAGTTTTTAAGCCAAAGTCTAGAAATATTCAAATTATTTTCATATTCTGAAATCGAGAGAGTTGTGATCGCGCGGTCAGTTCCTATGAGTTACATTAGTCTCGTGCGATGTGTTGATGCCACTCACGGGGCCGTTCGGGGGATGTTTCGTGTTTTCGCCCACTAACGGCAAGTTTTTAAGCCTAAGTCTAGAAGTATGCAAATTATCATCGTACTCTCAAACCGGTAGTCCCAGGATCACACGGTCAGTTGGCATGAGTTACATTGGTCCCGTGCGAGGTGTTGGAGCCACTCACGGGTCCGTTCGGGGGCTGTTTTGGGTTTTCGTCCACTAACGGCAAGTTTTTAAGATTAAATCTAGAAATATGCAAATTATCATCGTACTCACAAATCGTTAGTCCCGTGATCACGCAGTCATTTCGTAAGAGTTACATTGGTCCCGAGCGAGGTGTTGGTGCCACTCGCGAGGCCGTTTGGTTAATGCTTCAGATTTTTGCCCACTAATGCCATATTTTGCTTAAGTCCTGATATTGTTAAATTATAATCATATTCTCAACCCGGGAGTCCCGTGATTCTGCGCTCAGTTTGTACGTGTTCCATTGGTCCCGTTCAAGATGTTGGTGCCACTCACGGGGCCGTTTGCGGGCTGTTTTGGGTTTTCCGCCACTAATGCCATGTTTTTAAGCCTAGGTCTAGAAATATGCAAATTATTGTCATATTCTCAAATCCTCAGTCCCATGATCGCGCAATCAGTTCGTACGAGTTACATTGGTCCCGTGCGAGGTGTTAGTACCTCTCACGGGGCCATTTGGGAGTTATTTCGGGTTTTAGCCCTCTAATACCAGTTTTGAAGTCTATGTCTTGATATTTTCAAATTATCGTTGTATTCTCAAATCAGGAATCACGTGATCGCGTAGTCAGTTTGTACGAGTTACATTGGTACCATGCGAGGTGTTGGTACCACTCATGGGGCCGTTCGGGGGCTGTTTCGAGTTTTCCCCCACTAACGGCAAGTTTTTAAGCATAAGTCTCAAAATTTGCAAATTATCGTCGTACTCTTAAATCGGTCGTCCCATGATCGTGCGATGAGTTCGTACGAGTCACATCGGTCCCGTACGAGGTGTTGGTTCTACTCATGGGGCTATTCGGGGGCTGTTTCGTGTTTTCAACCACAAACGACAAGTTTTTAAGCCTAAATCTAGAAATATACAAATTATCGTCATACTCTCAAACCGGAAGTCTCGTAATCACGCGGTCGGTTCATACGAGTCACATTGGTCCCGTACGAGGTGTTGGAGCCACTCACTGGGTAGTTCGGGGGCTGTTTCGGGCTTTCCCCCACTAATGCCATATTTTGCCTAAGTACAGATATTTTTAAATTATCGTTGTATTCTCAAATCGGGAGTCCTGTGATAGCGCATTCAGTTTGTACGAGTTACATTGGACTCGAGTGAGGTGTTGGTGCCACTCACGGGGCCGTTCGGGGGCTGTTTCGGGTTTTCACCCACTAACGCCAAGTTTTTAAGACTAAGTCTAAAAATATGCAAATTATCATATTATTCTCAAACCAAGTGTCCCGTGATCGCGCGGTCACTTCATACGTCTTACATTGGTCCCGTGCGAGGTGTTGGTACCACTCACGGGGCCGTTTGGGGGCTGTTTCGAGTTTTCCCCACTAACGCCAAGTTTTTAAGCCTAAGTCTAGAAATATGCAAATTATTGTCATATTCTAAAATCGAGAGTGTTGTGATGGCGCGGTCAGTTCCTACGAGTTACAATAGTCTAGTGCGATGTGTTGATGCCACTCACGGGGCCGTTCTGGGGATATTTCGTGTTTTCGCCCACTAACGGCAAGTTTTTAAGCCTAAGTCTACAAGTATGCAAATTATCATCGTACTCTCAGACCAGCAGTCCCGAGATCACGCGGTCAGTTGGTATGAGTTACATTGGTCCCGTGTGAGGTGTTGGAGCCACTCACGGGTCCGTTCGAGGGCTGTTTTGGGTTTTCGCCCACTAACGACAAGTTTTTAAAATTAAATAAAAAAATATGCAAATTATGATCGTACTCGCAAACCGTCAGTCCCGTGATCACGCAGTCAGTTCGTAAGAGTTACATTGGTCCCGTGTGAGGTGTTGGTGCCACTCACGGGGTCGTTCGAATGCTGTTTTGGATTTCCCCCACTAACGCCATGTTTTGCTTAAGTCCTGATATTGTTAAATTATCATCGTATTCTCGATCTGGGAGTCCCGTGATTGTGTGCTCAATTCGTACGTGTTACATTGGTCCCATTCAAGATGTTGGTGCCACTCACGGGGCCGTTTGGGGGATGTTTTGGGTTTTCCCCCACTAATGATAAGTTTTTAATCCTAGGTCCGGAAATATGCAAATTATTGTCATATTCTCAAATCTGGATTGTCGTGATCGCACGGTCAGTTTGTACGAGTTACGTTAGTCCCGTGCGAGGTGTTGATGACACTCACGAAGCCGTTCGGGGGCTGTTTCGATTTTCGCCCACTAATGCAAAGTTTTTAAACCTAAGTCTAGAAATATGAAAATTATCATCACACTCTCAAAATGGCAGTCCCATGATTCTATGATTAGTTCATACGACTTACATTGGTCCCATGCGAGGTGTTGGAGCAACTCACGGGGCCGATCGGGAGATGTTTCGAGTTTTCGCCAACTAACAGCAAGTTTTTAAGCCTAATTATAGAAATATGCAAATTATCATCGTACTCTCAAACTGGCAGTCCTGTGATCACGCGATTAGTTTATACGAGTTACATTGGTCCCGTGCGAGGTGTTGGAGCCACTCACGGGGCTGTTCGGGGGCTGTTTTGGGTTTTCGCCCACTAACGACAAGTTTTTAAGCCTAAGTCTAGAAATGTCCAAATTATTGTTGTACTCTCAAATCGTAAGTCCCGTGATCACGCGATCTGTTCGTACGGGGTACAATAGTCCCGTGCGAGGTGTTAGTTCCTCTCACGGGGCCATTCGGGAGTTATTTCGGGTTTTGGCCCTCTAATGCCAGTTTTTAAAGTCTAAGTCTAGATATTTTTAAATTATCATCGTATTCTCAAATTGAGAATCACGTGATCATGTAATTAGTTTGTAAGAGTTACATTGGTCCCATGCGAGGTGTTGGTGCAACTCATGGGGCCGTTCGGTGGCTGTTTCGGGTTTTCCCCCTCTAATGCAAGTTTTTAAGCCTAAGTCTAAAAATATGCAAATTATCATCGTATTCTCAAACCAAGAGTCCCGTGATCGCGCGATCACTTCATACGTCTTACATTGGTCCCGTGCGAGGTGTTGGTGCCACTCACGGGGCCGTTCGGGGGCTATTTTGAGTTCTCCCCACTAACGCTAAGTTTTTAAGCCCATGTCTAGAAATATGAAAATTATTTTCATATTCTCAAATTGAGAGTGTTGTGATCGCGCGGTCAGTTCCTAGGAGTTACATTAGTCTCGTATGATGTGTTGATGCCACTCACGGGGACGTTCGGGGGATGTTTTGTGTTTTCGCCCACTAACGACAAGTTTTTAAGCCTAAGTCTAGAAGTATGAAAATTATCATCGTACTCTCAGACCGACGGTCCCGGGATCACGCGATCAGTTGGTATGAGTTACATTGGTTCCGTGCGAGGTGTTGGAGCCACTCACGGGTCCGTTCGAGGGCTATTTTGGGTTTTCGCCCACTAACGACAAGTTTTGAAAATTAAATCTAAAAATATGCAAATTATCATCGTACTCGCAAACCGTAAGTCCCGTGATCACGTAATCCATTCGTAAGAGTTACATTGGTCCCGTGTGAGGTGTTGGTGCCACTCACGGGGCCGTTCAGATGCTGTTTTGGATTTCACCCACTAACGCCATGTTTTGCTTAAGTCCTGATATTGTTAAATTACCATTGTATTCTCGATCCAGGAGTCCCGTGATTGTGCGCTCAGTTCGTACGTGTTACATTGGTCCCGTTCAAGATGTTGGTGCCACTCACGGGGCCGTTTGGGGGGCTGTTTTGGGGTTTCCCCCACTAATGACAAGTTTTTAATCCTAGGTCTAGAAATTTGCAAATTATTGTCATATTCTCGAATCTGGAGTGTCGTGATCGCGCGGTCAGTTTGCGAGTTACATTAGTCCCGTGCGAGGTGTTGGTGCCACTCACGAAGTCGTTCGGGGGCTGTTTCGATTTTCGCCCACTAATGCTAAGTTTTTAAGCCTAAGTCTATAAATATGAAAATTATCATCGTACTCTCAAAATGGAAGTCCCATGATTCTGCGATCAGTTCATACGATTTACATTGGTCCTGTGCGAGGTGTTGGATCAACTCACGGGGCCGTTCGGGAGCTGTTTCGAGTTTTCGCCAACTAACGGTAAGTTTTTAAGCCTAAGTCTAGAAATATGAAAATTATCGTCTTACTCTCAAACTGGCAGTCCTGTGATCACGCAATCAGTTTATACGAGTTACATTGGTCCCGTGCGAGGTGTTGGAGCCACTCACGGGGCGATTCGGGGGCTGTTTTGGGTTTTCTCCCACTAACGACAAGTTTTTAAACCTAAGCCTAGAAATGTGCAAATTATTATCGTACTCTCAAATCGTAAATCCCGTGATCGCGCGATCAGTTCGTACGAGTTACATTGGTCCCGTGCGAGGTGTTAGTTCCTTTCACGGGGCCATTCGGGAGTTATTTTGGGTTTTGGCCCTCTAATGCCAGTTTTTAAAGTCTAAGTCTAGATATTTTTAAATTATCATCGTATTCTCAAATCGAGAATCACATGATCGCATAAAAAGTTTGTAAGAGTTACATTGGTCCCATGCGAGGTGTTGGTTCCACTCATGGGGCCGTTCGGGGGCTGTTTTTGGTTTTCCCCCTCTAACGCCAAGTTTTTAAGCCTAAGTCTAAAAATATGCAAATTATCATCGTATTCTCAAACCAAGAGTCCCGTGATCGTGCGGTCACTTCATACGTCTTACATTGGTCCCGTGCGAGGTGTTGGTGTCACTCACGGGGCCGTTTGGGGGCTGTTTCGAGTTTTCCCCACTAACACCAAGTTTTTAAGCCTATGTCTAGAAATATGAAAATTATTTTCATATTCTCAAATCAAGAGTGTTGTGATCGCGCAGTCAGTTCCTAGGAGTTACATTAGTCTCGTGCGACGTGTTGATGCCACTCATGGGGCCGTTCGGGGGATGTTTCGTGTTTTCGCCCACTAACGACAAGTTTTTAAGCCTAAGTCTAGAAGTATGCAAATTATCATTGTACTATCAGATCGAAAGTGCCGAGATCACGCGGTCAGTTGGTATGAGTTATATTGGTCCCGTGCGAGGTGTTGGAGCCACTCACGGGTCCGTTCGGGGGCTGTTTTGGGTTTTCTCCCACTGAAGGCAAGTTTTTAAGATTAAATATAAAAATATGCAAATTACCGTCATACTCACAAACCGTCAGTCTCGTGATCATGCAGTTAGTTCATAAGAGTTACATTGGTCACGTGCGAGGTGTTGGTGCCACTCACGGGGCCGTTCGGGGGCTATTTCGGATTTTCGCCCACTAACGCCATGTTTTTCTTAAGTCCTTATATTGTTAAATTATCACCGTATTCTCAAACTGAGAGTCCCGTGATCATACGGTCAGTTTGTACCTGTTACATTGGTCCCGTGCAAGATGTTGGTGTCACTCACGGGGCCGTTAGGGGGCTGTTTTGGGTTTTCACCCACTAACGCCAAGTTTTTAATCCTAGGTCTAGAAATATGCAAATTATTGTCATATTTTATAATCGAGAGTGCCGTGATCGCGCGATCAGTTTGTACGAGTTACATTAGCCCCATGTAAGGTGTTGGTGCCACTCACGATGCTGTTCGGGGGCTGTTTTGGGTTTTCGCCCACTAACGCCAAGTTCTTAAGCATAAGTCTAGAAATATGCAAATTATCGTCGTACTCTCAAAACGATAGTCCCGTGATTCTGCGATTAGTTTGTATGAGTTACATTGGTCCCGTGCGAGGTGTTGGAGCCACTCACGGGGCCGTTCGGGGGCTATTTCGAGTTTTTCAAATTATTCTCGTATTCTGAAATTGAGGGTTACGTGATCATACCGTCAGTTCGTATGAGTTACATTGGTCCCGTGCGAAGTGTTGGTGCCTCTCACAGGGCCATTCGGAAGTTGTTTCCATTTTGACCCTCTAATGCCATTTTCTAAGCCTAAGTCTAGATATTTTTAAATTATCATCGTATTCTCAAACTGAAAGTTATGTGATCACGCGGTCAAGTCGTACGAGATACATTGGTGCCGTATGAGGTGTTGGTTCCTCTCACGGGGCCATTCGAGAGTTATATCGAGTTTTGGCCCTCTAATGCCATTTTTTAAGCCTAAGTCTAGATATTTTCACAATATCATCGTATTCTTAAATCGGGGGTCCCATGATCGTGTGGTTAGTTCGTTTGAGTTGCATTGGTCCTATGCGAGGTGTTGGTGCCTCTCATGGGGCCATTCGGGGCTTATTTCGGGTCTTAGCCTATTAATGCCATTTTTAGGCCTAACTCTAGATATTTTTAAATTATCATTCCATTCTCAAACCGAGGGGCCCGTGATCACCCGATCAGTACGTATGAGTTACATTGGTCCCGTGCGAGGTGTTAGTGCCTCTCACGGGACCGTTCTGGGGCTTATTTCGAGTTTTGGCCCTTTAATGCCAATTTTTTAAGGCTAAGTCTAGATATTTCAAAATTATCTTTGTATTATCAAACGGGGTGTACCATGATCTGACTGTCTGTTCGTACGAGTTAAATTGCTCCTGTGCGAGGTGTTGGTGCCTCTCACGGGGCCGTTTGGAGCTTGTTTCGGGTTTTGGCCGTTTAAGGCTATATTTTTAAGCCTAAGTCCAGATATTTTTAAATTATCATCATATTATAAAACTGGGGGTCCCGTGATCACACGGTTAGTATATACGAGTTACATTGGTCCTGTGCGAGGTGTTAGTGCCTTTCACGGGGCCGTTCGAGGGCTATTTCGAGTTTTGGCCCTCTAATGCCATTTTTAAGCCTAATTTTAGATATTTTCAAATTATCATCATATTCTCAAATTGGGGGTCAATTGATCGCACGGTCAGAACGTACGAGTTACATTGGTCCCGTGCGAGTTGTTGGTGCCTCTCACAGGACCGTTCCGGGGCTATTTTGGGTTTTGGCCCTCTAATGCCATTTTTAAGCCTAAGTCTAGATATTTTCAAATAATCATCGTATTCTGAAATTGAAGGTTACGTGATTGCGCGGTCAGTTCGTACGAGTTACATTGGTCCAGTGCGAGGTGTTGGTGCCTCTCTTGGGACCGTTCCGGAGCTGTTTTGGGTTTTGGTTCTCTAATGCCATTTTTCAAGCCTAAGTCTAGATATTTTAAAATTATCATCTTATTCTCAAACCGAGGGTTACTTGATCGCGTAATCAGGTTGTACGAGTTACATTGGTCCCGTGCGAGGTGTTGGTGCTTCTCACGGGACCGTTCCGAGGCTGTTTTGGGTTTTGGCCCTCTAATGCCATTTTTTAAGCCTAAGTTTAGATATTTTCAAATTATTGTCATATTCTCAAATTGAAGGTTACGTGATCACATGGTCAGTTCGTATGAGTTACATTGGCACGTGCGAGGTGTGGGTGCCTCTCACGGGGCCATTTCAGAGCTGTTTCGAGTTTTGTCCCTCTAATGCCATTTTTTAAGCCTAAGTCTAGAGATTTTCAAATTATCGTTGTATTCTCAAACCAAAGGTTATCTGATCGCGTGGTCAGTTCGTACGAGTTACATTGGTCCCGTACGAGTTATTGGTGCCTTTCACGGGGCCGTTGGGGAGTTGTTTCTGGTTTTGGCCCTCTAATACCATCTTTTATGTCTAAGTCTGGATATTTTGATATTATCATCGCATTCTCAAATCTGGAGTCCCGTGATTGCGAGTCAGTTCATATGAGTTACATTGGTCCCGTGCGAGGTGTTGGTGCCACTCACGGGGCCGTTCGGGGACTATTTTGGGTTTTCATCCACTAACGATAAGTTTTTAAGCCTAAGTATAGAAATATGCAAATTATCATCGTACTTTCAAACCAGCAGTCCCATGATCGCGTGGTCAGTTTATACGAGTTACATTGGTCCCGTGTGAGGTGTTGATGCCACTTACGGGGACGTTCGGGGGGCTATTTTACGTTTTCACCCACTAACGACAAGTTTTTAAGCCCAAGTCTAGAAATATACAAATTATCGCCGTACTCTCAAATCGGAAGTCCCGTGATCGCACGATCAGTTTGTACGAGTTACATTGGTCCCATGCGAGGTTCGGGGGATATTTTGGGTTTTCCCCCAGTAACGCCATATTTTGCCTAAGTCCTGATATTTTTAAATTATTGTTGTATTCTGAAACTGGGAGTCCCGTGATCGTACAGTTAGTTTGTACGAGTTACATCGGTCCCGTGCGAGGTATTGGTGGCACTCACGGGGCCGTTCGGGGGCTCTTTCGGTTTTTACTCCACTAATGCCAAGTTTTTAAGACTAAGTTTAGAAATGTGCAAATTATCAACGTATTCTCAAACCGAGAGTCTCGTGATCGCGTGGTCAATTCGTACGAGTTACATTGGTCCCGTGCGAGGTGTTAGTGCCACTCACGGGGCCGTTTGGGGGCGATTTCGAGTTTTCCCCACTAACGACAAGTTTTTAATCCTAAGTCTATAAATATGCAAATTATCATAGTACTCTCAAATCAGCAGTCCCGTCATTGCGCAGTCAGTTCATTCGAGTTACATTGGTCCCGTGCGAGGTGTTGATGCCAGTCATGGGGCCATTCGGGGGTTGCTTCGGATTTTTGCCCACTAATGCCATGTTTTTCCTAAGTCCTAATATTTTTTAATTATTGTTGTATTCTCAAACCGGGAGTCCTGTGGTCGCACAGTCAGTTCGTACGAGGTACATTGGTCCCGTACGAGATGTTGGTGCCACTCACGGGGCCGTTCAGGGGATGTTTTGGGTTTTCCCCCTTTAACACCAAGTTTTTAAGACTAAGTATAGAAATATGAAATTATCTTCGTATTCTCAAATCGGGAGTCCCGTGATTGCGCGATCAGTTCGTACGAGTTACATTGGTCCCATGCGAGGTGTTGGTACCACTCACGGGGCCGTTCGGGGGCTGTTTCGGGTTTTTTTTTCCATTAACGGCAGGTTTTTAAGCCTAAGTCAAAAAATTTGCAAATTATCACTTTATTCTCAAATCGGCAGTCCCGTGATCGTGCGGTCAGTTCATACGAGTTACATTGGTCCCGTGCGAGGTGTTGGTGCCACTCATGGGGACGTTCAGGGGCTATTTCGGGTTTTCACCCACTAACGAAATTTTTTTAAGCCTATGTCTAGAAATATGAAAATTATCATCGTACTCTCAAACCGACAGTCCCGTCACCGCGCGGTCAGTTCGTACGAGTTACATTGGTCCCGTGCGAGGTGTTGGTGCCACTCATAGGGCCGTTCGGGGGCTGTTTCGGATTTTTTCTCACTAACGCCATGTTTTATCTAAGTCCTAATATTTTTAAATTATCATTGTATTCTCAAACCAGGAGTCCCATGATCGTACGAAAAGTTCGTACGAGTTACATTGGTCCTGTGCGAGATGTTGGTGCCACTCACGGGGCCTTTCGGGGGATGTTTTGGGTTTTCCCTCACTAACGCCAACTTTTTAAGACTAAGTCTAGAAATATTCAAATTATCTTTGTATTCTCAAACCGAAAGTGTCTTGTTCATGCGGTCAGTTCATTCGAGTTACATTGGTCCCGTGCGAGGTGTTGGTATCAGTCACGGGGCCGTTCGTGGGCTATTTCGGGTTTATGCCTACTAACGTCAAGTTTTTATGCCTAAGTCTAGAAATTTGCAAATTATCATCGTATTCTCAAACTGGCAGTCTCGTGATCGCGCGGTCAATTCAAATGAGTTACATTGGTCCCATGCGAGGTATTAGTGCCACTCACGGGGCCGTTCGAGGGCTATATCGGGTTTTCCCCCACTAACGCCATGTTTTGCCTAACTCATGATGTTTTTAAATTATTGTCATATTCTCAAACCGACTGTCCCATGATCGCGCACTCAGTTCGTATGAGTTACATTGGTGTCGTGCGAGGTGTTGGTGCCACTCACGAGAGGCATTTGGGGGTTGTTTCGGGTTTTGCCCCACTAACGATAAGTTTTTAAGTCTAAGTCCTGATATTTTTAAATTGTCGTCATATTCTCAAAACGACAGTCGCGTGATCACGCGGTCAGTTCATATGAGTTACATTGGTCCCGTGCGAGGTGTTGGTGCCACTCACGGGGCCATTCGGGGGATGTTTCAGGTTTTCCTCCACTAACGCCAAGTTTCAAAGTGTAAGTCTAGAAATAGGTAAATTATCATCGTATTCTCAAACCGTGAGTTCCGTGATCGCGCAGTTAGTTTGTATGAGTTACATTGGTCCCATGTGAGGTGTTGGTGCTTTTCAAGCTATATAGTAGCTATATATGGTTTTTATAGCTGCTACATATAGCTGCTATATATGGCCATATATAGAAACCATATATGAGACATATATAGCTGTGTGATTAGCTCCTTATTTTTTTGCAACAATAGAAATTCCTCATTTTTCTTAGTTAAGAATATTAAAGGTATTCATTACTTTTCTTTTTATGGTTTTTCCCCTATATTATAATTCAATCAAAAGTAGTTTTCCCCAAAGTTTCATCTCAAGACAGATTAAACTTTCATACACGTGTAAGGCAATGTTGAAGAGTGATGACTTGATTAGTAGACCTCTTATCTAATTGTTTGAACTTCTTATGCTGATTTTTCTAGATGGTTTGATCGAGATGCTATAGTAACGCATGATGACACCAAAGATTCAAACCAACCAAATCTATGGAGACTTGCCACTGTACACAGAGTTAAAGAGCTAAAATCCACCATCCTAATGTTGCCCATTTGGGCAGCTTGAATATTACTCGTCACCTCACATTCTCATCAACATGGCTTCACCATCCAATAAGCTCGCACCATGGACCGACACCTCTCTCCTTCCTTTGAAATAACTTCAACTACCTTATCCATCTTCAGTATCCTAATTGTCTTCATTGGGCTTGCTCTCTACGAGCGCCTCTTTGTCCTATTTGCTCATCGCTTCACAGGAAACCCTACAGACATTACATGCTTACAAAGAATGGTCATAGGCTTTATGTTTAACATTATTGCTACCATTATTTCAGCATTAGTTGAGGTCACACGAAAAGCAGTGGCTGCAGATTTTAATTTACTGAACAAAACCACTGTATTTTTGCCTATAAGTGTCTTTTGGTTGATTCCCCAGTATTGTCTACATGGGTTAGATGAAGTTTTCATGTCAGTTGGGCACTTGAAGTTTCTTTACGATCAATCCCCAGAGAGCCTGTGAAGCACTGCTGTGGCACTATATTCTTTAGCAGTGTCAATAGGAAATTACATAGGTACCCTTGTGGTAACATTGGTTCACAAATATACTGGAAAGGAAAGGAATTGGTTACTTGATCGGAACCTAAATAGGGGAAGATTGGAGTATTACTACTGGCTTGTGATTGGAATACAAGTGGTTAATCTCATATATTATGTTATATGTTCTTGGTTTTACACTTATAAGCCCTTAGAATAGGTTGTGGAAAGTAGCAAGGAAGGAGATGTTGAGTTAGCTACTAATAAAATTCCATCAGAGAAGCCTTTAAATGATGCTAATGGAAATGAAGAAATAGTATTAGCAAGAAATGGAATCGCTTAGAATTGTTGTTGAGAGTTGTCATAGAGAAATAACAGAGGGCACATATTTCAACTCCTTCACTCATATATTATAACATCCCTATCTTGCCTAAAAATAGTCCACCTATTTTTTCTTAGACCTCATGGATTTATGTAGAAATAGGATTCATAATATCCTGAAGAAGGTATTGGTGGAGCTAATCACATGGCCACCTGTAAGTCCTCATATTTTCAAATTATCATCGTATTCTTAGACCAGGAGTCTCGCAATCGCGCGGTCAATTCCTACGTGTTACATTGGCCCCGTGAGAGGTGTTGGTACCTCTCATGGAACCGTACGGGGGCTATTTTGAGTTTTCACCCTTTAATCCCTTGTTTTCAAGCTTAAGTCCTCATATTTTCAAATTATCATCGTATTCTCAAATTGGGAGTCCCATTATCGTGCCGTTAGTTTCTAAGTGTTATATTGGTCCCGTGAGAGGTGTTGGTGCCTCTCACGGGACCGTACGGGGGCCATTTCGAGCTTTTCCCCTCTAATGCCTTGTTTTTAACCTTAAGTCCTCATGTTTTCAAATTATTGTCGTATTCTCAAATCGGGAGTCCTATTATCGCACGGTCAGTTCCTACGTCTTACATTGGTCCCGTAAGAGGTGTTGGTGCCTCTCACAAGACTATACGGGAGATATTTCGTATTTTTTCCCTCAAATACCTTATTTTCAAGCTCAAGTCCTTGTATTTTCAAATTATCATTCTATTCTCAAACTGAGAGTCCCGTGATCACGTGGTCAGTTCCTACGTGTTACATTGGTCCCATGAGAGGTGTTGGTTCCTCTCACGGGACCGTATGGGGGCTATTTTAAGTTTTCACCCTCTAACGCCTTGTTTTTAAGCTTAAGTCCTCATATTTTGAAATTATCATCCTATTCTCAAACCAAGAATTTTGTTATCGCGCGGTCAGCTCCTACGTGTTATATTGGTCCCGTGAGAGGTGTTGGTGCCTCTCAAGGGACTGTACGGGGGTTATTTTGAGTTTTCACCCTATAACGCCTTGTTTTCAAACTTAAGTCCTCATATTTTTAAATTATTATCGTATTCTCAAACCAGGATTACCATTATCACATGGTCAGCTCATACGTGTTACATTGGTCCCATGAGAGGTGTTGGTGCCTCTCATAAGACATACGGGGGGGCTGTTTCGAGTTTTCACCCTCTAACACCTTGTTTTCAAGCTTAAGTCCTCATATTTTCAAATTATCATTGTATTCTCACATTGGGAGCCCCGTTATCACGTGGTCAATTCCTATGTGTTACATTAGTCCTGTGAGAGGTGTTGGTGCCTCTTACGGGACCGTACGGGGGCTGTTTCATATATTCGCCCTCTAACGCCTTGTTTTCAAGCTTAAATCCTCATATTTTCAAATTATCATCATATTCTCAAACCGGTAATCCCGTGATCGCGCGTTTGGTTCCTACGAGTTACATTAGTCCCGAGAGAGGTGTTGGTGCCTCTTACAGAACCGTACGGGGGTTGTTTCTTGTTTTCACCCTCTCACAGGGCCGTTTGTGGGATGTTTTGGGTTTCTCCCCTCTAACGTCATGTTTTTAAGCTTATGTCTAGACATTATCAAGTTATCGTCGTATTCTGAAATCGGGAGTTTAAAATATTTTCAACATATTATCCAACAATCAAACCAATAATGATCCCGTACTCCTTCTAATTATCCCATATTCCTTCTAACATACTATCCAACAACAAGCCAATAACTAATAATTATCTCGTACTCCTTCTATCATCTAAAAGATTTAATAGGTAATGCATATAAATTATAGAATTACTTTAGTTAAAGTAAAGAGTACCTGGTGTGTATTGAATAACTGGTATGTAATGAAGAAGTGGTATCTAATTGGTTAGATCTGCAATACGTAAACATTGTGTTATGAAGAACGGGTATGTAAAATTAAAGAAATTACCTCACAAAACCACTGAAAAATTAGATCTACTGCCTATAATATGTCGTAGATTTACATATGACGCAGATTTATTCCCCCATTTTAACACCGCAATTCGAACGAACGTGAGCAATAAGCTGCCTATAATATATAAAGAAAAGTATACAAAGGCAAATGAGAACAAAAATCTATAATATCAATGTAGTTATGATTATTACGCCGCCATTTGAAGGTTTTAAAATACATATTTAATCATGTTGATCACAACACATCTCAAACTAAAACAGAACTGTATAAAATCAATAGAACTATGGCATACATGTCAAGTTAAAATATGAATGAACGAAATTAAGTTGTATTTGTTCCATGTCAAGTTGCATCCTCATAATAACTTGACGTAAATGTCAAAAAATGCACATTAATCGCAAGATATGTGATACACTTTTTCATAGGCAAATCAAGAGCATGCCCAACAAATTTAATAACATGTACATATATCGACACTAGTATAAATTCAATATATACAACATAGTATCCAACAACCAAGCCAACAATATCTCACTATAGTAATGTGCACATGTGTTTGTGACTCCTATGTAAAAAAAATATTTAATTATATTTTGTCAAAAAAACAAAACAAGACAAGCATATTTTGTCAAAAAAATACACACACATACAATCTAGGGTTTATTTACATAATCTATACATACACACACATACAATCTAGGGTTTACTTAAACCCTAATATGTTTTTGACATAAATCTACGCATACATATAACCTACAACAAGGTGGTTGTAATTTTTTTTACTTATTATAACTACATTTAATTATATTTTGTCAAAAAAATATATTTTCTAGAGTTTTGAATAATATTTTGTCAAAAAAATACAAACACATACAATCTAGGGTTTATTGACATAATCTATACATACACACATACACACACATACATGCACACACATAATGTTTAGAGTTTTGAATACTATTTTGTAAAAAAAACACACACACATACAATCTAGGGTTTATTGTCGTAATCTATACACACACTCGCATATACACACAAATAGCTGCCACAAATTAAAACAAATCGAAATCCACATACACACACACACACACATACACTCACATACACACATAGCTGCCATAAATAAAAACAAATCCAAATGCACACACATATACACACATACCTTTCACGAATCTTAGATGAAATCAACAAAACCCCCAAATAGCCGAAATCCCAAATCGCCCTAATCGTCCAAAGCTAAATCGTGAAGGGAAGAAATTTAAGTAGCGTTGTTAGCAAATCTTTTTTTAATATGTTAACCTGGTCACGATGTAGAGCCGTGACTCAACCTCCACGACCAATTAGTTATCCCCATGACCACTGGTCACGTCTTTAGGCCATGACCCACCATGCACAACCAATAGAAGTCCCACCTTGCATGACCAACAACCCTTCGAATGAGGTATGGTCATGGTCCCAAGCCGTGACCCACTTTAAAATTTGGTTTCGACCCCCAACCATGACCCCATTTGTGCGACCAATTTTTTTCGAAAGTGGTCACGGCTCTAGGCTGTGACCCACCATGCGCGACCAACAGACCTTCAAATGAGGTATAGTCACGGCCCAAAGTCGTGACCCACTTCAAAATTTGGTTTCGGCCCCCAGCCGTGACCCCATTTGCACGACCAATTTTTTTCTCAGAAGTGGTCACGGTCTAAGTCCGTGACCCATCTGCGACCAAGCTTGGAGAGAATTTTGGCACGAATTTGGCTCCAAGATGGTCACGCCCTGGTCACGTACTTGGGCCGTGACCCACAGTGGTCAGGGTTTTGGGTCGTGACCACCTCCATAACATCCATAACTTAGTGTGGAAATGAATATGGTCACGCCAAAAAATGATATGGTCACGGCCCAAGTCTGCGACTAGCTGGTCGCGGACTTGGGTCGTGACCCACTTGGGATGACCATTCGTAGGATTTGGTGTAGTGTCATTTACATCATATGATCAGTTATGTGGTTAAATGCATCATAAAATATTTTTGTAATGGATTATTATGTTTATACAATTAAACTAGGGTCTTGGTGAAAAATTGGCAATGTTTGGTTGCCACATGTGAATGTTTTGAGAATTTCGGTACATTCTACTCTCCTGTTCGATCCTAAATTAGACATACTAGTATTTTGATTTTGGGAAAATATAAAATATGAAAGTTGTATATATATAAGTTATCTATTCTTATACGTAAAGATGGAGTAAATCGGGGCCCGTAATAGGGAGTTATGATGAATTTACAAAGGCGGGACAAATTTGTCATTAGTGAAATTGTTTGATTGAACCTTTCGTCCAACCAATCACGCCTTACCACAAGCCGTACGCCTTACCAAATGATTTATAAATGTCTGGGTTAGAATCTAGGAATTTTCTTAGTGTCCTAGATCACAATTTAGTATGTCTAATACCGTTACATTTGGCGCATCTCCACGATCATCCGCAACGACCTTGATTCGAATCCATATACCCATCATCTTGGTACGTGCATGACTTAAGCATCGTGGTCTTCAATCGTTCCCCCTATTCCACGTATTTATGGTAAAATAATTTTAATTTGATTTTTTATTATTTTCATAAATAGTTGGGAATATTTTGAAATAAATTTTGAAGTCTGAAACATGTTTATCACATAATACCTTTTTGTAAAAAGAAGAGGCTATCTTTGACACGTCACTAATATTGTTCAAACGACACCGTATGTGGTCGAACGAGAGCTCATTTCGTTCAAACGACATCGTATGTCGCTCGAATGGCCCACCACCTCAAATTGCATATTTAAACAGTGTACATTCTACACATTTTCCCAAGTCTGCATACCTTCATTTTCTACATAATAGTAGTAGTTTTCAGACTTCGTAAGGTTTTCATACCCTTTTTTATTCACAGGCAATTCCTAATCCTTTATGTGAATCCTCTAAACCCCAAAGAATATTGTTCTACTCATTTGGAGTTCACTTGTGGAGAAGAAGACGCTTTTCCATCGCTGACCACTTGGAGTTCTTGCGGGACCTCTTGCTGATGACATCGAACGATGCCTGCATATATTTCGTATGTCACTTCGTGTAAACCGATATTTATAAATTAAAGTGGAAATAAGATGTTAGAAATAGGTTTGATCTTAGGTATCCCTCTAACTATTTCTTAAGAGGACAGTCTACTAAGATTTTCATAATATATGTGACCCATACGATTATGCCATATCTCATTGTCATCCATTCTGGCAATTTTACAGACCTCAGAACTATTTTAAACAGTATAACAATTATCCAAAGTCTTGATTCCTATAATTATGCCCTTACCTTTTTCATTTAAACTTTTACAATTATTCTTTCAAAAGGTGACAGTATGATCTGAGTCACAAAATTGCGAAATACTAAGTAGGTTTTCCTTAAGACCTTTTCCTAGAAGAAAATTTTCACGTAAAGGTAATCCTTCTTCTTGGAGTGTTCATTTACCAATGATTTGAGATGATACACCATCACCAAAAATAACCTTTCCTTCCAGCAAAGCTGGTTTTGTTTAAGATTTTGGTATCATCCCCTGTCATGTGTTTTGAACATCCAGAGTCTAAATACTAACCTGATGGAGTGTGTTCAGCTTTTGAAGCAGTAATAACAATATTACACTTGATCTATGGTAATATCTCATCTTTTCTAATCCAAACAACTCTTGTTTTTATTTTGCGCTTGTTTGCTCTTAACTGATAAAATTTGCGAGCATTAGATTTTTGTTGAAAAATGTTTTGCCCATGAGGATGAATTTTATGGAAAGTGAGAGCATTTGGTTTAGAGAAGTGTTTAGAAATCCTTCTTGGAAATGATCTTTTAGGTTTGGTCTTTCTCCTTTTATAGTTCGTGGTTTTATCTGGTTGTCCAGGAAGAACATAATTGTTACGACTTCTCCTAGAATAGTTAAAGTTTTGATACATAGGAGAATTAAAGATAGGGTTGACTATACGTCTTGAGTAGCATCCTTCGAAGGAATGACCATATAGATAACAGTAAGACTAGTATATATTGCTCAATGATGGTATCTCCTTATGAAAGTCTCTAAACAAGGGCTTGATGAGATTTTGATGTTTAACCTCATTCCTAGGGAGTATAGTTTGAAAGACCGAATCACTCTTCCTAATAGGGTGCAGACATATTTAGTCTTAGATGGACTTTCACACTTAGAGTTACTTGTTTCCCCAAAATCAAACTTAGATTGGTTTTTGTCAAACTCATTTTTCAGAGAATGAAAGTCTGGACATGTTTCTACTGGTTTTTTGCCTCCTGCCACAAACTTAATTGGTTCAAAAGTTTTAGTTTGAGTCTTCAAATTGGGGCAAAATCCTATTCCAGTTCGATCATCAGAATTGGTTTTGGAATCAACAACAAATCCATCAAAACAATTCAAGTTATTTTTAAATTTAGCAATTTTTTTGAAAACTGTTGCTGTCTTTTCTTTAGATTGTTCCAATTCTAATAACGTCCCTTTATATTTTTTCTCCACGGTTTCATTTTCTTTCTATCAAATTCTTCAATTTTTGATCAAAAGTTTTAACTTCATTTTCACGAGTTAGACATTGGGTAGTATAATCTTCAGCGTGAAGTTTAACCATCAGACCTAAGTCTTCTAATTTCTTAGTGAGATCTTTCACTATCTTCTAGTCTAGTGCTTTTCTTAAGAGTTTTCGCATAAAGTGTGTGGAGGTCAGGGAGGTCTTCAGTGTCTGAGTCACTAAGTGCAGTATGTGAAGTGACCCCTAAGGATTCATTTCTTGAACTCACGAACCCATTGACATCATCATTATCGCATTCTCTTTGACTCACACACCCCGTGGTAGAACTAATAATATTCTCATAAAGTAAAGCATATAAACCAGTAGCATTCTGATTCACAACATTCGGAGTAGAGTTATTATAGTCATTCTCATATAGGCATATCATTATCTTAGCAAAGAAAGACATGCAAGGATCAAAACAATCATAAAATTCAGGTTCCTCATTCTCAGAATCACTTAAATCATCCCATGTTTTGCAAATGTTGGCCCTAGTATGTTTATTGACAGTGTTTAGTTTCATTCTACAGTCTTGTGCTATGTGTCCTAGTTTTCCACATCTAAAACACTCAATTTTCTTTAAGTCTTTGTTGGGTCTCATGTCCTTGTGATGTTTGTCTTGATCTTTCTCATGAGGTTTGTAGTTAGACTGACTTGGATAATTTGGCTTGCCTTGTCTGTTTGCCAATTTATTTCTAAAGT
The DNA here is from genome assembly GCA_949130495.1 of Sambucus nigra. Classification (NCBI taxonomy): domain Eukaryota; kingdom Viridiplantae; phylum Streptophyta; class Magnoliopsida; order Dipsacales; family Adoxaceae; genus Sambucus; species Sambucus nigra. Next base: position 160,839,752 of record OX422211.1, on the reverse strand, counting down.
TGACAATTTTCTTAAATTGTTTTGACATCAAGGCAGTTTGATTATCCAAACTATCTATATCACATTCCTCATCAGAATCATCAGTGGGAATAGTAAACTCAGGTTTCATCAACTTAGAAGAAAAACTCAAGTTGGAATTAGTCTGTTTTCTATGGGACTGGGTCATTTGTTTATTAAATTCTAATTCCATTTCCACAGTTCTTAGTTTACTGCTGAGTAATTCAGGAGTGAGATTTTGATCACACATTTCCTCAATAACATATCTTTTATTATCAATTTTTTTTGGTAATGACCTTAGAATTTTAGATACAATTTCATCTCTGTCATAAGTTATCCCATTAGCATGAAGTTTGGTCACACTGTCAGTTAATTTCATGTAGAAATCATCGAAAGTTTCAGAATCAAACATAATTAGTGAGTTATACTACTGAACAAGCATTTGAGTTTTAGCAGCCTTAACTCTAGTGTCACCCTCATGTGCAGTGATCAGTGTATCCCAAGCTTCCTTAGAAGTGGCACAAGATGAGATCCTTTTGAACTCATGTTCATTTATAGACATAAAGATAGAATTCTTGCCTTTCTTATTATTACAAGAAGTCTGCTTCTGTTCTTGTGTGAACTCACTTAATGCTTTCTTAACCCTATCATTACTTCCTTTAGTGGATGGTTTAGTACGATAAGAGTATCCATTTTCAACAATATCCCAAACATCATCTCCCAAGGTTCCTTGTATGAAAGCAACCACTCTTACCTTCCAGTAAGCAAAGTTGTTTGCATCAAAGAGTGGGGGTCTGGCCAAGTTACCTAACCTTTCATTTTTCTCGTCCATTGTTATGATTTTAAGAAAAAAATTTCAGAAACACAATATCTTTTAAAAATATTTCCAAAGCTCTGATACCAATTGAAAAATTGTCGTTTAATACAAAATTAAACTATTTAAGTAACTCCGAACTCTTTTTTGAAGAAAATATTTTCTAAAAATCAAATTATTTTAATCACAAGATGTGTTTTAAATTATGCACAATATTTGTTCAATATTTGTTAACAAGTTTTGAAAAACAAAATAAAATAGTTTTAAATCAGCACATTAAACAGAAAGGGATGAGGAGATGTAGAAAGATTAATGACAAGATATTTTTAACGTGGTAAAACCTCAACAATTTGAGGAAACATCCACGACTCCCTCTACGGAGTAAAAAGAAAAATCCACTAAAACAAATATAAAAGTTACAAACTATATAACACACATGCACACAAATCAGACCTATACAAGTTTAGGAATGTACCCACTATTGTCCTTATAACTTTTCTGCAGTTCTGATTGTTGATGTTGTTCTCCCAGTTTGCTAACTTTACTTTGTTCCAGTCTTTACGTCGACTCTTGTATCAAGATCTTATTACCAACACTTTCAGTGTTGTAGTGTGTAAGTGTTTGTGATGGTGATCTAACACATGCATGCACATACTCACGCTTATTTTTACAAATAGTCCTAGCAAATTACAAATCAGATGTATATGCGGAGATTTTTAGTTTCTCTCTTCTTAGGAAACTTTGAACCTTATTTGACCTTTAATATTAACCCAGAATTCATGATTATCTTTCTCAGAAGACGTATCAAGATCTTAATCAATCTCAGGTTTTGAAAATATTTTTGAGATTGAAAATCACCAAGTGAGATTGCAACTAGGTCGAAGGTTTTGTTTCAAAAGAACTAGAAACATAAAATATTATTGTTGATTTTGAGTATAAAAACATTTACAAAAAACAATGAACAATAGATTTGTCAAGATGAGAAACTATAAATGCAGATCTAGGTGTGATGTATCATAAAATGCTCAGATCTAAAATTTCTATGAAACATAAATGCAGATCTAGATTAATGCTTAAGTTGGAAACAAGATCTTAACACAAAGAGGTTACAACACGAAACAGCTTAACAATCCAACTCTAAAACTCTCAAACACTCATGGTTGTGTTTGGTATATAACTGGTTTTTAAGAGGTTAGGGTTTGAAAGATGTTTTAGATGATTTAGGGTTAGGGTTTCTAACTCTCTCTCGCTTCTCTCTTCTCTTTACTCTCTTCTCTCTCTAGAAATGATGAAATGACAAAAGCTTCTAAATGGGTGAGAGTAAGGCTCCTTATATAGTGGCTGAGAAGATTTGAGAATGGAGTTCAAAATCAAGGGCTACGATTTAGTCTTTAGCTGTTGACTTTGATCCAACGGTATAAGAGAAGTGGTGGATTAAAATGCTTTTGATTGGATTAAGAGGGATTCAAAGGGATTAAGCCTGAACGCATGCAGATCGTTGATTACAACAATCCAAGGGCAGGAAATGAGCAAGGCTTATGTCTCACAGAAGAAACAAAAATCGGACTGATATCAGGCTGACTGGTGTAAGGCTAAGGATTGATGCTGAAACGCGTGTTTTGAAAGTAATTACTCAAACACCTTAAAGTCTTTAGTGCTTTTGGTTTCTACCCTAGTGAATTTTCAGAGATAAAATCATCAATTCAAAATTGCAGATTTACCCCAAAACTTTTAATTCCATTTTTAAATTAGAAAAAAATATTTTAAAAAATATTTAAAATTCCCAAAAAATTATTAAAATTCAGTTTAAGAGAAATCAATATACACAACACACTTATAACCAATTATACGCAATATGCAATGTAGGAATTCAATACCAATGTGTGTAAGTGTTGGTAAATATACCTTAGATCAAGAGGAATAAAAATAAGAGAAGGATTGAGGCTCTTTGGTTTCTAGGTTGGGACTCAATTTTGTTTCTATTTCCAAACTAGATGAGCACGTATACAATATTGACTCAAGTGAGTCAAGAGTATAAGGTGCTTCATTTTTTTCCTCATTTGTGATTGTCTTGCGTGCTTAGATTATTTCATTAGCTAATCTCGTTTGTTTGAAAGAATTTGGACTTATTGGGACTGAAATTGGAATTTAATTAAATACATTTAACATTGATTGCTGGCGCACTCTCAAGTTGGTATTAGATCCTATTACACAATTTTTACCGTGTAATTGTTTTGCAAAATTTTTCTGGATATCAATTTGTATTAAAAATTGATCTTTGGAAAAGCGCAACTTCAATGAAAAACTTATATAATAGAGCCCCAATTTTAGACGGGTCAAATTACACAAATTAGAAAGCCCAGGCTAGAAAGAGTGAGGGGTCGGTGAAAAAGAGAGGTGAGTCATCTAAGAAAAGAGAGGAAGAGATGTCTGATTCTAATTTTGATTTTGACTCAGACAATTTGGTCTTATTTGCTAAAAATTTCAAAAAAAATTTCAAATTAAAGAAAAATGGGAATTTTAAAGATAAAAAGAATTGTGAAAAAAATATATCTGAAAAGAAATTAGAGAAAGATAAAAAGGACACCCTTAATAAAGAAGGTGAGAGATGATTTAAGTGTGGCAGTAGAGGTTATAGGGGGTTTGAGTGTGCAACTAGGTTGAAACGTTTAGAACAATCTAAAGCCGTATTAAATACCTCCTTTAGTGACGATAGCGAGGTCGAGTTGATGGAATCTGGAGACAATTCACCACATGAATGTAACTTCACCGCATTCATGGCTAGTCATGTGAGTACTCACAGTGCTCCTCACGATAATGAGGATGAAAGGTCACAAGGACACCTCGATAGTGACAACGGTGTGAGCGAGGGGGAGGAAGAAGCAAGTGAGAGCGAGAGTGATCTCCTATGCACGTACGCTGATTTATATGGTTATACTTTCAAGACCAAAAAGTGTAACAAAGCGTTAGATCTTAGGATAGAAAATCTAGAGAAGGATTTAAGAGAGATGATAGAGAGAGAGACCTCCATGTCCACTACGTTGAGAGAGAGAGAGAGAGACCGCATGTGTTTAAAGAGAGAAAATTTGTGTAGAGAGAGAAAGTTTGTTTACGGAGAGAGATGAAGTGTTTGGAGAGAAAGAAAGAGTTTTTGAGAATGGAAAAGGGGACTTGACTAAGAAAATGGATGATATCACAAGTGAGCTCCATTCCTCCCTGGACACTCGGAAGAAACTAGAAGCTCTTATATCCTAACTCACTCATGACCTTAAGAGAGTGAAGGTAAGAATTGAGGACCGATATGGTAAAATAGGAAATATGCTCCTCGCCCCTCCTTTGGGTTTAGATAGAGTTCAGGAATAGGCTTTGATGGTGCTTCTACATCCCATACGACATTGGAACTATTTCTGAATTTATTACAAATCCATATGGCCACCCACCTAAACATCAGAAGATAGTTCGACCAAGAAAAGAAAACCGAAGTCGGCGATGTCTACATATTTTTGTACTTACTGCAGAAGAAAAGGCCATTTTCGTGATTATTGCTATAGTTTGGGTCAAACACGATGTACTTTTTCTCCATCACATGCCACTAATGTTTTTGAGAGTCTTAGAGAGCGAGTTGAGTTTCTAGTCGCCACATCTCAGAGTATAATGGAAGAGTTTCTAGTCTCCACATCTCAGAGGACACTTCTAAAATCCCAACTACAGTCAACGATGACAAGGGAAAATAGAAGGTTACCACATCTTGGATGCCAAAACACAACACGAAAGCCCTTGTTGTTCATGTTGATCTTAAAGCACATAATTCTCTACAGTGGTACTTCGATAGTCGGTGCTCGAAGCATATGACTGGTGACATTTTTTTGTTTACCTCCCTAAAGGATCGAAAGGAAGGTAAAGTCACATTTGGAGACGGGAGAAAGTATAGTATAGTAGTTGAGGTATAGTAGAGTTATCAGGATTTTCTAATCTAGAGAATGTTGTGACACCCCGCCTAATTAAATACCGGGTCATCAATCCTTTACTAATTAAATCTAGAAAATCTAGCTGGTTAAGATAATGCATGACTGTTGAAAATCATCAATTTTATTTAATTAAAACTAACCACCTAATATTTAAAAAGGTTGATGTCAAAATTTTATCTTGTTATTAACCATCATAAAGTAAGGAACTAATTAACTAACACCATACACAATAATAGCATAAGAAAATAACTAACTGAATTTAAATAAAGAACTGGAGTAACCACTTTTAATCAAAATCCCATACAATAATCCAATAACACGAAATTTAAAGTCTAATAATAGAATAAAACAACTCTAAATCTCTGAATGTAAAATAGGAGGTACTATATGTCCAACATAAGTAAATAACTGATATATGAGGAGAAATAGACATCGAGGCATCTACTGGAAACATTCTGTAGCTTCCACAGTAGGTATAGCTCGACAAATGAATGGAATCTCCTATATCTGGTGTCCCAATGGCTGAGCACCTAAAATAATATAACAAGAAAAGAGATTTTGAGAAAAAAGGGTCAGATCCCGAGTAGAAAACAGTTTAAATATAGCGAGTTCTTGAATTGGTTAATTAGCACAAATATTATTCATGTTAACTTAGTGTACTCACTTGGGATGCTCACCTCTCATCTAATGTGCACACCTAGAGAGACAAACTACCTATATTAGTCTTTATACTCTGCCTGACTATATGTAATATAACCACTAGACCGGATAAAATATTTAAATAACCCAAAGCCAATTTATTTCTATTATTTAGGAATAGGCTTAAAGATGTGTTAACTCATTCTCATAACATTCTTAATTCTCGACTGGTGACCTAATACATAAATACTTTAATAAAGTAGCCAACATAAAACACAAAAAATCGTTCTCTTGGATAAACATAGGATGGGTTTTAACTAAATCGGAACCAAAAATCAAGTTCTGGAATCTCGTTCGAACGAGGTCGTTCGAACAAAGTTTCTACTTCGAACGAACTTCAACATCTCATTAGAAGGGTTGTTATATTTCTCGTTAGAAGGCTCATTCGAATCAGGTCGTTCAAATGACCTGGGCTGGTCTTCGAAAAAAAAATCCGAATAGGCCCAGTTCTTCCCCAAATTTAATTTTTCCTACATATCAAACCTTAAACTCAACCCAAATTTCATCCAAAATCCAATTAGATAGTTCTAAACTATTCCTAATCATTACGGGGCACTTTCTAACACAATTTAGGGTTCCAATCTATATATTTTCAATGGGAAACCCAACAATTACTTAATTCTCTAAAAATTCTCTTAAAATGAACCAAATAATTTAAATACTCAAAACTCTTATTATATTTAGTGATTAGGACATAAAATATCCATGTTTAATAGTCTAACTAAGGGAAAAAAACTCTACATACATTCCCATCTCCAATTCATAAGATTTATTTACAATTTAGTCTAACTAAACCAAATATTTCTTTGCATTAAGTTTATACCATCTAATCTAAATAATTAGGAACAATATTTGCTAAAAGAGGAGAGAGATAAATACTTGACATAAAGTGGATTTCTGATTCTCGGACTAAAATTGGTATGTGGTTGGTCCTCTCGTTGCAATCGACACTTTGGGGCAACTTTTGGTGGGAATCCTTGAGTTCTTGCCCTTATTCTCTAATCGAGTCTTCTTCCTCCTTGGTACTCCCCCCTCTCTCTCCCTCTCTCTCGCACACGCGCCTGGGTTGAAACTGACATACCTATAACCCAAATAGCAGTTAATTAAACCAAATTTTCGTCCATTTAATTACTCAAAAAATTCCAAAACACTAAAATACCCCTGCAAGGTGTCATTTTGGGCTAAAATGCCCCAGACTCCGAATATAACACTCGAGTAGTGTTTTCTGACTATTTTGACCCTTCCGGACATGCTGACGCACTCAAAATAGTCATTCGAGTTATATAAAAATAATTTACCTTTTTAACCTCTAAATATGTAAGTGACGCGATTCATATGAGCGTCCCAAATAATTATATTTTAATTGTCGTGTATCTCGTCCTCGACCATATTCTTATTTTCAAAACAATATTACATTACTCACTTCATAATGTTCAACATAATTATAATTTGTCATACTTATTTTTTATAACTACCAACGCTCGTCACGCTAGTAATTATTACCCTTAAAATCGGATTAATTATAAATTAAATTAACTCCCTTTAAATGAATTAATCCCAATTTCCAAAATTTCATAATAAAATAAATATGCATAAAAATACGGGGTATTACATACTTTCCCCATATTAACAGAATTTCATCCCGAAATTTGTAAATGAAAATATACCTTGCAAGAATAAGTCTGGATAACGTTCATGCATATCATCCTCGCACTCCCAGGTAGATTACTCAACATTATGGTGCTGCCACTGAACACGGACTAGTGGTACCATCTTCGACCTCAACTTCCTATCGCTACGGTCTAGGATAGCAACCAGCCCCTCCTCATAGGATCTATCAGGCTGTAAGTCGATCTCCTCCAATGCAATGTGAGTGTGGGCCAAATCATCTCGAATAAATCTCGTTAGCGAAGAGATATGGAACTTGTAATGGACCCTATTCAAGTGCTCCGGTAACCCAAGTCTATAAGCAACTGGCCCAATCCTCTCGATAATAGGGAATGGCCCAACATACGTACGTGCCAACTTTCCCTTGTTACCGAAACACATAACTCCCTTCATAAGAGGCACCTGAAGTAACACCTGGTGTCGAGCCCCGACTTCAGTAAGTTAATATTATCATTTCATATTGAGATAAATTCCCATTAAACAATACGGTCCATGAAATCTTTCGAAAAATAGAGCAAGATTTTGTTTTTTCTTTCTTCAAAGGCATGTTTAGATGAAAACATAGCTACCTTTATGCACAACTTAAAAGTACCCAACAAATTTACTTACATAACTTCCTTTTTTTAACATTTACACAAAAAGCTTGTTGATATTCAACCCACATTATTTATCTTACACTCTCCCATTTAACGTCCTAACTTGGCAGTGAACTTCAAACAATAGGCATACCCGAAACATAACATTATAGGAGTGTAAGCAACACAAGCTTAGTGAATGACCATATTCCACACATACACCACATATATATAACCAAATTGAATAACAATTTTTATTTTCTAATGTCGTAACCCAAAAGGAATTGTGTAACTCTCGCAAGCCTGGACCCGCCACACTCCAATTAACCCACCACAGTTATGGGGACCACCACATCCCGTAATTAGGCCCGAGTACAACAAACCTTTAAGTTGGATTAACGAGACCTCCACATCCCATAGGACCCACCACAGTCCTTAACATTAGATAACTAACCCACCACAGTCCATAACATTATATAACATCACATAACATTCTTAATCATATGCATATGTTTCATAAATACAACATCACTCCCATAAGCATCCTAACACATGAGTTTAACTACACATTTCCATATGAACATATAAGCATCTATATTTCATAGGACAGTCATTCACCTTGAATTTGGTACTAAGATTAATACCAAAACAATTTCCTTGGTATGGTAGTGTTAGCCTCTTCCCCCACCTAACAATTTCACATCATTAGTATTTGAATACACCAAATCTCATTAGACTCAGTAACACATCACATGAGTTGGTCAATCTGAGATAACTGAAAATTAATGGAATATGATAACTCATATTTCTATCACACCATATTCATTAGGGTTCTAACACAATTTACAGAATTAAATTATGAATTCTCTAGACAAAGTCATGCCCGTTTTATTACAAGATTTTCCAAATCATTTCTGGAGAAAAACAACAACAAAACTTTAACTTTAACACAACACCCAAGACAAACCAGAAGGTATTTTATTCTAACCTTCAATTATATCATACTCATATATGTTCTCTAACATTTCCAATTGGAATTTCTTGATTTCTACAAGTATTCGATGATTTATGCCACTTTTAACACATCTAGGTCTGAGTAGACCATCAAAGCATAACTTAACATTTTTCAAGCATATATGACCTACACCTTGGTTATAAATCATGGGAACATATATTAAACATATTAAATAATATAAATTAAAGTTTCATAATTTTTAGAGTTCATTTGCTAAGTCAAGAAAAATGTCGAACACCTGGTGTGCGCACTTACACTTTTGGAGCAGATTTTATACCGAAACTTCAAACTATCACCCAAGATTCATTTCTTGGTATTTTTATATAATTTTCGGATATGAAATGTATATATAAGTTTACTTTCATATCCAACTAAAATCAATCAATTCCATTGAGTATTCACATGGATACACCAATTTTATTAACATGATGATTACAACCTTAGTTGTATGAATTCAACATACTTCATATATACAACCTACACATATCCACCTACACGTAACAACACGTATTACCTCATCCCAAAATATGATCTTTATTATCATATATAACAAAATATTTCATGTAAATAATGAAATTTACAAGTTAAATCTTACCTAAGAATGTTTGGATTCATAAGCTTGTTTATCTCTCGATAATCTTCCTTATTCTTTCACTAATTTATCCTAACCGCTCTTTCTTCCATGTAACTCTCAAACCCCCTTGAAATTTTGATGCAAATGAATAATAATAGAGTTTTTCAATGTCTTTAAGTTGGCATAAGTCACCTCCTGTTGGTCCAATCAAAACAAGCCATGTGTTCTACTAATAAGACAAAATACCATTTAACGAATAGATATATTTGCCCTTGTTTCGTAATTTCAGCATAACTCCTTACTTGGACCTATGTTTTACACACTGTTTATTGTGTTATAAACTTATCTCATATATCTACAACTTTGATATTTTGTGTTTTCCACAAATCATAAAACTCATATGCCTAATTTGGGCCCGAACTGGAGGGTAGCAATTTACGAAAAATCTCAAAGCTTTCCCATTTGACGACCTAACATTGCCAAATTTGGACCAACACCTTGGTTTAATTTTATAAACATAATGATGCATTAGAAATATATTTTCATGATGAATTTAACCACATAACTAATCATATGATCTAAACAAGTTATCCCCGATCATAAGCTTGATTAACATCTAATGCAACCAACACATATATCACATGAGTATGCATCCCCCAAATATGATAATTAACATGTTTAACACCCCTCACCAACTTATAACTTATATATTATAATTAATCATATAATTAACTTTCCTAATCACATTTAGGGCCTTACAATTCTACCCCTCTTATAAAAATTTCGTCCTCAAAATTTAACACATAACAACTTACCAAATGATAAGGATATCACACCTTCATGTTATTCTCTCTTTCCCCGGTGGCATAATCCACATTTTGATTTATCCATGTTACCTTAACTAATGGAATGGTTTTATTACGTAATGCCTGTTCTTTTTTATCTAAAATAAAAATTTGTTCCTCCATGTAGGTCAAGTCATCTTTAAGCTCTATCGGTTGTGAAATAAACACATGTGAAGGATCAACCACATACTTACGTAACATTAATACATAAAAAAAAAATTATGTATCTAAGATCATTCTTGTAGCAAAGACAATTATTAATTTACAACTCCAACTCGTTTTGCTATTTCATATGGCCAATGTACCTTGGACTTAATTTGCCTTTTTTTCTCAAATCTCATAACCCCTCTCCAAGGAGAAACACGTAGGAAAACTTGATAACCTTCCTTATGTTGTCTGAATAACCTTTTTGTCTACTTTTCAACACCTTGTGATTATGAATAAAATTAATCTTCTCAGTAGTTAGTTGCATATTTTCTAGTCCAAGTAGTTTTCGTTCTTCTACTCTTGTCCAACACACTGGGGTCCTGCACTTCCTCCCATACAAGGCTTCATAAGGAGTCATATAAATACTCGAATGATAAATATTATTATAAGCAACTCTATTAATGACAAGTGGCAATCCCAATTTCCCTTCGACTCTAATACATAAATTTATAACATGTCTTCGAGTGTCTGGATCATTCTCTTTGACTGCCCATCAGTCTGAGGATGAAAAGTTGTACTATATTTCAATTTAGTCCCCAAAACTTGTTGTAAACTAGGCTAAAAGTGTGAAGTAAATTTAGGATTTTGATAAGAGATAATAGAAACAGGTTCCCCATGCAATCTAATTATCTCATCCACATATATGTTGTCATATCAATCCATGGAATAATTATCTTTAAAGGGAATAAAATGTGCAGACTTAGTTAATCTAGAAACGATAACCCAAATAGATACAAAGCCTCTAGATGATTTTGGTAAACCTATAACAAAAACGGTAGTAGCATGTTCCTATTTCCACTCAGGAATAGGTAAGGACTATAGTAAACTACTAGGATTTTGACGCTCTGCCGTCACTTGTTGACAATCAGTCATCTAGCAACAAAGTCTGCAATATTTTTTTCAATTCCGGGCCATCAATAACATTATTTCAAATTTATATAAAGTTTCGTGCTTCTTGGATACATAGCATATAAAGAATAATGTGCCTCCTTTAAAATCGTTCTCCTTAAACTAGGCACATTAGGTACACATAAACGATTATCATACATAACAACGCCATTATTACGACTAGAAAATTCGTATACTTTACCCTCATATTGCCTTTAGTTTTCTCAAATTCTACATATCCTGCTTGTGATTGTCATATCCAGTCTATCAACATATGTCTACATTTAAATGCGCCAGTATTTCGCGCAACTCATTTAAAGTTAATTCCACCTCCACTAAAGATAACTCTCTCAGCAGGTCAACTCGAACAGAATAAATACAAGATACACTGCTTAGAGATTTTCTACTCAAAGCTTGAGCAACAATATTAGCCTTTCCCGGATAGTGATGTATTGTGTAGTCATAATCCTTTACAAATTCCATCCATCTTATTTTCAAGAAACATGATTACCATTAGAAAAAATAACATGCCCCAAAAATACTACTTTGGACTAGCCAAAATTCACATTTAGAAAATGTAGTATATAACTGCTTTTCTCGCAAGGCCTGTAAAATAATATGCAGATGATGTTCCGTTGCTTAATAAATTTAAATTCAGGATCATTCGGTAATCGAAACATTACCTCCCTTCTAAAACAATCTAAACATAGATGATATGAGGACAACCAAACCATACCCAATATCACATCAAAGTCATGCATACTGAAAGGTAGTAAGTTAACCAACAACTCCTTTTTACTTATTCGCACCATACACTCCCTACACACCCTATCAATAAAAAAGCAATCCTCCCCACTGGAGTAATAATAGCTACAATAGAATCTAATGATGATAGTTGTTTATTAAGATGGAATAGATAAAGCAAAACAAAAAGAATGTGTAGAACCGGGATCTATCAACACATAAGCCTCTTTATCATTCTTACGTAAGGATAATCGTCTAGTGATTTCTTATCAATGAAAGTCAATTCCCAACTCATGTATTATGTCATACCTTCATATACATATGTTGATCATTTGAACATAATAGATTACCGATTGTGTCCTCTTATATTCACAATGAGTGAACATTCTAAATAAACCAAACATCATTCCCATAGTCGATCCTTATCATCGTGTAACACTCCAAATAATAAATATTTTATTAAAAGACTAACTTCATATAGTTCATCTCTCCAACTTCCATTCATTACTTCAAATGATAAACATCATATTACAATACCAACTTATTACATGTCATCTTCTCATCTTCCAATTAATACTAAATATATCTGTTTGACTTTGACTACTATCCATATTATTTCTGAAGTTTTAGAGTATGTTCAATATCATTCTTACGATCCTTAATATAAACATAGCCTCACTACTTTCCACATATCGATAATGAATAATCATTCACCAAATGTATATTTTTAACCAATATTCCATATTCACTGTCATGTATCTTGCGTAGTCATGCACTATGAACTCAATATAACTTCTTTCTATATTCCTATTTTCAGGATCGTTTGATTGTTCTTTAACTAAACATACAATGACCTTAACAAGTCATTTATCCAGCATAATAACATTACAATCATAACCTTACCCCAATCATTTTAACATTATAGTCTTACGCAACATCATTAATACACCCATCTTACCCGTTTGGTAACATGGATGTTAAACGTAATATCACCACTTAAAACTTTAACCATACTTAATAACTCCATAATACTTATATAACTATTATATATCATATATCTTTTAAATAACCTGTACAAATACCTTAATGTACCACATTATGGTATCTCACTTAGAACATTCTCCTTACACATATTTCTTGGTGACTCCGTGTAATGTCAATCATATTAATTATATAACGTACTCTTAGTGGTAACACATATGTACAATGAGAAATACAACTCAATATTCACTCAACCCAATTGTAAATATTTAAACCTGGCTAACATCTTTCCCATACTCATCCACAACACATATTCTTAAAATGACTCTTCAATATTTTTAAACTTCCAACTCTTCAACACCTTATCTCAACTTTAATATTCTTATAAGCGTTTCAAAACATCACAAGAGTAATATCCACTATATGTACTCATATTATTAAAGACGTACATCTCAACTCTCATTACTCATTATTTTACTTGTAATAATTCACTATGAATTCATATTCAGATCACTTGTGATATTTCGACTAGTTATTGAATTTCATACCTATTTCACATGTTAAATATAAAGATATACAACTACTAACCTTCTCATTTAACCTCTACTATGTGAATCTTCATTTTTATTCACACTCCAACATTTTAAGTCTCATTATAATCATGTAATAATAATTCTTCTCACTTCTCATCTTTTAATGGAATATGTGTTCCCGTACATCACTCTCCCATACAGATGAGGAGAGAACCCATTCATAATGATACACGTAACACAGCTTAAGTCCACATATACCAGCATAGGAAGAGATCCCCTCCAATACTTCATAATTTTTGTCAAGTTCACATATACCAATATAAGAAGAGATTACTTCCAATACTTCACAATTGGTATACCACATTGTGTCTTTAAAAAATTTCCTTCAATGACACATTTATTCATACAACATAAAAAACAATGCAATGCTTTATATTAAAATACATGTATTCGCTATCATCCCCGAATAAATCTTAACATTTTACTTCCTTTCCTACAAGATCCTTGCATTTCATATCACGTAAAACTATATATGTGTATAACTAACATATTTAGTCAACAAAGCCAATTCAAAACTTAATAACAAACCCTTCATGTCCACGCCTCAGGAATCCAACATACTTAAATGTAATCCTTGAAACTGAATATTCATTACTCAAAATAGTTTCTATGTCCACTTCCAATATAGACCCTCGCACCCTGTCCAGAACCTCATATGCATGTTCTGATACCAAGTTTTTGAGCCTAGACTTAAGTATGTTAATATTATCATTTTATATTGAGATAAATTCCCATTAAACATTATGGTACTTGAAATCTTTTGAAAAATAGCGCAAGATTTTTTTTTCTTCAAAGGCATGGTTAGATGAAAACATAGCTACCTTTATGCAAAACTTAAAAGTACCCAATAAATTTACTTACATAAATTCCTTTGTTTAAATTTTACACAAAAAGCTTGTTGATATTCAACCCACGCTATTTATCATCCACTCTCCCATTTAACGTCCTAACTTGGCAGTGAACTCCAAACGATAGGCATACCTGAAACATAACATCATTCACATGCACCATGCATACTTGGGGGGGTACACTACACCCCCCAAGACTTATATATACTTTTCACCTACAACCCCACAAGGGATCGATAATTATAACCCTAGCAAAAAATCTGCTTATACACACAGTAGAGAGAGAAAGTGAGTTTATGTGCATTGTATCCAAGGCTATTGGTGCCGATACTTAGTGGATCACACACTCACAGTGGATGTAGGCCTAATTGGATGAACCACTACACATCATCATCTTGTTCCTCTTATACTCATCTCCTTCTATAGACTTACACACATATACATATACCTCTCTATGGCTGTCATGGTTACTAAAGTTTGAGATCATCATCACTTATCTGGTGGTGCTAGATTTCAGCATCATCAGTTTGGCACCGTCTATGGGAACAAGAAGGCATCTCTTCCTTTGTACAACTTGAAATCAATGGGCACTCTGGTGGTGAGCCAGTTCTCCCCCTTTACGGAGCTGTTTCACTATTGAAAGAGACCCATTAAGGTTCTCAAGCTCACCAATACTTTCTTCAGTTCAGCTCTTCATAGCTCAAACACATGGCACCGAAAATGCCACCACCACCACCACTTCCTCCACCGGATAATATAGTAGGACCCAGTTCCAGTTAGCCACCACCTCAGTCTAAGATGCTGATGTGGTGGCAGCCTTGAAGTCTCCAGCAACAAGCCAACGAATCATGCACGAGCAGTTCACAGCTCTAAGCCAGAAGATACTAAGACCACCAGGGGTCTGACCTGAGATGATCACTCCGGCAGCGGCTCCAGGGAAGCATGAGGCTAGGGGACCACCCGAGGCACCATGCAAAGACTTGCCACCCCCACAGCGGCGGAGGGATGTTGCTGACCTCCGACGTCTATGCCTAGGGAGGCAAGGAAACCCTTGTCGTGAGGACATGTATGATGATCTGGAGGGAGAGGAGGCTCCCATAGAATGCTGGAAGCCATATGAGGTCTCCAACAACACTGTGAGACCTCTCCAAGAGAGCAGAGGGAAGTGTGGAAGGCAAAATCCTGAAGATTGCCCAAGAGGCTTTGTTTTTTATCGCTTGAGCAGGGGGTCGGCCTTTGAGAGGTTGGGCCCAATAAATGACCCGCGGGAAAAATTATCCAGATCAAGGAGTGCTGCAAGAACTAAGAGGGAGGCATCAGATGGCCAACCCCATGGGGACTGGCCCCAAGGAAGGGACGATGGTCAAGGGGAAGTAAACAATCAACACAGGCCTGCTACAGCAGAACCCTCCGTCCATCTCAAAGAGGCGACAGGGGATAACATTGGCTAGGCCAACCCTACGAGGCCTTAGAATGACTCTATCCAATGACTAGAGGATAATATCGGTGATATACTGAAGAGTCGGGACCCTCTTCAGAGAGGATAATCCATAGGATCACATTTTGTGGCAAAGATAGTCAACTTCCCTACGCCATCAAAGTTCCAGCCACCTATGGTCACCCCAAGATATGATGGGAGTACCAACCCAGTCCACCATATTGAGATGTATCAATAAGCGGCCGACATATATTCAATCTCAGATGAGATGAGGTGTCGTTCCTTCTTTGGTACTCTGATCGGGGATGCACATGTCTGGTATATGTCTCTTCTAAAAAAATCCATTGAAAACTTTAAACAGTTGGCAGACCGGTTCATCCATAATTTTTGCTTTGGGGTGAGGCCACATAAGAATACCACACACCTACTCTATGTTAAGCAGGGGAAGAATGAGAGTCTAAGAGACTACATAGCTAGATTCAATAAAGAAAAGTTAGAAGTTGAAGACTATGAGGAGAGCATAGACATGACCGCCCTCATCGAAGGACTCCAGAAGGGGAAGCTGCTATGGAAGCTTGCTGAGGACCCTCCAAGGATGATGGATAAATTGCTATCGACAGCAGGGAGGGTGATGAACACCGAAGAGGCGATGGCCGCAAAATACGAAGATGAAAAAGGAGGCACCAGTGGGGGTAAGTACCCTAAAAGAACAAAGAGGGGAAGAATAGATCTACGGATGACAAGTTCACTGATTACACCCCTCTAATGGTCAACTGTGAACATATTATCAATGAGATAAAGAGTGACCGATCCCTAAAGTTGCCTGAGAAGTTGAGGGCAACCCCCAACAAGAGGAATAAAAATCTGTGGTGCGAATTCCACCAAGACCATGGCCACGTAACAGACAAATTCTTTGCTCTGAAAGATGAGATTGAAAAAATGTTAAAAGAAGGGAAGATGAGGAAGTACGTTGACAAGAGTGCCTTCAAGAGGGCCCGAGGGGATGACCCCGAGAAAATCGAGGCGATGCATGAGAGAAGATCCTCCAAAAAGAGGAGATGATCCCTCTGAGGATGAGGACGACCTCGACCTCCCTCCGAGAGATGACCACTGCCCCATTAAGAGACTTAATATGATCTCTCTCGGTGTGGGCATGATCTCCAAAGGACTGGCAGGAGGAGGGTCAGAGGTCGCAGATAGGAAGGCCCACGTGGCTGAAGCCAAGGCAGTAACGAAGACAGTACACTCAACCTCTCTAGAGGTAAGGTAAAAAAAGAGGAAGAAGGTCGATATGGATACTTTGATAGTGGGGTTTTCAAGAATGGGCTTCAAAGGCCTCTTAGCCCCACATGATGACCCTCTCGTCATCACTACCAGGGTACATGGATGTGAGGTGCCTAGGATCTTGGTAGATCGGGGTAGCTCTGCAAACGTGATGTTTGGGCCATGCTTCAAAGCCTTAGGTCTCAGCCGTGCTAGGCTCGTCCCGTACCATTACCCATTAATTGGATTCAGTGGGGAAAAGGTTCATCCCCTCGGAGTGTATGAGGCCGATGTCAGGATGGGGGATGAGTGGCTGAGATGTCTTTTCGGCCTACAATATTATACTGGGGTGGGTAGCCCTCAAGGGTTCGAAGCTGTTCCGTCTATGGTCCATCAGATGATTAAATTTCCAACCCCTTACGGGGTGGGGGAAGTTCAGGGAGACCAGACAATAGCACGGGAATGTTATTACAACGCTGCTGAATAAAGAAAGGCACATAATAAGGCTACAACCACTTTTAATATTGATACCCTAGACTCCAGAGAAGAGACGAAGCTAAAGAAAGGAGAGGCCGCAAAAGAGGTAGAATCCATCATCCTCAATGAGGATGACCCAAAGAAAACCCTCCAAGTAGGCAAGTCTCTTAAGCCAAATATCAAGGAAGACCTCATTAAACTGTTGAGGAGAAGATATAGCATCTTTGCATAGAGTCATGCAGATATGCCGAGGATCCACCCTGAAATCATGAGCCACAATCTCAACGTGGTAGAGGGTGCAAAGCTGGTAAAGCAGAAGAGGAGAATTTACTCTAGAGAGAAGTATGAGGTCATAAGTGATGAGGTCAAAAAATTAGAAGATGCTGAGTTTATCAGAGAGGTCATCTACCCTGAATGGCTGTCCAATGCAGTCATTATCCCAAAGTCCAACGGGAAGTGGAGAATGTGTGTGGACTTCACCGACCTCAACAAGTATTGTCCTAAAGACAACTTCCCTCTCCCCTGCATTGACCAGATGGTAGAAGCTACCGCAGGCCATGAGCTCATGAGCTTCATGGATGCCTATTCAGGGTACAACCATATCTTCATAGACCCTGAAGACTCGGATAAAACAACCTTCATTACCGACAAGGGGATATACTATTATAGGGTCATGCCCTTTGTCCTGAAGAATGCAGGGGCAACGTATCAGCTCCTTGTAAATAAAATGTTTGAAGACCAAATTGGGAAGTCTATGGAGGTCTACATAGATGACATGCTAACTAAGAGCTTGAAGGCAGAGGATCATGTGGCTGACCTGGAGAGGACCTTTAATACGATGGACAAGTACCTGATGAAGCTCAACCCGACCAAGTGTGTCTTCGGGGTTGGAGCAGGGAAATTCTTAGGGCAAAGAGGCATTAAGGCCAACCCTGAGAAAATAAAGGCCCTCCTAGAAATGAAGACCCCCAAGACCATCAAAGACGTTTAGAGGCTCACGGGGCGAGTGGCTGCATTGAATAGGTTTGTATCTAGAGCCACAGATAAGTGTTTGACATTCTTCAAAATTCTCAGGAAGGCCTTCGAATGGAGTGAAGAGTGTGATGAGGCTTTAAAGGAGTTAAAGTCATACTTAGGGTCTCCCTTGTTATTGTCTCGACCAGTGCAGGGAGAACAACTACATGTGTACTTAGCTGTCTCAGAATCAACCATCATCGCAACCATTGTGAGAGACGAATACGGGGTACAGAAGCCTATGTACTTCAATATTAAGGCACTCTAAGGGGTAGAGAAAAGATACCCAAGGATGGAGAAGTTAGCTTATGCCTTGATCCATGCATCGAGAAAGATGAAGCCATACTTCCAGTCCCATACAATGGTCATCCTCACTGACTCTCCTCTTAGGCAGGTCTTGCACAAGCCAGAAAAAATTAGGGAGGCTAATGGCCTGGGCCATAGAGTTGGGGGAGTTTAACATTGTGTATCAACCTAGGAAGTCCATTAAGGGGCAAGCATTGGCAGATTTCATGGTTGAATTCACTTGGGAAGATGATGAAACTAAAGATGAGAGCCTCGGGAAGACAGATACCCTATAAGGCAGACTCACCGATGCACCTGCAGATAGGGCTGAGACCAGCACCGCTAGAGGAAAAGTGGCCAAAAATGAAGAGGGAAGATATTAGATAAGGGACCCTCACCGAGGGAAGTTTCCCAGAAGAACAGACTGTGTGGAGCCTCTTCGTTGACGGGTCCTCCTGCGATAACGGAAGTGAGGCTGGACTGATAGTATCAGCACCCAATGGCACAGACATTGAGTACGCCCTAATATTCAACTTCTAAGACTCCAAAAATGAGTCCAAATATGAGGCCCTGATAGCAGGACTCTCCTTGGTCAAGTCTCTTATTGTCGGCCAGATTTTGGTCCATTGTGATTCAAGTCTAGTAGTGAATCAGACGCTAGGATCCTACGAGGCCAAGGATGAGAGGATGGCCAAGTTCCTCGAGAAGGTGAGATCATTGCTGAAGAGCTTCAAAGAACTAAAATTGAAGAGGATACCTAGGCTTGATAATGGACGAGCTGATGCCCTTGCTAGGTTGGCCTCGGCGACTAGGACAGATATCAAGAGGACAGTCCCAGTGGAAATTTTGTTTCGACCAACTATTGAAGATGTTGAGGGAACACTTAGCAATTGCTTGAATGTTTCTAAGGAAGCTTCATGGATGGACCCTCTGATCAGATACATTAAAGAGGGGGAGATGCTAGAAGCAAGGCAAGAAAGGAAGAAGCTTAGATACAGAGCTGCAAAATTCACTGTCATCGAAGACACCTTGTACAAAAAGGGGTTTTTTCTCCCCTTACTTAGGTGTGTACACCCATCTGAAGTCCCACGCATTTTGCGAGACGTGTAAGAGGGGTCATGTTCAAGTCACATTGGGGGCAGGTCTTTAGCGAAGAGGGTGATCACCCAAGGGTACTGGTGGCCAACCTTGGGGAAATATGCCACGACATATGTAAAAAAGTGTGACAAATGTCAAAGATTTTCCATCATCCCACACCAGCCCCATCAGCCTCTTACCTCCATTACATCCCCATGTCCATTTGCAGTGTGGGGAATCGACCTAGTAGGCCCCTTCCCAAGGGCCATCAATAGCTATCGTTTCCTCATCGTGGCCATTGACTATTTTTCAAAATGGGTGGAGGCAGAGCCGATGGTCACGATTACCGAGCAGAAGACCTTCCAGTTCATCTGGAAAAATATTATATGCAGATATGGCCTCCCCAATACCCTCATCTCAGATAATGGGACTCAATTCAAGAATACATCTCTTGAGAAGTACTGTGAAAGGGTGAGTATCAAATAATTCTTCTTTACCCCAGGTCGACCTCAGGCTAATGGGAAAATAGAAGTCACAAATAGGACGATCCTAGACGGGATCAAGAAGAGACTTGAGGAGGCAAAAGGAAAATGGGTTGAGGAGTTATATGCCGTACTGTGGGCCTACAGGACGACGACAAAGACCTCTACCATAGAAACCCCGTTCATGCTAGAATATGGCTCAGAAGCCGTCGTCCCCACCGAGATTGGGTTTAGTACTCATAGGGTCCAAATGTATGACCCCCAGAGAAATACAGAAGATAGGAGACTTGACTTAGACCTGATTGAGGAAAGTAGAGAAGACGCCGAGATAAGGCAAGCCTCCTACCAGCAGAGGACTGTAAGGTTTTACAATCAGAGGGTGAGGCAGAGACCAATTGCAGTAGGGGACTTAGTCCTAAAAAGACATGGCAAAAGCCGAACAAGCTCCACCCGAATTGGCATGGCCCATACAGGGTCATCGATGAAGTTGTCCCTGGGACCTATAGACTAGAAAACCTAGAAGGGGAACCCTTTTCCAGCCCCTGGAATGCAGATCATTTGTAGAAATACTATCAGTAGTGTTGTAATGTCCTGACGGGCCATAATTGTAATGGGTGTTGCTCCAACAGAACACTTGGAATCTTAATGAGAAATATTAGTGTTTCCTCTCATTTTGTGTTTGTCAGTTCTAGTATGTCTGGGATCATCTTTGGGTAACCACCCTCGGCTATAATGAGGGTCAATGGTGGGGAAGACCCCAACTTTTCCCTCAAGAAAGATGAGGGAGGACTTAAAAACCATTAATTTGGTAAAAGCAACCCTCAGCTATAATGAGGGTCAATGGTGGGGACGACCCCACCTTTGCCCTAAAGAAAGACGAGGGAGGACTTAAAAACCATTAATTTGGTAAAATAAACCCTTGGCTATAATGAGGGTGAATGTTGGGGACGACCCCTTATTCACCCTCAAGAAAGGCGAGGGCGGGGTTAGTGATATTGTTAATATAAAAATTAACAATACAAATCACACAAGAGACGAGTATGGAAGACAACAAGAGAGATGGTATTATAAATGAAATATTACAAAAGGGTATTTGTTCTACAAAAATAAGGTACATTCATGGGGTACATAAAGAGGGTATTGGATACAAACAGCCACCCTATTGAGAAGCATCAGAGGGTAGGGCCTCAAAGTCGATAAGAGAAGTCTCCTCAACGACCATGACAGGCTGATCCTCAGACGTGCCGATACCCTCGACGTGCACTTGAAACTTCACCTGTGCCAAAGCCTCAGCAATCAGGGGGTCATCCAGTTTGAGTGCTTCGATACATGGGCGAACAGAAGATACTGCATCAACAAACTTAAGGACGACCCACCAACAGGTCGTCCTAATCCCCCTCTCCAAGTATTCAAGACTGAAGCCTTGAAATTTATTCGAGAGTTTGTAGGCCTCCACAGCATTGGCCTCGACTTTCTTCACAGCACCTCAAAATCGATCTTGAACTGAACCCCCAAGTTGATCAAGGCCTCGTCCTTCTCTTTTATAAGCACGTCCTTGGCCTGCAAGTCTGCATCGTGATGCCTCGTCATCTCATCCAAGAACCTAGCATGTTCGGTCCTGGCACTCTCCAGTTCATCCCTTGCAGTCTCCAACTTCGTCTGCAGATCAGCCTCGTGCTGAATGGCCCTCTCGGCCTCATGAAATTTTTATTGATTTTCAGCCATCCACTTGGTGGCTGAAGTAAAGGCACAGACATACTGCACAGAAAAATGATAAACAGTTGTTAAGAGGCCGAGGAAACAGTTGGTGAAAAATTCAATTAAGAAAAAGTACGAACAAGTACCTGGGCGAGAGTGTGCAGACCATAGTCATACACCTTCGCCGGGGGCATCTTGGACAAGAAATCATAGTCGACAGTCGAGGGGACAGAAAACATAGATGCCTTGGCCGCTCTTAGATTGGCAATCAGAGAAGACGGCTCGGCCTTCAAAAATGCCAAGTTTTGGGACCAGAAGGCCCCCATGCTGGAAGAAGAGGTGGTCCCCTCGGACGCCTCCACCCTTGCAGTCGTCCTAGAATCTGGCCGAGGGTCAACGGAGACTTCTGGCTCTTTCCTCTTTTGCCTGTCGAAGGACGGCTCAACATTTGACCCCACGGTCTTTGTCTTCCTCGAAGCTTGCTGAGGATCCTTTCCTTTCTTCTTTCCCAGACCAGATGGTAATCTCGGAGCAGTCATTTCCCAAAGATGGTCGAAAATACCTGCATGATGACCTGAAAAAAAGACTACACGTCAGAAAAATGCGGAGGCAAAGATGAAACACTTTAGAAAAGGCAAAGATTGTGCAAAAAATAATATAACTCACATAGCTCTGTCAGGGGGCCAACCCTCAAACCATCTTCCTTGAGGAACCGAGGGGTCATTAGATCTTCAAACTTTGCAAGTTCACCCCCTTTCCCTCAGATCATCAGCTATGTACTTTTCGTCCAAACTAAGTCCGAGATTTGACCTGGGCTTCATCAAAGGGTTAGACCATCTTCTTGGAATCCTCGAAACATCGTCCAAATGTTGAGCCTCGATAGCAAATTCGTATTCTCTAGAAACAAAGAAAGATATCTTCTTCCAATCGTGGTTAGAGGTTTGTGCCACGTGGAGAAGTTTTTTATCAGACCTCCTCGCTCCCAGGTGATATTACCCAGGCTGTTTGGACGAGGAAGTGATATTATAACAGGCCAAAAACAGGTCGGAGGAAGGCTCGTCAATGAAGGCATTCTTCCACAAGGAGATGTAGCCGGGGATCGTCCTCCAGGAATTGGGAGGAAGCAGAGAGGGGGCAATGCCGAGGGCTGACAATATATTAACAATGGTAGGGTGCGGAGGGAACCTAACACCGACCTTAAACATCTGTTCGTACACTGCTATCTCTCCATCTTCACCCTCAAAGACCCTCTCAGACTCAGAGGTAACCCTCATACATATGTTGGAGGGCACACCAAATGCATGCCTCCATAGTAAGAGGTCACGATCCATGACTGAGGAAATATAGGACAAGGCATGAGAGGTGTCAACTGGTTCAACATCTGAGTCCTCACCATCATCCTCAGTCCCCTCTCCCTCGGCCTCGTCACCTATCAGAGGCCCATGAGGAAAATCCATCTGGAAAGCTTGGGGGGATAAAGTTGTAATAGGAACAGCCTCAGAAGGGAACACACCCTCGGCCTGTCGGCTTGGGCTTAGAACAGACATCTCTCTCCTCCCAGAAGGCCCAGAGCCAGTTGATGACAACGCTCTCTCATCAATCTTTCCTTAATGACTCTCGAATGGACGACCAGACGATCCACAAGACTCAGATGGTTTTATTATGGCTAGAGGAATGGGAAAAATGGGTCGTACCCAATTAGGGTCGACCCCTCGTCTTCTTTCCCCCTCTTCCTCTATTCGCCTAATCTCTACGAGGAACTTCTCTCTCAGTTATGGAAACTCCTCGGCTAAACTGTAAAGCCTCCTAAGCATTAAGGGGAAGACCTTACACTTAGAAGAAATTGGCTAAGCCAACTACAAACAATCTCACAGTTGACCAGGTTGGACTTTTTGATCAAAACCAAAGAATTAAAGGGTTTTTATCAAGAACATTCAAGAACAAACAACCGGAGAATACGCCGGAAAATTTATGAAACAGCCTAGGGAGAATCCAACCATACGAGCCCAAAACAAGAAAGCAAACAGAAATGAAGATAAAGAGGGCACTAGGGCAGAGGGATTACCTGAGAAGAAATAGAGGGACTGCCAAACTCGAAACGTCGAAATTGCAGAAATGGCTAGAAAGCTGGTGAGAAGCTAGAGAGAGAGAGAGTTTAGGCACGAAGAAGAAGAAAAGAAATAATTTCAAAAATTTCTTAAATACCTTGCTAATGAATGGCCCATTAACTAATGCAGAGCACAACCCATGAGGAGGGCATCATTAGGGAACGAAGTCCCAAGCAATGTGCAGCCGCCACACCTAGAAAATTGGAATGACGTTGGATAAAAACTTGACAGGTGTCATGCATCTAACTGGACATACACTCATTTCAAGGGAACCACTATCCCTCAGCCATCTCAACAACATCGATGGCTAAGGGATGGGTGTGATTGATATACCCGTATGTACCCTCGTCCAGGCCGAGGGCGCCTTGCAACTGGACGAGGCCCAGACGACCCTCCAGGGGGCCGACCCCTCATCAGGCCTAGACGACCCTTCAAGGGGCCGACCCCTCATCAGGCCCAGACGGCCCTTCAAGTGGCTGACCCCTTATCAGGCCCAGATGACCCTTTAGGAGGCTGACCCCTCATCAGGCCCAGGCGACCCTTTAAGGGGCTGACCCCTCATCAGGCCTAGACGAACCTTCAAGTGGTCGACCCCTCATCAAAACTAGACGGCCCTTTAAGGGGCCAACCCCACATCAGGCCCAGATAACCTTTCAAGGGGCCGACCCCTCACTAGGCCTAGACGACCCTTCAAGGGGCCGACCCCTCATCAGGACCAGATGACCCTCCGAGGGTACGAAAGTACGAGGCCCAAATTGGGACAGACTCATTATCAGAGGGAACTTTGCCCTCGGCCTTTTGTCACAGACCGAGGGTGACATCATCGCAGTGCGTGGCTTAGGAGACGCATGGAACAGTGCGCGTGAGGCTCACATGGCACGTGGAAGACCGTTATAACAAGATCACCTCCTCACGTGAGGGAATATTATGTCATCATTTGGCATCTACAGGTGTCAACAAGATATTGGCTAAATCATCATTCACATGCACCATGCATACTTGGGGGGTACACTACACCCCCCAAGACTTATATATACTTGTAACATACAACCCCACAAGGGATCGATAATTGTAACCCTAGCAAAAACTCTGCTTATACACACGATAGAGAGAGAAAGTGAGTTTATGTGCATTGTATCCAAGGACATTAGTTCCCATACTTAGTGGATCACACACTCACAGTGGATGTAGGCCTAATTGGCTGAACCACTATACATCATCATGTTGTTCCTCTTATACTCATCTCCTTCTACACAATTACACACATATACATATACCTCTCTATGGATGCCATGGTTACTACAGTTTGAGCTCATCATCACTTATCTGGTGGTGCTAGATTTCAGCATCATCATTGATATTCAACCCACGCTATTTATCATCCACTCTCCCATTTAACGTCCTAACTTGGCAGTGAACTCCAAACGATAGGCATACCTAAAACATAAAATTATCGGAGTGTAAGCAACATAAGCTTAGTGAATGCCCATATTCCACACATACACCACATATATATAACCAATTTGAATAACAATTTTTATTTTCTAATGTCAGAACCCAATAAGAATTGTGTAACTCTCGCAAGCCTGGACCTGCCATAGTCCAATTAACCCACCACAGTTAATGGGGACCACCACATCCCATAATTAGGCCCGAGTACAACAAACCTTTAAGTTAGATTAACGAGACCTCCACATCTCATAGGAGACACCACAGTCCTTAACATTATATAAATAACCCACCATAGTCCATAACATTAGATAACATCACATAACATTCTTAATCATATGCATATGTTTCATAAATACAACATCACTCCCATAAGCATCTTAACACATGAGTTTAACTACACATTTCCATATGAACATATAAGCATCTATATTTCATAGGATAGGTCACTCACCTTGAATTTGGTACTAAGCTTAATACCAAAACTATTTCCTTGGTATGGTAGTGTTAGCCTCCTCCCCCACCTAACAAATCCACATCATTAGTATTTGAATACACCAAATCACATTAGACTCAGTAACATATCACATCAGTTGGTCAATCTAACATAACTAAAAATTAATGGAATATGATAACTCATATTTCTATCACACCTTATTCATTAGTGTTCTAACACAAATTATGAAATTAAACTACGAATTCTCTAGACAAACTTATGCCCGTTTTATTACAACCTTTTCCAAATCATTTATGGAGAAAAATAACAATAAAACTTTAACTTCAACACAACCCCTAAGCCAAACCAGAAGGTATTTTATTCTACCCTTAAATTATATCATACTCATATATGTTCTCTAACATTTCCAATTGGAATTTCTTGATTTCAACAAGTATTCAATGACTTATGAAACTTTTAACACATATAGGTCTGAGTAGACCATCAAAGCATAACTTAACATTTTTCAAGCATATATAACCTACACCTAGGTTATAAATCATGGGAACATATATTAAAATTTTTGAATAATATAAAATTAAAGTTTCATCATTTTTAGAGTTCATTTGCTAAGTCAAGAAAAATGTCGAACACCCGGTGTGCGCACTTACACTTTTGGGGCAGATTTTATACCTAAACTTCAAACTATCACCCGAGATTCATTTCTTGGTATTTTTATATAACTTTTGGATATGACATGTACATATAAGTTTAATTTCATATCCAACTAGAATTGATCAATTCAATTGAGTATTCACAAGTATTCACCAATTTTATTAACATGATGATTACAACCCTAGTTGTATGAATTCAACATACTTCATATATACAACCTACTCATACCCACCTACATGTAACAAAACGTATTATCTCATCCCAAAATATGATCTTTAATATCATATAAAACAAATATGTAATGTAAATAATGAAATTTACAAGTTAAATCTTACCTAAGAATGTTTGGATACATAAGCTTGTTTATCTCTCGATAACCTTCCTTAATCCCTCACTAATTTATCCTAACCTCTCTTTCTTCCATGTAACTCTCAAACCCACTTGAAATTCTGATGAAAATGAATAATAAGGGAGTTTTTTAAGGTCCTTAAGTCGGAATAAGGCACCTCCCCTTGGTCCAATCAAAACAAGCCATGTGTTCTACTAATAAGACAAAATACCATTTAACTAATAGACATATTTGCCCTTGTTTCGTAATTTCAGCATAACTCCTTACTTGGACCTCTGTTTTACACACTGATTGTTGTGTTATAAAATTATCTCATATATCTACAAATTTGATATTTTGTGTTTTCCGCAAATCATAAAACTAGTATTCCTAATTTGGGCCCGAATTGGAGGGTAGCAATTTACGAAAAATCTCAAAGCTTTCAGATTTGGTGACCTAACATTGCCAATTTTGAACCGACACCTTTGTTTAATTTTATAAACATAATTATGCATTAGAAACATATTCTCATGATGAATTTAACCACATAACAATCATATGATCTAAAAAAGTTATCCCCGATCATAAGCTTAATTAACATCTAATGCAACCAACACATA
Source organism: Sambucus nigra (assembly GCA_949130495.1). Lineage (NCBI taxonomy): Eukaryota > Viridiplantae > Streptophyta > Magnoliopsida > Dipsacales > Adoxaceae > Sambucus > Sambucus nigra. The sequence goes on along the minus strand of OX422211.1, from coordinate 160,811,986 downwards.
AATCACATGAGTATGCATCCCCCAAATATGATAATTAACATGTTTAACACCCCTCACCAACTTATAACTTATAGCTTATAATTAATCATATAATTAACATTCCTAATCATGTTTAGGGTCTTACACCTAGTCCCCAATATTGAACTCTCGAAAATATCGCTTGGCATCGGCGTGGCTCTTCTATCGATCCTGAGCAACCCTAATACGATTCCATATCAATTCTATCCTTGTTGAAGTATCCTGAATCACTTTTGGGCCAAGTAATTTATTGTCCCCTACCTCTAACCAACATGCTGGGGAATGACAAGGTCTACCGTATAGTGCCTCAAATGGAGGCATACTGATAGTAAACTAGTAGGAGTTATTATAGGCAAACTCCATCAGTGGAAGATACTGCTCCCAGCCTCCGCCAAAATCTATGATGCACATACGCAACATGTACTCTAACATATGATTTATCTGCTTGGTCTATCCATCCATCTATGGGTGATAGGCTGTACTCTGTCGTAACTTCGTACTAATTGCTTCTTGTAAACTCTCCCAAAACCGAGACACAAACCCTTATCTTTGGCAGACATAATGTTGAGAGGCACCCCGTGAAGTCTCACTATCACTGCTATGAACATTTGGGTGTACTGTCCCATGGTGTAATCCGTTTGGGCTGGCAGAAAGTGGGCTACCTTAGTCAACCTATCCATGATCACTCATATAGAATCATGACCCCTCTACGATGTAGGTAATCCCATGATGAAGTCCATGGAAATGCTCTCCCATTTACACATAGGAACCTCTAATGGTTGTAGAAGTCCCGCCGGTCTCTGATGGTCCACCTTTACCAACTAACAAGTGGCACATTTTGAGATGAACTCGATAATATCCTTCTTTATCTCGCTCCACTAGTACTGTCTCCGCATATCCTGGTATATCTTATCCCTACCGAGATGTACCGCAAATCGTGAACCGTGTGACACCATCATCACCTCGTGTGGAAAGTCTTCTCCCTTAGGAACAACTAACCTTCCATTGAAATGTAGGCCTCCATCTGAACCCGTGGTATAAGACTTGCCCCTTCTGCTAGAATCTTCATTATCTGACCCACGGATCAGCTGCCTGAGCCTGTTCTACTCTATTAATAATTTAGGGCGTAACTACCATCACAAACATGAACGATCGAGCCACCGCATCCTATTTCCTAACTCCTTCCACTTCACTTTCCACACCTTGTCCACCTCACCTACTGGACTACGGCTCAACGCGTCTACTACCATGTTAGCCTTACCTGGGTGGTATTGGATTTTAAATTGATAATCCTTCACAAACTCAAGCCACCGACGCTGATGCATATTCAACTCCTTCTGTGTGAAGATATACTGTAATGACTTGTGATCTGTGAACAAGCAAAATTTCCCCCCAGGAGGTAATGTCTCCAAATCCGAAGTGCAAACACGACCGCCATCAACTCTAAGTCTTGGGTGGAGTAATTCCTCTCGTGAGGCTTAAGCTTACGGGAGGCATAAGCTATAGCTTGATCCTCCTGATGAAGTACACCCCTAAGCCCTAATAAGGACACATTAGTGTCGACTAGATACTCCACTCCCGGCCTAGAAAATGCTAAAACTGGTGCCGAGGTTAACTTGTCTTTCAACTCATCAAAGGCTAATTAACAGGCGTCACTCCAGATAAACAAAACCCCTTTGCGAGTCAGGTGTGTCAACGGACCCACTATCTTGAAAAACCCTCGAATGAACCTCCTGTAGTATTCGGCTAGGCTTAGAAACTGCGTAGCTCAGTCAGTGTCATGGGTTGTCCCCACTCCCTCACCGCTAACACCTTCTTCGGATCCACGAATATCCCTATTTTAGAGATGATTTATCCCAAAAATTGGACCTCCTTCAGCCAAAACCCACATTTCTCGTATTTTGCATACAACTCATGCTGACTTTCCTCAAGTGCTCAACATGTTCTTCCTCGATTTGAGAGTAAACAAGAATGTCATCTATGAAGACGATGACGAACTGATCGAGGAACTCTCTGAATACCCTATTCATCAAGTCTATAAACACGACTGGGGCGTTAGTTAGCCCGAAAGGCATAATCCTGAACTCATAGGAACCATATCTTGTCAGGAAGGCCATCTTTGATACATCCAACTACTTCACATGCAACTGATGGTATCCCTATCTTAAGTCAATCTTTGAGAAGAAGGCAGATCCTCTCAACTGGTCGAATAAGTCATCGATTCGAGGAAATGGATATTCATATCGTATCTTGCCTTTATTCAACACTCGATAATCGACAGATAACCTCAATGATCCGTCCTTTTTCTTAATGAATAGTACGAGAGCACCCCATGGTGAAGTACTCCTATGGATAAATCCCTGCCTCAACAACTGTTCAATCTGGTCACGTAACCCCCTCATCTCTGCTGGAGCCATACGGTAGGTGCACGGGCTATTGGTCGAGTGGCCGACATTAAATTAATGACGAAGTCTATCTCTCTACTCGGTGGTAACCCCGGAATCTCCTGAAACACATAAATAAACTCTTGAACGACAAGAATCGAGTCAATCGGTACCACCACCTCCGTAGAGGTCTCCTCCTCTATATAGTATAAATGTGTGGACGATCCTCCCTCAGAGCGAGGCATCTCCACTAGTAACACCTCCTGATTGAGTATGGCAAAAACTATACTCCTACTAAAACAATTAATCATGGCCCTTTACCTAACAAGCCAATCCATACCTATAATCGCCTCATACTCGAAGATATCCAGTACGAGCATGTTAGCGGGCAAGATAAGCCTCCCAATATCTACACCCACTCCTCGATAAAAAAAAAGAAATCATGGACTCTCTACTCAATGGCGAATCCACACACGCAACCGTACTCTCTGCAATATCAAATAATCTCATAGTACGTGCAAACCTATAGCAATAAAATAGTGTATGGCCCTCGTGCTAAATAAAATGCACCCCAAAGTCCCCTAGATAGAAAACATACCCACAATCGCAGGTGGGTCTTGTGGGACAAAGACCTTGTGAAGATTGAAGACTCATCCATATTGAAGTTGTCCCTGCTGAATTGGAACTGCTGGAATGGGTGGCAGTACTGGCATCTGTGGGGGTGCTGGGAGAGCTGCGGGAAATAATAGTCTCTAGGGCTCCTGGCGAGTACCCTGCTGCTGCTGCTGCTGCTAGCCTCTACCCTTCTGAGGTTAGTCCTAACGCTTGTGGCCAGTATTTCCACAAGTGAAACATCTCCATGGGAAGGGCCCTCCCCTCTATCCCCGCTGTTCCTAGCCCTGATAGTCGTTACCACCCCTACCTTGGCCATGCTGGGCCTGCTAAACCTGTTATTGGCCCTGATGGCCATGTTGACCCTGCTAGCCATGTCTAAAGCCTCCCTACCCATGTTTAAAACCTCTTGACCTGAACCTCGTAGGATCCCCCTACTGGGAACCCTCATCACTGTGTTTATGCTGAACCTAAACTTCTTGTGCCCCACTGGAACCATTTCCTCATGTCCTACCCTATTGTATGGACTCTTCTACTTGCTTAACTTCGGTCAAATGAAAATGGTGGTCCTGGTAGTGGAGTAGTGATGCATTAACCACGTACGAATAGGTGGCCAAAGAGAGATTGCCTATCAAGTGCTAGCGGATCCTCCATGTCAACCCATCCATAAAATGCTGAATCTTCTTATCCTCAGTCGGGATATCATCCGGTACAATGTTCAAAAGGTTGATAAACTCTGCCTTATATTTCTCCACGATCTTTCCCTCATGATTCAAGTTCACCAACTTTCGTCTCATCTTTGTCTAGACGGCCGAGGAGAAATATGTGCGGTCCAACTGCACCCAAAAGTCTCGAATCGTGACTGTGTCTCTCTCCTCAGCTGTGGTAATAGACTCCCACCGCTATAGTTCTTCTCCCACTAACTTGAACGTGGCAAGTATCTGACTCTTCACCTCCGTGCACTCATGCATCCATAAATGCCTCTGAAAATCTGTTACTAAAGCCATTTAATAAAATTAAACTATTTAAGTAACTCCGAACAGTTTTTTGAAGAAACTCTTTTCTTAAAAACAAAAACTAATAGAACACAAGATGTGTTTAACAAAAGTATGTACGAGATCTGTTCAAGATTTGGTTAACAGGTCTAATAAAATAGTTTTAAAAAAAATTTAAACCCAGCACAACTAAGAATGAGATGAGGAGATGTAAAAAAATTAAGAACAAGATTTTTACGTGGTAAAACCTCACACAACTGAGGAAACATCCACGACTCCCTCTACAAAGTAAAGAAAAATTTCCACTACAAACAAATTTTAACAGTTACAAACTATTTAACAAACATGCATACAACTCAAACCTATATAAGTTTAGGAATGTACCCTCTGGTGTCCTTATAACTTCTCTGCAGTTCTGATTGTTGATGTTGTCCTCCCTGTTTGATAACTTCTGATTTGTTCAAGTTCTTTACGTCGACTCCTGTTCTCAAAATCTTATTACCAACACTTTTAGTGTGGTAGGGTGAAAGTGTTTTTGGAGGTGCTTTCTAACACATGCATTCACACACACACACACACACACACACACACACACACTTATTATGTACAACCAGTCCTAACAAATTACATATAAGACAATATGCTGTGATTTTTCTTTTTCTCTCTTATCACAAAACTTAACCTCATTTGACCTTTATAACAATCCAAAAATCCACGACTATCTTGCTCAGAAGACGTATGAAGATCTTAATCAATCTCGGTTTTGAAAAGATTTTTGAGATTGAAAATCACCAAGTGCGATTCCAATCTAGGTCAAAGGTCTTGTTTCAAGAGAAATAGAAACAAAAAACATTATTGTTGATTTCAAAGTTTCAAAAACATTTACAGAAAAGAATCAACAATATATTTCTCAAGCTCAGAAACAAAATATGAAACTAAGTGTAAGGTAACAGGAAGTACTCAGATCTGCAATTGCTATAAAGAAGAAAATAGATCTAAGAAATAATGTTTAAGTTGGACACAAGATCTAAAGAACGAAGAGGTTACATCTATAAACCAATTACACAAACCAACTCACAAAAACACTCCAACACTAAAGGTTGTGTTTGGGATATACAGGAGTTTGAAAAGAGTTTTAGGTTTGAAAAATCGTTTGGACGATTTAGGGTTAGGGTTTCTAATCTTTCTCTCTCTTCTGGTTTCTCTCTTCTCTCTCGTTTATCTCTTCTCTCTCTACTCTATTTTTTCTCTCAAAAGGACAAAATGGCAAAAGTCTCAGAAGGCTGAGTGAAGGGGTCCTTTTACAATAGGCTGAGAAGATTCGAGAATAACGTTAAAAATCAAGGGTTCAAATTGAGTCAAGGTTGATTGACTTTGATCCAAGGGTTCACGATATGTGGTGATTAAATATCTCCTGATTGGTTCATATGGGGTTCACTGGGATTATGAAGGGGCACATGTAGATCGTTGATAAAAAATGATCCAAGGGTTGAAAATAGGCACTGGTTCCCTCTCTATAAAGAAACACACTCGCCACCAATCAGAAGACAACAAATGTTGGCCAATAATAAGATATCAAACGCGCGTCAATATTAATTAAAAACACGCCCTAAAGTCTATGCCGCTTTCGGATTCTACCCAAGGTAAATTTAAGCCAATATAACCATAAAACCTTAATTGCAGATTGACCCCAAAAACTTTTAAAGAAGAAGTTTTAATTAATAAAAACTTATTTAAAATGTTTATAAAATCCAAAAAAATATTTAAAAATTAATTTTAGGGATTTAAACACACTCAACATATGTACACACAATTATATGCAATATGAAATGTATGAGATGAATTCTACTGTGTGTGAGTGTTGGTAATATGGTCTAGATCAATCAAACAAGAAGAAATAGCAAACCAAGATCTGGGGTTCTTTGGATTCTAGGATAACACAATTTTGTCACAATTTCCAAACTAGATGAACACTTATACAATATAGAGTCAAATGAGTCAAGAGTATAAGGTGTTTCAATCTCCCCCTTTGGAAATATGAGACAAAATCTCCATTGAGTCATCTAGAGCTCGTAGGGCAACAAGAATAAGGAAACCTATTCCTAAAATATCTATCTACCCAATTCCTAGAAATCAAAAGTACATAACTTAACTATTTACAATTGAATACCCTATTACAACTGTTGAGAATAATTGTAGAGAAACCTGCAATGAATCACTAAGATCAAGCTGTTTAGCATATGTAAAATGCATTCAACTCAAATTTCTCCCCCATTTTGTCTCAAATAGACAAAGGGAAAAAATAGAGAGATCAAAGAGATTAATCAACACACACCATACCAATAGATTTACGCAAATAAATAAATCGATTATGATCTAAAGGTTTGGTAAACATATCTGCGAGTTCCAAATCAGTAGGAAGATAATTAATTTCTAATTCCTTAGTTTCAACCAATTCGCATATAAAGTGATGTCTTATTTTTATGTGTTTTTTTCGCGAGTGTTGAACATGATTTTTAGAGATATTGATCGCACTTTGATTATCACAATAGACATGCAATTGTTTTTCTCGAATACCATAATCACTTAGCATTTGTTTAAGCCACTGTAATTGAGCACAACAGCTTCCAGCAGCTTTGTATTCATTCAGATTCAGCTCTTGAGAGTGATGTGCAGTTTTGTTTCTTACTACTCCATCGTACCAAATTATTACCTATATAATAACATGCTCCTGATGTGCTTTTACTATCATCAGTATACCCAGCCCAGTCAGCATCAGTGTACCCAATTATAGTGCTAAGTGTGTCACTAGTGTACCAAAGTCCTAGGTTCAGAGTGACTTTTACATATTTAATGATTCTTTTAACAGAAGATAGACGACTCTCTTTAGGGTTATTTTGATAACGAGAACATACACACACAGTATACATTATATCAGGACGCGAGGCAGTAAGGTATAGCAAGGTTCCTATCATACTACGATATAGAGTAGGATCTACAGATTTACCAGTTTCATCTTTAGATAGTTTTACCGTAGTACTCATGGGTGTTTCAGCATCTTTAGCACTCTCAAGGCCAAATTTCTTTACTATCTCTAAAGCGTACTTAGATTGCGAGACAAATAATCCTTCTAAATTTTATTTGACTTGAAGACCTAAGAAGAATTGCAACTCCCCTATAAGAGACATTTGAAACTCCTTATGCATAATTTCAGAGAAGGATTTTACTTCTGAGGGAGAAGTTGATCCAAAGATAATATCATCAACATAAACTTGAGCAATAATGATTTTTTGTCAAAATGTTTGACAAATAAAGTTTGATCATTTCCACCTCTTATGAAACCTTTATCTAAGAGGAAGCTGGAAAGACGATCATATCAGGATCTAGGCACTTGTTTAAGGCCATACAAAGCCTTTTTAAGACGAAATACATGATTTGGATATTGAGGGTCAATGAACCCTTTAGGCTGTTCTACATAGGTCTCTTCAGTCAAAATTCCATTAAGGAATGTAGATTTGACGTCCATTTGGTAGAGTGTACAATACAAGTGGCAAGCTATAGCAAAGAGAAGACGAACAGATTCTAAAGTGAAACGGGAGAATTTTTTTTGTTAAAATCTATTACTTCAATTTGAGAGTATCCTTGAGCAACTAATCTAGCTTTGTTTCTAATTATTATCCCACTTTCATCATACTTATTTTTAAAAATCCAATGTGTGCCAATAACCTTTTTGTTATTAGGCCTAGGTACAAGATACCAAACTTCATGAATGACAAATTGAAGAAGTTCTTCCTTCATAGAAGAAATCCAGTGAGATTCATTCAATGCCTCATTTACATTCTTTGGTTCCACTAGGGAAACAAAACATGCATAATGTGCATAATTTCTTAATTGAGATCTTGTATGCACAGGCTCACTAGGATTACCAAAAACGTTATTCATGGGATGGTCTTTAGAAACCCAGTTAGGTACTTCAGGTATCCCAATTGGTAATGAATCATCTATTTCAGGAGAGCCACTTTCTAAAATTCTTGTAGGCTCTTCCTCAATAGTTGATTCACCAGTGTTACTCTCTACAGTAGTGCCACTCATAATTACATTTATGGATTCCATCAAGGTTTTAGTGCGAAGATTATAAACACGGTAGGCTCTACTATTAGGTGAGTAACCTAGAAAAATAGCTTTATCTCCCCGGCTCTCAAATTTGGACAAGTGTTCCCTATCTTTGCATACATAACAAGTACTACCAAAGGTTCTAAGGTACTTAAGATTGGGATTTTTCTTATACCAAAGTTCGTAAGGGGTTTGTTTGGAATTGTTTCTAAGATAGACCCTATTTATAATGTGACACGCAGTACGAATAGATTCTACCCAAAAATATTTAGGCAAATTCTTGGCATGTAACATAACACGTGCCATCTCTAGAAGGGTAGGATTCTTTCTTTCAGCGATTCCATTTTTTTGAGGAGTCTTAGGAGCATTGAACTCGTGTTTGTAACCATTATTGTCATAGTACTCTATTATACCAGTGTCTTTGAATTCTCCACCTCTATCACTACGGATTCTATTTACTTGAGCGTCTTTCTCATTTTCAATCCGAAGAAGTATTTTTAAGAAAGTTTGAAAATTGTCAGACTTATTTTTTAAGAAGGCTACCCAGGTAAATATAGTGAAGTCATCAACCATAACAAGAATATAATTGTGTCCACAGAGACTAATAGTTTGGAAGGGACCCTTTAAGTCCATATGGATGAGCTCCAAAGGATTAGAGGTAAGGACATCTTTAACTTTCTTATGAGGTGCCTTAACAATTTTTCGTTCCTGACAGGAACCACAGAAAATGTTAGTGTAACACCCCGTATTTTTGGTACATTTAAAATTTAATTAATTCGGAGATTTTAAATTACTTAGTGTGTTGTAATTTAATGAATTAATTAGAACAGAATAATATATATAAATATTAATCTGGGATTGAATGGTTAATATTTAGGGAAAACTTATTTACTAAGTGAATAGTAATAATGTAATTATGTCGCCTCGAGTGTTAGTGACGAGGAGGTACTTATCACATTCAGAAGTCGGTATAAGACTATATGGGGTGGGGGATAAGTATTTTTATAAATTAATTCGGATGCAATTTCTGAGGGTACAGTTGAGTCCGGATGGGCCGAGTTAGTCGGAAAAGTGTACCCGGGGGTAGTGAACGGGTCACGGGACGTTTTTAGACATAGCTGGGCCCACTCGGGGACATTTGGGTCACTTGGGCTTGGCCCATTAGTCAAAAAACGGGATTAAGTTAATTAATCTAATAAAAAGAAATAAGGGGGTGGCTGAACTTAATTAGAGAAAGCAAATTAAGGGTTAGGAAACCCTAACAGCAGCCAAAGCCAAATTGGGGATCAAAGAGAGCCATCAAAGGTCATCTTCAACCTTGGGATTTAGCTCCAATTCAGACTCTACGAACCTTAAGGCAAGTGGATAACTTGCAATAGCATTAAATCTGTTTTCGATTCATATTCATGTGTAGTGATTATGTAGAAATCCGTTTTTGGGTGTTAATGGAATGAATATGGGATTTTGAAAACTACAATTCCGATTTACGAAACTTGGGTGATGATTCTTGTAAAATATGATAATGGTGAGTTATTGCATATCTGATAAAATGTTATCTGCATATTTGGAAACGAATTTGATGATGAAATTTGGGGTATAAATGGACCTAGGGTTTATGATGAAACTTCCCCCAAATCTAGAAACTGGAGTAAATGGAAGAATTATTTATGTTGAGGAATATTTTGGAGATCCCTAATGAGTTTCCTAATATGTACAAATGATAAAAGAGACTTAGTTTCAGTGTAGAAGGAAATTAGGGTTTGCATATTTTCGCCCATGGCTGTCCGTCTTCGCGAAGAAGACGAGTACCTGTTCGATCGATCGATCGACGCCATGAAGTCGATCGATCGACGGTCGGCAGACACGGACAGTTCGCCCAGTTTATTTATATAGGATGAGATTTATATAAAAAGTTGTTATGCAATTAATTATTGTTGAGAAATTAATGCATGGGGTATACCAAATTAAATGTGAGTGAATTAATTAGGAGATGGGAAGGGAAATTTGGATGACACGTCAAAATTGGTTGAGTGACATCGAGGTAAATTATATTACGTAGTAATGGACTAGGAAATTTAGAGTCGGGATTTAGACTCGGGTGAGGTTAATTCGGGCTATGAGATTTAGTCCAATTAAATGGTGAGGGCAACATTAAAAGTAACTGAATTTATTAATGTGATATTATTAATAATTCGAGTTGGGTAATAACCTCATAATAAAAAAATGGAATAGGCTTGTGTCACGGGTTAGTACACGGTGTAGCTGGAACATTTTTATGTATGTATATATATATATACGGTGTGTGATAGTATATATATATAGTGTACGCCTTAATATCAGTGGTTAGATATTACTATACTCTAGTGCTATAGGGGGAGGTTACGCGCAGTGGATGAATCCCCTAGCTTGAGGAGTAGGGCGAGTAGATTCCCAGGTCATAGCGTCCGTTGCAGGGGGTGAGGGGCATCTCACTTTCCGGGAAGGAATATGACCGCCTCCAATCGTATACTAAACCAAGTTAGTGAGCGATTCTAACTTGGATAACTAGGATATGTGAATATACCTAGTGTACTAGCACTTTAGAGAAATTATATCCGGGGAGTACTTTTACTCGGGTGGATGTTAGTGTTTTATGTATTTCAGTATGTGTGTGAATGCTGCAATATTTTCTAAGTATATAATTAGGTGATTATTATATACGGGCTAAATAAATACAAGAATGAGTTGTTGTATATGTATAACGAGTGGAGTAGTTATATGAATTTAAAAGGGAAATGATTTAATTAAGTTGATGTTACTAATGACTTAAAAATCATAATCACAGTTACTCAAATTAGAGTAGAAGGGATTCAAGGAGACTTTAATAATTATCTAGTCATGAGATAGATAACTAGGTGATTGATTAAAGCGTTAGTGGTGCACATTAGAGGAGGGGCAAGGAAAGTTCTCAAGAGAGTGCGACACTAACTAATATATGAAGAGCATGCATATTTATTATTACTGTAAGTTAATCATTTGCTAAATGTTTTCAAATGTTTTGGGTACTAACCCTTGCTATAAAAATTTTTAAAAACCTTTTAGGTGTCCAGCCACAGGGACGCCAGACTTGACTCGATTCCAGGAAATCCGTTGCTGCAGCATATGTGGATGTTGCGGGACATTTGATAGACGCCTCCTTCTTTCATTCATAATGTAGAGACTCACTATTAGTTATTCGAGCATGTCGCTCACTTTTCATTTATTTGTTTTAGACTTGTTGGGATTTCTATTCTTGTCTTTATGGGATTTATTATTTGGACCGATGGTTTATTCGGTTAATTATTTTTATTTGTGGAATGATTAGTTCAATTATCTGTGATGGTTTTATTGCTTTAATTTTCCGTATGGGTTTTAGTTTAATTAATGAAAGATAAAATTGGCACTAGTCTGGTTTTTCTCACTTAGGTGGTTAGTAATTTAAATAAACGACAGTGATGCTAAGAATGGACCAAATGAGAAACCTGTTCTAACTTGATTTAGGACTGATCACCCGGGATTAATTAAGTGGGGTGTCACAGATGGTATCAGAGCATCAGGTTCTAGTGTCCTTAGGATCTGTACGGCTTTCTACGTTTCAGCGTAGCGTTCGGTTGTTATCGAGCCCTATTATTAGGACTGTTGATTATATTTTCCGCTTGTGAGATATCGTATTCCTGCTACTAGTTTTTGTATAAATTGTGTACTTATACAACTCAATCTATTTCAGATGTCACCGATGAGACAGGGAGCGGAAAGGGATGAAGCTAGAGATGAGGTGAGGGAGGCTCACCAGGAGCCGCAGATACCGCCACCACCACCCCCACTTGAGTTGATTTCTACTACTCAAGTGTCAGTGATAGTGGCCCAGGCAGTCGAGACAGCGATGCAAGCTATGGCAGCTCATTTTCCACAGCCCCAGGCACCGCCTCCAATGGCTCCAGCAGTTCAAGCTCCAGTGGGGCCACCGTCTTGGCAGCGAGTTAGGGAGACCTTTCAGAAGGGTCACCCACCTGAGTTCCAGGGGGGCATCGATGTGGTGGAGGCCTGTGACTGCAAGAAGAATATTCAGCGCCATCTGCGCATGCTGGAGTGTGCCGATGTGCAGAGGCAGAAGCTTGCTTCCTTTCGTCTGTCGGAGGCAGCCCTACAATGGTGGGAGTCAGTGACCACCACTGAAGAGCGAGATTTCATGGCGGTACCCGAGTCCGGGGTGCGGTTCGACCGTAACCACGTTCCACCAGCGGTAGAGGCGGAGATGCGAAGGAAGTTCAGTGAGTTAATATAGGGTGACCGGTCTGTGGCAGATTATGAGCAAGAGTTCACCCGTTTGGCAAGCTTTGTACCAAATGAGGTGAGCAATGAGGAGTGGAAGAGGTCAAGGTTCATGAATGGCTTAGCCTGGAGGATCAGGCAACATTTGATTGGGAATTCGATGTTAATGACTTATGCAGATGTCGTTAATGCCGCCCTCGTACTTTGTCGGGATCATCGTGCCCATTCGAAGGGGAATAAGAGAGCAGGTGAATCGAGCCAGTAGGGCAAGGCGGTTACGGGTGGTTGCACTAGTAGTACTCAGCCACAATTCATTCAGCAAGGGAATCAGGCAAAGAGATTTAAGCCTGGTGGGTTCCAACCGGGAGGACAGGGGTCCAGGCAGGGGCAGCCAGACCCTAAGTAGCACCAGCCGGTTCCTCAAGGCCGTCAGGGCCAAGGGAACAATCGGGGAGGCCAGCAGGGCCAGCCACGTCAGGGCCAACGACAGGGAGGCGTGCAGAGGCTCTGTTATGTCTGTCGCCAGCCAGGACACTTCAAGAGGGAGTGCCCGCAGAGGGGCAGAAGTCGTCAGCAGGTTACCCATCAGGGACAGCAGAGGCAGATACCACCAGTCGCACCAACTCCACTCGCCCCAAAGCATCAGTGGCAAATACACTACGGGCGTGTGTATAATGTCCGGAACGTTCCAAATCCGCCGGCACAGCAGGCGCCGCCAGCAGTTGAGGGTATGTTTTTCATTCATGGTTATGTATGTAGCATAATTTTAACATGGGAGCATTCATTCATTAAATCTAATTTTACTAAACGGGCTGGGTTATTAGAAGCAGCGGGTAGTCCTTTTAGACTCCATTCCCGTGGTGAGGGACTTTGAGGATGTATTCCAGGAAATACCAGGATTTCCACCCAGCAGAGAAATCGAATTTGTTATAGACTTGGCACCGGGAACGAGGCCTATTGCTCGGGCACCTTACCGAATGGCCCCTTCAGAAATGCGGGAATTGAGGGAGCAGATTCAACAACTATTGGGTCAGGGTTTTATTCGGCGGAGTACATCGCCGTGGGGTGCGCTGGTGTTGTTTGTGAAGAAACGAGATGGGTCACTCCGATTGTGCGTGGATTATAGGGAGCTGAACAAGGTGACGATACGGAATAAGTATCCGTTGCCTCGGATTGATGATTTATTTGACCAATTGAGAGGGGCGTCTTACTTCTCCAAAGTCGACTTGAGGTCAGGGTATCATCAACTGCGTATCCTAGAAGAGGATGTTCCTAAGACCGCTTTCTTGTCGCGGTATGGATCGTATGAGTTCAGGGTGATTCCCTTCGGGCTCACCAATGCACCAGCTGTGTTCATGGACCTCATGAATAGGGTTTTCAGGGAGTACCTAGATCAGTCGTCATCGTGTTCATTGATGACATCCTAATCTACTCACGTACCGAGGAGGAGCATGCAGAGCATTTATGCATGGTTCTACAGACACTGAGGGATCATCAGCTCTATGCCAAATTCGGGAAGTGTGGGTTCTGGCTACTGGAGGTACAGTTCCTTGGTCACGTCATGTCAGATCAGTGTATTGCAGTGGATCCGGATAAGGTGTCAGCGGTGAGGGAGTGGGGACAGCCCACGACACCGACCGAGGTGTGCAGTTTTTTAGGTTTGGCTGGTTACTACAAGCGATTCATTAAAGGATTCTCTAAGATTGCAGGACCTTTGACGAATCTGACTCGGAAAGGGGTACCTTTCAAGTGGGATGATAGTTGTCAATTAGCGTTCGACGAGCTAAAGGACAAGTTGACATCTGCACCCGTGCTGGCATTGCCAAAGGGAGGGCTAGAGTATCGGGTTTACACAGACGCATCCTTACGGGGTCTTGGGGGTGTGCTCCAGCAGGAGGAAAGGGCTATAGCTTATGCTTCCAGGAAGCTAAAGCCCCACGAGAGGAATTACCCCACTCACGACCTAGAGTGGCAGCGGTCATTTTTTCTTTGAGGATATGGAGGCATTATCTTCTAAGAGAGCAGTTTACTCTATTCACGGATCACAAGTCACTTCAGTATCTCTTCACACAGAAGGATCTGAATATGAGACAAAGGCGGTGGCTAGAATTCGTGAAGGACTACCAGTTTGATATCCAGTATCATCCTGGTAAGGCCAATGTAGTAGCAGACGCATTGAGCAAAAGACCGACTGGGGAAATATCGGAGGTATGGAAAGCGAAGTGGAGAGAGCTTCAATATGAAGACGACGTAGCAAAGGCTTGCATGTCGGCTTTGTCCATCACACCCGAGATCATTATGCGGGTTGTGAAGGCTCAGGCAGAGGATCAGAATTGCCGGGATAGGGTGGGCCAGTTGTTAGCTGAGGGAGCGGAAGGTTACTCGATTAGCTCAGAAGGAGGCCTACGTTTTAATGGGAGATTAATGGTGCCAGAGGATGAGGATTTAAAGCACGCCGTTATGACAGAATCCCATGGTTCAAAATTTGCGGTACATCCCGGTGGGGATAAAATGTACCAAGATATGAGGAGGCAGTATTGGTGGGCAGGGATGAAACGAGACATAGCGGAGTTTGTTTCGAAATGTGCCACGTGTCAGCTTGTGAAAGTTGACCACCAGAGACCATCAGGGATGCTACAGCCGTTAGACATTCCCGTGTGGAAGTGGGAGAGCATCTCCATGGACTTCATCACAGGGTTGCCGGTATCGCAGAAGGGTCATGACTCCATATGGGTTATTGTGGATCGGTTGACCAAGGTAGCCCACTTTTTGCCGGTACGCACAGACTTTGAGACGATGCGTTATGCACAGCTATTCATAGCAGAGATTGTTAAGCTGCATGGAGTGCCGATAAATATCGTGTCAGACAGAGACAAAATCTTTGTTGCCCACTTTTGGCAGAGCTTTCAGGAGGCAATGGGCACGGAGTTGCGCTTGAGTACAGTGTATCACCCATAGACTGACGGACAGACTGAGAGAGTTAATCAGATGCTGGGAGACATGCTCAGAATGTGCATTTTGGACTTCGGGGGAGGATGGGAGAAATATCTTCCTTTGGTAGAGTTTGCGTATAACAACTCCTACCAATTCACGATTGGCATGACACAGTTTGAGGCACTGTACGGGAGACCTTGTCGTTCACCCGCTTGTTGGTTAGAGGTGGGGGAACACAAACTCTTGGGGCCGGATATTGTCCAGGAAACATCTGCCAAGATAGAGTTGATTCGAGGAAGGATTCGAATAGCTCAGGACAGGCAGAAGAGTTATGCTGATGCTTCTCGAAGACATGTGGAGCTAGAAGTTGGGGACCAGGTTTTAGTCCGGGTATCCCCTATGAAAGGGGTGATGAGGTTCTGCAAGAAGGGTAAGTTAGCACCGCGATACGTAGGACCTTTCCCTATTATTGAAAGGGTGGGACCGGTGGCATATAAGCTTGGATTACCAGATCATCTTCAGCGAATACACGATGTATTCCATGTGGCATCGCTGAAGAAATATCGAAGGAGCGAGAGTGCCTTTTGGCATATTCCACTCGAGGAGATCGACTTACAGCCAGACATCTCGTACGAGGAGAGGCCGGTAGCAATTCTGGATCATAGTGAGCGGAAATTACGATCCAAGGTCGTTCCATTGGTTAGAGTACAGTGGGGTCATCACAATGTTGACGAGTCTACCTGGGAGCGAGAGGAGGATATGCGGGAACAATATCCAAAACTTTTCAACGCAGGTACGATCTAATTTCGGGGACGAAATTCCTTTATAAGGTGGGGAGTATGTAACACCCCGTATTTTTGGTACATTTAAAATTTAATTAATTCGGAGATTTTAAATTACTTAGTGTGTTGTAATTTAATGAATTAATTAAAACAGAATAATATATATAAATATTAATCTGGGATTGAATGGTTAATATTTAGGGAAAACTTATTTACTAAGTGAATAGTAATAATGTAATTACGTCGCCTCGAGTGTTAGTGACGAGGAGGTACTTATCACATTCGGAAGTCGGTATAAGACTATATGGGGTGGGGGATAAGTATTTTTATAAATTAATTCGGATGCAATTTCTGAGGGTACAGTTGAGTCCGGATGGGCCGAGTTAGTCGGAAAAGTGTACCCGGGGGTAGTGAACGGGTCACGGGACGTTTTTAGACATAGACGGGCCCACTCGGGGACATTTGGGTCACTTAGGCTTGGCCCATTAGTCAAAAAACGGGATTAAGTTAATTAATCTAATAAAAAGAAATAAGGGGGTGGCTGAACTTAATTAGAGAAAGCAAATTAAGGGTTAGGAAACCCTAACAGCAGCCAAAGCCAAATTGGGGATCAAAGAGAGCCATCAAAGGTCATCTTCAACCTTGGGATTTAGCTCCAATTCAGACTCTACGAACCTTAAGGCAAGTGGATAACTTGCAATAGCATTAAATCTGTTTTCGATTCATATTCATGTGTAGTGATTATGTAGAAATCCGTTTTTGGGTGTTAATGGAATGAATATGGGATTTTGAAAACTACAATTCTGATTTACGAAACTTGGGTGATGATTCTTGTAAAATATGATAATGGTGAGTTATTGCATATCTGATAAAATGTTATCTGCATATTTGGAAACGAATTTGATGATGAAATTTGGGGTATAAATGGACCTAGGTTTTATGATGAAACTTCCCCCAAATCTAGAAACTGGAGTAAATGGAAGAATTATTTATGTTGAGGAATATTTTGGAGATCCCTAATGAGTTTCCTAATATGTACAAATGCTAAAAGAGACTTAGTTTCTGTGTAGAAGGAAATTAGGGTTTGCATATTTTCGCCCATGGTTGTCCGTCTTATCGAAGAAGACGAGTACCTGTTCAATCGATCGATCGACGCCATGAAGTCGATCGATCGACGGTCGGCAGACACGGACAGTTCGCCTAGTTTATTTATATAGGATGAGATTTATATAAAAAGTTGTTATGCAATTAATTATTGTTGAGAAATTAATGCATGGGGTATACCAAATTAAATGTGAGTGAATTAATTAGGAGATGGGAAGGGAAATTTGGATGACACGTCAAAATTGGTTGAGTGACATCGAGGTAAATTATATTACGTAGTAATGGACTAGGAAATTTAGAGTCGGGATTTAGACTCGGGTGAGGTTAATTCGGGCTATGAGATTTAGTCCATTTAAATGATGAGGGCAACATTAAAAGTAACTGAATTTATTAATGTGCTATTATTAATAATTCGAGTTGGGTAATAACCTCATAATAAAAAAATGGAATAGGCTTGTGTCACGGGTTAGTACACGGTGTAGCTGGAACATTTTTATGTATGTATATATATATATACGGTGTGTGATAGTATATATATATAGTGTATGCCTTAATATCAGTGGTTAGATATTACTATACTCTAGTGCTATAGGGGGAGGTTACGCGCAGTGGATGAATCCCCTAGCTTGAGGAGTAGGGCGAGTAGATTCCCAGGTCATAGCGTCCGTTGCAGAGGGTGAGGGGCATCTCACTTTCCGGGAAGGAATATGACCGCCTCTAATCGTATACTAAACCAAGTTAGTGAGCGATTCTAACTTGGATAACTAGGATATGTGAATATACCTAGTGTACTAGCACTTTAGAGAAATTATATCCGGGGAGTACTTTTACTCGGGTGGATGTTAGTGTTTTATGTATTTCAGTATGTGTGTGAATGCTGCAATATTTTCTAAGTATATAATTAGGTGATTATTATATACGGGCTAAATAAATACAAGCATGAGTTGTTGTATATGTATAACGAGTGGAGTAGTTATATGAACTAAAAAGGGAAATGATTTAATTAAGTTGATGTTACTAATGACTTAAAAATCATAATCACAGTTACTCAAATTAGAGTAGAAGGGATTCAAGGAGACTTTAATAATTATCTAGTCATGAGATAGATAACTAGGTGATTGATTAAAGCGTTAGTGGTGCACATTAGAGGAGGGGCAAGGAAAGTTCTCAAGAGAGTGCGACACTAACTAAAATATGAAGAGCATGCATATTTATTATTACTGCAAGTTAATCATTTGCTAAATGTTTTCAAATGTTTTGGGTACTAACCCTTGCTATAAAAAATTTTAAAAACCTTTTAGGTGTCCAGCCACAGGGACGCCAGACTTGACTCGATTCCAGGAAATCCGTTGCTGCAGCATATGTGGATGTTGCAGGAAATTTGATAGACGCCTCCTTCTTTCATTCATAATGTAGAGACTCACTATTAGTTATTCGAGCATGTCGCTCACTTTTCATTTATTTGTTTTAGACTTGTTGGGATTTCTATTCTTGTCTTTATGGGATTTATTATTTGGACCGATGGTTTATTCGGTTAATTATTTTTATTTGTGGAATGATTAGTTCAATTATCTGTGATGGTTTTATTGCTTTAATTTTCCGTATGGGTTTTAGTTTAATTAATGAAAGATAAAATTGGCACTAGTCTGGTTTTTCTCACTTAGGTGGTTAGTAATTTAAATAAACGACAGTGATGCTAAGAATGGACCAAATGAGAAACCTGTTCTAACTTGATTTAGGACTGATCACCCGGGATTAATTAGGCGGGGTGTCACAGTTAGAAATGGATTTGATTTTTGGAACTCCTCTAACTATTTCTTGAGAGGTCAGTCTACTAAGATTATCGTAATTTATGTGACCCATTATGTTATGCCATATCTCGTTGTCATCCATTCTGACAACATTACAGATTTCAAACTTGTTCATAACAGTATAACAATTGTCAGGAGTCCTGAATCATGTAATTATGCATTAACCTTTTTCATTTAAAATTTTGCAATTGTTCTTTGAAGAGGTAACAGTATGATCCGAGTCATAAAATTGTGAGATACTAAGTAAATTGGCCTTAAGTCCTTTAACTAGAAGAACATTTTCAAGAACAGGAAGTCCATCTTCTTGGAGAGTTCCTTTGCTTATGATCTGAAATGATACTCCATCACCAAAAATAACCTTTCCTCCAGCAAAGATGGTTTTGTTCAAAAGTTTTGTATCATCCCCAGTCATGTGCTTAGAACATACAGAGTCTAAATACCAACCAGACGATGTGTGTTGAGCTTTTAAAGAAGTAATAACAATGTTACACTTGATCTGGGGTAATATATCCTCTTTTCTAACCCATATTGCTCTAGTTTTCATTTTGTGCTTATTAGCTCTCAATTGATAAAATTTGATAGCATTCGATTTTTGTTGAAAAATGTTTTGCGCATGATTTTGAGTTTTATGAAAGACATGAGCATATGGTTTAGGAATGTGTTTAGGAAACCTTCTAGGAAATGTTCTTTTAGGTTTGGTCTTTCTCTTCCTGTAGTTAGAGTTTTTATCTGGTTGTCTAGGTAGAACATAATTGTTATGACTTCTCCTAGAATAGTTAAAATTCTAATAGATAGGAGGATTTCAGACAGGTTTAACAAGTCTTCTAGCATAGAAACCATCAAAAGAGTGATCGTATATATCATAGTAGGAGCAGTAAAGATTGCTCAAAGTTGGGGTCTCCTTAGGAAAGTTTCTAAACACAGGTTTTAAAGAATTTTGAGGTTGACTTCTATTCCTAGATATGACAGTCTTGAATGTACACTCACTCTTCCTAATAGAGGGGCAGCCGTATTTGGCCTTAGGTGAACTTTCATGTTTAGAGCAACTTGATTCCCCAATGTTAAAATTTTGATGTTCTGAGTCAAACTCAGTTGTTAGAGAATGAAAGTCTGGGCAGATTTCAATAGGTCTTTTACCTCCTGACACAAATTTGATAGGTTCAAAAGATTTTGTTTGTGTCTTCAAAATGGGGCAAAATCCTATTCCAGTTTGATCATCATAATTGGTTTTAGATTCAGCAATAAATTCATCAAAACAGTTTGAGTTATTTTCAAATTTTGTAAATTTTTTGAAAACAGTTACTGTCTTTTCTTTAGTTTGTTCCAATTCTAACAATATTCCTTTGTATTTTTTCTCCAGAGTTTCATTTGTTTCAGTCAAGTTTCTGAGTTTTTATCAAACATTTTGATTTCACTTTCATGAGTTAGACATTGGTTAGTATACTCTTCAGCATTCAGTTTGACCATCAGGCTTAGATCTTCTAACTTCTTAGTGAGATCTTTCACAATCTTTTCTAGTCTAGTGCTTTTCTTTAGAGTTTTAGCATAGAGTGTGTGAATATCTCGGAGATCTTCATTGTCCGAGTCACTAGTGTGTGAAGTGACCCCTAAGGCTTCATTTCTTGGACTCACACACCCATTGACATCGTCATTATCGCTTTCCCTTTGACTCACACACCCCGAGGCAGAAATAATAATATTCTCAGTAATTAAAGCATCTAAACTAGTAACAGCATGATTCGAAACATCAGAAGTAGAATTTCTAAATTCATCCTCACTAACAAACACAGGCATATCATCATTATAGATAATTTTGGCAAAGAAAGATATGCAAGGGTCAAAAACATCAGATGACTCAGGTTCCTAATTTTCAGACTCACTTGAATCATCCCATGTCTTGCAAATGTTGGATCTAGCGTGTTTGTTTTGAGTGTTCAAGTTAACTCTACAGTCTTGTGCAATGTGTCCTAGTTTACCACATCTAAAGCATTCAGTCTTCTTAAGGTCTCTGTTAGGTCTAGTGTGAGAGTCCTTGTGATGTTTTTCATGACTTTTCTCATGAGGTTTGTGATTAAAGGGAGTTGGATAATTAGACTTGCCTTGTTTGTTTGCCATGTTATTTCTAAATTTAATGATTTTCTTAAACTGTTTTGACATTAAGGCAATCTGATTATCCAAACTCTTTATATCGCATTCCTTATCAGAGTCATCATTGGGAATATTAAACTCGGGTTTAATCATCTTATAAGAAAAGCTCAGATTGGAACTAGTCTGTTTCCAATGGGACTGGGTCAATTGTTTCTTAAATTCTAGTTCCATTTCCACAGTTATTAATTTACTACTGAGTAATTCAGGAGTGTGATTTATATCATACATTTCCTCAATAGCATATCTTTTGTTGTCAAATTTCTGTGGTAATGATATCAGAATTTTAGATACTATTTCTTGTCTGTCATATTCTATCCCATTAGCATGCAGTTTTGTCACAATATCAGTCAAGTTCATATAGAAGTCATCAAATGACTCAGATTCAGACATAATTAGGGAGTTATACTATTGAATGAACATTTGAGTTTTATCAGCCTTAGCTCTAGTGTCACCTTCATGAGCAGTAACCAAAGTGTCTCAAGCTTCCTTAGAAGTGGTACAGGATGAGATTCTTTTGAACTCATGTTCATTTATGGACATAAATAAGACGTTATTTCCTTTGTTATTATTACGAGAAACTTGTTTCTCTTCTTGTGTTAACTCACTTAATACTCTCTTAACCATCTCATTACTTCCTTCAGTGGATGGTTCTGTAGGAAAAATGTATCCATTTTCAACAATGTCCCAGACATCATCTCCCAGAGTTCCTTGAATGAAAGCAATCATACTTACTTTCCAGTAAGAAAAATTTGTTCCATCAAAGATAGGAGGTCTGGTCAAGTTACCAAATCTTTCATTTTTCTCGTCCATGTTTGATTTTCAGAAAATAATTTCAGAAACACATGATCTCTTTAAAAGAAGTTTACAAATCTCTGATACCAATTGAAAATCTGTTACTAAAGTCGTTTAATAAAATTAAACTATTTAAGTAACTTCGAACAGTTTTTTGAAGAAACTCTTTTCTTAAAAACCAAAACTAATAGAACACAAGATGTGTTTAACAAAAGTATGTACGAGATCTGTTCAAGATTTGGTTAACAGGTTTAATAAAATAGTTAAAAAAAACTTTAAACCCAGCACAACTAAGAATGAGATGAGGAGATGCAGAAAAATTAAGAACAAGATTTTTACGTGGTAAAACCTCACGCAACTGAGGAAACATCCACGACTCCCTCTACGGAGTAAATGAAAAATTCAACTATAAACAAATTTTAACAGTTACAAACTATTTAACAAACATGCATACAACTCATACCTATATAAGTTTAGGAATGTACCCTCTGGTGTCCTTATAACTTCTCTGCAGTTCTGATTGTTGATGTTGTCCTCCCAGTTTGATAACTTCCAATTTGTTCAAGTTCTTTATGTGGACTCTTGTTATCAAGATCTTATTACCAACACTTTTAGCGTGGTAGGGTGAAAGTGTTTGTGGAGGTGCTTTCGAACACATGCATGCACACACACACACACACTTATTAGGTACAACTAGTCCTAACAAATTACATATAAGACTATATGCTGTGATTTTTCTTTTTCTCTCTTCTCACAAAACTTAACCTTATTTGACCTTTATAACAATCCCAGAATCCACGGCTATCTTTCTCAGAAGAGGTATAAAGATCTTAATCAATCTCAGTTTTGAAAAGATTTTTGAGATTGAAAATCACCAAGTGTGATTCCAAACTAGGTCAAAGGTCTTGTTTCAAGAGAACTAGAAACATAAAACATTATTGTTGATTTCAAAGTTTCAAAAACATTTACAGAAAAGAATCAATAATATATTTCTCAAGCTGAGAAACAAAATATGAAACTAAGTGTAATGTAACATGAAGTACTCAGATCTGAAATTGCTATAAAGCAAACAATAGATCTAAGAAATAATGTTTAAGTTGGACACAAGATCTAAAGAACGGAGACGTTACAGCTACAAACCAACTCACAAAAACACTCAAACACTGAAGGTTGTGTTTGGGATATATAGGAGTTTGAAAAGAGTTTTAGGTTTGAAAAATGGTTTCGACGATTTAGGGTTAGGGTTAAGGTTTCTAACTCTTTCTCTCTCTTATGGTTTATCTCTTCTCTCTCTACTCTCTTTTTTCTCTCAAAAGGACGAAATGGCAAAAGTCTCAGAAGGTTGAGTGAAGGGGTCCTTTTATAGCAGGCTGAGAAGATTCGAGAATAACGTTTAAAATCAAGTGTTCAGATTGAGTCAAGGTTGATTGACTTTGATCCAAGGGTTCATGATATGTGGTGATTAAATCTCTCCTGATTGGTTCATATGGGGTTCACAGGGATTATGAAAGTGAGGATGCAGATCGTTGATAAAAAACGATCCAAGGGTTGAAAACAGGCACTGGCTCCCACTCTATAAAGAAACACACTCTCTACTAATCAGAAGATAACAAATGTTGGCCAATAATAAGA
This sequence comes from Sambucus nigra, assembly GCA_949130495.1. Taxonomy (NCBI): domain Eukaryota; kingdom Viridiplantae; phylum Streptophyta; class Magnoliopsida; order Dipsacales; family Adoxaceae; genus Sambucus; species Sambucus nigra. Next base: position 160,788,371 of record OX422211.1, on the reverse strand, counting down.
TATCAAATGCGCGTCAAAATTAATTAAAAACACACCCTGAAGTCTCTGTCGCTTTCGAATTCTACCCAAGGTAACTTTAAGCCAATATAACCATAAAACCTTAATTGCAGATTGACCCCAAAAACTTTTAAAGAACAAGTTTTAATTAATAAAAACTTATTTTAAATGTTTATAAAATCCAAAAAATATTTAAAATTTAGTTTTAGGGATTTAAACACACTCAACATATGTACACACAATTATATGCAATATGAAATGTCTGAGATCAATTCTACTGTGTATGAGTGTTGGTAATATGGTCTAGATCAATCAAACAAGGAGAAATAGCAAACCAAGCTGTGGGGTTCTTTGGATTCTAGGATAATAACAATTTTGTCACAATTTCCAAACTAGATGAACACTTATACAATATAGACTCAAATGAGTCATGAGTATAACGTTCTTCAGCCTCTGGATATCCTTCTTCCATTGGCTTGTTACCACCACATCGTAGCTCCTTTTAAAGTCCAGATGATGCGCCTTATGGAAGGCATCCCTAACACATTCCCAAGAAGATGGGAAAGCCTAGGTCTAAATTTGAGCCACCACCGGTGCCTGAGTTGGTGACTGCTGCACAACTTCCAATGCAACATTTACCGTCTGAGCTACAATGGCGGCAACTTTAGTGGCATTCATCACACCTTGTGTTATTGTAGGCTGAGGCTCGAGCTGGGAATCCCTGGGAACTCTCTGTTCACATCGAGGTGGCATCTAAAAGGAGAGAAAAGTTTCATAAGTCTACAGTTATTATCTCAAAATAGTTGAGGAATGTAAAATGCATAAAGAGTTCAACAACCCTAAAATATAAGGCTCTATATCAAAGGACACTAAGCCGAAACATAATAAGCCGTACACATATTAAGGAAAATAGAACCTGGTGCTCTGATACCACCTGTGACACCCAACTAATTAAATACCAGGTGATCAGTCCTTTATTAATTAAATCCAGAATTTCCAGTTGGTTCAGATAATGCATAACTGTCGAAAATCATCAATTTTATTTAATTAAAAATAACCACCTAATATTTAAAAAGGTTTATGCCAAAATTTTATCTTGTTATTAACCATCATCAAGTAAGGAAATAATTAACTAATACCATACATAACAATAGCATAAGCAACTAACTAACTGAATTTAAATAAAGAACTGGAGTAACGATTTCCAATCAAAATCCCATACAATAATCCAATAACACGAAATTTAAAGTCTAATAATAGAATAAAACAACTCTAAATCTCTGAATGTAATATAGGAGGGACTACATGTCCAACATAAGTAAATAACTGATATATGAGGAGAAATAGACATTGAGGCATCTACTGGCAACATCATGTAGCTTCCACAGTAGGTATAGCTCGACAAATGAATGGAATCTCATAAATCTGGTGTCCCTATGGCTGAGTACCTAAAATAATATAACAAGAAAAGATATTTTTAGAAAACAGGGTTAGATCCCGAGTAGAAAATAGTTTAAATATAACGAGTTCTTAAATTGGTTAATTAGTACACATATTATTCATGTTAACTTAGCGTACTCACTTGGGATGCTCACCTATCATCTAATGTGCACACCTAGTGAGCCTAACTACCCACATTAGTCTCGATACTCCTCCTGATATGTAATATAACCACTAGACCGGATAAAATATCTAAATAACCCGAAGCCAATATATTTCTATTATTTAGGAATAGGTTTAAAGATGTCTTAACTCATTCTCACAACATTCTTAATTCTCAACTGGTGACCTAATACGTATATACTTTAATAAAGTAGCCAACATGAAACAAAGAATAGGAACTCAGTATACATATATAAAATCTCACTATGTATACATACAAATATATATATCAATACTGCACCCATGGTTAAAAAAAACCTAGTGCTAGGCATACTCGGCTATCTAGTCACATTGCAGCACTCACGCATGAAGGACAACAGGATCAATCTCTCAAGAAACAATAAAACATATACACATATTGGAGGCGAACATAGTTCCAAGCCGACGGGCTACACACATACCTACGCATCCATACGACCTTCACCACTATCATTATCACAGATAGCCTAAACCTAGGTTCCATGCTCTAGTGATACGACTCAAAATCCCCCAAAGGCACACAAGATATGGTCGTCCACAACGCGCTAACCTCCGCCCCATAGAAAGTAGGCAGGTACGTTATAAACACAATATACCAAGTAATAAGCATGCACACAACTTATATAACTTAATAGGCGTTCACGCAACCCAATTCCCATAGTACGTAGGTAATAATTACATTTCTACTCTCCATGATATCCATTTATATATAACCTATCTAGGACTCACATTCTCTCCTAGGTTTCCATACAAGTTCAATACCTCGAGGATCATTACACCCTTAATTTCCCTAAAAGTTTGGAATTTAAGCCACATGTTACTCAAGTAGGTTAATACACTTGCTTTGGATAAACCTAGGATTTGGTTTAACTAAATCAGACCCAAAAATCAAGTTCTAGAATCTTGTTCGAACGAGGTCGTTCAAACGAGTTCGTTCGAATGAAGTTTCTACTTCGACGAACTTCAACATCTTATTAGAAGGGTTTTTGGATTTCTCGTTAAAAGGCTCGTTCGAACGAGGTCGTTTGAACGACTTGGGCTGGTGTTCGAACGAAAATTCCCAACAGGCCCAGTTCTTCCCCAAATTCGATTTTTCCTACATATCAAACCTCAAACTCAACCCAAATTTCATCCAACATCCAATTAGATAGTTCTAAACTATTCCTAATCATTATGGGGAGCTGTCTAACACAATTTAGGGTTCTAATCTATATATTTTCAATGGGAAACCCAATAATTACTTAATTCTCTAAAAATTCGCATCAAATGAACCCAACAATTTAAGTACTCAAAACTCTTATTATATTTCCTGATTAATACATAAAATCTCCAAGTTTAATAGTCTAACCAAGGGCAAAACCTTTACATGGATACGTGATAAGCCCCCAAAAGTGTATATTTATGCCCCGAATAGAGCATTTTTAGTTGTTAATTCTCGGTTATTTGGGTCTTATGTGCATAAATGTTCATTGTTCAGGCTTGATTGCAGTTACGGTGTCAAAAGTATTATTTTGAGGCAATTTATAGTCATTTGGAGCTAATTAGCCTGTCCCGTAACCCAAACCAAGCCTAACCGAGTCTCTAAACCTACTTCGAAGCCCGTGTGTGTTTAGTTTATGCCTTTTTAATTTTTCTTAGATTTTTAGTTTGAGTCATTTTTTAGGATCTTTTAGAATTTAGTTGCATATTTTTCTATTTCTTTTTATTTAATGTAGTTTTATTTTGATTTTGATTTTGATTTTGATTTTGATTAGTTTTTAGTTTTTATTTTATTTTATTTTGTCTTATTAAGATTAATTTTTAGGAGTTTATTTTTAGTTTTTATTAGAATTTACATTTTTTAGGACTTTAGTTTAATAGAATTTTAATATTTATTGTTTTTATTTTCATTTCTTTTTATTTTATTTTGAATCTTTTATTAATAGATTACGAATTTAATTTTTTAGCTTTATTTTTTTTATTTGTAAATATTTTTATTTTTAATAGGGCCCAAATTAAACACGCAAAACTAACACACAAATCTCACTCCTCACAAACACACACCTCCCATACCCTACAATACATTACACACAACCCTCACCCACATTCTACTAACCTACACCCTCACCACACACTAACACCCCACCTTCCCATCTTCAACCTCCCACGAAACCTTGTTCTCTCTCCTCCACTGAACTTGATCCAGCCTTATCCCTCCATGCCTCCACCCACTGGCAGCCCATAACCCGACACCATCACCTGCTCCGATCGGTGCCAACTCGAATCCGATAGCCCTGTTAAACCCCCCTCGCCGGCGGCCACCATCTCCATACCCACTGAACCCGATCCAACTTTATCCCTCCACGCCTCCACCGTTGGAAGCCCATAAGCCGACACCCTTAGCTGCTCCGATCGGTGCCAACTTGAATTCGACAGCCCTGTTAAACCCGCCTCGTCGGCGATGCCCAAACCAACCCCTTACTGGCCACCACCTACTGGTGGTGGCCCAACAAAACCGCGATCCACCTGCCTCAATGCCATACCCGAACCCACAATCCAACTTTACTCCACCCGTGACCAAACTTGGAACCCGAGCCCCTACTCCTTATTCAACCTAGTTCACAGCCAAAATTCCAAATCGTGAGCCACTATCAACCTCAAACCCAACAAATCCCATTGCTCAAAAATCCATATAATACATCAGCCAAAAACTCCTATACCCAACAGTTCTAAGCCAACCACCTCGACTTTCCCACCATGTCCAATCAACTGTACCAATATCCTGTAAAACACATTATCTAGTGTACCTTAGCTTCACCCCTTGGATAAAATCAGACCCCCTCTTCATTTTAAAAGTGGAGAAGTAGAGAGAAAATCGAACAGTTCATTTTGCAGAGAAATTAGTTTAGTTTTTTTTAGGTCTTTTTTTATGTAGTTTTTAGGAGTAGTGTAACTTATAATAATTTTTATTTCTTCTTTTATAATTTTTTTATAGTGACTTGAGTGTGAGACAGAATATTTTGTGAGATACAGATTATGAGTTGAGTGATATTTTTTGTGTATTGTAAAACTCAGATTTGTGGGTGAAATTAATTGTTCATGTTTAGGAAATTATTATTGAGTTCAAGGAGACTTGGTTCAACATATTTTTTCCCATTCCATTTTATTTTGTATGCCTCTTTCTGTGTCATTATTACATTTTATATGTAATAATATCAAAATGAGAGGCTAAATACCCTATTCAAGGGGTGAGAAGGAACCCATAACTTAATTATTTTTATTTTTGGTTTGTTTATCTTTTATGTCCCTTTGAATATTAATATCAAAATTTTATAATTTATATTTACGCCTCGAGAGAGGGTGAATTATTTTCGACAGAAAATCGAAAATTCAGATTATAATATTTATTTATTAATTAAACTAGAGATAGGAAATTTTTAAATAATATTATAGTTCAAATTTATGTACTCCAAAAATGTATTTTTAATGATTTAAAATACTTTTAGTGAATTTTCCCTAGCGGGTGATTTATTAGAAAAGGTTTAAATCTAATATTTGTGAGTATGTGAAATTTAAATATTAATCTTCTAAAAATAATATATGTAAATTTATATTTGCAATGAGAGTTGATTTGTGAATTTATATATATTTTGGGGTATTTCAAATAGACAAACTAATTAATAAAAATAAATATGTTAAGTGGTGACGTTTAATCTCTTGAATTATCACATAATTATTTTTTTCTCATATTTAGCCCACTTTATCATTTTCTTTATTTATTAGTGTAGTTTTAATTTTTGGTTCATAGTTAGTAGCATAAATATCCTTTTAAAATTATTTTAAACCTCATTACTTGTCTTCATTTTTATTTTGTCCAGGTTAGAGAGCGGGGATTGACCCCTTACTTGCAAATATACATTTTTAGTGTGTGTGTAGGTACCAAAAGGGATTTTTGATTGAACGTCTTTTCCCACAGCACATATATACAAAAGGCGAGTTATCAATACCCATATCCAATTCATAATATTTCTTTATAATTCAGTTTAATTAAACCTAAGATTTCATTGCTCTAAGTTTATATCATCTAATCTAAATCAACAGGAACAATATTTGCTAAAAGAGGAGCAAGATAAACACTTACCTTAAAGTGGATTTCTGATTCTCATACTCAAATTGGTATGTGGTTGGTCCTCTCGTTGCGATCTACATTTTCTCACAACTTTTGGTGGGAATCCTTGAGTTCTTGCCCTTGTTCTCCAATGGAGTCTTCTTCCTCCTTGGTACTCCCTCTCTCTTTCTCTCGTGGGTTGAAACTGACAGACCTCTAAGCCACGTAGCTTTTAATTAAACCAAATTTTCATCCATTTAATTACTAAAAAATTCCAAAGGACTAAAATACCCTCCGGGGTGTCATTTTGGACTAAAATGCCCCTGACTCCAAATATAACACCTGAGTAGTGTTTTCTGACTATTTTGATCCTTCCAGACACGTTAGTGCACTCAAAATAGTCATTCGAGTTATGTAAAAATAATTTACCTTTTTAAGCCCCAAATATGTAATAGTGACACGACTCATATGCGCATCCCAAATAATTATATTTTAATTGTCGTGTATCTCGTCCCCAACCATATTCTTATTTTCGAAATAATATTACATTATTCACTACATAATGTTCAACATACTTATTTTTGATAGCTACCAACTCTCGTCACGCTAGTAATTATTACCCTTAAAATCGAATTAATTAGAAATGAAATTTTCTCCCTTTAAATTAATTAATCCCATTTTCTAAAATTTCATAATAAAATAAATATGCGTAAAAATACGGAGTGTTACAAATGTGTTGTACGTCAAAGGATTAAAAGAAAATTTACTCGGCATTAACCAGCTGTGCGGCCCTGACTTTGTAGTAAAGTTTGAACAGAATGAATGCCACATTTATGATCAAGACGGTAAACTTCTATTGCAAGGGGTGAGGACTGAATACAATTGCTATGGGATCATGCCTAATCCTCATTTGTATGCAACAACGCCACGATCATTTCTATGGATCTGTAACATCAATGTTTAGGTCATGTAAATTTTCAAGATTTGGAGAAGTTCGTTAAAAAGGACCTAGTACGTGGATTGCCATCTCTTGGAAATCCAACTTTCGTAGTTTGTGGACGCTGCCAATTGGGAAAGAAAATTCGTAGCCCCCATCGAAAGTTGAATTCCATTACCATTTCATGAGTACTTGAGTTCTTACCTATGGATCTTATGGCTCCTACTCGTACTAAGAGTTTATGTGGTCAGAGGTACATTCTCGTGAGGGTAGATGATTTCTCACACTACTTGATTTTAGGTTTTATGTGAGAGAAATCAGATGCTATGGATTTTCTTACGACCAAGTGCAGTGTCCTGAAAAATAAACATAGTGTCACTATCAATAGAATACGCAGTGAACACAACACTGAGTTTACAGAAGAAAAAGTTGAACTTTTATGTGATAGCCTCAAAATCAAACAAAATTTTTTGGCCGTTAGGACTCCCTAGCAAAATGGGATTGTTGAGAGGAAGAATCAGACGATTCAGGAGATGGATAGATCTATGCTTTTGGGTCATAAAGTTGCAAGAAGATTTTAGGATGAGGCAGTGTCTACCGCATGCCATATGGTGAATAGGGTATATCTTCATCCACACACACTTATGATGCCCTATGAATTATGGACTCGAAAGAAGCCCTAACATTCATATTTCAGTGTCTTTGGGAGCAAATGCTACATCCGATGGGATATAGTGCAATTATGAAAGATCGACTCTTGGAGTGATGAGGGAATATTTTTAGGTTATTAATCATCTAGTAGAGCTTATCGGTGGTGTATAACCTGAATAGCTCTAAGGTTATGGAGTCAATAAATGTCACCGTGTAAGATGACGAACCACCGACATTTGTTGATTCTAACATTTTGGGTGAGGTTCATGCACTTTCTACCGATGATACCATTATGCCCCCCATACCTAGAGTGGACCCCATTCCTGAATTAGGGGACACTCCTGCTTAGGTTCGCAAGAGTCATGATCCTTCTACTATTTTAGAAGATCCCACCCTAGGGGATAAGACTCGTGCTCAGCTAGAGAACGTTGTTAGCCATGTTTGTTACACGTCCAGAGTCGAGCCCAAGAACTATAAGGAAGCACTCAAAGATGAACAATGGATATGTGCTATGTAGGATGCGTTGCTTCAGTTTAGAAAGAATGATGTCTGGAAACTTGTCCCCCGACCTAGTGAGATAAATGTGATAGGTACCAAGTGGATCTTCAAGAATAAGGTGGATGAGACTGGTACTATTATCCAAAATAAGGCTAGGTTGGTCGATAAAGGCTACATGATCGAGCAGTAAAACTGTGTTCATGTGAGGACACAATTGTTATGTTTTTCGCCGCCGCGATGCAAAAACCTAAACTACGACTACACTTGACAAGCAATCAGAGCGGTAAGTCAGGTATCGTAAGAAATCCACAGGGAGTGATTGAATTTTAGATGTTAATTGCTTTAAAACTTCAGGAATAAAAGTGTAAAATAAATCAATGAAAAGGTGATGGGTGGTTATGGTGGAAAAAGAAAAGAATAAGTTACGCTACACAAAAGTAAAGCGAGGATCGGGATCGCATCCTACCAAACGGATCAAAACAACAACTAATCAAGATTCCGGCTCGAAAGCAATTTAATCGAGCATTTATAATTAATCATAAACACCACAAAATAACGAATTTAACCCAAAGTTGCGAGATTAAACATTTAACGAAAAATGGTCACACGCGGATTAAATTCAAATTATCGCTATAAACACTAAAGTTGCATGACAAATAAAGTTAAACGCATAACAATCCAACTTTAATACACGCGGTTTCAATTAAATGCAATTTTACACAAAACCTAACTTTCGAGGTCCAAACCCGTAAATGGCGGAACGAAATCCCGACCCTATTTATCCAGGGGCTAAGCATGAATAAACTAAATTAACACTACAATTAAACTAATTACAACAAAAAATAAATTAATCTAGGCAAGAAAGTAGAGAAAGCAAGTAAATTAAAGCATGGAAATTAAGGAAAACAACTAAATTAATGTAATTAAAACTAAGGTACAACTTACAAAACAAAGAGTACAAGAGAGGAGTAGGGTAAATCTCCCAAGTTTACAAACCCTAAAATCTAAGACAAAATGAAGATATGAATATCCCTCTCAAAAATGAGATAAGAAAGTATTTATACCCAAAAATATCCCATGGAAAACTTGTAAAAAAATGAAGAAGCAAAAAATATATGCAGGACCGAATCGATTTGGGGTGTGTCGGTACCTACAGGTATGAAATCTGCAGCTTGTCCTGTTTTACGGAAAATGCCACCATTTCTTCGTTATAACTCGGAATTGGGCACGGTCGGAGGCTAAACGAAGATAAATCAGAGGTATACAACATCCAAGAAGACATGGGGCCAAAAACCCAAATTATGAAATGACAAAAATGCCCTTGAATGTGGCCTTAAGTGTGAATTTGAAGTAAAAACCATCTTAAAAATGCCATAACTCCTAGGATACAACTCAGAATCATGCAACGTCGGCGGCCACGTGAAGAGAAATAATTGTTCTTCAACTTCTATGAAGAGATAGGGATTCATACCCGAATGGTGAAATTACTAAAATGCCCCCGAAGCTGCAAAAGTCGACGGAACCTTTTCGAAAAGCGTCCGAACTTCATACTAAGCATCCAAATACCTACAAAATCTCAATTAACCCCTGCAAAACATGTTAACATAGAAATCCGAGGTTGTCTGGTTAACGAGCTTAAGTAAAGGGATTAAGATACCCGAGGGGCTAATAATGCGTAGGTTAACGAGTGAAATACGCAATATTTGCGTCGTATCACACCCCCTAACTTACACATTGCTAGTGCCTAGCAATGAAATAGGAAACAACAAGAACTACAAGAAAATCACAAACAGTATACAAGTACAAAAATGGGATAAGAAAGGATAAGGCCACTTTCGTGTCCGAACGATTGCATTTAGCATATGCAATAAGCCGTTAAACCCCTAGGTTACCCTAGTGGATGAGTGTTGTCTCGTGAGGGTTTTCAGGGATGGTACCCACAAACATCAAATGGTTTCCTCAAAATATGCCCAACCCAACATGCGACAAACTCAACAACAACGAAAAAGATTTCAAACATGTTATTAGCATATTGAATGAATTCAAGCTAAAGTCCGTTGTTATTAACAGGTTGAATGCACCTCATAGAATTGAAACTTTAAAAGTGGGAGGGGGGAGAGCATATGCAAAATATGATTTGGCAAAAACTTAAATAAATCGGATAAACATAAAGCAAGCATAAAAGTCAATCCTCACGGGCATTACGCTCATCAAATGAATTCACTCGGAACGGGAGGTAACACACGGAACATGCGGGCATAAAGAGTAAATGTAAATGGATACTAGGCCATACACATGTCACAAATGAAGAACGCTATATATAAAATGAAAAAATTGTAATCTCAATTAAAGATACCACACACTAAAAGAGGCGAAATTCATTTTCACAGATTATCAAAGCTATTTAAACCTTGAATTACATGCACCTAAGATCACATAGGACTTTAATAGGGTTGTAATGTAGGCTTGGGGTTAGGGGTATGAAATGAAAGAATGTATTTACGGATACAAAAGATGTTCGGAGATGAAAATTCGGGATAATGGGAAAATGCAGGCAATATAAAAAATTGGAAAACAAGTTCCAAACATGCATTAGATATAACAATTGGAGAGTAATCAAAGCTTATTGAACTATATACACAACATAAACAACTTTCTCTTTTCTTTCTTTTCCTCTTTTTCTCATGTTTTCTTTTGTTTTCTTTTTCTTTTTGCTTTCTCTTTTTCTTCACTTTTTTCACATCTCTTTTCTTTACTTTTCAAACTCTCAGATGCCTAAATTGCAACCGACATCATAACAACATCATTCAATCCTAAGTAACATTCCAAACAAAGGTATGGAAGGTGTATGTATGGTTTAAAACTCCAATTTGGAGTTGGTTATGAGAGTGGTGTTATGAAACGAAGGGCTATATTTAGGCTCAAAGGGGTTAACGAGGGTAAATATATAAGGTGATTTCAAGGCTAATATAGGTGATATAACAAAGATGGCCTATGATCATTTCATAAAGTTTACGCAATTCTCGAGTCAAAACAATATATGAAAATCATGCTCAAGTAACACATTTCATGAATGAACTCAATTAATGAACGATCAAATGAAAGAATAGAAAGATAAACGATGAATTCAACGTTTTCAAAGAGGAAGAATAGTGTATAACACTCACAAACGACGAAAGGTAAAAAGCTTACTCGGTGTAAGTATATACAATGCAACAAAAGATTACCGAGTTATAAAAATCTTAAACCAAATCAATATAACAAGGAAAGTGCATATGCTCATGGGATAAAGTTTAATTCATGACATTATTCACAATATTAATGATTTGAGGACTAAACTCTAATAACTTCTAAAATCGAGAACATGCATCATTGAGTTGTTTATTGGATCGGACAATTATTAAAATTTATCATCGGAAACAAGGAAAAATGCCCAATAAAGGAGAAAAAAGAAAGAAAATATTTTTCAAATTTTCACAAAAAGGCATACTTAGTAACTAAAAAGTAAGCAAATCAATGGACTACACATGAAATGGATAGAATATCCTACACCCCCTAACTTAAATATTGCATTGTCCTCAATGCGCCTTAAGAAGACAACACAAAGAGAGAAAAATAACGATATTATCCAAAATTGGAGCAATCTCAATAAGCACAAGTCCAACGGAATCTACAAAACAAATTAGTACCGAGCATAGCAAAAACAAATAACAAAAAGTTAACTAATTACACTAGACTAAATAAAAAGGGAAGAAAAAAAAAGGAAAGAAAGAAAATTAAAAAGCTAACTATTTACAACCTACTATTTAGGCTTCACACTAACTATACACTAGAAGTCTAAATAGTTGAGGGTCCACCCAAAAAGGGATTTGACTTTGAAAGATCAACGGTGGACCCTCCAAAACGAACATGCCTCCCGGAAAATAATAATTCTGTTTGAAAAACGGAAGGTATGTGGGTGGTGAAAAAAGTGAACCATCGCCAATTTGAAATTTTGGGCAGACGATGGGGGCTTTGGATACTACGGTGGACAAGATGTTACACCCCGCCTAATTAAACATCGGGTGATCAGGCCTTCATTAAATTAAAACAGGTTTCTCAAATAGTTCATGCTTAGCATCACTGTCGATAACTTTTTAATTACTAATCCCCTAAGTAAAATTAGACCAGTGCCAAATTTTATCTTTCTTAAAACAGATAAATCGACCATGCAGAACAAAGTACAAATAATCATGTACTATAATTCAAACAACAAAGTAAAAGTACAATAGAACAAAAGTATTACCGAATAAACCATCGGCTAAAAATCCCAAACAACAATAGAGTAACCACTAGTCTGAATCTAATATCCGAGACTAATACCGAACAACAAGTCCATACATAGAAGAGTGTGAGATCATGTGCTAGATCCGAATGAGAGATATCGCCTAGTCAAAATCCTGTAAGCATCCACTGTGCTACAGCTCCGAGCATCTAGAATGGAATCATCATACATGACATCCCTGTGGCTGGACACCTAAAAGGTTTTGAAAATATTTTATAGCAAGAGTTAGTACTCAAAACATTTTGAAAATATTTAGCAACCGTTTATCACAATATAAAATGCGGTTATTGATTACACATGTTAGGTTCTCGTACACTCTCTTGAGTTAACTCACCCCTCATCTTTTGTGCACACCTAACGTTATACACTTAGTTTATCTAGCCATACTTCCCAAGCTAACTAAAACTAAAGTAGTCAACTGAACTTATCTATACCCAAGTTCCAGTACCGCCTGTACAGTACAATCTTTTCACTAACATCTCGCGTATGTTAATTAATTCTCAAGTAACATTTCATCTATGTTATTTTTTCAAGATTTCCCATTTAGTTTTACTATTAAAATTACTACAATTCTCACACTTGTTAACTTTCCCACTTATGTAATTAAGTTTCGCTACTTGAATTACTAAATAGATTTTCTCTATCTAAAGGTTCATTTCGTAATTAAGTTTCACTACTTAACTTACCAATTCAGTATGTATCTTCAAATACATCAGATATATCAATCTACTAATACACGGAAGTAGAATATCAGCCAGTATATATATTTCACACACAATATATACTAAATATCAGTCATTTCTATTTTGTCCTTTTTTATACACGTAAAGGACTCTTGGTTCGGAATGATTCATCGACCCCAAGTGAGAATTGGTTCGGCAAGATACATCGACCCCAATTATTTTAAAAATATATATATATACACATATTCTGGTTCGGGACTCTCTCATCGCGACACCAGTTCAAAGTTTGGTTCGGTATTTCTCATCGACCCCAAACTTATAATAACTTTATGTTAGTTCGGAATGTCTCGTCGACCCTAACATAATTAATTTAGGTATAATCTCTCTACCTAAAAGATCACATAATTCAGTACGTACCCGCCCGACCTATTAATCATATACGTACGTAATATTTTAATCTCATATATTTATCGTACAATATTTGCTTTACGATTTATCTCATTAATCGTATTTATTTGAGTATACACACAACTCTAAGGGTCCTAGTTACCTCTTACATATAATTTCAGTAGTTATTGCTTACCCTACTGGTCTATTACTTAAATTGAATTTACTTCGCCCCGTAACTCAATTTCTGAAGTTCCCGATACTCTACTAAATCGGATTATTCTCCTCGGTCCGTAATCCAAGCCCTACACCCAATGGCCTTATTGGACCTCAACAATATACCTACTGGTCTTATTCTTACTCCCATATAAGTATAATGTAAATCCTATAATACTCATTCATTCCCGAACTCAACGAAGGATTAAACACAAAATTTTCGGGAAACAGCTTGCGTCGATTGATCGAACAGGGACAGACGCAGTCTGTCTTCTTCGTTGATCCTCTCCTCCATTAACAAATTTCCAAACTCCATTATTGTCCACCAAACTTCGACCCAATGATCCTAACATGTTACCACATATACTAGGACAGTTCCTAACGTATTAAATGCATCAAAACTCCAATTCCTTTAAAGAAACAATGAATTAAACCCAAAATTTCTTGAAAACCCTAGTTATGGTGTTCTTCCCATATTATCATTCAAAATCCAGATTTTTATTCCGAAAATCATCAAGTCTAATCTGAATATTAATCCTCTACATAGTTTAAATCATTCTACATGCGATTCCTATCCCAACATATAAATATCATCTTTCTCCAATCAAAATATTGATTTAAAGAAAACTATTCAAAAACCCTACACATGGGTATTATAACTTTATAAATTTTTGCAATAAACAACTTGCCTTATGATCAGTAGGGTCTGATTTCGTGGTTCTTGTTGATGATTGATGATCTTCATCCATCAATCCTTCTTCCCCAACAAGTTGATGGTAGAAACCCCTTTGAATCCTTCCCAAATCTTCTTTTTGCTTTAGAAAGTTGTGCCTCTCCTCTCTCTAATGGTATTGGTGTTGCCATGGGTGTTCTAACCCTAATTCCTCTATCATACGGCTGATATAAAACTCTAAATTTCGTAGGTCTCCTTACCCTCTTATGTTAAAAGACCAAAACGCCCCCGAACGGTCTCGGTTTAGTTCAAAATTGCCCCGGGACTCAACTAGTACTCCTGGGTATACTATTTTGACTAATTTGACCCTTCCGGACTCATTGGTGACCTCTAAATTATCATTTGAGTCACTTAAAAATTATTACTCGTTCTCACCCCCAACACGGTCTACATGCGTTAAGTAACTATTTACCACTCGCACTAAGTAAATAAAAATGATGCAATATATACCGGTATCTATCTTCCGATTAATATACCATAATTACAATTTTAAATAAAACTCTTTAAATTACTACTCTTACGTAATTTAAATCAAGACGATATTTTCTCATTTAATTCTCCAATCTAATTAAATGGAATATTTGGAATATTCAGAAATACGGGGTATTACATACTTCCCCCCTTGCAAAAGGAATTTCGTCCTCGAAATTAGGATAAGGCTGGTATTAAGGCTAAGGACCTTAAATAAAATTGTATCCTCTAATACCCAATACCAAATCATAACATCCTAATGGTCTCCCCCGAGTACATGCCTTGCTTCATTATAAATCCTTATCGCACTTTGCCCATGCCACATAACATAATTAAGTCTCACTACTTAATTTCTCCATAGATTTTCCGAATCCAACGTTGATTCTTGAAATTAAGTTTCTCCCTACTTAATTTACCCATTTGACGTATATCTCTATATAACATCTAAGTGTCTACTATCACTCCTAAGTAGAATATTACAAGGTATATATTTCACACACTATATATACTTTAAGGAAAATTGGTCCGGCAAAATTCATCGGCCCCAATAATCCTATCATTTACATTGGTCTGGAAATTCCTCGACCCGAAGGTAAATGTAATGCACATGTCGGTACAGACCTTCCGTCGATCCCAATATTTATCATTGATTTGGTTCGAAAAATCATCGATCCCAACTTGATCCCCCATGTATTGGTCCGCAACATCATCGACCCCAATACAGATATTAAGCACACTTACTATCGCACATAAGTAGAAAAAATCAATAGGTATATATATCTTACACATAACATATACTACCAACACTTATTTTATAATCACCCCCCTTCTATAACACTTTTGGGGTTATTGGCTCGGAATTCCACCTCGATCACCAATAGTTATTAATTACTTGTCTCGGGATCACATCTCGAGCACTAATATATGTATATGTATCTCATCGCACATGAGTAGACAATTTGTGAGCCATATATTTCACATTTCATATACCTTAAAATGTCACACTCCAATAGAATGTCCTCATATCACGCGTTAAGGACTAAAAGTTCGAAATATCTTCTCGAACCACACCCAAAGTACATGTATTGTTCGTAATCGGTACCCACGAACCTAATCCTCATGTACAGTCCATATAGGTGCTTACTCTACCTATAAATATGCTCTTATAGGCATACATTCAACCTATGAATTGATCAGTGGCTTCTCCAAAATTCCACTATCATAAGGGCGTATCATCATTCTTTCTCACTAACATTGAATCGTAGGTAGCACAACGTACTCAAAATAAAACTTTATCTCTATTCCTTCCTGACCTTCTCTCACAGGGTGGAATTTTAGGATTTCGTCCTGATTCACAATCATGTAGAGCGGCACTGTGCACTCTCCCTTATCAACTACATACTAATCCATCTCGGTCACCCATTTCGCTACCCCCAACGAAATTTTGGCTTAATTATGATGTTCACAACCCATCAATAATTTATAAGTCTGTCTCCTCATTCCATCATTGGGAATGTGGGTTCACTACCACATTCCGGTTGTTCATTTCGAGTCTGTCTTGTCTATTAACTAGAGGTGTATCTGGAGACAATCTCACTACGTCTCTCCTCAACATAGCTTCCCACTTACGTCATCTTTCCTGAAGTGGTACTCTATTCCCCCTTCTCTCCGGGTTTATTATACTTTACAATTCGTGCACTCTTCGCAATTGGCGCACTTTTTGGGTTGGTTACTTTATAAGGATCAACATTTTAGTAACACGTAAGTCACTCACAACACTCAGTCAAGTAGCACCTTGCGCTACTTCTTCACCACAGTTAGGTCTCCCGTATCAAGAGATAACCTTTGAACGGTTTCCCACCGACTTTCATCCCATAGGGTGTGCTGGATTTCTCAGCACATATAATCTTGGATCATCGTCAATCTCTTATGATGTTCAACCCATTTCATCGATACGACTTGTTTCCTAATTTCCCCAACGTCGTACAAAATATTCCGCATCCCTTTATCTCGGATGTCTAAGGAATCCAATTGCCTAGGGTGCCCATAAACCCTTTTCTCCGGGTACATTTGCAAAAAACATTGCAAATGTCGCACCCGTAACATGCTTTTCTTCAACTCTAGCCTAGTCTACACGATGTGACTACACTCTTGTGGGTATTCTCAATACCCTAGAGACAAAGAATCAAATCTATGCCCACAAAGTCCCACTTATCCCTTCGTGGTGAGGTAAGCCTTTCAGTCTTTCTCCACAACACTACCGGCTCCACTGATGTCCTAGCATCTAACAATGCCACTTCTCCTGACGTGCAAAAATTCAGTTGTATTCCCTTTCGCAACCGAACTTAAACAAGGGACTTCTCCCCATGTATTCTTACTGAGAATTATCGGAACAACACATAGTCGATATGCTCAAATTCGATTTCTCGACAATATGTGCAACCATACTCCAATATTGCTAAAGGAGTCAAGTGGCACCGCGCTTATACTATCGCTAAGTCTTTAGCACTAACTACATCAGCGAGCTCGATCTCTCCGCTCAGCAGTTATACCACAAACATTGACTCACATCATTTAGGTTTCCACACACCGAAATCAATTACTAAGAGATGTTCATAATCTCCGAAGTTTCTCACATTTTGATGAATATTGACAACTCGACCCTTTTTCAGGTGAGGAGTCGTCATATACCCCATTCACTCGAGGCTAAAACTCATATACTTCCTTATCCATCGCTCTGGTGATTTAGATGGTTCCCGAACATAACACGCTTGTCCTCTCCGGAATACAAAACTTATTGGAGTTATTATTTCTTCAAATAACTTCCAGTAAAAATAAAACGCGTCGCCCTAGAATCCACACTAGACATCTTTTCAAAAATTCCTGACTCCAGGCCATGCTGATCGGTTTGGGTACCCCTCCTCTCGGACTGGGTAGTCTCGATCCTGAACACTATCATCTTGGTTCCCTTAGTTCTGCTGACCAAGAGGAACGCACTATGGGACTTAACAGTCCCGACTTAGGATCTAATCATTAAATCCTCTAGTGGGTTTCTACTTATGGCTTGCATCAGCCCAATTACATTCAGTCTTACTCTTTGACTAAATCTCTAAACTCCCTTAGCTCCGCCCACCCAGGAGCATTAACCTCAACCTTGTAGGAAGTACCATATTGTCTTCATATACATAAGTCATTCAAGAAGAGTTTTACCAAAAATTGCGAGCTATAACTTGAGAGTCCATTTTCTCAAGGGCTCTTTTCCCTTATACCTATCTCATCGGTACAAGTTCACTTCACAGGATAAATTTCTCTCTCACGATTGGCCTCTACAAGGCTTTCACTTGAGGGGTTCATATATTCCCATTCACTATGCTTATGAATCATCATTGGAGAACTTTGCGGTTAAACTATACGTAAAGTTCTTCTATTTATATATATGTACCCTCGGTCCGAATGTAGTGACTGGTATCCCCGCCACGTTGCCTGAAAATTTACTCAAATTTTTTTTTCACTTCTGAGTATTCCTACTCCGTCCCAAATGCCAAAACCTCTGGACATACTACTTCCATTGGTTAACATGCACAGTCGCTGTTTTATCACATTTACGGCTCGTTCTCATCAAATTTTTCTTCAGACCTACTCCCACTATCACTGCATTGGGCGGTCTAGACTAGCATCCCTCTTGCCGTCACGACACTTGGAAAATGCCTGCTATGCCTCAACAACCCTTGCAGCATTTACTTCCATTACACGCTAGGAGTGACCTCGACCACGGTCATCTCTCATATGATTGCTATCTTCGAACACCCCATGCTTTATGCCGAGCTCCTCCCTCCTGTAGTCCTGCTAACGCCAATGCTGGACCTACCACCATATTTGATGTACCGTGCCCAATCGGACTCGTATATATAACACTACGTCTATTAAATAGCACGAGAACGTAAACTACGTACGTAGAGGAGTACAATCATCCTAAGATAGGGCTCTATATCAATCAAACGATACGCTGAAAACGTAGTAAGCCGTACAGATCCTATGGACACTAGAACCTGATGCTCTGATACCATCTGTGACACCCCGCCTAATTAAACATCGGGTGATCAGGCCTTCATTAAATTAAAACAGGTTTCTCAAATGGTTCATTCTTAGCATCACTGTCGAAAACTTTTTAATTACAAATCCCCTAAGTAAAATTACACCGGTGCCAAATTTTATCTTTCTTAAAACAGATAAATCGACCATGCAGAACAAAGTATAAATAATCATGTACTATAATTCAAACAACAAAGTAAAAGTACAACAGAACAAAAGTATTACCGAATAAACCATCGGCTAAAAATCCCAAACAACAATAGAGTAACCACTAGTCTGAATCTAATATCTGAGACTAATACCGGACAACAAGTCCATACATAGAAGAGTGTGAGATCCTGTACTAGATCCGAATGAGAGATATCGCCTAGTCAAAATCCTGTAAGAATCCACTGTGCTACAGCTCCGAGCATCTGGAATGGAATCATCATACATGGCATCCCTGTGGCTGGACACCTAAAAGGTTTTGAAAATATTTTATAGCAAGAGTTAGTATTCAAAACATTTTGAAACTATTTACCAAGCGTTTATCACAATATAAAATGCGGTTATTGATTACACATGTTAGGTTCTCGTACACTCTCTTGAGTTAACTCACCCCTCATCTTTTGTGCACACCTAACGTTATACACTTAGTTTATCTAGCCATACTTCCCAAGCTAACTAAAACCAAAGTAGTCAACTGAACTTATCTATACCCAAGTTCCAGTACCGCCCATACAGTATAACCTATTCACTAACATCTCGCGTATGTTAATTAATTCTCAAGTAACATTTCATCTATGTTATTTTTTCAAGATTTCCCATTTAGTGTTACTATTAAAATTACTACAATTCTCACACTTGTTAACTTTCCCACTTATGTAATTAAGTTTCGCTACTTGAATTACTAAATAGATTTTCTCTATCTAAAGGTTCATTTCGTAATTAAGTTTCACTACTTAACTTACCAATTCAGTATGTATCTTCAAATACATCAAATATATCAATCTACTAATACACGGAAGTAGAATATCATCCAGTACATATATTTCACACACAATATATACTAAATATCAGTCATTTCTATTTTGTCCTTTTTTATACACATAAAGGACTCTTGGTTCGGAATGATTCATCGACCCCAAGTGAGAATTGGTTCGGCATGATACATCGACCCCAATTATTTCAAAAATATATATATACACATATTCTGGTTCGGGACTCTCTCATCGCGACACCAGCTCAAAGTTTGGTTCGGTATTTCTCATCGACCCCAAACTTATAATAACTTTATGTTAGTTCGGAATGTCTCGTCGACCCTAACATAATTAATTTAGGTATAATCTCTCTAACTAAAAGATCACATAATTCAGTAGGTACCCATCCGACCTATTAATCATATACGTACGTAATATTTTAATCTCATATATTTATCGTACAATATTCGCTTTACGATTTATCTCATTAATCGTATTTATTTGAGTATACACACAACTCTAAGGGTCCTAGTTACCCCTTACATATAATTTCAGTAGTTATTGCTTACCCTTCTGGTCTATTACTTAAATTGAATTTACTTCGCCCCGTAACTCAATTTCCAAAGTTCCCGATACTCTACTAAATCGGATTATTCTCCTTTGTCCATAATCCAAGCCCTACACCCAATGGCCTTATTGGACCTCAACAATATACCTACTGGTCTTATTCTTACTCCCATATAAGTATAATGTAAATCCTAGAATACTCATTCATTCCCGAACTCAACGAAGGATTAAACACAAAATTTTCGGGAAACAGCTTGCGTCGATCGATCGATGGCTGGGTTCGATCGATCGACATAGTCGATCGATCGATAGTTCAAGATCGATCGATCGATCGAACAGGGACAGACGCAGTCTGTCTTCTTCGTTGATCCTCTCCTCCATTAACAAATTTCCAAACTCCATTATTGTCCACCAAACTTCGACCCAATGATCCTAACATGTTACCACATATACTAGGACAGTTCCTAACGTATTAAATACATCAAAACTCCAATTCCTTTAAGGAAACAATGAATTAAACCCAGAATTTCTTGAAAATCCTAGTTATGGCGTTCTTCCCATATTATCATTCAAAATCCAGATTTTTATTCCGAAATTATCAAGTCTAATCTGAATATTAATCCTCTACATAGTTTAAATCATTCTACATGCGATTCCTATCCCAACATGCATAAATATCATCATTCTCCATTCAAAATATTGATTTAAACAAAACTATTCAAAAACCCTACACATGGGTATTATAGCTTTATAAATTTTTGCAATAAACAACTTGCCTTATGATCAGTAGGGTATGATTTCGCGGTTCTTGTTGATGATTGATGATCTTCATCCTTCAATCCTTCTTCCCCAACAAGTTGATGGTAGAAACCCCTTTGAATCCTTCCCAAATCTTCTTTTTGCTTTAGAAAGTGGTGCATCTCCTCTCTCTAATGGTATTGGTGTTGCCATAGGTGTTCTAACCCTAATTCCTCTATCATACGGCTGATATAAAACTCTAAATTTCGCAGGTCTCCTTACCCTCTTATGTTAAAAGACCAAAACGCCCCCGAACAGTCTCGGTTTAGTCCAAAATTGCCCCGGGACTCAACAAGTACTCTCGGGTATACTATTTTGACTAATTTGACCCTTCCGGACTCATTGGTGACCTCTAAATTATCATTTGAGTCACTTAAAAATTATTACTCGTTCTCACCCCAACACGGTCTACACGCGTTAAGTAACTATTTACCACTCGCACTAAGTAAATAAAAATGATGCAATATATACCGGTATCTATCTTCCGATTAATATACCATAATTACAATTTTAAATAAAACTCTTTAAATTACTACTCTTACGTAATTTAAATCAAGACGATATTTTCTTATTTAATTCTCCAATCTAATTAAATGGAATATTTGGAATATTCAGAAATACGGGGTATTACACATTAGTCTAAGAAAAATCAAAATCACATCCCCAAGATTCTTCAATTGGAAGGGGAGGTGGGGCAAGTGAAAGTGAAAAACCCATGAGATGAAGCATCTCAAAATAACATTCTCGTTCAAGAATCGGGTCAAAGTCCTCAAGACTTTCAACCGATTCTTGCGATAAATTTAATTGTTTGGGAATAGTAGGGAGTAAAGGAAAGGAAGGACCAACAACCTCAATACAATCGGAAGAATTAATAAGAGGTTGAAAATCGAAATTGCTAAAGCATGGCTCACTCTCAATTATTTCTTCAACAAAAAGGGGTGGAGATGAAACGCAAGTTTCAACCTCAACCCGATTTTGTGAAGAAATAATCTCATCGATCATGGCATAGGTTTTTTGAAACCAAGCTTGAGAACTTTCGGATCGGTCATTAATTTCCTTAATCATTAACACATAATCAAATGAACAAGAAGACATTTCATCTTCTTGTGCGGGTTGCTCATAGCTAATGGATTCCCCGCATTCCAAATTACCCTCACAAGGCGATGATGGATTACTTACATACGCTTGAATTTCACGCTCAATGCGCTCATCTTCAAGAATTTGTAGGCATTCTCTCATTGTTTTGGGAGTATAACTTGGAAAACAATTCTCATAACAATTAAGGTTATCTAAAGCGTAATAGCGAGACATTTCAAAATAAGCTATTCAACAAAAGCAACAAGCGCCAAAATTTCAATTTCTCGAAACAACCTAGCACAAGTCAAAAAGAAAGGGGAAAATAAAGAATACAAATATGAATGAAAGAAATACTACAAAATAGTAAAACAATTACTATCTAAAACACACTCCCCAGCAACGACGCCATTTTGATCGAGCGGTAAAAGTGTGTTCGTGTGAGGACACAATCGTTGTGTGTTTCGCCGTCACGATGCAAAAACCTAAGCTACTACTACACTTGCGAGGCAAGCACAGCGGTAAGTCGGGTATCGTAAGAAATCCACAGGGAGTGATTGAATTTTAGATGTTAATTTCTTTAAAACTTCCGGAATAAAAGTGTAAAATAAATAAATGAAAAGGTGATGGGTGGTTATGGTGGAAAAAGAAAAGAATAAGTTACGCTACACAAAAGTAAAGCGAGGATCGGGATCGCATCCTACCAAACGAATAGAAACAACTACTAATCAAGATTCCGTCTCGAAAGAAATTTAATCGAGCATTTACAATTAAGCATAAACATCACACAATAAGGAATTTAACCCAAAGTTACGAGATTACACATTTAACGGAAAATGGTCACACGCGGATTAAATTCGGATTATCACTATAAACACTAAAGTTGCGTGACAAATAAAGCTAAACGCATAAGTATCCAACTTTAATACACGCGGTTTCAATTAAATGCAATTTTACACAAAACCTAACTTTCGAGGTCCAAACCCGTAAATGGCGGAACGAAATCCCGGCCCTATTTATCTAGGGGCTAAGCATGAATAAACTAAATTAACACTACAAGTAAACTAATTACAACAAGAAATAAATTAATCTAGGCAAGAAAGTAGAGAAAGCAAGTAAATGAAAGCATAGAAATTAAGGAAAACAACTAAATTAATGTAATTAAAACTAAGGTACAACTTACAAAACAAAGAGTACAAGAGAGGAGTAGGGAAAATCTCCCAAGTTTACAAACCCTAAAATCTAAGACAAAATGAAGATATGAATATCCCTCTCAAAAATGAGAGAAGAGAGTATTTATACACAAAATATCCCATGGCAAACATGTAAATAAATAAGAAGAAACACAAATATCTGTAGGACCGAATCGATTTGGGGTGTCCGTATCGATTTGGTCAAAGGGAACTGATCACACTGGTCCAAAACGAATCGATTTGGGGTGTCCGAATCGATTTGGTACCTACTGGTATGAAATCTGCAGCTTTGTCTTGTTTTACGGAAAATGCCGCCATTTCTTCATTGTAGCTCGGAATTAGGCACGGTAAGAGGCTACGCGAAGATAACTCAGAGGACTACAACATCCAATAAGACATTAGGCCAAAAACCAAAATTATGAAATGACAGAGTGTGGATTTGAAGTAAAAACCATCATAAAAATCCCATAACTCTATCATTACAACTCGGAATCATTCACCGTCGGCGGCCACGCGAAAAGAAATCAAAGGGATTAAACTTTTGTGAAGAGCTAGGGATTCAAACCCGAATGCTAAAATTTCTAAAATGCCTCCGAAGCTGCAAAAGTAGACGAAACTTTTCCGAAAAGCGTCTGAACTTCATACTAAGCATCCAAATACCTACAAAAGCTCAATTAACCCATGCAAAGCATGTATATATAAAAATATGAGGTTGTCTGCTTAACGAGCATAAGTATAGGGATTAAGATACTCGAGTGGGCTAATAACGCGTAGGTTAATGGGTGAAATATGCAATATTTGCATCGTATCACTACACACAAATATAGGGTATAGACTTTGACGAGACATTCGTGAAAAGTCCCGATGACCCCAAATCTTACAAATTCTTATTTCAAAAGTAATTTCCTTATTAAAAATAGATGCGGAAGCATAAGATGGTTCACAAAACAACCAATTTTTAATTTACTTTTTCAAATTAAAATTATACCAAGTGAAATTAAATTCATACACACACTTATGTTAATTTCACTTATACATAATTAATTAACCCAAGACCTAGAAAATTTTCCTAAGCCATATTTCTCAATATTAGCAAATTAGGCCAAACCAATTTTAACAAGTTATATTAAAGACTTGAATTAACTAAACATTGCCCAATATTTAATTTAGCACCAAATTAAACATGTAGTGATTAAAACCAAAATTTATCTTGAATTACCTAAGAATGCGTTCTAGGTGAGTTTGCATAAGATAAAATAAACAATGAAACCACTACGCCGTGATGTACAAGGAAAAACCCACAATGGGAAAAAACCTCGGACGACCCTAGCCTCAAATCCACTAAGTACGGAATTTACAAATACAAGAAGGATGACTTACAACACTCGACTCGATCCCTTTCAAGACTCGACGCATCTTCTTGTATCAACCTATCCCTAGGGAATAACAACGGAGCTCTGCCGCGGTCTCGAAATCCACCGATCGGACTTTATATAGCCACCGTCACCCGAACAAGGAGCCTTTCTCCAAGTGGGTAAATCAACACAAACTTCTTCTTCTTTGTGGGATTTAGAAGCAAACCCAAACGTCTCTTCAAACGGTAGAGATGAAAACTCGGTGCCAAAACTCCAAGCAATGTATATATATATATGGAAGTTTGGATAAATAATATGGGTGAAAGCTAAAGTGTAAATGAATTTT
Source organism: Sambucus nigra (assembly GCA_949130495.1). Lineage (NCBI taxonomy): Eukaryota > Viridiplantae > Streptophyta > Magnoliopsida > Dipsacales > Adoxaceae > Sambucus > Sambucus nigra. Next base: position 160,763,362 of record OX422211.1, on the reverse strand, counting down.
TTCTTTGAAAAATAAACACTTTAAAACATGAACTTTTTCTCTTTCTCTTTTGCTCTCAAACTCTCTCTTGGAGATAGATGTGAATGAAAAAGTTAACTTTCCAAAGTTGATTCCCGCACTTAGATAATCAGTCAAAAGTTAGTGGGGAAAGATAATGGGAAAGTGGGTGAAAACTGTCAAAAACTGCTATTTAACTGTTCCCGCCAAATCTCGTTCCAACGAGATTTTTCATTCGAACGAAGTCTCGTTCGAACATCCTTCTAACGACATTCTAACGAAGTTCTAGTGTCTTTAAAAAATGAACTCATTACAAATCTCATTTGAAATCTCGTTCGAACATCCATCTTGTTCGAATGACATTTCGAACGAAGTTACAGAGGCCAAACTAGGAACTTGTTAGCAAACTCGTTCGAACGACATTTGGTTCGAATGAAAAACTCGTTCGAACGACATATCGAACGAACTTCCAGAAAGTTGGAAATTTTTATTTTTAGCCCAGAAACTTTATAAACTTTATTTAAAGTTTTAATTAAATCTTTCTGAAAATAAACAACAGTTTTAATTAAACATACACCCATTATACTGTTCCAATCTCCTATATATATATATGTAATGCATTCATACCTTGGGAGCATGGAACCATGTTGATGACATAGAAAAGAGGCACTTTAAACTCGGCAATATGATGAAGCTTTACACTCTTGGCCGCTACGTCTTCAACAAACACGTCATAGGCTTGAAGGATGATCAATTAACTTTATCCTATGACTCTAACATTTTTTTCCGGAATTGAGTCAAAACTACAAAGGACTCAATTAGAAATTTGTGTCCTTACAAATCTCCCCCTTTGGCTTTTCTGAGATAAAAACCAACAAAAATCATAAAGGGACGTCAACCTCTACTAGACTGACAAAAAGTCCCACCCAAAATAAAATTACAAGGCTTGACACAAACAACCCAAGGATCTCAATCTTTTTCGGTGAAAGTTGGCACTATATAAAAGAATTCCTGCAGACTTAAGAAAACACATTAAACGCATAGGGAATATCAAACTAATAAATGCAAGTAAGATAATTACTCCCCCAAAATTAATTCTCCCCTTTATCAAACAAATGACCTAATTAGAAAGATGTCTCCCCCAAGATAAATCTCCCCCTAACTAAGATACGATTATAATAGGAATAGATACCACTCCCCTTATCATTCTCCCCCCTTTTGTTCAAGAATAGACAAAGGTTAAGAATTCAAACATTAACTTATCTCCCCCAAATAAAGCATATACACTCTCTAAACTAAGCAAGGGGTAAATAGAATGGGATAACAAGCTAAAACATGTAATTGTGCATAAAGTGATGAGAACGTTAAAGCACATGGGCAAGAAAATCCTAACTAATCCAACACATAAGAATGTATACCAACTAAGATGCAAGAAATAGATACCAATATGATACATAAGTGTTAAGCATGTGATATCAACAAAGAATGCAATACGATGAATACCAATTATGTATTAAGGCATATATGGACTAGAAAGCAAGGCAAAGAATAAACAAAAATATTAAATATATGTATACATAATATATACCTAATAGACTCAAGTACACATATATAGATATAAACACTCAAATGAAACAAAATAAGATAATCTTTTCACCCTCGTATGGCCAAAATGTGTCATATGGAAACGAAAGTGTTGGGGTGTGAACTAGTAACAATTAAATTTAGACCCAATCACTTAAAACATGTTCACGGAGTTCCCAATTGATTGCAAACTTCATCACATTTGAATATAACCTCATGTGACAATATAAATTGAACTCAATGAACAAATATACACAATGCATACAAACCTAATATGTTGATGATTCTACAGACCAATAGAGTCATGACATTGAAAATGCAACTAGGATAAACGAACATTGTGCAAACCATTGATATACCATCAAATATCCCTCAATAAGAATTTATTAATTTTGAATGAATATATCAGTCAAACATAGGCCTTGACAATTATTTTTCTTTTAATGGCATATTTTCTTTTAGGCCTTGGACCACGTATTTCTTTTAGGTTCAAACAAACGGTGGCTTACTATTCGCAAAGGATAATAAATCCTTTCGGATCCCTTCCCCGTGCACATTTATACATATTATTATTATTATTATTATTATTATTATTAGTATTATTATTATTATTATTATTATTATTATTATTATTATTATTATTTTATATCTCACCAATCTCACGTGCAACGGATTTTGACATGCACTAGTCCTCCTAGGTCACAAATATGTAGATGACAAGATTGGTAAGAGAACACCTCACAATGCTCAAATATACATATGAAGTCAAAATTTCAAATGAGCTCGTGCATGTGTGAATAGAGGCATATAAAAATAGAATCCATTTAATCAACACAAAATCCAACTACTCCATAGAGGCATGGTAAAGAACATTATAATGATTGACAATCTTAACCAAAAGTTCTAGCCACATGGGAGCGTATAAGATGGGATTCAATCACAAGTATATGCCTCATAAAGTGTGTCAAACTAAAATACACACAAAATAAAAAATCTTTTTGAGTTTTTCAAATTTTTAACCAAAAATAAAAAATATATACTCAAAAGACACACAAAAATCATTTGCATTTTTCATTAATCCTAAATTACTAAAAGGTGAAACAAAAATGATAAACAAAAATCTTTTTGTTTTTTTTTTTCATTTAAAGCAAACAAAAATAAATTTAAATATAATACAAAAGATAAACAAGAATCATAATTCTTGCATGTGATAAAGTATGGAGCATAGACTAGAAAATGATTAAACAAGAATACATTTAGCATGTGAATATAGCATGAAATACGAAAGCTAAAGTATGAAAATAAAACTAACACATTCAACCTTTAGATTTTGCAAGGAAGGAAGCATGCAAAAGTAAATGGGAATAAAATACCCTATCTTGTAAAGCTACCAAGTCGGATCTCCTAACCCAAACTAATCAAGTGTGACTATCTCGGGGTGTAGGATTCTTGTCTGCCTTGGTTTCCTTATGTTGGGATTTTCTAGAAAATCTTTTAAGATCAAAATAAAATTTCTTAAGATGACCTTTTCGACCACAATGTGAACACTTGAACTCACGGCGAAAAGATTTACCTAAGGAGTGATCTCTAAAGGTTTTCCTAGGCGATTCTCCTAAAACATTGGATTTGGCTTTATGATTTGATTCATTACAAGTATCAAAACCTAAACCACACGTGCCATTTTTAATTTGGAATGTTCCTAATATTTTATCTAATTTTTTCGAACGACACTCCAAATCAAATTTTGACTTTAGTAGAGTCTTTTAATTTATTTTCTAATTCTAAAATTTTAGACTCTAACAAAACATTTTTCTCTTCAAACTTGAGAAGCTCCTTTTCCAAGGATTCCATTAAACCTCTAAGGATATCTCTCTCGCCTTCTATATATTATAGTTTCTCTCGAAGCTATCTTTCTCGTGTCCTAAGGTCTTCAACCAACACACTATTATCAACGACCTTGACACGTTCTCTCAAACTAGTTTCTAACTTCAAATTATCTCTTTTTAATTTAATTGATTCTTCATATAATTCTTGAAAAGTATTTTGAAGTTCACTCACATTAACCTCTTCTTCATTTTCACTCTCTCTTTCTTCTTCACTCTAACTATCATCGTAAATAAGGTAATTATAAACTATAACCTTGGAAGTGTCATGTGATAAATTTTCATCTATAGATGAGTTCTCACTATAACTCACATGGCTACCCATAAAAGCCACAAAATTTGGCTTAGTGGGGGAATCGGGTCCCTTTTCCTTATCACTATCACTAAGAGTCGCATTATATGAAATGGGTCGCTTACCCTCTCTCCTTAGTTTAGTGGGGCACTCAAAAGCCCTATGGACATGACCCTCACAACCAAAACACCTATTTGACTCGGCCCTATTTAAATTTTCATTAATAGTTTTAGGGATCCTCTCGGCTTTGTCATGCTTAGAAGTTTCAAATTTCTTAAAGTCATTTTTAAATTTATCTTTGTTAATTTTAAGAAACTTTCAAAATTTCCTAGCAAACATGGTCATATCTTTCGAGTCACTATCACTCTCACTCTCTACTACTTGCTTTTCCTCTTTCTGGGCTTTTAAAGCAACGCCCTTTTCAATTTTCTTTTCAGTTTTAGAGGAAAACATGTCCAGTTCATAGGTTTGTAAATCACCTACAAGCTCTTCTAATTTTGTAGAGGCTAAAGTTGGTAAAGAATTTAACACGGTCACTTTTGGAATGAATCTATCGGGAAGGGACCTTAAAATTTTCTTTACTACTCGGTTGTCGGGTATTTTCTCTCCCAAGTTAAAACATGAATTAATAATATCTGAAAGCCTAGCATAGAATTCATCAAAAGTTTCTTTTTCGTTCATTTTGATGGTTTCAAATTGAGTGGTGATGTTTTGGAGTTTCGAAGCTTTAACAACACTTGTACCTTCATGAGTGAGTTACAAAATATCCCACGCTTCTCTAGCGGTCTCACACATCATAATGCGTCAGAATTCTTCCGGTGTGATAGCACTAAACAAGGCATTTATACCACGAGAATTAAAGTTTGAAAGTTTAAACTCATTCTCACTCCATCTATCGGCCGATTTTGGAACACATTCATTATCTAATAAATGAGTTAGTGGATACCACCCGTTAACTACCGATAACCAAACCCTCTCGTTGATAGATTTAAGTGCCGATTTCATTCGCGCTTTCCATTACGCGTAATTAGAACCATCGAAAATAGGAAATTTTGAAAATGGAAAAAATTTCATTTTAGCCAAAATATTTTAAAAGATCTTAACGAAATAATTTATCGCTTTGGCTCTGATACCAATTTGAAAAGTCCCGACGGCCTCCAATTTTTAAAATTCTTACTTCAAATGTAATTTCCTTGTTAAATATAGATGCGGAAGCATAAGATATTTCACAAAAACACCAAATTTTAATTTACTTTTTCAAATTAAAATTATAACAAGTGAAATTAAATTCAAACACACACTTATGTTAATTTCACTTATACATAATCAATTAACCCAAGTCCTAGAAAATTTTCCTAAGTCATATTTCTCAATATTAGCAAATTAGGCCAAACCAATTTTAACAAGTTAAATTAATGACTTGAATTAGATTAACTAAACATTACCCAATATTTAGCACCAAATTAAGCATGTAGTGATTAAAACCAAATTTCATATTGAATTACCTAATCATGTGTTCTAGGTGAGTTTGCAGAAGTTAAAATAAACAATGAAACCATTACGCCGCGATGTACGAGGAAAAATCCACAATGGAAAAAAAACCTCGGACGTCCCTAACCTTAAATCCACTAAGCACGGAATTTACAAATACAAGCAACCTGACTTACAACACTCGACTCGATCCCTCTCAAGCCCCGACGCGTCTTCTTGTATCAAACTCTGCCTAGCAAATAACCACGGAGCTCCACCGCGGTCTCGGAATCCACCGATCGAACTTTATATAGTCACCGTCACCCGAACAAGGAGCCTTTCTCCAAGTGGGTAAATCAACGCAAACCTCTTCTTCTTTGTGGGATTTAGAAGCAAACCCAAATGTCTCTTCAAACGGTAGAGATGAAAAACCAGTGGAAAAAATACAAGCAATGTATGTGTGTGTGTATATATATATATATATATATATATATATATATATATATATATATATATATATATATATATGGAATATTGGATAAACAATATGGGTTAAAACTAAAGTGTAAATGAATTTTTTCTTTGAAAAATAACACTTTAAAACATGAACTTTTTCTCTTTATCTTTTGATCTCAAACTCTCTCTTGGAGATAGATGTGAATGAAAAAGTTAACTTTCCAAAGTTTATTCCCGTACTTAGATAATCAGTCAAAAGTTAGTGGGGAAAGATAATGGGAAAGTGGGTGAAAACTGTTAAAAACTGCCATTAAACTATTCCCACAAAATCTCGTTCCAACGAGATTTGTCGTTCGAATGAAGTTTCATTCGAACAGCCTTCTAACGACATTCTAACATAGTTCCAGTGTCTTTAAAAAATGAACTCATTAGAAATCTCGTTGGAAATATCGTTCGAACATCCATCTCGTTCGAATGACATTTCGAATGAAGTTACAGAGCGCAAACTGGGAACTCGTTGGTAAACTCGTTCGAACGACATTTGGTTCGAATGAAAAACTTGTTCGAACGACATATCGAACGAACTTCCAGAAAGTTGGAAATTTTCATTTTTAGCGCTGAAAGTTTCTAAACTTTATTTAAAGTTTTATTTAAATCTTTCTGAAAATAAACAACAGTTTTAATTAAACCTACACCCATTATACTGTTCCAAGCTCCTATATATATATGTAATGCATTCATACCTTGGGAGAATGGAACTATGTTGATGACGTAAAAATGAGGCACTTTAAACTCGTCAATATGATGAAGCTTTTTACTCTTGGCTGCTACGTCTTCAACAAACACGTCATAGGCTTGAAGGATGATCAATTAACTCTATCCTATGACTCAAACATTTTTGTCCAAAATTGAGCCAAAACTACAAAGGACTCAATTAGAAATTTGTGTCCTTACAATTCGCACTTGTTACGAGGCTTGAGTCCGACTTCTTAATATTGGCCATCGCATGTCATCTGCGCTTCAAGTTATATCAGATGGATGTCAAGAGTGCCTTTCTGAATGGCATTCTAAAGGAAGAGGTTTACGTGGAACAACCAAAAGGGTGTGAAGACCCTAAGCACCCTAATCACGTCTACTATATGAGTAAATCCTTGTATGGTTTCAAGCAAGCACCTCGTGCTTGGTACAAGAGGCTTACTTCCTATCTCTTAGTTCGTGGCTTGAAGAGAGGGGAGGTTGATATGACATTATTTGTCAAGAGAGTTAACGATGCTATTTTGGTTGCCCAGGTCTATGTGGACGACATAGTCTTTGGATCCACGTGCTCCCAGCATGCTTAACACTTTGAGGAGGAGATAAAAAGTGATTTTGAGATGATCATTGTTGGTGATCTTAATTTCTTCCTTGGTCTCCAGGTTCTTCAGCTTTAGGATGAGATGCTCATCTCCCAATCCAAGTATGCTAGAGACCTTGTGAAGAAATTTGGTCTAGACTCCGCTAAGCATGCACGTACACTGCTGGGTACCTCAACTTAGTTTAGCAAGGACACTCTAGGAAATAAAGTAGAGAAAACCATGTATTGGAGTATTATAGGTAGTCTTCTTTACTTGACTACAAGTCATCCCGACATAGCCTTTAGTGCTGGAGTCTGTGCGCGATATCAGGCATCCTCGAAAGAGTCACACTTACTTGCTCTTAAACGTATTATCAAATACGTGAGTGGGACTCTCTCACTTTCCATTTGGTATTCCTTTGACATCGGTAATCGTTTATCTACCTATTTGGATGCCGATTGGACCGGGGATGCAAATGGATGTAGGAGCATTTCTAGTGGATGTTTCTTCTTTGGTTCTGCTCTTGTCTCTTGGTTGAGCATAAAGCACAACTCCATCTCTTTGTCCACTGTAGGGGCTGAGTACATAGCTTTCGGGAGTTATTGCACGAAACTTTTGTGGATGAAGCAGATGTTGAAGGATTATGGGAAATCACAGAACACCAAGATAATTTCATGTGATAACATGAGCACGATATACATATCCAGTAATCCAGTCCAGCATTCGCGCAAAAAAAACATTAAGATATGCGATCACTTTATCTGTGAGCTTGTAGAGGAAAAGTATGTATCCTTGAGTTTTGTATCTACCGACCTCCAGTTAGTCGATATCTTCACGAATCCTTTAGATTCCCTTAGATTTGAGAGTCTTAGAAGTCTTTAGGAATTTGCACAGTTGACTGAGGGATGGTCACCATGTATAGAGTAGGATGCATTTTTCATGTTCATATCATTTGATTCCTATCTCTAGATTGTATCATTTGTATCATTATTTGTTTGATTTTTATTTTTTTGAAAAGTTTGAAAAAAAATCCAAAAAGATTTTATTAAATTTTTTTTTAGAAAAAGTCAAAAAGATTTTCTTTTTATATAAATTTTTGAAAAACACAAAAAGAGTTTTGTATTTTGTTTACATCGTTTATGGATGAACATTTAAGATAACCATAGTCAAAAATTCATTCCATATTCCAAGTGACTGTTTGATAGTGATTTGAGATGCTACATCATTTCATGCATGTGCTTTACATTGTTTAGACTCTTTGAGACGTGATTAGTGATATCTTCTATATGTTTGGATTCTTATCTCCTTTATTTCACACATACACGGTATTATTTGAGTATTGTGTTTATCTATCACATATTGGCTTGAGTGTTTCCATCTCAATTCTGTCTATACAACGACCAAAATGCGATAAAACTTGAAAAGATAGTAGTTCATGTAAAAACCGTTTATCGTGAGGATTTAATTGCAACAAAATATGATGAATGAATCACGAGAAAGGTTTGCGAGAGTTCAAAAATAACTCGTCAAGAGATCCACCGTTTGAAAAAGAGCCCGCAAAAATTAAATGGTAATAAAAAGAAAAATATGCCAAATCAAATGGGCCAATAGGTTTTAGTTTCATGACCTCAAAAGAAAAATATAATGTATAATTATTTAGGAGGGAGTTTGGATGGAAAGAAATGAAAAACGGGATTGAAAATTCATGAAAAAGAATTTCAAACGTTTTGGACGTTATTTGTGTGAAAATCACTTTGAGCTTTGATTTGTTGATTTGATTGAGTCAATTTCTTTTAATTCCAAAATTTTTACACCTAAGGATGATATTAAGTACATTCGTTAGAAATATCCAAAATTCATCGTGCACATCTATGATGTTTGTATGCATTGATTTTTCTATCGAATTTGTTCACACCCCATCATTTTGCTACCATTGACTTGATTGTTTTAGTGTTCTTTCATGGTGTTATTTTTGTTTACTTTGAAAAATTTTGAAAAATTCAAAAAGGGAGTTTATTACCTTGTGACATTCTCCATTTGCATTGTTCTTCATATCTGTATATTTGGGGACATCAGAAAAAAGGGGAGAATGAATTATGGGGGAGATTTTTTTTTTGTTTTCATAATGATTTGCTTGAACATAATTGATATTTATTTTTGCTTATAATTATATTTCAAACTGTTGTGCATCTCGGGTATTTGCTTCTTGTTCAAGTGTGCATGTATCAAAATTGAGAATCATTTTTGCACACCTTGACGATGACAAAGAAAGATTGAAGAGTTGAACATTTGAAGATGATCAAATTTTGTGAAAACTCACATTTAGTATTTTCAGTTTTCGTGTTTAATGGGGATATATAATTTTATATAATTTGGTTTTATTTTGGGCAACATAATTCGTATTTTTTATGTACGTACCGGCATAGACATACGGGGAGATTTGTAAGGACATGATTTATAAATGTCTGGGGCAGAATCTAAGAATTTTCTAAGTGTCCTAGATCACAATTTCATATGTCTGATATCGCTACATTTGGCACATCTCCACAATCATCCACGATGGCCTTGATCCAAATCCGTGCACCCATCATCTTTGTAGGTGCATCATGACTCAAGCATCATGATCTTCAACCGTTCCCACTACTCCACGTATTTAGGGTAAAATAATTTTAATTAGAGTTTTTATTATTTGCATAAATAGTTAGGAATATTTTTATATAAATTTTGAAGTCTGGAAAATGTTTATCACGTAATATCTTTCTGTAAAAAGAAGAGACGATTTTAGACATGTCATTAATATTATTCAAACGACACCGTATGTCATTCGAATGAGAGCTCATTTTATTCAAACAACATCATATGTCTCTCGAACGACCCACCGACTCAAATTGCATATTTAAACAGTGTACATTCTACACGTTTTCCCAAGTTTGCACACCTTCGTTTTCTACATAACGGTAGCAGTTTTCAGACTTCATTTTTTAAGGTTTTCATACCCTTTTTGATTCACAAATAATTCCCAATACTTTATGTGAATCCTCTAAACCCCAAAGAATATTGTTTTACTCATTTGGAGTACACTTGTGGAGAAGAAGATGCTTTTCCATTGCAGACCACTTGGAGTTCTTGCGGGACCTCTTACCAACAACATCGAACCGACGCCTACATATTTCATATGTCACTTGTATTTTCATTGTGATTCGTATAAACCGATATTTAGAATTTGTAGCGGAAATAAGATGGTTTTACCCCTGAGGGGGATTTTTCCTTATTTTTGATTGTCTTGCATGCTTAGATTATTTCATTAGTCAATCTCATTTGTTTGCAAGAATTTGGACTTATTGGGACTGAAATGGGAATTTAATTAAATTAGTTTAACTTTGATTGCTGGCGCACTCTCAGTTGGAGATATTAGAGAATATATGTGAGTATAACATACTCGAAGATGAGTATAAAATACCTTCTATTTTTTCTTGAGGTTTGTTTTAAAGTTGATGTTTCGTTATTGTTTTTGGTAGAAACAACTTGAAAAATGTTATAGTAAAACATGTATAACTTTCTCTAGAGAATTCATAATTTTATTCCATAAATTGTGTTAAAAACCAAATGAATAGGATGTTACGAAAATGTGAAGTATCATATTGAATTCCTTTTCAGTTAATTCAGATTGACCAACTGATGTGATATGTTACTGGTTTTAATGTTATTTAGTGTATTCAAATACTAATGATGTTGAATTGATCGGTGGAGAAGCGGTTGATACTACCATACAAAGCAAGTAGATTTTGGTATTAATTTTATTACCTATTTAAGGTGAGTGACATGCCCTATGAAATATAGATGCTTATATTTTCATATGGAAATGTATAGCTTAAATACATGTGTGGTGATACTTGTGTAATGATGTGGTATTTATGTGACATATGCATATGATCAAAAAGTGTTAAGTGAAATTATCTAATGTTATGGACTTTCCTGGGTCCTTTATCTAATGTTAAGGACCGTGGTAGGTCCTACGGGATGTGATGGTCTCGTTAATCCAACCTAAAGGTTTGTGTACTCGGGCCTAATAATGGGATGTGGTGGTCCCTATTAACTGTGGTGGGTCCAGACTTGTGAGAGTTTCACAATTCCTGCTTGGGTTATAAGTCCTAATTTATTATATGTCCAATTTCAGTCCCAATACCTATTCACAATTCCTATTCACAATTCCTGTTTGCAAACACCTAAAGGTTTAAAACGCCTAAACGAGCCCATATACTTCTCGAAATACATCTTAATTACTTTATCCCAAAATTATATTTATAAGCGAGTCATACATCATACATTAATTACTTACTACACATGCAATTATTTTTCCACTTTAATTATTAGCATATAGTTAACCACACATGGTTACGACATAACAAAAAATTACTGGTTCACAATTAATAAATTAAATTGACCGATTTAATTCAATTTTCACGAATTTTTATTTTATTCCAAAAATATAGTTTTATTCATTCTGGAAAAATACGGGGTATTACATTCTTCCCCCCTTACAATGGAATTCCATCCTCGGACTTCACTGAAATGTAACATTTCATTTTAACCTACACAATTATCATAAGTTTTATACCCAATTAATTTGTACTCGTATCTCACCGATATGAAATAGAAGGCTCATCTACGCCAATAAGAATATTACTAGGGTGTCCATGGATCACATAGTACATGTACACACACACGCACAAACATCAAATATGGATGACACCTATACATCCAACCTTAACCATACATACCATGTATATCTATAAATCAAAGCATATTCAAATAACCTACTAACTGTGACTTAATTAGTATAGAGATTATCTCACTCATTACACTAGTGGTGTAAACAGTACTGAGTGCTTTTATCAATGCACTCCTCAACTTTATTAGCCTTAACTCATATAATATATCACTTCCCGATGCATTATATTTTCACACATGTGAAATGTAGTAACAAAACATCCTAGAACCTAACATCTCTCAGCTCCCGACCTTAGCCAATTTTATGCGTTTGATGTCTCTCAAGCGAAATCCAAACAAGGAACCCTCCTAATACACTATTGCGTAACTTCGTTAGTTATTAAGATTCGCCAGTCTAGGACTTTAAGAAAAAGAGGAAAATATTTTACGCTAATCAAATAGATTTTAACTTGTGCCAATTTCAACAAAACGCTCATCACTTCCAAGGGATAGAATAAATCCCGATAAACTTATCGATTCAGTAATGCAAAGAACATCATGTTCATTTTTACTCATACAATTAGACATACTTTGTTCATTATTAAGTCTAGTAGAGTTCTTAATTACTTCTAAGCTTCCAAAGACCCACCAATTCCCATAAGGGATACTACTGCCCATTTTTTGATGACATCGTCATTATTATAACACTATTTGTGACCATACATATCTGTATGTAACCTAGACTACCACTAGTACCCAATCCCAAATTACCAAACACCTTTTACCATATAAATGCTTCTCGTTTTGAATATCCCTTTTAAGGGAAATAAATTCGTCTTTGGATAACTATTGCGTTTATTCCCCCTTTAATGTATGCCGTCATTAACATCTAGTCTATGTTCACAATACTAAGTTGGACATTCATTGCATCCCTACTTTGAGGAATATGTTAGTAACCCATCCTGAAATCTTCACATTGTTGTGCCTCTTATCGATAAGGAAACTCTTCACAATTTATGAGAATCTCGCATCTATAATCCCAGTGCCCGTATAAACTCTCACTATATAGGGTTTATAACTCCTTCAAACCATTATTGGTCCTAAGATACTATCTCCAGATTTTATATTTGGACATCTGATGGTCCGTAAACTTTATCCACCGTTCGTGCATATAAGAAACACCTGGGTATGAAGCACAATTCACGCCATCCTTAATAAAATTTCTTAGTTGTCACCCCTTATATTTCCAAAACTACATAGTGACCCTGTCTGTAGGCCCAAGCTTACACACTTGATTTTAATCGAAATCATGAATGATGTAATAATACAATAAATCTTGCTCAATCTGAGCACATCATAAATTTAATGCTCTCTACTCGAATTTTGTCCGTTTCCAAATTCCCTCCTCAAAATTCTCTCAATTGTATCATTATATAGTTCCCTCTAAACTGTATAAAAGTCATCATGTCAATTCGAAGTTTTCATTGCCACCCATATTACCATATAATTACTTCTCGTCACTCATATCTTTAATTCAAAAATAAATTCGTCGGCGGCTAACCATATCACGTAGCCACCCCATAATTTATACCTCCATCAACATATATCCCGTATCAATACTTCACACTCAAAAAACACCTCCAACAGGAAACTTCATATCGTAAGACAAGAATCAATTTTTATCATCACATTCACTATGAAAATATGCTGTAGGGCATCACAACTGCCCAAGAATAACTACCGGAACCCATAATAAGTTTACGAAACCCATAAACCATTATGCCCTCTCCCAATATTGAAATAAATAATGACAACTTAGGGTACACTCACATACACACCATTATCCAATATCTACAGGAGAATATACACATAATCTACCCATACATGATAAATCGCATAGCCACTTCCATGAGGAATGAGGTCTCTCGGCACCAACACCAAATCCTAGTGGACACCAACCCATAATCCACGTGGTTGCATCAACAGTCAAGTCACATATAAAGAGAACTCTCAGCAAGACCATCATGGCCCAACAAGATACATCACCAAAAAATGCATATATATCATGAACATTATACTTCATTATATCTATAATCCGAGAACTTGTCAATAGCCAACCTAAAATAATCACATCATTGCACCCACTCTCAACCAGACGTTATTTCCCTAATCATACCAAACACATATCTAACCCCAACGTTTTATTGAAATATCCACCATATAAAATCTATAAAACCTCAATCAAACCATCTTTGGTTCTACTCTACTATACCTAGAATTCGCATTCGGGAAACTAGCAAACATGTTACCACACATCGCATGTCCTGACATTGAAATCTCAATTCACCTTTGGAGTCCTCCCTCTCATCTCTACTCGCCATTTCGTAACATCATCTTCTATTTTCTCCTAATCGTCTTTAATAATGGTACTCTCAATGCCTACTTCTCAATTAAAATCCTTAGTCGAAACATGCCCTTTCTTTGAGTTTCTTGGATCTTGCTTGTTCCTCAATCTTGTTTATAACTGATACACTAACAAAATACATGCCTATAATGCACGTGTAACTCCATCCTTATACACTTATCGAATCAGGGTCTCTCAACTAGATTCATCCAAAAAACCAATGCTCTCTTTTCCAATTTCCACCCACATATGTGTATTACAAATTATCTAACTAGTCTCCATCCCCTATTACGTGACCACACGATGAACCTACTACTAAGTCTAAACATTCTCATTTTATCATCATCGAGATCACAAGAGGTTCACCACATAAATGAGAATTGCTCATACCTAAATGTAACACCAATTTACCCTTTTATTAGAATTAATCCCCACTTAAATTTTTGTCAAATTCCATATATTTTTCTAAAACACAGTAACCTAATGCCTTCTTTCTTACGTGCACAAAAATATCATAAGGTCATTCTTCTAGAATAAATTTCCATCACAACCCATATTACCATAAGTAAAACCCAAAACTCCAATAAGATCCTTAACAACTAAAATCTCTTAATATTTCCAAAAATTGACTCAACATGAAAGACATTCGTTAACTTGTGCCCCCAAGAGTCTTTAAGTTGTAGACTTTACCTCTAAATAAGATAATTTTGCATAATAATTCTCACAGCTATAGTGAACACCCTTGTCTAACCACTTGCTCCACGCTTGACCACTAACTCATAACGGTCCTCATTCTCATGCGTTTCAAAGCTCAAATACTCCAGAAGTCTTGCTAACGCTCAAATGGTAGTGAAGAATATCGTCACATATGTCATTGTGACACCAGATTACAAAATCCTAGAATAGGCTCTAGACACATGAAAGAACGCTCAGCGGAAAACGAAACAGACACAACAAAAATCCTAAGGACACTAGAACCTAGATGCTCTAATGTATGATTGCACCAAATTTTACCAAATATATTACACCAAATTTTATATTCAATATTAGGTGATTTAATCTAAGTGTGGAATAGATAAATAATATAGCATAACACCAACGTGGATGAAGAAAAACCTACAATGGAAAAAAAAACTTGGACCGAAAGAATAACAAATGTACTATGGTAAAGTTTTACAACCAGAAGAAATAAACTTACAACCCTCACGACGCTATCACCTACTAGATACTCTTTTCCAGCATATCCTATATAGAGAGCGCCAATAACTGGAGTAGCTACACAACTGCGACATATTTGGATCAGTAGTCGATACCGTAAAGTCCTCTTGCTAAAAAATTCTTCATTTAAAGTTTCAAGTAAACTTTATTATCTAAAAGTTTAAAGAAAACTTTTGTTCCAATGGAACAAGTGGAAGCCACCAATGTGTATATCAATTTCCTAGGATGATTCCTAAAGGTTGAAGGAAGTGTATGAAGGTGTTTGGCGAAAAATTAAACTCATAAAGTTTTTTTGAGATGTAAAGAATATTTAAAGTTTCTTAAGGATAAATTTTACAAAGTGTTTTGTTCAAGTCTTCGAAGAAGTAATAAAACTTCAAAATACTTTAAATTCGAATGATAGAAATGAATATCTCAAAAATACAAAGAAAGTTTTTCTCTTTAGAAAATATTATGATAAAAGTTGAGGCAAAATATTTTGGAAAACCTTAAATTATTTGTGGTAATAAGAAAGGTTAAATAGCTGAATCAAACTTATGGACACAAATCTAAGAAGCCTTAATCCATTCTAGTCCAAATAAATAATTTTCTTCCCCAACACACTAAAAGATATGGAAGAAAAAAATAATCTTCATGTTTTACACTGCAATCTTAAGGCTAGATTAACTTTTTATGCTTGATCTGATACTGTCTTACTAGTGTCGCTGCAGCGAGACAATGCATGAATATGAAAAACCTCAAGCGATATGGGTCATGCCATGAAGTAGGGATTTTTGGAAGTGGACAAGTAGTACCGGTGAAAAGCTTTTACTACACCGAAGGAAACTACAGTTACGGTGAAACGACGACGAGGCAGGTAGTGCCATTTTCTAGAGATTCTGAACATGTATCATAAGACACCAGCGATAGGCTATCGCTACGATAAGACATTACGTCACTATGGTGATGTAAGTTGAACATTTGTCTAGAAAGTTTGAACAAGTTATTTCCTACAAATTGTTTAAAAAATATTTTGGCAAAATAGCCTAATTGTGTTTGTTGTTAACCAGGAACACTCATACTTTAAATACACACGTAAGAATGCAAATATTTTGTGAAAATTGTTTTTCTATAAGAAGAGTATATTGCATAGTTTATTTGTTCAAATTGTCCAATCCAATCGGACACGAGTTTTAACATATTTTACAATTTAACAAAGTCCATTTTGATTTATGTTAAACCATGGGTCTAATATATCATTTAAGACCATTATCTTATCTAATGTGGCATTTTCATGGATGTGGAATTGAATGATGCCGGGATGAAGTTGGCGAATTTCGTTAATGAAGATCTTTGGATCAGGTGGAAGGTAATGAAGATCAAAAAAAGATTATTGAGGAAGAGAGGGATATCCAAGATATCTAAAATCTAATAATATTGCATAAACAAGCCAAGATCACCACATATTTCTAGAAAAACAAGTTCTTAAAAACTCAAGAAGAACCAGTAGTGGAGTCCCTTAACAATTAAGTTCAAGAAGACTGTATTGAAGAAGGAGAATTTACCACTCCTTTCACTCCCAAAATTCTAAGC
Organism: Sambucus nigra; assembly: GCA_949130495.1. Classification (NCBI taxonomy): domain Eukaryota; kingdom Viridiplantae; phylum Streptophyta; class Magnoliopsida; order Dipsacales; family Adoxaceae; genus Sambucus; species Sambucus nigra. The sequence goes on along the minus strand of OX422211.1, from coordinate 160,746,442 downwards.
CAAGATCAATCTCCCTCTAAATCAGCTGAAAGAAGTTAAGACAATCAAGATAATTACAATACAAGTGTAGATGGAAGAATCAAAGGCAATAAAGCAGGAACAATTCATTTGGCAGATAATTATCCTATATTTAAAGGGGGATCCAAAAAAGATAAAAAATTAAATAAAAACCTTTTTAATCTTATCCCCCTTAAAGAACAATCTTCTCAAATTACTAGAAAGTTGAGGTCTGGTACAAAAATTATTCCTTCTTTAAAGTCTCAATGATTAATGTAATCATATGGAATATTAGAGGAATATCAAATAAAGGAGTTGTTAAGAGACTAAAGAGGTTAATTAGAATTCATTAAATGTCTATATTATTTTTTCTTGAGCCTAAGTAGAATGCAGAGAAGCTGGAGTCATATATTTTAAAGTTGGGATTTAGTTTTTCTTTCTCCAATTCAAATTGTAAAATATGGTGTTTTGTGCAAGATGGAATTAGCTGCTAGTTCATGTCATCGATGGATCAATGTTTAAATATGTCTATCAGAGTGGCGAATAGTTTTATTCTCTCCTCCTTTGTGTATGCTAAAAACACTAAAGTAGAGAGAAGGGAGTCGTGGAAATATCTTTCTCAATCTAGAACTAATTAACTTAGCTGATTAGAGGTGATTCTAATGTGGTTTCTTGTAGTAATGAAAAGGCTAGAGGTAATAGTATTGAGATGCGTTCTGTTTATGAGTTTTTAAAAATTATGGAAAAGCTTGAGATGGTTGATCTTCGTTTCATTGGTTATAATTTCACTTGGTTTAATAGAAGAGAGGGAGATGGTTGAATTTAGAGAAGACTTAATAGGATATTTGGCAATGAAGCTGCTTCTAATTTGGGTACTCTGAAGGCGAATCATCTTAATTGAAATCTCTCTAATCATTCCCTATGTTTCTTTCTCTTCAAGATCCTGTTATGAGTTCTCCTAAGGCATTTAAATTCTTTCATTGTTGGTGTGATAATCCTAATTTCTTGAAAGTGGTATCTGATTCTTGGTATTATGTTTCTCATGTAAATCCCTTACTCTCCATTTCTCTAAAACTCAAATCTCAAAGAAAAGTTCTATCTGCTTGGAGTAGACAAACCTTCGGGGATATATTTTAAGAGTCTAGATTAGTTGGTAAGCTGCGTTCCTGAGTGCCGCATCCTCTTACTTCTTTAAGCATATCCAAGTCTAAACCTCTCATCAACTCGCTTACAGGAGAGTTAAAATTAAGCACTATGTGTGTGGGTAAACCCAGTTTAGCTGGTATGATTGCTTCACTTCCAAAGGCTAGCATATAGGGAGATTCCTCAGTTGCTATTTGGGGTGCTGTACGATAAGACCATAACACATAATGTAGCTCGTTATTCCAACTGCCTTTTGCATTATCCCATCATTTCTTAATTCCGTTCAGCAGAGTTTTGTTTGTTACTTCAGTTTGTCATTTTCTTAGGGGATGACCTAGTGCAGAATGGATTTTCTAGACATTGGTTTGATGAAAATATGCTGTGAACTCCTCATTATCAAATTGGGTACCATTATCAGTAATAAAAGCACGTGGCAGACCATATCTGCAGATAATATTCTTCTAAATAAACTAGTAAACTCTTTCATATGACATGTCAATAAGAGGCTCTGCTTCAACCCACTTGGTAAAATAATCAACAGCGACTACTAAATATTTGAACCTCCCTTTGGTAGTTGGCAGAGGGTCGACCAAATTTATGCCCCACATGTCAAATGGACAAGGGGAAGTGAAGGGCATTAATAATGCCTGGTGATTTCTTCGAATGGCAGAGAAACGTTGGCACTTATCACACTTCTTAGAATAAGCTGTACAATTAGCTCTCATCATTGGCTAATAGTATCTTTGCATCGTTATCCTTTATAGGAGAGTCCGGACTGCTACACGAGCTCCACAAGAGCCTTCATGAATTTCTTCTATCAAATCATTAACTTCTGAAGGATGAACATATCTCTATAGAACTGCTATGATACCCCTTCTATACAAAACACCATTGTTCAGTACATACCGAGCAACTTTAAACTTCAGGCTCTTTGCTGCAAGGTGGTCAATTGGTACAACTCCTTCTTCGATATATGCCCTGATGGGTTCCATCCATGATGGTCCCATATCCAGGATGATAAATCTCATAATTAAATCTTCATCTATGGTACAGTCTGTCAGAATCTCAATAGGAATCGTTCTTCATAGCTCAATACGATAAGCTGAGGCTAACCTAGCTAGTGCTTCAACTCTCGTATTTTCTAATCTCAATATTTTAATCAATTGAATTGTAGCAAGAGTGGATACAATCTCCATAGCTTTGGAGTGATACCTTGACATCAAGTCTCCCTTCACTGCATATAAACCAAGAATCTGATTTACGATTAACTGTGAGTCACTAAACACAACAACTTGCTCTGCATTCGGTGTATTGGCTAAACTAAGGCCCATGATCATAGCTTCATATTCAGCTTCATTATTGGAATCTTTGAATAGGAAACGTAATGCATATTCCATATCCAATCCACCTGGGCTGTAAAGAATTATACCGGCTCTGCTGCCTGTGGCACACAAAGAGCCATCAGCAAATAAATTCCATATAGGGATTCCATTATCAAATTCTTGATCTGATAAAATTCCCTGATGGAATATTTGATGCTTCCTTTTATCATCTCCTAACAGTGGGTTATTGTCTGATGGTTCTTGTTGCTCGACGTTTGTTCCCTTCGTTGCCTCTGTTGATAGGAGTTAATCGGGGGTGGTATCCGATGATTCCCTAACATCCACAAGCTGCCCTGCATTAGACCCTTGTTGGTTAGCAATATCTGGTCAAGTAAATTTTGTAATGAAATCATCTATCGCCTGCCCTTTGAGTGCAATCCTTGGCTCATAAACAATATCATACTCTCCCAATTCGACCACCTAATACATCAGTCTTCTAGATTTTTCTGGCTTGTACAAGGTCTGTTTGATCGGCATATTAGTATACACCACTATGGTATGGGCCTGGAAATAAGGTTTAATCCTCCTACTTGCCCTTATCGATGCTAGGGCCAGCTTCTCCAATCTGGGGTATCTTACATCTGCTCCTCGAAAAGTCTTGCTAGTATAATACACACATTTTTGTACTCTATCTTTAACTCTTATCAATGCTGAACTGATCCCGCTCTTAGAGACAGCCAGATATAAGTATAATCTTTCTCCCATTATCGTCCTGAAAAGTAGAGGTGGCGTCCCCAAGTATTTATTCAGAGCTAGAAATGCCTGCTCACACTCGTCATTCCACTTAAAAGGTTTTATAAGGACCTTGAAGAATGGGAGACATTTATTCGTCGCTCTAGACATGAACCTATTAAGAGCTGCAATACACCTCGTAAGGCTTTGCCCTTGCTTCTTAGTGGTTGGAGATTTTAATTCTAACAAAGCCTTGATTTTATTCGGATTTTCTTTGATACCTCACTAATTCACAATATACCCGCGGAACATGCCTTATCGTACGCCAAAAATACACTTAGTCGAGTTTAGATTCATTTGATATTTCTCCAGTTGATCAAAAGTTTGTCTCGGATCAGCTATGTGGTCTGCGTCTTTCTTACTCTTCATCATCATATCATCGACATAAACCTCCATGTTATTGCCATTTGTTCTGCGAACACCTTATTCATCAATCGTTGGTACGTTGCACCTGCATTTTTTAGACCAAATGGCATAACATTATAACAGTATGTACACCTTAGGATTATAAAATAAGTACTTTCCCTGTCTTTTGGTTTCATCTTAATCTGGTTGTAGCCGGAATAAGCATCCATGAAGCTCAACAATTCATTCCCCGAAGTAGCATCAACCAGCTGATTAATTCGGGGCAAGGAAAAGTGGTCTTTTGGGCAAGCTTTGTTGAGGTCTGTGAAATCTACGTATATCCTCCATTTGTTATTCTTTTTTTTCACCATCACCACATTAGCTAGCCAATTAGGATATTTGACATCATCAATAAAGGAAGCCTTTTATAGCTTCTCGACCTCCTTCTAGATAGCTTGGTTCTTTTCTGGGCTAAATACCCTTCTTCCTTATTTCACTGGCTTGATGTCTTTATTAACATTTAGCTCATGGCACAAGAAGGTTGGATCTATCCCTGGCATATTGTCATGACTCCATGCAAAAGCTTGCTTTCTATGCCTTAAAAATGCCACTAACTCCTGCTTTATTGATCGGTCCAATGAGGCGCCAAATTGAGTTGTTCATTCTGGACGTTGGTCGTCCAGAATGATGTTCTTTGTGGTCTCCATAACCTGATCTTTCACAAGCTCAAACTCATCTTTGGGATCCAGGGACTCGATCTATGCATCTTCAGACTTCTCCACTTACTACGTGGTCTTTTTCTTAGCTTCCTCCCACTCTTCCTGCTCGGCAGATGAATAGTAGCCTTCCCGAGCTACTTTCTGGTCGCCCTTCATAACTCCAACTCTGAAATTAGTCAGAAACTTCAGGCATTGATGTACCGTGGATGTCATTGCCTAGAAATTTTTCAAGATTACACTCCCCATAATTATGTTTTAGGCTGATTTGACATTTTTATCCATTACGAAAAAGCATATTTTTTCTATTCTACAAGCAGGCCAGGTACCAATTAGCATATCCAACTTTATCGTCCCAAGTGGAAAGACTTTCTGGCTAGTGAAGCCAATGAGAGGCCTGTGATATGGCTCCAATTGGTCTAACTTCAAATTCAAGCTGTCAAAGCACGGGTAGAACATGATATCTGCAGAGCTACCATTATCTACCAATACTCATGAGATCACCACATCGTTCATCCTCATTTTGACAACCAAGGGATCATCATAAGGATATAAGACACATTTTTTACCTTCCTCAAGCGATCATCTTCAGTTAGATTTATGTACTGTATATAAGAACAAGCTTGGGCCTCATTGAGGTAAGATTTCCTTTCAGAAGTGTGATCCCCACCTCCTGTATCTCCACCTGTAATCACATTACATTCAAATGATTCAAAATGGATTGAAAATACCTCGCGTTCAGGTTGCTTTGGCCTTTTGGGAAGGTTAGGGTCATCTTTCGAATCATCTTTATGGTCCCTTTTCTTATCATCCTTTGCTCGGCGAGGAGACTGGAACCTTTGCCTTCTTTTTTCATTAACCTTTTCATCATTTTGACGATCAACGAACCTGCTCAATTTTCCTCGTAGAATAAGTTCTTCGATCTCATTCTGGATAGCTATACAACGCTTGGTCATATGGCCATGATCTCTATGGAACTGAAATATTTGGACTTATCCCTCTTATCCAGGGACGTCCTCATTTTCTTCGGCCAATTTAATTCCTCGATGTTCTTGATCTTCTCTAGAATATGGTTGATATCCACCTTTAAAGGAGTATAATTCCCATACTTCTTCAACTCCTCTAGTGTTTCCTTGCCTTTAGGCTACTTACTGCCTCTATTGTGCTTTTGGTCTTTCCTCTCAGTTTTAACTGCAGCTTTCATCTCTACTTTTGCATCAGTATTCTTCTTCGCATACATAGCCTCTTCGACGTTCATGATCTTAGCTGCCTTTGCCATCAATTCCACCATGGTCTTAGGGGGGATCTTTATCCAGTGTACTCATCAGAGCTGTGATGGAGGTCTTCTCCTCATAGTCAATTACCTTAAGTTTCTTGTTATTAAAATGAGTGATATAATCCCTGGTGCTCTCTCCTATTTTCTTCCTTACACTCAGTAGATGTGCTACTCTCTTTACCGACTTGGCTCTAAAATAGAAATTCCCTATGAAGAGCTCTGCCAGCTGATGGAATCTAGTAATCTGTCCCCGAGGAAGGTTGTTGTACCATATTTGGGCTGATCAGGTGATGGTTCTCAAAAATGCTCTGTACCTCATCTCATGAGGAACGACATAGATATCAATAGCGGCTTGGTACTTCTCTATATGAAGGATGGGATCAGTTTTTCTATCATACTTAGTCATTACTACATGAGCTTTAAATTTTGATAGTGTGGGAAAATTCACAATTGCCTTGACAAAGGGTGATCCCTTGACGAAAGTTCTTTGGAGAGGGTTCTTGGCCTTAGCCATTTCCCCTAACCTGTCCTCCAACCTTTGAAAGGAGATCTTCCATACGTTGTTCAGCCTTGAACCTATTTGTTCGAGTAATAGATTGCACTGAATTCTCCTATTGGGATCTTTCATTACGAGTTACTGGTCGTGATTGGGCAGAACCTTCTCGTAGATTGTTTGGTCATTGAGAATTTCTCGACACAATCCTAGTAGGGTTTTTATTCCTACTAGGGCCCAAATGGTCTAAGGGAGAAGCTCTGTTCAACCTATCTAGAGCGCATGTTCGTTCTAGGGATAGAGTAACATTTCGTTGAGAATCTGTAGCTCTTATAGAAGAGGTTTGGCTAGGCGATAGGAGGGATCATTGGTTACCTTAGTATGATGATACCTAATGCGTCGGGATTGAGAAACATCTGGAAATAGCGCACGTCTGGTTCTTGAAGACGTCAAATGGGTGGGTCTCTAGATGATTTGTTGGCCTGACTGGGAAGGTGCACCATTACGAACGGTCTGAATGAGTTGACACATGGTCTTTTGCATATTTGTTTGCCCCTAGTCTAAATTGGCTACCATGCCAGTGAGATCTTGAAGAGTTAGGGGAGCAGATGGATTAGGGGGAACTCAGTCATTGTTCCTGTTACTGGATTCTGGGATTTTAGCCATTTGCGATGAATATGTTAGTAAAAATGCTACGTATAGTCGTTCCCAGAGACGATGCCAATCTGTTCATGTAAAAAACTAGATTTGATCTAATTGATTAATCACAGATAAATATGAAATAAAAAATAAGACAAAGGATTTTTAAAGTGGTTCAGCCTTATGAAAAAGGCCTACGTACACTATTTTTTATTACTGGATGTCTTTGCTTTAATCTCGATCATAATTTTTAATGATCAATTACCCCGTTATTGAGGGTGTTACAATGTATTTATAGCCTTGGGGTTGTCAATACGAATAAACGACATGTCATTATTTAATAGACATATACATATGTACAATAAGAATGCTCATTAAATTAAATGTTCATTGATTGTGTACTTGTCGCTTCATCTTCCTGACTAGATGCTATGCACATTGAGTAGCTCGGCACGCTAAGTAGTTTGGGATGATGAGTTGCTCGGTATGCTAGTAGCTCAGAGGCTAAGTAGCTCGATATCTTAATATCTCGGAGTGTATAAGTATTTGCAATGTAAGATGACACATGTCTTCATTTAATTGGTCCACGTCAGCTGACTAATTTTCGTATCAATAATGATGTACCAGGATATTATAGCATAGTATACTCACACTGCAGCTCAGCTTAGGGGTGCAGTGTTAGTATATATATAATAGAGTGATATATGTATACATGTGATTTTATTCTACTGTGTGGGTTTAGTAGAAGAGAAATATAGTGATATTAAAAATAACTATATTATGGGGAGAAATAAACAAATACAAAGAAATTCGTAATGGGATAAAAGACGTGGAAATTCGATAACATATTATATGGGTAATACGGGTGGGTACATTGCGTTTTTATGTGTAAGGAGATTTGTTATGGCTAGTAAGGTGGGGTAGCTTAACTAGGAAAGGTAGAAAGGCAAGCATTAAGTGTGCACATTAGGTGGGGGGTGAGCTATGTCTCAAGAGAGTGCGACACTAGCTTAAATATGAAAAGTGTGCATGCATATTTAATTATTGCAATTTAACTGCTTGCTAAATATTTTCAAAATGTTTTACATGGGCTCTGAACCGTATCAAAATATTTTCCAAAACATTTTAGGTGTCCAGCCACAGGGACGCTCAGTTTTGATAAATCTATCAAGGAATGCGCAGCTGCAGCTCATGTGTAAGTTGTAGGAATTTGTGATAGACGCTTCGATAATTTACTTCTAGTGTAGGAACTTTTCAGTACTCATTTGGGCATGTTCCCTCAGATTTTGTATTTAGTTTACTTATCGGACTTTGTGTATCCAATTTATTATTTCAGTTACTGCTCTATTTTATTGTTGAATAGATAGTTAATCCGGTTATCTTAATTTATGTTATTCATCCGTGTGGGATTCAGTTATTAGTTGGATTGATGTTTTTGTTATTATTTATTTTTTGCCAATTGTTAATTAATGAAAGATAAAATTTGGCACCAGTCTAATTAAATTACTAAGTGGTTAGTAACTTTAAAAAGTTTTTGACGGTGATGCTAAGAATGAGCCATATGAGACCAACATCTTATTTTGATCACGGGCTGACCACTCGGTATTTTAGTAGGCGGGGTGTCACAGATGGTATCAGAGAATCAAGTTCTAGAGTCCTTAGGATCTGTGGGTCTTATTACGTTTCAGCGTAGCTTTCTTTGCTATAGAGCCTTATTATATGATTGGTGTATTTCTTCATGCATGCGACTTACGTTCGCCTGCTATTAAGTATAGGGGATGCGATTTATATATGAGTTCGGTTGGTCTTCATACACCGAACAACTTTGGGACTACCAGCGAGGGTCATTAGAAAGACTATAGGAGGGGAGGCTCAGCAGAAGGCATGTAATATTCTGGGTACGGTGATCATGATAGTTGAGAACGTGTGTGCTCGCGTTCAAATGATCAAATTATATATAAAACCCTTTTAATCCAAACAAACCCTAAACATGCAGCAGTATGTGATTGAATAAATTGATAATCTACGCAAGAACATTCAAACACATGCAATTAAGGAAAAATCCCCCTCAGGGTCAAAACCATTTATTTTCACTATAATTTGTAAGAGAACGGCTTACAATCGGATTACAATGAAAATACAAGTTGACTAAGAATTACCCTCGGGTATCGGATTCTATAGTCGCGGATGAAATTATCCCTTTCCAGTAGGGCTGCAATGAAGAAGAAGAACAGTCTCCTCCACAAGGGTTGAACAAACCAAAGTTGTGTTCTTGGGTTGCAAAAGGATTCACAAAGGTTTGGCAATGATGTGTGAATCAAAACATGAGTCTTGGGACTCAAAAATATGAAGACTAGATGTATTTGGACTCTCAAATTCATCTCCTAAAGTCTTGAAAAACAACTCCCCCGAAGTTGGTATTTATAGTAAAAAATATGAAGAGTCCCACGTTCTTAAAACTCTAAAATTCTATCCAGCGTACAAAAAAAACAGCATTCTTTAAGGAATTTTCTCTATCTTCAAAAGGTCATAACTCCTTCACCGTAGCTCGGATTGAGGTGCTGTTTTTTCCAGTATCTTCGTTGCGGAGAGATATTCAACTTTCTAGTTGACCAGACCTCCGAACTATGGATGTGAAATTACGAAAATTCCCTTGAACTCTCCTATTGTGCCTTTTTTTCACTGTTTTGACTTCCCTTGCGTACCACTTGCATTAAGTCCCTAAAATCTTGGAACGTGAAGTCATTGAGGCAGATGTGGGACATATTAGTGGAGATAATGCATGCTTGATTCCCGGAATTCGTATAGAGGCCGTCATGTGAGATCGCGAGGAGACGTGCCAAATGTAGCGGCGTACGACATAAATAAATGAAACATTTCGGACATGTGAAAAATATCCTTACAAATCTCCCCCTATGTCTATGCCGGTACATACATAAAAAATCCGAATTATCAAATATGAAATTGCCTATACAAATCTACCCTCCCATGAACCCAAAACTGGAAAAGGTACAAATGAATAGTCTTTATCGTTTGTTCTTTAATTCTTCAGGAATCTCAAAACTTTTTCTCATCAGGGTGTGCAACATATAGATCTGCAATCTTCATACCTACACACATGAGACAAAGCAAATACCACGTGACATATCGAGTTTGAAATGAGATAACATGGATATCAATATATGATAAAAACATAAGCAACATCTCAAAAACTCCCCCAGAAATCAAACTCCCCCAGAAATCAAACTCCCCCATAATATGATAATTCTTTCTCCCCCTTTTTATGATGTCCCCAAATGGACAAATTAGAGAAATAAATCAAATAAGCAAGTGCGGGGTGTCACTAGGATAAAAACACACCATGAATAAACATAAAGCAACCAAGTCAATGATAGCGTAAATGAAGTGGTGTGATCAAATTCGATTGGAAAATCAATGCATACAAACATGACATATGTGCACGATGAATATTGGATATTCCTAGCGAATGAACTCAAATGCTTCCTTTGGTGTAAAAGAGTGACAGTATAAGATATTGACTCAATCAAATCAACAAATCAAAGCTCAAAATGATTTTCACACCAATAACGTCCAAAATGATTTTATGCTTTTTCAGGACTTTCAAGGAAGTGCAAACCCGTTTAGATTCTCCAACCAAACTCCCTCAGATATTGTATTGAATAGAGGCATTCTAAATTCTCAAACTTTGGAGAATTGATGGTGAAACCTAAGTGGCCCATATTTGGCATGAATTGCTTTTTATTGCCTTTAAATTTTTTCGGGCTCTTTTAACCTCTTTGGACCTCGGATATTAAAATTCCTCCATTTTTTAGGTCCTTTTTAACGGTGGCTTTTGCGCAAAGGATAGATGATTACCTTTCGCAGCCCCTCCCCGTTATACAAAAACACACAGTCTCACCAAAATGGTTTTTACATGCATTCCAATATTGTCAAGTTTTATCGCATATTGTACATTGTATAGACAGGATTGAGATGAAAACACGCAAGCCAACATGAGATAGACAAGTGCAATAATCAAATATAGCCGTGCATGTGTGCAATAAAGGATATAGGAGTCAAACATGTAGGAAGATATCACTAATTACATCTCAAAGACTCCAATCAATGTAAAGCACATGGATGAAATGATGTAGCTTCTCAAATCTCTATCAAACAGTCACATGGATAAATGGAATGAAGTTGTGACTTGGATATCTTACATGCTCATCCATAAAAGAAGAAAAATACAAAAATCTTTTTGGATTTTTTCAAAAATTTGGAGAAATAAAATCTTTTTGTGCTTTTCTCAAAATTTTTCTTAAAGGAAAATCTTTTTGTATTTTTTTCAAAAGAAATATAAAAAGCAAAAGGAATAAAACAAAGCTGTACAACAAAGTAATGGTACATATAAAACATACTAGCAATAGGAAGCATATGATATGAACATGAAGAAGCATCCTATTCTAGACATAGACCAACCCCTCAGTCAACTGTGCAAATCCCTAAAGATTTCCTAAGACTCTCAAATCTAAGGGCATCTAAAGGTTTCGTGAAAATATCGGCTAACTGACGGTCGGTAGGAATAAAATTCAGGGATACGACTTTCTCTTCAACTAACTGACGAATAAAGTGCTCACGTATCCTGATGTGTTTTGTGCGTGAATGCTGAACTGGATTGCGGGATATGTGTATCGCGCTCGTGTTATCACAGGAAATGGTCATGGTGTCCTGTGATATCCCATAATCCTCCAGCATTTGCTTCATCCACAAGAGTTGTGTGCAACAACTCCCGGCGGCTATGTACTCAGCCTCCGCAGTGGACAAAGAGATGGAATTTTGCTTCTTGCTCAGCCAGGAGACAAGAGCAGAACCAAAATGGAAACACCCACCAGAAGTGCTCCTACATCCATCTACATCCCCAGCCCAATCGGCATTCGAGTAGGCGGACAGACAGTCATCGGTATCAAAGGAATACCAAATCCCGTATGAGAGAGTCCCACTTACGTATTTAATAATACATTTTAGAGCAAGTAAATGTGACTCTTTTGGGGATGCCTGATAACACGCACAGACTCCAACACTAAAGGCGATGTCGGGACGACTGGCAGTCAAGTAGAGGAGACTACCTATCATACTCTGATATAAAGTTTGCTCTACGTCCTTGCTTGAAGTGTCCTTAGTAAGCTTGGTAGTGGTACTCATAGGTGTACGTGCATGCTTAGCGAAGTCTAAACCAAATTTCTTCACTAGGTCTCTAGCATACTTGGATTGGGAGATGAACATCCCATCCTCTAGCTGACGAACCTGGAGACCAAGGAAGAATGTAAGCTCACCAACCATGCTCATCTCAAACTCACTTTTCATCTCCTCCTCAAAGTGGTGAGCATGCTGGGAGCATGTGGATCCAAAGACTATGTCGTCCACATAGACCTGGGCAACCAAAATAGCACCGTCATCTCTCCTGACAAACAACGTCATATCTACTCCCCCTCTCTTGAAGCCACGAGCTAAGAGATAAGAAGTAAGCCTCTCGTACCAAGCACGGGGTGCTTGCTTCAAACCATACAAGGCTTTCCTCAGATAGTAGACGTGCTCAGGGTGCTGAGGGTCTTCAAACCCTTTTGGTTGTTCCACATAAACCTCCTCCTGTAGAATGCCATTCAAAAAGACACTCTTGACATCCATCTGATACACCTTGAAGCGCAGATGACATTCGATGGCGAGCAGAAGACGGACGGACTCAAGCCTTGCAACAGGAGAAAATGTCTCCCCAAAGTCTACACCCTCTATCTGTGTGTAGCCTTGAGCGACCAACCTAGCCTTATTTCGGATTATGGTACCATTTTCATCCATTTTGTTCTTAAAAATCCACCGGGTACCTATCACATTAATCTCACTAGGTCGGGGGACAAGTTCCCAGACATCATTGTTTTTAAACTGAAGCAACTCATCCTGCATAGCAGATATCCAGTGTTCATCCTTGAGTGCTTCTTTATGGTTCTTGGGCTCGACTTTAGACATGTAGCAAAGATGGCTAACAACGTTCTCTAGCTGAGCACGAGTCTTGACCCCTAGAGTCGGATCACCAAAAATGGCAGAAGGGTCATGACTCTTGCGAACCCAAGCAGGTGTGTCCCCTAACACAGGAGTAGGGTCCACAAAGTGTGAGAGAGGAACAGGTAAATCACTGTCAGAATAATCCTCATCCTCACACTGAAGGTTAGGATCAATAACCGTCGGAGGTTCGTCATCTTGCACGGTGATGTTTATTGATTCCATAATCTTAGAGCTCTTCAGGTTAAAAACCCGGTACGCTCTGCTATTCGATGAATATCCTAGAAATATTCCCTCGTCGCTTCGGGAGTCAAACTTTCCTAATTGCTCTTTATCCCGTAGGATGTAGCATTTACTCCCAAAGACACGAAAAATATGCCAGGTTGGGCTTCTTGCCAGTCCACAACTCATAAGGAGTGTGAAGTGTGTGTGGACGCAGATACACCCTATTCACCATGTGGCATGCAGTAGACACTGCCTCTGCCCAAAATCTCCTAGAAACTTTATGACCTAGAAGCATAGATCTAGCCATCTCTTGGATCGTTCTATTCTTTCTCTCAACAATCCCATTTTGCTGAGGAGTTCTCACAGCAGAAAACTCATGTTTGATCCCAAGGCTATCACAGTACAAATCCACCTTTTCTTCCTTGAATTCAGTGCCGTTGTCACTACGTATTCTGTTAATAGTGACACCGTGTTGATTTTGCAGGACACGACACTTGGTCGTTAAGAAATCTACATCATCGGATTTCTCTCTCAGAAAACCTACAATGGAGTATCTGGAGAAATCATCTACCATCACGAGGATGTACCTCTTACCACCTAGACTCTCAATACGAGTGGGACCCATAAGATCCATGTGAATCAACTCCAGAACACAAGAGGTGGTAATGGAATGTAACTTCCTATGAGGACTACAAATTTGTTTTCCCAACTGACAGGGTCCACAAACGGTCGAAGTTGACTTTCCAAGAGATGGTAAGCCACGTACTAGGTCCTTTTTAGATAAACGATTGAGATCTCTAACGTTCACGTGACCTAGACGTTGGTGCCACAGATCCATAGGAGTGATCGTGGCGCTGTTACAGACAAGTGAGGATGTGGGCTCAGTCCCATAGCAATTATCCTCGGTCCTCACCCCTTGCATCAAAAGTTTACCGGCTTGATTGTAGACTATACACGCGTCCCGGTCAAACTTTAATGCAAAGTTAGTGTCGCACAGCTGGCTAATGCTGAGAAGGTTTGCTTTCAAACCTTTGACGTACAAAACATTTTCTAGCTTAGGAAAACCAGGTAACTCGATAGTACCTCGTCCTATAATGCTAGACTTACTCCCATCTCCAAAGGTGACTCTGCCATCTTGATAATCCTCAAGAGTAGTAAAAATGAGGCATCACCTGTCATGTGTCTGGAGCACCCACTATCAAAATACCACTGCGAGGTATTATATGCTTTGAGAGCAACATGAACAACAAAGGCCTTTTTATCTTTCTTAGGCACCCAAGTAGAGATGATCTTTTGTTTGCCTTTGTTGGTTTTAGCTGGAATGTAAGAAGCATTCACTAACGACGAAGACATCCGTCGGAATTCTTTCATCAAACTCTGAGTCGTGGCAGCTAAGAGCTCAACTCGCTCTCTCAGACTAGAAAACTCATCAGTATGTCGTGGTGGAGCAGTAGTACGTCGTGTCCGACCCATGCTATAGCAAGTTTCCCTAAGGTGGCCTTTTCTTTTGAAATAAGTACAAAAGAGCTCAGTCAAAGGCGGACCTTGGTTTGCTTTTCTTGGTCGAACTCTCCTTCGAGGTTTTTTACGGTGACCATAAGGAGTTGTAGTAAACTCAGGAACTGGTCCAGGTGCAATTTGTGACATGGAGGCACCATCATATCCAATTCCTTGACGATCACCAAAACCTAAAGCGGGGCCGAGGAGCATCTTTCCCATCTTCCCAGATTTGTACCTTGACTTCCCGTGCTTTCTCAAGATCATGAGTCAGCTGGGCAACAAGGGCTTCAAGTTTCTTCCGAGTCTTCACGGAGGAATGGAGCTGACTCGTAAGACTAGCCACTTGCTTGATCAAGTCCCCTCTCTCTTTCTCTAGAGTACTCTCTCTCTCTCTCTAAACAAATTCTCATTCTCGAAACAGGTAGATTCTCTCTCTCTCAGGGCGGTGCAGGTGGAGAACTCTCTTTCTCTCGCTTTCCTTAAATCTTCCTCTAGGCAAGTGATCTTAAGAACTAACGCTTTGTTACGCTTTTTAGTTTTAAAAGACTCAGAATATAACTCAGCGTAGGCGCGTTGTATATCACTCTCACTCTCACTTGTGTCATCCTCCCCCTCACTCACATCGATCTCACTGTCGAGGTGTCCCTGTGAAGCATCATCCTCATCGTCATGAGGAGAACTAGGAGTGCTCACTTGGCTGACCATGAATGCAGTGAAGTTACACTCATGCGGTGACTCATCTCCAGAATCCACCGTCTCGACCTCACTGTCGTCACTAAGGGTAGCATTAAGGACAGCTTTCCCTTTCTCTCTATTCAGACGATTGGCACACTCAAAAGCTCTATGACCCCTACCATCACACTCAAAACATCTCTCACTTTCTTTCAGAGAAGGATTTTTGGAAACTTTTTCATTTTTCTTTTCAAACTTATTTTTCTCAAATTTCTTTTTATCTTTAAAATTGCCATTTTTCTTAAATTTGAGAATCCTCTTGAAATTTTTTGCGAAAAGAGCCAAATCATCTAAGTCAAAATCGCACTCAGAATCTGACGTGTCAGTCTCTCTCTTTCTAGATGACTCTACCCTCTTTCTAGCTGACCCCTCACTCCTTCTCTCTTGGGCTTTAAGAGCAATTCCCTTATCTTTAGATTTAGAATTTTTAGGGAACATATCAATTTCATAAGTTTGCAAATCTCCTACAAGTTCTTCCAATTTTAGCGTATTTAAATTACCCATAGAATTTAGCACAGTGACTTTAGGGATAAAACGCTTAGGCAAAGAACGAAGAATCTTTTTAACAACTCTAGCATTCGGAATATGTTCACCAAGATTAAAACTAGTATTCACAATGTCAGAAAGTCTAGCATAAAATTCATCAAAGCATTCAGAATCATGCATGCTGATTGTTTCAAATTGAGTTGTCAAGTTTTGCAACTTAGACTCTTTCACAGCATTAGTTCCTTCATGGGTGAGTTGTAAAACATCCCATGCCTCTTTTGAGGTGGTACACGTCATTATGCGTTTGAACTCATCAGGTGTGATAGACCCAGAAATAGCACTTAGACTCTTAGAATTAAAAGATGACCATTTAATTTCTTCATCAGACCAAGAAATGTCAGGTTTCAAGTTGGTCACATTATCAACAGTCACGGTGGGAGGAGTCCACCCTCGTTCAACCAAAATCCAGACACGTTCATCAATGGCTTTTAAAGCCGTCCTCATACGGGCTTTCCAATAAGCATAATTTGTCCCGTCAAAAATAGGCATTTTATAATATGACTTCTCCATTTGAACGCGCACTTTTTCAAAAATCAATTTTTTTTAAGAAAATTGATATCTTAGAAAAATTTTTGCGGAAAAAAAAGGAATACGCGATAGATTAGCGTAACCTGCTCTGATACCAATTTGAGAACGTGTGTGCTCGCGTTCAAATGATCAAATTATATATAAAACCCTTTTAATCCAAACAAACCCTAAACATGCAGCAGTATGTGATTGAATAAATTGATAATCTACACAAGAACATTCAAACACATGCAATTAAGGAAAAATCCCCCTCAGGGGCAAAACCATTTATTTTCACTATAATTTGTAAGAGAACGGCTTACAATCGGATTACAATGAAAATACAAGTTGACTAAGAATTACCCTCGGGTATCGGATTCTATAGTCGCGGCTGGAATTATCCCTTTCCAGTAGGGCTGCAATGAAGAAGAAGAACAGTCTCCTCCACAAGGGTTGAACAAACCAAAGTTGTGTTCTTGGGTTGCAAAAGGATTCACAAAGGTTTGGCAATGATGTGTGAATCAAAACATGAGTCTTGGGACTCAAAAATATGAAGACTAGATGTATTTGGACTCTCAAATTCGTCTCCTAAAGTCTTTAAAAACAACTCCCCCGAAGTTGGTATTTATAGGAAAAAATATGAAGAGTCCCACGTTCTTAAAACTCTAAAATTCTATCCAGCGTACAAAAAAAACAGCATTCTTTAAGGAATTTTCTCTATCTTCAAAAGGTCATAACTCCTTCACCGTAGCTCGGATTGAGGTGCCGTTTTTTCCAGTATCTTCGTTGCGGAGAGATATTCAACTCTCTAGTTGACCAGACCTCCGAACTATGGATGTGAAATTACGAAAATGCCCTTGAACTCTCCTATTGTGACTTTTTTTCACTGTTTTGACTTCCCTTGCGTACCACTTGCATTAAGTCCCTAAAATATTGGAACGTGAAGTCATTGAGGCAGATGTGGGACATATTAGTGGAGATAATGCATGCTTGATTCCCGGAATTCGGATAGAGGCCGTCATGTGAGATCGTGAGGAGACGTGCCAAATGTAGCGGCGTACGACATAAATAAATGAAACATTTCGGACATGTGAAAAATGTCCTTACAATAGTATTCACCATAATTATTATTTATGATAGATGGAATTAGGATAAACACCAAGGTTCATTACTTTCCCTAAACACCTTCATAGAAATAGTGGTCATATTCATAGTCACCCAGTGTGGTCGTTAAAGGGGTGGAGTCAGGGGAACTCCTTTGAAGAGACATCCATGAGGATTTGGGAAAGAGGGGGAGTGTAATGGGTTAATGGGAAGAGATAAACCAAATAAAGTTAAGTAGGGTGGAGTGCAATGACACCTAGTGTTAAATTTCAGGCAAAAATTTTGCTTATAGGGGCGGCATAGTAGTGGTGGGAGCTGGTCACCACAACCATGTAGAGATACCATGGATAACGAGGAAATTAGGGTGCGGTTTAACCGCAAATCCCCTCATCGGTTATTTAAATAGAGGGATAAAGTAAATTTTAGTCGTACTTCAAAAGGGCCAGATAATGGTCGGACATGAAAGAGAGTTGACTTTTTTAGCGAAATTCGTACCCAATGAGGTGGATATGAAAACAAAAATTGTGAAAGATGAGGTAAACCTTAAAGAGAAAAGGATGCTTCAGTTCATGGATGGACTTACCTAGAAAATCCGACAACACTTGTTGGGTAATCCGACATTAGAGCATACATGGAGGCTGTCAATGCAGTGCTACTTCAGCCAGAATCAATGATTTTATATAAAGTATAACAACATAATGAGTCGATTTAATAAGATTAAAAAGGTAGATAGGAATGGTATTGGTGGGGGACAATAACAGCAGGAATAGGATCTTCAACAAGGGAACCAGGACAAGAGGTTTTAGGTCTGGGGGTTTTCGATTCAAGAGTGTTGGGTTCAGGCAGGGTCAGCAGGGCCCTTATCATCAGCTGCAACATTTCGTTCCTCATGGCCACCAGGGCCAAGGGAATGGCGGGGGAGGCCAGCAAGGACATGATCAGTGGCAGGGAGGATTTCTTGAGAAATGTTTCATTTGTGTAGAGACAAGACATATGAAAATATAATTCCTTAAGAGAGGCGTGGGCAACCACAAGATGAGGTTCTGGATGTATAACCATGGCAGCAGGTCATGGGTCAGTTCAAGAATGAGGATTACGTTTTGGAGCCCATTGAAAATGCGATGCAGCTAGCACTTGGAGTTAAATTGTCTTTATTATCCTAAGAGTATGGTATGGATTTTTTATGACACGGGGGCATCACAACGTCATATTTTTATCACTAGAATTCATGAGTGAGTCAGATTTAATGGGTGTGTTAGCGGTAATAACCTTATTATATATATATATATATATATAATTAATTAATTACCATGGGAGTAGCAGGGATTTGTGGTGTCGTCTATGAGAGAGAGGGTGTGTACAGTAAGGGGATGGTTTCATTACGTGTTAGTTTACTGCTTTCCAGAAATATGAGAATAAAGTAGACTACTTTTCGAGTTTCGACTGGTTAACGATGGTTTAAGAAATGGTATATGGTAAGAGTAGGACTTTGTGTTCGCGGTTCCAGGGTATGATTTATTTTTTTCTAGGTATCTTGTGTATATATGTTTTTGCGTGTTCCATGATAGACTTATAAGAATATATTTGTATGGTTATATTTCATCCCGGTGAGTAAGTACGTTTATTGATGTGATTTAGTGTAGATTGTCTTATTATCGAGCGAAGAGATATATATCATGATTTGTCTGCGCTAAGAAACTAGTGATAGTAAGAATGCCGTGATGTATGTTGTATTTATAGTATGAGAGTGGACGAGTATACTTTTATGTCAAAAGATGGGGAGTTGGGGGTACGTGCTATGGACTGAGGGCCTAATGGATCTCACCGACCAACAATGTTAGGTAGTAATGTATTGGGGTGTTACATGCTTGGATTTTTCTTTGCGAGACATCCCACGCATGAAACTTAGTGCAAAGTTGGAAGAAAGGAAATGTTTGGTCATTAGGACATGAATTAGTACCTTACTTATTGTTTGTTTATGCAGTTATATCTGAGGGATGATAGCGATGTTATAATTTGAGGCCAGTGGAACCAAATCGTAATTGTGCAGTCATGCATGGGTATAGGGTGTATGGGTGACGTGGGGAGTTGAATTATTTTAATGTTATCCACGGTTAGGATGTGTCTAAATATATGTAGTGATCTTAAGATTACATGATTAAGGTAGTGTATAAACCTTGGAGTACTAGTCTTATCCGAATTTCGAGGACGAAATTCCTTTGTAAGGAGGAAGTATGTAATACCCCGTATTTATGAGGATATATGATTTAATTAAATTGGTGATTTAGCATTTATTTAAATCGATGATTTGGAATTTATTTAATTCATAGAAATTATTTAATTTGGTGATTTAGAGTTTAAATTAATTTGGTCTATTTAAATTTCACACGTGATCGGATTTCAAGTAGGAAATAAGATAATTATATAAAGTGACTCGGATGATGATTTAGAGTTGTGATTGATTTTGAATGGGTTGAAATAGTTAGAATAGTAACCCGGGCGTATAGTTTGGGTCTCGGGACGAGTTTAGGCCAAACCGACACCGTTTAAAGGCATTTCGATCATTTGAGAACTTAGGGTTAGAGGAACTCTAAAAATTGTAAGTTTATATCTTCCCGTTAGAGTGAGGGGCTAGGTTTAACACAAAGCTTAAGGAGGATAGGCCATAAGAGAGGAAGGTTAGAAGAAAGCCAAAGCTTCCTACACCAATTTTCACCCTGAACGTGACATAACCGAGATCGAAACAAGGAGAGAACAACCACATCATCATATCAATGAAATCAGACCTTCAATTTAGAGGAAAGTGTTTATCTTGCATTTATTTTAAGCATGTTATAATACCCATGTAGAATAGGGTTTGATTTACATGTTTTTGGAAGATTTAATACGAATTTGTGTGGGAGTAATCAATGAATTAAAGTAAGATTGCATGTCGTTATATTTCTTTATGTTGGTGACATGAAATCAGAGGGTTTGGGAGGATTTATAATAAAGAAATCTAGGTTCTTGATTAAAAGATGTTAAGAACATGACAAACTAGGGTTTTTTATGAGTTGTGAAGATTAAATCTTATATGATCCATTTTTGTTGAGGATTTAATAATATAATTCGTTAGGAACTATTAAAATGATCTTATTTGAATTTGGTTAGGTTCGGTTGGGAGTTATAATATTTGCAGGAAGGTTTATGGGAGTAAAAAGGGTGAAAAATGAGACGAACTGCTACATTCGGAATCGATTCGGCCTAGAGGAGAATCGGTTTGGCAAGAAAATCGATTCGATCTGGTAGAATTTCCATTTTTCCTTACTTAGGCCTAAAAATTGTGAATGATTAAAATAGGGACTTTTGGGGACATCCTTAGAATATAATGAGGGATATATAGGATGACAGTAGACCTTGATGGGTTTAAGACTTAGTCATATATGAGCGAGTTTAAGATTATGGTTAGTTGGGCTTTTTGGTTAACATAATGAACTCGAACAAATGAGAGCGAGGCACGGAGGTTACGAGTGAACCTAGGATGTTGACCAGTAGGGTATGAGTGTAATTAGTATTGAATTAAATTAAGGGGTAACTATGGGCCGTTTGTATAGAGAATAATACTCGAAAAATTAATAGTGAATTAAGATTCTGAATTAATGATACGGTAAGTATTTGAGTGATAAATACTACATACGGATGATAATTATAGGTTGTGTGTATGCCTATTATGTGCTTTTGTGTATATGAAGATACCTACACTACTTGCTATCACGGAGGTCCCGCATAGTGGGCGATCCCACCTTGAAGATTCCAGTGAGGTTTGAATTTGTGACCCAGAGGATAGTGCTCATAGTGGATAACTGTGTGAGAGAAATAATGATGCTGACAAGTCGTTTAGGTACGCTTGGTATGTTCTCATCCCCAAATACTTAGTGTTATGTTCGGCTCCCATATGTGTGATTTTGATTTATGATTCGAGGAAGACATTCTGAATCAATAGTCCATGATTAGGTACGTGAGGTACTTGGACTTAATGGCAAAGTACAGAAGTTGTACATCACGGTGGCTAGCCCGATGGATGCTATATTTATGATATATATAGTGTGTGATATATATATATATATATACCTAGGTGTTTTATCCTACTTATGTATGGCAGTAATAACACTAGATAGTGTATATCTAAACTATATTTTTTCTACTTATGTGTGATAGTAGGGAAACTAGATAATGTATATCAAACACAGTACAGTATCTACTAAAGTTTAAATAATAGGAAGGATTTGTAGCAATTATCTAAAGCAAAATTGGAGTAGAGTAACTTAATGAAATAGCTTAAACGATTAAATAAGTGAAATGTTAACTTTGGTTTAATAATTACACAAGGGAGATGTTAATTATTAATTAGTACGATAGAGTATTGTATGGGCGTTGCATTGTAAGTTAATGAGAAACTTAACTAAAGGATTAATAATAATTAAGGGTATAATGTAGCGTACTGTATGGGCGGTATAGGTGAGCTAGACTAGTTTATGGTTAATTAGATTTTTGGGACCTATTTATATTGGGTACCTTGACTATGAGGTCTTAGTAGAAGAAGTTAGGTGCGCACTATAAATGAGAGGTATGCAACCTAACAAGTGTATCTTATAACTGTTCATTTAAACTGCAATTTAAATGCTTGCAAAACCTTTTAGGTGTCAAGCCACTGGGACGCCTAACTTGATGATCTATTCCAGGCATACACAGCTACAACACATGTGGTTTCTTGAAGGATTTGGACTTAGTTACTTCGGCTACTTCATTCCTAGAGTGGGATGCAACATAGTTACTTTATTTGGGCATGTCGCCCCTTCAATTGTGTATTTTATTCAGTTAATCTGACTTTGTATTTGTGTACGGAGTTTAGTTTTATTATATGTTTAGTTGGATTTTGATTTAGGAACCGATAATTTAATCGATATTATTTTATTTCAGTCTTTTATCTAGTGTTTAGTTCAAATTATTTTACTGCATGGATAGTTTAGTTTAGTTTTTATTTTCCCATGTTGTGATTGTTAAATGAAAGATAAAATTGGCACCGAATTTTTGAATACTCAGTGGTTAGGTAAATTTTAAAATGTTTTCGACAGTGATGCTAAAAATAAACCAGATGAGATTCCTCTTTAAATTGGATGAAGGACTGATCACTCAATATTTAATTAGACGGGTGTCAAAGAAATTTTTTTTTTAATATTTTTAAAAATAAGTTTGCACTAATAAGTATGTATACTTGGTATGTATGAGAGCCTATACACACACACATACACACACACACACACACACACTCACTCACTCACACACACACACACACACACACACACACACACACACACACACATATATATATATATATATATATATATATATATATATATATATATGATCCAGACTCTCAAACACACCAAGTAAACATACCGATTTTTTTAAATAGTAAAAAAAAATAATTAAGTTGAATTTTTTATATGGTATTTAAACATTTCAAGGGACCCATATAAAAAATATCAGCTCAGAATATTGTTTTTTACTAATTTAAAAATATCGATCAAACTTTCACAGCTTTCAAAGCACTTTAAAAGCTGTGAAAGTTTGACCGATTTTTAAAAAAGAGCAAAAATGTTATTTTGAGCTGATTTTTTTTATGGGTCCCTTGAAATGTTGAAAAATCACATAAAAAAATTGAACTTATTTTTTAAAATATTCTATTAACATAGGTTTGTACTAAGAAGTATGTAAAATTGGTATGTATGAGAGCCTGCCTATATATATAAACAACCATATGGTGCCGCATCATTCACACATACACCCCAAATTATCACAATCCCTAATACTAAATGTGATATTAATTAAACTCTTATTGTGAAGACAAGTATTATGCAACACAAATAGATACGAGAGAGGTAATCACCAAGTAAGAGCAATGAATGTAAAATGACAACCACACAACAAAGGATGTACGTGGTTCAGTAAAGATGTGCCTAAGTCCACGGTGGTGTAGTCGGTGTTATTTCTATATACTACGGAGAGCAGTTATAGAGAATACAACTTGTCCTTTGCCCCGGACCTAGGGTTTAATATATGCATGTACATTTTGGTGAATGGGGGTGTTGGATCCTCCCACGTCTTCCCTCTCTCCCTATAACCTCCCTTAATGGGAACGTGAGAAGATACCGGGTCATAGTTAAATAAGAGATGGGGGGTCTAGACTTTGGGCAGCCAGAATTGGGCTACACGTCCAGGCCCATTATCTTAATTTTGGGTACCCACAATTTCCCCTAAGTTTGTTGGGCCATGTATTGGGCTCAATAACTTTAAATGATCAGTCATAATGGCTTTTTAGTACATTGTGCAATTCTTCGAGAGTTGTGAAGCTGATTCCGGCGGCACCTGCTCCGTATTTTGTGCACTATGATTAGCAACACTTAAAGGTTTTCTGGAATAGCCACTTTTCGACCGTCGTTTCAATCTTTCCATTATTCTTCCATTCCCTGTGAGACCTAGCGCTTCGTACTTTCTTCTCTCAGCCTCCATTCCCATTGCCTCCTTATCGTTTGGGCTCGTGCTTCTTTATCGTTTGAACTTCCATCTTGTAATTTTTTTGTGCCTTTTCTTCATTTTTTCTCTTTGAATTTGTAGTTTTCTAGGGTTTTCCAATGGCGAAGATTGGGAATAGGTCGGTCTATGTATTTAGGAAGTTCTATAACATCCCTGAGTGGGTAGATATTGAGTGTTGTACTTCCCCCTAGAAACGTTAGAGAGATAGAAGATGCCCATTGGATCTATATTTTGTTGCTTTCCCAGGGGGACTCACTTTTACTCCCAACAATCTGTTCTTGCACTTGTTTAGCTATTTCAATATTGTTCCTGCACAGTGCTCGCCCAATGTATGGAAGATAATTAATGGTGTTCATTGGATAAATCAGTTATATGGTACTAGGTTAGGTCTCACCGAGGTCTGTTTCTGTTATTCTTTCTCTCGGACCAGTTCTGGTGTTCTTTATCTCAAGGCTAGGAGTCCTGACAGGGTATTGGTAGTAAATCTACTTGATTACCATAAGGACTATTGGCAAGAGGGCTTCCTCGCTAGAAATTGGCAGTTTTCCCCACAGTTTGTGGGGTCGAGGGATGATAGGTTCTCCGTCCCCTTTTTTGGGGAAGAATACATAGGTAGACTTTACTCAGTTCTTTCAATTTCTGTTGACCTTTGATCTTTCTGAATTTTCTCTATTTTATCTTCAGTGAGGTCGAAGAATTTGGAACCCGCTCTCAGCGAGGTTCGTATCTTTGAATTGGTAAAGGCTTGGAATATCAAGGAGCCTTTAGCTGACGGCGAGCATCCCCGGTCTGCTATTTTTCTGCTCGAATACAAGAACGTTCTCTCTAGTTTTATAGCAAGGCCTATGGATAGTATCCCCGAGTTTGATACCTTTTAAGATACTGCTGCGGATCTTATCCAGTTAGACGAGGAGGATAGCAGCTCTGAAAGTGATACTATAGGTGTTGCAAGCAATTTAGGTGTAAGGAGTTCCAATAGTAGCAGTTCCTCAGAACGTGGGAAGTTTCTGAAGCTCGAGAGTCATCGAGCATATATAGTAGTTCGAGCGAGGAGATGGCTCCTCTAAGAAAAAATTTAATTCAGGATGATGATGATGAAGACCATATGCTTCTCACACAGAGGTCGAATAAGCTGAAGTCTAGCACTGGGGCCGTGGCTACTGGTTCTTGGTCTTCTACTCAAGAGCAGGAGAAGAAGAAGAAAGAAGAGGAGCAAGTGAGAGAGAGAGAGAGAGAGAGAAGGAGGAGGAGAGGAAGAAGGTGGAGGAGAAGAAGAAGATAGAGGAGAGGAGAAGGATGGAGAGGGAGAAGGAGGAAGATGGAGTCTAGGATGAAGGCTGGTCAAGCCTTAGTCTCGGTATTTTCATTGGTCGAGGGGGGTTCTGTTGCAATTTCCCCTCAGTTGGCCCCCGCGCTGCTTGAGAGAGCAGTTCTCCCTACCGATCGCCAAAGGGCGCTAGGGTCTGATGAGATGGCCCTACAGGCTAGTCAGAGGCTAGCCCTGGTAAGACTACTTTCCTTTCTCCAATGTTTTAATAAATTTCATCATTTCCTTCTTCTAATGTTTTTTTTTCTCCAGTTCGTAATCGACTTTACCGTGCTCTATCGTTCTCGCGATGAGCTGGTGAAGAAAAATGGTGTGCTGGAGAAGGAAAACACTTCCCTGAGGTTGAAGGGTACAGAGCTCGAGGTTGGTTTTAAGTCCGTTGATGTTGCTCAGATATCATCTGATTTGGCCCTCGCTACTGCCAATCCAGAGAAGGATGCAGCAGTAAAGGAATTGACAGAGCTGCGACAAGCCTACGACCTGGTTTGCTCGAGCAAGCTGGCTGTCGTGGAAGAGAACAGAGTGTTGTCTGAGGAGCTAAAGAAAAAGGAGTCTGAGGCGGTTACTGCCAAGGAGGACTCATATGATTCTGGTTGGACTGCAGCATACGAGGATGTTGAAGTTCAGATAGGCTATATTAGTCGTCTGAACTTCAAGAAGGGCTGGAATAAGGCCCTCATAGCTATCGAAGTGGATGTTGCATCTCCTCTGTTTGACGAACACGACCCAAGGCCGAGGCCAATTATAGATGAAGCCCCTGCCTCAGTTGTCGAAGGCACTGACCCTATCACCCAGACGACCCCTACTGATGTTTCCCTTGTTGTGGCGACAGAGATTACCCCTACTGAGGGCGGTGCTCCTGCTGATGCTGACAAAGGGAAACAACCATCGACTTCTGGGCAACCTGAGGTTGATAACTAGTTATCTTCTAGGATTACTTTGTATTTTCACTTTTTCTGCCCGTAAACTTTCTTTTTGCTGTTCGATGTAATTTCAATTCTTATTAATGAAAAGGTTTCTTTTTCCCAACGCACTGATTATGTATATCTTTTCGATGCTTTCTTATGTCTTGTAGTTGGTTGATGTAGAAGAATAAATTCCTGCCACATCTCAATTGGGCAGGACCCTTGGTCGTAATGCGAGTCCTGAGGTTCGCCAGGCCTTCGTTAAGCTTTACAAATCCCTTAGGTCTAGGAATCAGAAGTATAAGGATCAGTCTGAACTTGTGGCCAAGTTGAAGGATAGGCTCTAGGAGATGGAAGAGGTTTGTGCTTCAGTGCAAGAAGAGGTGAATGCGTTAAGAGCAAAGCTTCTCGATGCTTTCGAGATCAACCAGGTTGGTGAGATGCTTCAGCAAGAAAATAAAGCTTTAATGCAAGAGGTCTCGCGACTTAGGGAACACGCGTCAAGCACCGCCCTTTCAGTGTTGCGAGGCTCTTCATCAACGCAACATAGGGCTGGCTCGAGCGATATTCACCCAGTGTTGTGAGGTTCTTCATTGACGCGAGCTGGCAGGAGCACCAGGAGCCGAGATAGGGAAATGGAAGAGCTTCGAGAGAGGGAGATGGAAGAGCTTCGTGGTGACGTCTAGTGAGCATATGTGATCGCTGTTGGGCTTCAAAGAGATTTTACTCGGCTATGGCACCAGTTTAAAAAAGGACCATGGCGAGTATGGGCCGACGATTATGATTAATGTTAGCAAGATGCTCCGACTAAGTTGACAGAGTTTGAGGAGATCGCGTTCATCAGGGGATGGTTGAGAGCATTGAGGGAGATGCAAGTTCCAAGAAATTCAAGGCTCTGGTATCGCCATGAAATCTCCCCCTCCACATGGATGCCCAATACCTTTTGGAGGGATGATCAGTGGGTACCTATTGATGCCATCCCTCAACAGCTGCTGGAGTTGAATGCCAATGAGGTTGAGAAGGAGTTAGCCCCTCATCCCGATGACGGCCGACGAGCCCAAGTGGCTGACTACCTTTCTCAGAGGCTTCATCCCCATTAGGATTTAGCTAGTAGTTTCACTGTGTATTTTTTGTAGTGTAAATACTTTAGGCGAGCTCGCCAACTAAACATGTATCACCATGGTTGTAAATATAGTGGATTAATAAAATTTATGCTTTGGGCTAATTTACCCGACTAAACAAGTGCATTATTTTTTCCAAGTTCTCATTCCTTCGTGATCTTTTAAGTTTGTATTATCACGCAAGTGTCCTCCCAGTCCAGTATAACATCAGGATACCATTGTGCCCCACTTTACCTTTTAGGTCATGCCGTCACACTCCCTTAGGCCTAAGTGTGGCAATTGGCTAGGACACACCTAGTGTTGGATATTCCATCCGATCAGGATTTTATTTAACCAAAGAAGGTTTGGTGAGGTGACCAGTTTAGATTTGGCCATTTTGCCTAAGGATCTCCAATAGAGCTTCATATATTGCCAGGGGCAATGTCAAGAGGTCTTTCGTGTTTCATAACGATAACCTGAGGAGGGACAATTCCCTGCTATGATGTGATGATCAATGTGCCTGTTATTTGGAAAGGATGTGCGATAAAGCTCATATAGCTGTTACTCATTAGAATGCAACCGTTTTAAATAACTTTCATTAATGACAAGGAAAATGAACTTCTAGTTTCATAACAAAAGAATAAAAGAAAGATCTAAAAATAGAATCTCTTGAGATTGGCTGTGTTCCATGCTCGTAGTATTTCTCTGCCTTCCATCGTTTCCAAGTGATAGGCGCCCTGCAGATCATCTCTTGTTATCTTGAAGGGTCCTTCCCAGTTTAGCCCTAGCTTGCCATCTGATGGTTTTACTGCGCTGCCCAAGACTTTCCTCAGGACATAGTCCCCAACTGGGAATGTCCTTGGGTTGACCCTTTTATTGTAATGTCTTGTGAGCTATTACTGATAGTTCGCTAGTTTTACTAGGGCTAACTCTCGGCACTCGTCTGCTAGGTCGAACTCAGCGAGCAATGCTGCATCCTTATGGCCCTGGTCGATAAGGTTTGATCTCATTGTTATCAAACCCGCTTCTAGTGGGATGACTTCTTTCATCCCATAAGTCAGCGAAAATGGGGTTTCTCCTGTTGCTCGCCGAGGAGTGGTTCGATAAGCCCAGAGAATATGCGTTAATTCATTTACCCACACGCCTTTGGCTCCCTCCAATTGATTCTTTAGTCCGTCGATCACAGTCCCGTTGGAAGCCTCAGCTTGGCCATTGATCTAAGGGTAGGCCACTGAACTAAAGTGGTGCCTGAACTGTGTTCATTACAAAAACTATGAAACGAGCCGCTTTCGAACTGAGTTCCATTATCGGTGATGATGGTTATGGGGATGCCAAAGCGAGTGATTATATTTTTCCATATGAACCTTACCATATCTTCATCTCGGATGTTCGCTAGGGGTTTCGCCTCGATTCATTTGGTGAAGTAGTCAGTTACAACCAATAGATATTTGCGATTACCGATGGCGGTAGGCAATGGTCCCACAATGTCGATTCCCCATTAGGCGAATGGCCATGGGATGGATAGTGATTTTAGGTCGCTAGCAGGTTAGTGGACCATAGGAGCGTGAAGTTGGCATTTCAGGAACTTGCGGACATACATTATCGAGTCCCTTTGAATATATGGCCACTAATAGCCTTCCTTCATTGCTCGAAAAGCCAGAGACCTTCCTCCGATATGTCTTCCACAGCCTCCTTCGTGAAGCTCACGTAGCACTTGCTCGATATTCCTTTGGTGAACGCATTAGAGGTAGGGTTCGGAGAAGGATCTCTTATACAAGTTGCCCTCTAGTGATAAGTGAAAGCAAGAAGCTTTGACTCTTACTTGGTGGGCAGTTTTCTTATCATCTGGGAGCGTGCCATCCTTCAAATAGTCCCTTAAGGGGTCTATCCAGGTGGGAGCTGATCCCACCTGGAGTACTTGTTCCACGTCTGGTGGTTTGCTGTCGCGGATGCTCAGATGAGTGAGGAAATCGATGAGGATGGTTCTTCTTAGGTCGGAGTCAACTATCGAACTCAGGGATGCTAGGGCATCATCATGGCTATTTTGCCCTCTGGGAAACTGCTGGACCTTGATCTCATCGAAGCTCGCCATTAGTTTTTTCACTAAGGCGAGGTAAGCTGCCATCCTTTCATATTTTGTATTGTAATCTCCACTTATCTGATTGGAAACTAATTGGAAATCACCGAACACTTGTAAATGCTTTGCTCCCAAAGTGTGCACCTTTTGGAGGCCAGCTATTAAAGCTTCGTACTCTGCTTCGTTATTGGAGGCTGCAAATCCAAGCCTGATTCCTTATTCAAGGATTGTTTTTTCTGGAGTAACGAGGACAATGCCTACCCTTACCCCCTTTGAGTTAGAGGCTCCATCAACAAATAGTTTCCAGGTTTCCTCTGTTTCTTGGTTCTCTTTTTGCATTGTGGGTTGAGGTTGGTTGGAAAGTTCCTCGCTCGTAAATTCGACTATGAAATCAGTAAGGATTTGTCCCTTGATTGCGATCCTTGGTTAAAATTGGATTTCGAATCACCCTAGCTCGACTGACCATTTAGACAGCCTGCCTGACAAATCCTCTTTCCTCAGGATAGCCTTAAGGCGATGCTATGTAAGGACGATGATAATGTTGGCTTCGAAATAGTGCTTCAGCTTCCTCGAGGCCACTACTAGTGCGAAGGCGAGCTTCTCCAGCGGTAGGTACTTCTGCTCGACATCAAGTAGAGTCTTGTTCGAGTAATAAACAAGGTGCTAGATTCTTGCAACCTCGCATATTAATGATGAGCTAACAGTGTGGTTGGAAATGGAGAGGTACAGGTACAAAGAATCTATTTTTTGTGGTATGAAGAGCAGTGGTGGAGAGCTTAAGTAAGCTTTGAGCTCGACCAATGATCACGAGCAATATGGGTTCCATTCTACCATTTTGTTCCCCTTCAGAAGTTGGAAGAAAGGCTTGCATTTCTCAGATGATTTAGAAATGAAGCGATTTAAGGCAGTGAGAATACCAGTGAGCTTATGTACGTCCCGAATTGTTCGAGGTGGTTGTACCCTGTTAATTGCATCGATCTGGTCTGGGTTAGCCCTATGCCTCTCTTACTGACCAAGTACCCAAGAAATTTTCCTGACTGGACACCGAAAGAACACTTGCTTGCATTAAGTTTCATTCGGTATCTCCTGAGGATTTTGAAGGTGTTTGACAGGTTTGATAGGTGATTTTCTTTCATCTTACTTTTAACGAGCATGTCATCGATGTAGACATCCATGGTGTTTCCCATCTGGTCCTTAAACATCTTGGTGACTAGCCACTGATAGGTTGCCCCTGCATTCTTGAGCTAAAGGGCATGACCTTGTAGAAGTATAGCCCAACTATCGTGATGGATGCCGTTTTGTCCTGATTTGGGGCATATAAGGGGATCTGGTGATACCCTGAGTATGCGTCCAGAAAACTCATCCGCTCGTGAGCTGCAGTGGTGTCTAATAGTTGGTCTATTTTTGGGAGGGGAAACTATCTTTAGGGCACGCTTTGTTGAGGTCAGTGAAGTCGATGAAAACTCTCCACTTCCCATTGCTCTTCGGAACTACTACTGGGTTGGATAACCACTTGGGGAATTGTACTTCTCGTATGGATCCTGCATCCAGCAGTTTTTTAACTTCTTTTTCTATCGCTTTAGCCTTTTAGAGTGCAGTTCGCCGTGCCTTCTGCGTGATTGGTTTGAAGGTGGGATCGGCGTCCATCTGATGACAGACCATACTAGGATCAATTCCAAGTAGTTCGTATGGTTCCCACGCGAAAACATCTACGTTGAGTCTCAGCAAAGTTGTCAATTCCTTCTGTTCCTGGTCGGTGAGAGATATTCCAATCAAGAAGACTCTATTACTATCGCTATCTCTAGCCGTAACTTCTACCAGGTCCTCAAGGACCCGCTCGGAGGGGAGGAGCCTGGTCTCCTCTACTCTAGGTCTTCCGTACTTTAATTTCTATTTAAAAGGTGTTAGTCCTTCTTCCACTTTCTCGCTGGGCTGATCGGCCTTCCTTTCTGGCTTTGGCCGGATGGCTGCTATGAAGCACCTTCTTGCCATCGCTTGGTCGCTGTGGATCTCCATTACTCCTCGCTCGGTTACATACTTGAGTTTCTGATGGTCCGTTGAGGAGACTACCTTCATTGCATGAAGCCATCCCCTGTCGAGGATGCCTTAGTATGGCGAGTCGTTCTCAACTACCAAAAACTTGATCATCTTGGAGATGTTTCATGCACGCACTGACAGTACAATCTTTCCCAGGGGCATAGTTATTTTTCCAGCGAAGCCAACTAAAGGGACAGTAGCTTACTTTAGGTCGGCGACGCTTAACTTTAATTTTATGAATAAGTCGAGATACATCACTTCAGATGAGCTTCCTTGGTCGACGAGCAACTTGTCGATGTCAAAGTTAGATATCCTGAGGGTAATGATCAGAGCATCGTGATGTGGGGTTCTCACTTCCACCAGATCTTCATCTGTGAAAAGAATATGCTTGTTATAGTTGACGTTGTCTACTCGTCGATGCTTTCCCAACTGCGACTTTGATGGATCGATCTGAAAGGACTGCATTACCGCTGTAAGTTTCTTCATTTCCATTCGAGATAAATTTCCTTGGATCTGTTTGGCATCAGATGCCCCATGAATTACTATGAACTCATGTCCAGCATCATCTTCGAGCACGTTGTCAGATCTTGCTTCTCTATTGGCAGCCACCTTCTCTGCCTTTTTCTCCATAAACTGGTTCAAATGCCCAGATTGGGCTAGCTCCTCAATGTGAGATTTAAGAGCTTTGCAATGCTCAGTATTATGTCCTCCCTCTTTGTGAAAAGCGCATCTCAGCGCGTTGTTCCTCTTCGAGGGATCTCCTTCCATCTTCGTGGGCCATTTGATGAATGGCTCGTCTTTGATTTTTGCGAGGATCTTGTAAATTGGTTATTTAAATACGGTGTTGACCACTTGGAATGCTTTTGACACATCATTATTACCTCCGTTCTTGGAGCCATTTTTGCCCCCGTTCTTTCCTCCTTTCTTCTAGTTCTCATTTTTATCACTGCCCTTGGCAATGAGTCTAGCTCGGCCATTGTCCCCTGCACTGAGGCGGGTGACATCTTCCACCTTAGCGTACTTCTTGATGCGAGCCATTAGGTCATCAATAGTCATAGCCTCCTTCTTTGTCAGGGCCTGGTAAAGAAGGGAAGAGCTGGGTAGACCAATTTTGAAAGAGGCCACTACCACTTGTTCCAAGCAATCCTTGACCTCGTTGAATAACTCCCAGTACCTCTTTACGTAGTCTCGAAGTGTCTCTTGAGGCGTTTTCTCCATTGTTAGTAAAGCATCCATCCTTCGGGATGGGAGCTACTAGTAATGAAGCGGGTTGTAAAGAGTTCGTCTAGGGATTTGAAACTTTTGATGGATCGGTGGAGGACCTTTTGAACCATTTCTATGCAACATCATTCAAGATCGAGGGGAAAATTCAGCACATTAGCGCATCTCGGTGGTTCCAGAGGGTCATGGCCTGTCGGTACTGTCTGACGTGATCAATGGTATTAGTCTTACAGTCATAAATTTTGAACCTTAGAATGGAAAATTTCTTGGGGGCTTCTTCTTCTTCAATTTCCCTCATGAAGGGTGACTTCATTTGGGTTTTGAGAGCTCACCTAGCAAGTTCTCTGGTCGATCTGGTACCGTGGTGGGCAGGATGTTGGTTCATCTCCCTATGGACCAGATTTCATATGTTCTCGTTGCTGCGAATAGGGCTCTAGTAATGGCGAGCTTTTTGCAGCTGCTCGTGGAGGTCATCGTCTGACTCGTCTCCTTATATCTTTTGAGATCCTCGCCTAGGGCTCCTTCCTCGACTGGGAGATTTGCTCGCCTGAGGTCTAGGAGTACGGTATGGACGTCTCCTGTTATCATGATGAAGCTTTCTCTCCAGTCTTTCCAGTCTTCTTTTCAGGTGAGCATTCTCAGCCTCGTGTTTACGAGAAGACTCCTTTTGGTCGTGGATCCTTGCCTCGTATGCATCAATCAGTCTGGATATCTGTGTTGATTTCGCTGGTCCTTGGCTTTCTTCTGAGGTTGGCCTCTCTAAGCGAGCCCTCTGATCTGAACGTCGAACTTCAGATCTAATCCTGCGAGAAGAAGGTGGTTCTTGAATATCCCCTGCCTGGGGAGCATTGCTACTGTGACCAGACATTTTAAACTCCTTTCTTGGTGTGGTCTCTTCTCAGGGAAAGATGAACATTTCCCACAGACGGTACCAATTGTGGAGGCAAGTATTATGCAACACAAATAGATACGAGAGATGTAATCACCAAGTAAGAGCAATGAATGTAAAATGACAATCACACAAAAAAGGATGTACGTGGTTCAGCAAAGATGTGCCCAGACCAACGGTGGTGAAGTTGATGTTATTTCTATATACTCCGGAGAGCAGTTACAGAGAATACAACTTATCCTTTGCCCCGGACCTAGGGTTTAATATATACATGTACATTTTGGTGAATGGGGGTGTTGGATCCACCCACGTCTTCCATCTCTCTCTATAACCTCCCTTAATGTGAACGTGAGAAGAGACCGGGTCATAGTTAAATAAGAGATGGGGGGTCTAGACTTTGGACCACCAGAATTGGGTTACTCGTCTAGGACCATTATCTTAATTTTGCGTACCCACACTTGTCAATCGAAACTTTAATTAAAGTCAACATATTAAGTCTTTAGGGTTTATATATTAATAACCGTAACATTTTATAATTTACCAATTTTCTCTTAAGTAAACAAAAATATAAATACTCAAAGTAAGTAAGAATAATGAAAAGATCAACCCTATGGCCCCAGCTGGGCCAGCTAGAGGGGCCGAATCAATTTGTTTTAGGGAAGAGGCCCAAGTTGTTCCCCAAAAAATGAAGTTTAACAAGAAATATCCATTAAGCTCTAACGAAGCTCCAAGACTACCTCAAACCTTATCTTCTGTAAGGACGCAAATTTCCAATTAAGTCGTTTGTAGTTTTGGCTCAATCCTGGACAAAAATGTTTGAATCATAGGATAGAGTATATTGATCATCCTCCAAGCCTATGACTTGTTTGTTGAAAACGTAGCGGCCAAGTGTATAAAGCTTCATCAAAATGCCGAGTTAAGTGCCTCATTTCTACGTCATCAATAGTGGTTCCATCCTCTCAAGGTATGAATGCATTACATATATATATATATATATATATATATATATATATATATATATATATATATATATATATATATATATATTTATATAAGAGATTGGAACAAGTTTATTGGGTGTTAGGTTTTTAAAACTGTGTTTTTGTTTTGAGAATGTTTCTATTAAAACACATATAAAAAAATATATAATGTTTCTGGGCTAAAATAATTTTTTAACATTCTATGAGTTCGTTCAAAGTGTCATTCAAACGAGAATGTCTTTCGAACCACAAGTTGTTCGAACGAGATTGCCAACGACTACCCATTATGGCGTATTGGAACTTCGTTCGAAATGTCGTTCGAACGAGATGGTATTTCTAACGAGATTTCTAACGAGCTCCTAACAAGTTCATACTGGAACTTCGTTAGAAGACTCGTTCGAACGAGAATGTCGTTCGAACGAAATGTCGTTCGAACGAGATTTGGCGAGAACAGGTTTTTTGGCAGTTTTGCCCACTTTCTCACTTGTTTTACCCCACTATCTTTTTGCTAAATATCTATGTCCAGGAATGATTTTTTCTAACTTAACTTTTCATATCCTACTAAACTCTAGAGAGTGTTTGAGAGAAAAACTGTTTTAGGGAAAAGTTCATTGTTTTAAAGTGTTAATTTTCAAGGAAAAATCAATATACACTTTTGTTTTACACCCATAGTTTTGTTATCCAAGTTCATATATATGTATATATATATATATATATATATATACATATATATATATATATATATATATATATATATATATATATATATATATATATATATATATATATATCTTGCTTGGAGTTTGGAACCGGGTTTATCTCTACATTAGTTTGAAGAGAATTTTGGGTTTGCATCTAAATCTGATAAAGAAGAAGAGGTTTTCGTGATTTACCCACCTGGAGAAAGGCTCCTATTTCGGGTGACGGTGACCACATAAAGTTCGATTGGTGGATTCCGTGACTGCGGTGGAGCTCCGGGGTTATTCGCTAGGTGGAGGTATTTACAAGAAGGAGCGTCGAGGCTTGAGAGGGATCGAGTCGTGTGTTGTAAGTCTTTTGTCTTGTAATTGTAAATTCCATGCATAGTGGATTTTAGGCTAGGGTCGTCCGAGGTTGTTTCCCGTTGTGGGTTTTTCCTCATACATCGCGGCGTAGTGTGATTGATTTATTTTTATCTTGCATAATTACTTAGAACTCATGCTTAGGATAAATCAAGATAAAATTGGTTTTAATTGTCACACTTAATTTAATTTGGTGCATAATTAAAGTTGGGTAAAGTTTATTTAATTCAAGTCTATTGTTAAAGCTGGTTTGGCCTAATTTAGAAATAATGAGAAATATGACTTAGGCAAATTCTAGGACTTGGATTAATTAATTGTGCTTAAGTGAAAATGATTTAATGAATTAATTTAATTTCACTTGGTGTAATTTTAATTTGAAAAAGAAATTAAAATTTGGTAATTCATTTGGTATTTAAGTTGAACCATCACCTTTTACGCTTCCACATCTATTTCATAAAAAGGAAATATTAATTTCAGAAACTTTAAAATTGGGGCCCTACCCCTCTTCAAATTGGTATCAGAGCCAAAGAGATAAATTATTTCGTTAAGATCTTTTAAATAATTTTTGGCTAAAATGGAATTTTCCCCATTTTCAAAATTTCCTATTTTCGATGGTTCTAACTACGCGTATTGGAAAGCGTGAATGAAATTGACACTAAAATCTATCGACGAGAGAGTTTGGATGTCAATTGTTAATGGGTGGTCCCCACCAACTCAGTTAGTAGAAAATGAACGTGTTCCCAAACCGGCCGATAGATGGAGTGAGGGTGAATTTAAACTTTCTAATTTTAATTCCCAAGGTTTAAACGCCTTGTTTAGCGCTGTCACACTAGATTAATTCCGACGCATTATGATGTGTGAGACTGCTAAATAAGCGTGGGATATTTTGCAACTCACTCACAAAGGTACAAGTGTCGTTAAAGCTTCGAAACTTCAAAACCTCACCACTCAATTCGAAACTATCAAAATGAACGAAAAAGAAACTTTTGATGAATTTTATTCTAGACTTTCTGATATTGTTAATTCATCTTTTAATTTGGGAGAGAAAATACCCGACAACCGAGTTGTACAAAAAATTTTAAGGTCCCTTCCCGATAGATTTATTCCAAAAGTGACCATTTTAAATTATTTACCAACTTTAGCCTCTATGAAATTAGAAGAGATCGTTGGTAATTTACAAACCTATGAACTAGACATGTTTCCCTCTAAAACTGAAAAGAAAATAGAAAAGGGCATTTCTTTAAAAGCCCGAAAAGAAGTCAAACAATTATTAGAGAGCGAGAGTGATAGTGACTCGGAAGATATGGCTTTGTTTGCTCGAAAATTTAGAAAATTTCTTAAATTTTACAAAGATAAATTCAAAAATGATTTTAAGAAATTTGAAACTTCTAAGTATGACAAAATAGAGAAGATCCCTAAACCTATTAATGAACAATTAAATAGGGACGAGTCAAATAGGTGTTTTGGTTGTGAGGGTTATGGCCATAAGGCTTCTGATTGCCCCACTAAACTAAGGAAAGAGGGTAAATGACCCATTTCATATAATGCAACCCTTAGTGATAGTGATAAGGAAGAGGGACCCGATTACCCCACTAAGCCAAATTTTGTGGCTTTTATGGCTAGTCATGTGAGCACTGAAAGTGAATCTTCTCATGAAGATATTCAAACACATGATACTTCTGAGGCCTAAGTTTTTGATACCCTTGTCTTTGATGATAGTGAGAGTGAAGGAGAGAGAGATAATGATAATGATGAGGTTGATGTGAGTGAACTTCAAAGTTCTTTTCAAGAACTTTATAAAAAATCTAATAAATTGAAAAGAGCTAATTTGAAGTTAGAAGCTAGTTTAAAAGAGCGTGTCAAGGTCATTGATGATAGTTTGTTGGTAGAAGACCTTAGGACATGTGAAAGGACTCTTCGAGAGAAGCTTGAATATGTAGAAGGCGAGAGAGATAGCCTTAGGGGTTTAATGGAATCCTTGAAAAAGGAGCTTCTTGCTTTTGAAGAGCGAAATGTTTTATTAGAGTCCAACATTTTAGAATTACGAAATAAATTAAAAGACTCTAGTAATGTCAAATTTGATTTGGAGTGTCGTTTGGAAAAATTAGATAGAATCTTAGGAACGGTCCAAATTAAAAATGACATGTGTGGTTTAAGATTCAATACTTGTAATGAATCTAATCATAAAGCCAAAACCAATGGTTTAGGAGAATCAACTAGGAAAGTCTTTAGAGATCATTTCTTAGGTACCAAATTTCGACGTAATTTTACTTGTACACATTGTGGTCGAAAAGGTCATCTTAAGAAATTTTGTTTTGATCTTAAACGAACTCCTAAAAAATCCCAACGTAAAGCAACCAAGGTAGTTAAAATTCCTACACCCCAAGATATTCATTCTTCATTAATTTGGGTTAGGAAATCGAACTTGGTTGCCTTGCAAAATAGGGTTTTTGATTCTCATTTACTTTCACATGCCTCCTCCCTTGCTAAATCTAAAGGTTGAATGTGTTAGTGTTTGAATACTTTAGCTTTTGTACTTCATACTATATTCACATGCTAAATGTATGCTTGTTTAATCATTTTCTAGTCTATGCTCCATGCTTATCACATGCTACAATTATGATTTTTGTTTATCTTTTCGTATTATATCTATTTTGTTTGCATTAATTGAAAAATACATAAAGATTTTTGTTTATCATTTGTGGTTTACCTTTGAGTATTTTAAGCTTCAGGAAAAATACAAATGATTTTTGTCTGTCCTTTTGAGTATATATTTGTATTGTTGATTAAAAATTTCAAAAACTCAAAAAGATTTTATTTTATGTGTATTTTAGTTTGACACACATAATGTGGCATACACTTGTGTTTGAATCCCATCTTTTACACTCCCATGTGGCTGGAATTTTTGGTTTAGATTGTTAATCCTTATTATATTCTTTACCATGCTTACATGGAGTAATTGGATTTTGTGTTGATATAATGGATTCCATTTTTATATGCCTCTATTCACACATGCACAAGCTCTTTTGAAATTTTAACTTCATATGTATATTTGAGCTTTATGAGGTGTTCTCCTACCAATCTTTTCATCTAAATATTTGTGACTTAGGAGTACTAGTGCATGTCAAAATCCGTTGCACGTGAGATTTGTGTGAAAAAATGAAAACATGATAAATATAAATGTGCACGGGGAAGGGCTCTGAAAGGACTTAGTGATCCTTTGCGATTGTAAGCCACCCTTTTGAATGGAACTAAAATAAATACGTGGTCCAAAGGCCTAAAAACACAAAATATGGCATTAAAAAGAAAAATAATTTGCCAAGGCCTATGTTTTATTGATATATTCATTCAAAGTTAATATATGCTTATTGAGGAAGATTGGATGGTATATCAACGGTTTTGATAATGTCCATTTATCCTAGTTGTGTATTTCATGTCATGACTCTATTGGTTTGTAGAATCATCAATATGCTAGGCTTGTATGCATTGTGTATGTTTGTTCATTGAGTTCAATCTATATTATCACATGAGGTTCTATTCAAATGTGGTGAAGTTTGCAATCAAATGAGAACTTCGTGAACATGTTTTAAGTGATTGGGTCTAAATTTAATCATTAATAGGTCACACCCCAACACTTCCGTTTCCGTATGACACATTTTCTCCATACGAGTGTGAAAGACTCCTACTATATTTTGTGTGTGTCATTTGTGTGTTTATGTCTATATATGCGTACTTGAGTTTCTTTGGTATATATTATGTATACATATATTTGATAGTTTTGTTTAGTCTTTGCCTTGATTTCTAATCCATATATGCTTTAATTCATACTTAGTATCCATCTTATTGCATTCTTTGTTGATATCACATGCTTATTAATTTATATATCATATTGGTATCATTTTATGGCGTCCTAGTTGGTCTAAGTTGTTATTTATTGGATTAGTTGAATTTTCGTTGCCCATATGCTTTAACGTTCACATCACTATATGCTTTATTTGGGATAGATAAGTCAATTTTTTATTCTCTAGCCTTTGTCTATTCCTGAACAAAAAGGGGGAGAATCATAGGGGGAGAAATGTTATCTAATGCTATTATACTCGTCTCTTAGTTTGGGGGAGATTTATCTTAGGGGGAGACGTCTTTCTAAGTTTATCATAGTTGATAAAGGGAGAGAATTAATTTAGGGGGAGAACTAACTTTACTTTCATTAAATATTTTGATATTCCCTATGCATGTAATGTGTTTGCTTAAGTGTGCAGGAATTATTTTATATAGCGAAAAATTTCGACGAGAAAGATTGTTGATCCTTTGGGTTGTTTGAGTCAAGCATTGTATTTTTATTTTGGGTGGGACTTTTTATTAGTCTAGTAGAGCTTGACGTCCCTTTAGGATTTTTGTTGGTTTTTGTCTTGGAATAGGCAAAGGGGGAGATTTGTAAGGACGCAAATTTCCAATTGAGTCCTTTGTAGTTTTGGCTCAATTCCGGAGAAAAACGTTTGAGTCATAGGATAGAGTATATTGATCATCCTCCAAGCCTATGACGTGTTTGTTGAAGACATAGCGGCCAAGTGTATAAAGCTTTATCAAAATGCCGAGTTTTAAGTGCCTCGTTTCTACGTCATCAATAGTGGTTCCATCCTCTCAAGCTATGAATGCATTACATATATATATAAGAGCTTGGAACAAGTTTATTGGGTGTTAGGTTTTTAAAACTGTGTTTTTTTTTCAGAATGTTTCTATTAAAACTTATATAAAAAATATATATAATGTTTCCGGGCTTAAAAAGAATTTTTTAACATTCTGTGAGTTCGTTCGAAGTGTCGTTCGAACGAGAATGTCGTTCGAACCACAAGTCGTTCGAAAGAGATTGCCAACGACTTCCCTTATGGCATACTGGAACTTCATTCGAAATGTCATTCGAACGAGATGGTATTTCTAATAAGATTTCTAACGAGCTTCTAACAAGTTCATACTGGAACTTCGTTAGAAGACTCGTTCGAACGAGAATGTCGTTCGAACGAGATTTGGCGGGAACAGGTTTTTTGGCAGTTTTGAGCAGTTTGGCCCACTTTCCCACTTGTTTTACCCCACTATCTATTTGCTGAATATCTATGTGCAGGATTAACTTTTTCTAGCTTAACTTTTCATATCCTACTAACCTCTAGAGAGTGTTTGAGAGAAAAATTGTTTTAGGGAAAATTTTATTGTTTTAAAGTGTCAATTTTCAAGGAAAAATCAATATACACTTTTGTTTTACACCCATAGTTTTGTTTATCCAAGTTCATATATATATATCTTGCTTGGATTTTGGCACCGGGTTTATCTCTACATTAGTTTGAAGAGACGTTTGGGTTTGCTTCTAAATCCCACAAAGAAGAAGAGGTTTTCGTGATTTACCCACTTGGAGAAAGGCTCCTATTTCGGGTGACGGTGACCACATAAAGTCCGATTGGTGGATTCCGAGACCACGGTGGAGCTCCGGTGTTATTCGCTAGGTGGAGGTGTTTTCAAGAAGAAGCGTCGAGGATTGAGAGGGATCGAGTCGTGTGATGTAAGTCTTTTGTCTTGTAATTGTAAATTCCGTACTTAGTGGATTTGAGGCTAGATTCGTCCGAGGTTGTTTCCCGTTGTGGGTTTTTCCTCGTACATCGCAGCGAAGTGTGATGGATTTATTTTTATCTTGCATAATGACTTAGAACTCATTCTTAGGATAAACCAAGATAAAATTTGTGTTTTATTATCACACTTAATTTAATTTGGTGCATAATTAAAGTTGGGTAAAGTTTATTTAATTTAAGTCTATTGTTAAAACTGGTTTGGCCTAATTTGGAAATAATGAGAAATATGACTTAGGCAAATTCTAGGACATGGATTAATTAATTGTGTTTAAGTGAAAATGATTTAATGAATTAATTTAATTTCACTTGGTGTAATTTTAATTTGAAAAAGAAATTAAAATTTGGTAATTCATTTGGTATTTAAGTTGAACCATCACCTTTTACGCTTCCGCATCTATTTCATAAAAAGGAAATATTAATTTCAGAAACTTTAAAATTGGGGGCCTACCCCTCTTCATCTTCTAACATAGAAATATGATGAATCATTCTCTTAATTCATTTATATAGTATTTAACATCAATTAAACATAATTACGGGTTCAATTCCTTAAACCTCCAAATTAAACCAAGTTTTAATATTTAATGTACAATAGAACATAATCATAGATGATCTCAAATCTAAACCTTAAATTAACACATGTATTCAATTAACATATGAAGTTAAATCCTATACATGAGTTCTAATCACATAATCATATTCCAAAAACAACTCAATTGAATGATTCTCTTACAAAAGCTTAAGTCTTTCAAACGAAATTAATTGCTACTAATCCCAAGTAACCCTTTATTAAATATGACTTAGATAATCACATTTCATCCTAAGACATGCATTCTAAATTCAAGATTTAACTACATAACATGAAATTATAAACAGGTTACATATTAATATGTTGTATAGCAAGAGATTTCTTACCTAAAAGTATGTACGGTGAATCTTTACGCATATGATTTGTTGTTCCTCTTCCTTTATAGTCACTTAGACTCTCCCAAAGGTCTAAAGATGCTAGGGTTTAAATATCTGATATAAAGTGCATGAATAATGAAGTCTAATTCCCCTAATTAAACCTTAATCTCGATGGTTTATATTAAGCCTATTTTTGGGCAAATAAACCCCAAACACTAACTAGAATAGTCCAAAACTGTCTAAGAGTATACCTAAACCCAGGCCCAACATAACACAATTAAAATACATAATATGGCCTTCGTATCACTATAGAGTCCGTTCCATATGGTAGAACCTCATAACTCACAATAATATGTCACAATGTGATATAAAACACATGGATATTAATTTTATGCATAACGACATATAGTACAACTTAATTAACTACCCCCATGAATTAAATATTACACGTGGCATAAAAAAATCACATAGAATTCAAATTTAATCATTATCTAAATATGATTTTTATTATTACCAATTCACTCAAATAATAATTAACTCCAATTTATTAATTTATTATTAGAATTAATACTCATTAAATAAATACAAAAAATACATGGTATTACACATAGTGATTTCATACTAAAAGAGACTTTTTTCATGGAATCCTGATGCTAATCCTGTGTATACAACATTGATATAAATGTCTTTAGATAAGCCCAACACCATTTTATCTGATCTAGTAAAATTTGATCAATAAGATATGATTGACTTATACTAAGTAGTTTATATTGAGCTACCTAAACAACCACGCTCTTATGTAAGACGATACTCTTACGTCATTCCTGATTAGGCAAATATTATCCACAAAATGTATGTAGAAATACCACCACGTTTTCATCATTCTTCTTATACAAACAAGTATTACTCGAAAATCGATAAAAATTAAAACTCAATTACCTGATCAAACCAAATGAGCAAAGACCTTGATGTTATCTTAAATACATAAATGGATCTCACAAGCTTACATCACTTTTCTTTCCCGACTTCTTACTATGTACATGTCAAGATAATCGCTCAAGAATGCAGCACTAAAAAAATCCCGACAAACTTTAGCATGGATATCACTAACAAGGTTTTCTCATAATCAATCCTTATATTCTTGAGTAATTCCTTTTCATAAGCCTTGCCTTTAAGGTTTTCACCTTCCCATCTATATATCCTTTAACTTCTTATAGATCAATTTGTGCCCAATGGGTTTTACCCCATCAACAATTCTACAAGACCTAAAACTTAATTCTAATACATTGAATCTCATTTTAGTATCCATAGTCGTAATTCAATGCAAAATTCCTTATCTTCGAATGACTCTTGTAGTTCTTGAGACTCAGTTCAAGTTTATTTAGGATCTCATCGAAATGATCACCCAAAACACTAATGTTTCAGGATCACTCATGAAGCTCCCATGATGATGTAGAACAACTTGGTTTTCAATACAAGTGAGATGTGTATCCGGATTATCGATAATACTTGCACTACCATTAGGCATTGTATTATCAGTATCAGGTTGTATTTCATCCTATACGGGTGGTCGAACAACATTTTTAATATGATGTTCCTTTTTTTACCTTTTAAGTCCAGATTATACTTAGGACCGTGGTTTATTACATAATCCTCCTATAAAAATCGGACATCGATGTAAACAACAACCTTATTGTGCTTAGGAATGTGATATAATCTATATTTATAACCATTTTGGGATAGCCAAAAAAGATACATACTTATGTCCTTTTCTTCTACTTCCTTGGCTCCTTCGACAACATGAAAGCCAGGCACCCCCAAATTCGAACATGCTTTAAAATGATCTTGGGCTCATTCATATTATGGCCATCCACCTCGGATCCTCATGACGGGAGGGCGCGCATGAGGGAGGATCCTAGGTCCTGCTCGTCCCTCTCAGGAGCGCTTCCGCCGGCGTCATTTGGGTGAGGTGTAAAAATATAGAGAGATTAGAGTCGCCAGTCTATTTTACTCAAAATAGACAAAAGAAAGGGTGCCATCCCGAAGGATAGCATCCAAACACATACTGATGCATACGAAACCAAAATGATTCGAAAAGGGTCCGGAGTCTAAGTTATGAAATGGGAAGGTGTTAGGCACCCATTCCGCCCTTTAGATCTCTTATGGATTTTTGTTGTTTTCCTTTTATTTTCCCCGTGATGTGTGTGCATGTGTATATATAGTGGAGATAGGAATCCTTGACTTGAACCATGGAAGAGGTAAAACGAGTCATCCATAGGAAGGTATAAAAATATTAAAAAATAGGATTTATGCAATTATCCCTACGTTGACCGTTATGATGGAACGATAATGCATGTGGAATAATACGCCACTAAGAATAAATATATGTATATATGTAATATAATAGAGTGGAGTTTAGAGAAAGTATAAAATGAGGGGGAAAAATAAAAATAGGACTCAAGTCTCGAGTTTAACCCCGAGACGCCTATGTAGACTATAGAGGCATCAAAGTCCACGCAGTTCGCATGAAAAATGAGGGGTGGGGTCTATCCCATAAATCCAATCGGGGGGATTCTCTTATTTGTGT
This sequence comes from Sambucus nigra, assembly GCA_949130495.1. Classification (NCBI taxonomy): domain Eukaryota; kingdom Viridiplantae; phylum Streptophyta; class Magnoliopsida; order Dipsacales; family Adoxaceae; genus Sambucus; species Sambucus nigra. Next base: position 160,701,770 of record OX422211.1, on the reverse strand, counting down.
GTATGTGTGTGTGTGTGTGTAAAAAAACTTTTTAGTTTTGAGAAAAGTGTAAGAAAAGTATGAGAATTCCCGTTTGGAATTTATGAGCAAACCCTTTTTTTCTTTTTTTTTGGGTTTTTATTGATATGAAAATAAGGGATGTGCATTAATACTAAATAAAAAGTATATTAGGATGTGTGAGATGATATAATAAAAGTGCTAAGTCATAAAACAAGGTATTGCGAATTTATGAGAATTTAAGGAGAGAGTTGAGAAAATTGGACCTTCTTGAAGATCTTGAGCTTCATCTTGAATGATGGAGAGCAGCAATTAGGCTTGGATGATGATGGAGGGTAGTGAATTCACCAAGTTTGATGAAAAGCATAATGAAAAGTGAAGGTTGGAAAGGGACTTTTGTGTGGAAATCACGCTGATTTGGAGAGAACTTTTCTGGATTTGCTGAGAGTGATATCTATCAGATCTGGGCTCTCCTTGCAAGTGAGTTCATGCCTCCTTTTTATAGGCCTAGGGCATTGCCGATCAGCATAGCCTGTTCCTGCTAATTGACAAGTGCATTTAGGCACACTATCGATAGGCTGGGACCTGCCATTTGGCAGTGTCTTTCGTGCCGTTTCAAAAAATCGGTCACAGAACGCAAACCATTGATCAGAATCATGTACGGGGTGGACCATTGGAAAGGTAATTCAAAGACATTCAAAAGTCCAAGGAGTCCAATCTGACCCAAAGTCAACTCCCGCATAGGTTGTATTTCATCCTATACTGATACTGACCTAACTAAGGTGACGATCCAAGACCGAGGTCAATTCTGACCTACATTTCCTTTGGGACATTCAGGGATTCTACTGGTGGTAAAGATTAGACTTTGGATTCCACTAGGGAATAATGAATGAGCTGGGGAAAATGTAGTGTCCTCTAGAGTTCCGCTGGGGAAATCCTTTTGATTTTAGGAATTTTGTGGAGGAAAGGCAAGTTTGAATTCATAAACTCCATTAGGGAAGTGATTAGGTGGTCCAGGGATTGGATGTATTTCTTGAGACCTTTGGCTTATAGGGGTGATCTTTAGAGATCCTCCGGGGACGTTGTCGGGAGGAATTTTACTTGGTTTTTGAAAGTTTTGCTGGGGAAACGGGGGTTCCGCTTGAGGGAGTGTGAAATTTTCTTGGTGAAAATGTTATAAATCCTTCCTGGGATTTTTAGGAATTTTCTGAGAATTTTTTAGGGCTTTCTGGTATTTTCTGGAAATTTTTGTACGAAATTTTAAGGGGGGTGCCGGTCAGCATGGTTCAGAGGGTGCCATTTAGCAGTGGCACAGACTTTTGGACTGCCTCAGGAAGGTAAGGGGTCAGTTTCGATCAGTGGGTGGGGGGTCAATGCCGATCGGCATGACCTTTGGCATCCTATATAAAGGGGGCGAATTCCCCTCATTATTCACAGCTTCTTGCTTTCTTTCTTTTCTGTGATTTTCTTCTGCAAATCATTTTAGCATTTCGATCTCTAAGAAATGGCTGCCTTTATGAGCACTGCAACGCATAGGGAATGGATGATTGTTGATGACTGAGCGAATGTGGATGGCAGTGCCTGGGTGCCTCTTACTTTGGGGAGTGAAAACTCGTTTGATGCGTTCAAGACGATTATAGACGAGCGAACTTTGTTGTGAGATCCATCGTGTCATTGCTCCTCGAGGGTGGTAAGACCTGGCGGTTATGTAAGTAACCTAACTTTTGGAATTCTTCTCTTTTTGGTGATTTTTCCTTCCTTCTTGAATTTTGACAAGGTTTCTTCTTTTGACAGTCTGATATCTCTTTGAAGAACATGCGTGCCCGTGGGACGACGGGGCTTAAGGATGTCTGGGAGCATCTTCCACCTGTGGTGTGTTGGGTGGTATCATCAGCAAGTTTTAGGAGGTTAGCGTCTGCGCTAGATGAGACGCCTTGGTCGACAGCGGAATTTTGTGCTTTGGGGGAGAGATTGTGGGATACTACCCACACCTTCCATTTCGGATTTGGGGAGATAACCATTACTCCCATAGATGGGAAAGATCTACTGGGGCTGGATTGCGATGGGGAGCAGATAGAGGTGGATCACTCTCTGAGGGTGAGGCCGGAGGCGGTGCGGGCGGCGCTTGGTGATGTAGGGAGGATAGTCTGTAGGGATTCCATCCGATTGTCCTTGCTGAAGGATGTTCTATTGAGTAGGGTGATTGATGTGGAGGATGGGCTACAGGTGAGGCAATTGACCCAGTTGTTCATTTTACTGGTGCTGGAAGGTTTCATGGTGGCTTCTAGTGGCAAGTCGTCCATTTGTGGTTCTTGTCTTACTTAAGGATGTTTTCGAACATCCATCTCTATGATTGGGGGAGCCTGACTTTGGTGACCCTCTATTTTTCTTTTGATGCATTCAATCGGTCGTGCCAGCAAACTTTTACTGGAGACACGTATCTTCTTGAGGTATTTCATTAATTTTGTGCATTTTTCCTTTCATGCATTCACATTTTCCTTATGTCTCTCTTTTTTATTGTGACTTCCTGTCTTTGGCAGACGTGGTTCTATGAGGTGATTGGGTGCAATATCCAGCTAATCACTCTGAAGGATGATACCGTTGGGGACTTCTGTCGATTGTATCGATGGAATAAGGCTAATCAGCAGTCGAAGGGATCTCTCTCTCTAGAGGCGGTGCGTCAGGTCTTGAATGGCCTCACCAGTGGTAAGGGAAGACTCTCATTTTCAGCCTTGGTTTTTGACATGTTCTTATTTTGTATTGACTTATGGCTGTCAGGGATTTTCAGGTGACCTTTCACCCTTGGGGGATAGCCATTCAGGATACAGGGGTAACTGGGGTGAATGCATCAATGAGGCATTTATTGGCGCATGAGTTCGGCCATTCTTGGTATTTAGGGGAGAGGGTGGTTCGACAGATTGCTAAGGAGGAGGTGGTGGTGCCACCAGCACAACCTTCTTTGTCTATGAGGCGGGAGTGGCTACTGCTAGAGGATGCGAGGATCATGATAATGATCGACGAATCCTACTTGTTGTATACTGGTAGGGCAATTCCTTATGAATATATGGACTTTGTGATGAGCTGGTTGATGGGGCCCAGCATATATAATGCATTGCCTTTCCCTCTTGTAGGTTCGAGTGGGGCGGTGGGGTCTTCCCACATCGGCAGTGGTCCGTCGATGTCTACGGCGGTGGAGACTTCAGAGGTCCCCTTTGTGCGATTGCATACCCCTTCATACAACATTCGGTGAGCTAATAGAGTGATGGTGCCTAGGTTACACTGTCCTCACGCGATGGATCCGGAGGAGTTAGGTTTGACAGAGGAGGTTCTTCATCCTGCGGTATACCTTCTTCTTCTTTTGGTTCCTTTTATGTTTTGATCCTTCTTTTGATACTGATTTTGCTTTTTACTTTGTAGCAAGTTCGGGTATCGACCACTTGGTTGAGGGACATCATAGACTGGATATCTTTGATAACTGCCCATATTCGAGATGTGGTCCTGATTCCTTCTTATTTGGTGTCGTTTGCTTCATCCGAGGAGGACTCTAGCTCGGGTAGCGGTGCTGTGTTGTCTCACTTTAGGGTAAAGAAAGCGCGTCGTAGGGGTGGAAGCTCTTAGAGAGAGGGGAAAGGGTAGGTGAGAGAGAATGTGGGTTCGAGATGAGTCCCGTTATTTTTTCTGTTCTTTTATTTCCTACAAAATTTGATGTAACACAGAAGAATATATATATGCAATGCAATGGGATTTTTTTTATTATCCTTTGTTAATGATGAATGAGTGAATGCATACACATGCGTTTTTTACTTTGCTGCTGAGACCGTAAAAAGAGATATTTTGGGATTTTGAGGAATGTTTTAAGAATAGGGAATTATATAGGGGTGGAAGAGGATTTTTGAAATTCTAATAAGAATATTAATTTATTTTTATTGAGCTTCTGATTTTGACAAAAGAGGAAAAAGGAAAACTTCCAAAAATAGGGGTTGTCGATCGGCAAGCCCCTTGTCCTGCCTATCGGCAATCATGTCCAGTCCCATCAATTCAAACCTTTGATTAGTGCCCTCTTCAGCATTTTTGGTACTTTTTGGGGTAGGATTCCCTCCGATTTCTACATGGATTATGTCTTTTGTGAGGGTTCTCAAGTATAAAAAGGGGTAGGGGTGGAGTGTTTTCATCACACCTTCACATTCTTACTTACTTGCCTACTATCTCTTAGTCGTTCAAGATGGCTCTCCCTTGTAGCATTGAGTTTGCTAACTACCTTGAAGCCTTGGAAGCGATGTGCTCTTATAATGTCGACTACGATGCTTTTAAAATGCATCGAGTCTCTTTGTAGCGCAATCGATCCATTGAGTGGAACATGCTGATGGTAGCGGTACAAATTTTGGTACCCCGAAAACCATGTATTCCGCTTTGGGTTAGATGGAGTTTATCCTACCTACGAGGAAATTTCTGCCATGCTGGGGATAAATCACAGTGTTGCTGTGGCTTTACCCAAATTTTCCCGTTCTCCCAGGGATTTGCTAGCTGGGCTTCATCGTATTTCGCCTTTGGTGACTACATCACTAGTTATTGGAGGAATGATCTCCCTCCTGGTGGTGTTGCAGTCCGTGCATTTGCGGGAAGTAGGTGATGTTGGTTATGCTTGAACCATTGCTCAAGTCCTGATTTTAAATTTTTTACTAGTGATTGGGGAACTGCTGGTGGATCTGCAACTTGTAACCATTACTTCGTGGATGTCATACCGTCACAATCTTGCAGCGGTGATACTAGAGGAGACCCTGAAAGATCTAGATGCCTGGCGACAAGGTAGTTCTGGCTTCCTGCGGGGTAGCCCCGTGATGCTGTTCATGTGGTTATCGGAAAGACTCCGTCTAGTGACTCTTCCAGAATATCCTTTGTCGAATGTACCCAACTTCTTTTCGTGCCACTTCTTCAGTGTTGCCCTGGGTATTGAGAGCTGGGAGAATTGGCTTGTGGAGCATGGGGCTCAGAATCTGTAGTGCCAGTGCCTTGGTGGGGACAGTTGCTGCCTATTTTGGAGCTAGGAGAATACCTGTATGTGCCACTAGTTAGTATTAGCCAGACCTCTTTTTATCTCCCTTGGCGGCTTCTGCACCAATTTGGCTGGGCACAGGCCGTGCCACCTCGGACACTAAATTTCTTTTCGGTAGAGGATTTGACCGAGTGTCTGCACCTGTGGCTTGGCTTTATGTGGGAGAGTCGGCGTCCGTCGACCAGTTCCTCTCAGTCTATTGGGAGAGTTTGGCATATCCCTAGGGATTATATGAAGTTGTTATGGAGGAGAGTGGTTAGCAAGATGTTGGCAGTGGAGACTGAACAAAAGTGTCTTGTCTCTTTTGACACCATGGAAGGAGGTGTTGTGGTTTTTTCGAAGCCATTTGGAGCTTATTGATCCATGGAATGTCTGCGACACTCTGTTCAGGCAAGGGAAACTTGGGGACCGCAGGATGCAGATGATGATGATGATGATGGAGAGGGCTCCTCTGGTAGTTGTGGGTAGGATGGTTTATTTTGTAATGGGGAATACATGTGGGGATTTTATTTTAGATTTTTTTAAGAGGGTAGGGGAAAGGGAGTTATCCATTCCTTTTCTTATGTAATGTGTACCGTAATTTCTTATTTGTGAAATAAGCAAGTTTCTGATCATCCAGCTGTGTCTTTTGTTGAATATTGTGTTGTTTGAATTATCTATACCAATCGCTAAGGCATACATAATCATTTTCTTCAAGTGTATGTTGGAATTGACTGTTGTTCTCGGAGATAAGAAATAAATAGTATTTTGTGAAAAATAAAGGGTCGTGCTCATGTAAGGTGTATGAGTTTCCTACGTACCTCGAGGGTTTTTGAAAAGTTTTAATTTTGTTTGAAAATGGTTTTTAGTAGAGGATCAAGCCCACGTAGTTCTGGGTAGAAGGAAATAAAGATTTTTTTTTGAAATAGAAGGGAGACAAGAAGAGTCGTAGTGCACCGAGATTTTGGACTAGGGGTAGAATTTCTTGAGATGGTCCAGGTTGACAGGACGAGCCATCTCTTCCCCATATAAGTCGGTAAGCATGGAAGCACCACCGGACAAGATCTTCTTGATAATGTAGTGCCGCTCAATTGGGCTTGAATTTCCCTCTGGGGTCCCAGATGGGTTCTATGATTTCTTTGAGGGCTAAGTCCCCTTCTCGGACACCGCGGTCCTTGACCCTCTTGTTGAATGAATGCGCTATTCGGCGATGGTACCCTTGTATATGGTATAGTGATTTTAATCTCCTTTCGTCTAGGAGGGTCATCTCATCAAGACGGCTTTGGCACCAGTCTTCTTCACTGACCTTACTTTCAAGCATGACGCTAATGAGGGTATTTCCAGCTCGACGGGTAGGATTGTGTCCATGTCGTAAACCAGAGAGTAAGGGGTAGCCCAAGTAGAGGTTCGAATGGAGGTTCGGTAGCCCTAGAGGTCGTATGAGATCTGGTCAGCCCAATCCCAATAGCTTTAAGTTATTTTTGCTGATGATGGCTTTTAGGTTCTTGTTGGCGGCTTCAACTGCGCCGTTGGTCTGAGGTCGGTAGGGAGAAGATTTGTGTCTTTGAATCCCATACTCGTTGACCACCTCTGTGACTTCTTCCTTAAAATGAAACCCGTTATCTGATACTAGCTCGTACGGGACCCCATACCGACATATGATGTTTTTCTTGACGAATTTGGACACTTTCTTAGCTTTCCGTACTATGTATGACTCTGCTTCGACCTATTTGGTGAAGTAATCAATGGAAACTAGGATGAACTTATGCCCATTGGAAGCCTTCGGTGTAACCTTCCCTATAATGTCGATGCCCCAAGTATGGAATGGCTAGGGAGAGGTCATGTTGTATAATTCACGTGGAGGCAGATGCTGAAGGTTGGAGAATTTTTAGCATTTGAGGCATCTCTTAACATAAGCGGTGCAATCCTGGGTCATAGTGGTCCAGTAGTAGCCTTGTCGGATGATATTCTTGGCAAGCATGTGACCATTCATGTGGGGTCCACATTCCCCGTTGTGGATCTTCTGCATTATCTTTTTAATGTCAGCCCCTATAATGTAGTGCAGATGAGTTCCATCGAAGTTTCTTTTGAGCAGTGCTATGTGACAAATAATACACTGGTCAGCTAGTCTTCGGAGGGTTGCTCGATCTTTCCTATTGGAACCCTCGGGATACCTACCATGCCTGAGGAGGTGCCATATGTCATAGTGCCAATAATTAGCTATCTCAGGATCTTGTGTAGTGACGAACTCAATGTGGTAGCAGTGGGTTAGTTTGTCTTGCTTTTGAACTAGGAAGGGGGTCATAGTTATTCCTTCGGGCATGTCGACCATGGAGGCTAGGGTAGCAAGGGCATCGTCTAGGTTATTCTTTACTCGAGGCAGGTAATGGAAGGTGATATTTTAGAATTGGGAGGCTAGTTCTTCTAAGTGGGCATGAAAGGGTTGGAGTTTCTCGTCCTTGACTTTCCACTTTCTGAGCACTTGACCGATGATGAGGGTAGAATCCTCGTAGACATCTAGGCATTGAATACCTTTCTTGAGATAAACTTTGAGGTCTACTGTGCATGCCTTATATTCAGTCATGTTTTTGGTGCAAGGGAAACCAACTTTATGGCGATGGGAGTGTGGGAGTCATCTGGGACGATCAGAAGTATCCTAATACCATATCCCTTTATATTGGCAGCGCCGTAAAAGAACATTTTCCATCGAAGGTTACCTTGAGCAGTGCAAAGGATGTTTTCATCTGGGAATTCGGAGATCTAGACATCAGCTTATTACATGGGGTAATCAGCGAGGTAGTCAGAGATGGCTCTTACTTTCATGGCTTTCTATGTGACGTACACGATATTGAACTCGCCTAGGAGCATCAACCACCGATCCATTCGTCTGGATAAAGCGAGTTTCTCAATCAGGTATTTTATGGGGGCCATTCAGGATATCAGTTTGATGGGGAAGGCGAGCATGTATTGTCGCAGCTTTTGGGTGACCTAGACAAGTGTGACACACACATTTTCCAAAGCAGTGTAGTTAACCTCATACCCGACCAATTTGTGACTGTCATAATAGATGGCTCTTTCTTTATCCCAAATGCATTGTTGGTTATGGTTAGGTATAGAAGCAAGGGGAGACTAGGCTGTGGTGGAATGAGTACCGGGGCTTGGGTTAGATATTATTTGATTTAGTCAAACTCTTCTTGGCATGCCTCATTCCAAATCTTGGTTGAATCCTTTCGGAGGAGTTTGAAGACTGGCTCTCACATGGAGGTTACTTGGCTTATGAACCGGCTGATGTATTGCAATTTTCCAAGGAAACCTCAGACTTCTTCCTCCATTTAGGGAGGTGGCATCTCAAGTATGGCTTTCAGCTTGGCAGGATCTATTTCTATCCCTTTCTCACTGATCATGAATCCCAAGAGTTTTCCCTTTTGTAATGCCGAAGATGCATTTCTACGAATTGAGTCTCATCTGATACTGTCTCAGTCGCTTGAAGAACTTTTGGAGAGCAGGAACATGACCATATCTAGACCTCAACCTCTTTGTGAATCAGATCATGCAGGATGGTTATGGAAGCCCTCTGGTAGGTAGCCCCAACATTCTTGAGACCAAATGGCATAACAGTGTAGCAAAAGATTCCCCATGGGGTGATGGATGAGGTTTTTTCTTGGTGGTCTATGTGCATTTTGATTTGGTTGTATACGGAAAACTCGTTGATGAATGACTTGAGAGCATGATTGGATGTGTTGTCCACGATCATGTCGATATTGGGTAGCGAATAATCATCCTTTAGAGAGGCTTTGTTCAAATCCCGATAGTCTACACACATCCGAACTTTCCCTCCTGATTTCAGCATGGGCACTATGTTGGCTAGCCACGTGGGATATTCAATCACACGAATGAAGCCTACGTTTAACTCTTTCACCACCTCCAATTTAACCTTAATTGACCATTCGGTGCGGAGCTTTCTCAACTTTTTTTAACTGGCTTGTAATCTGGGAGAGTGGCCATCTCATGCTGATCTATTTCAGTTTCAATGTGAGGCATATCATCGTAGGACCACAAATTCCTTTAGCAATTCTTTGAGTTGTGCACACTCATGCACGCTAAGGGTAGCCCCTATCCTAATTTCGCGCAGTTGGCTACTAGAACAGAGGTTAATAACAACAGTCCCTTCTTCATTAACTTGAACGCGGTTATGTTATTTATTATTAACCTTATTTAGACCAGTTAAGAATGTTTCATTTGCAAAATCATCATCATCAAAAGTTTGATTAGAATCCAAAGAGTTAATGTAAGGCACAACAAGATAGTCAAAATCTTCGTTTATTTCATTGATAGGAAAAATAACATTGAGAATCCCATCAAAAGAGGATTCGATTACATTTTAGCAAGGATAGACAACAAAAGAAGAAAGAGGGTAAACATTAGGATTAGGGGAGATTTAAACAGGTAGAACTGATGCAGCATGCCAGTCAGGGAGAGGAGTATAAGTAGCTTTAATCAGGTGGGATGGATCCAGTGATGTAGTGCCTGAACGAACCATGCAGAGTGTCAACCCCAGTTTCAGTAAGTTGAAGGAATCTTTGGAGTCACTTTCCTCAGTCTCTTCGGTATCTCTGATGAGCGGTTGTACATGGTTCTGGGAACTCTAGGCCCATGGGTAGCTGTCTTGGAAGAAGATATCCATTCCAGGCTTCATCTTCTTGTTTGTATGGTCATACCATGGTTCTGGAAAAATGCAAAAGGGGAAGTCTTCACCCTCTTTGATGAATCACCCATTCAAGGAGTCACCTGGGATAGTTTGGATGTAGTCTAGTCTACTCTTTGGCCGAGACAAGCGAATTATTCTAAGCTCTTGTTCTGACAGTTGATACCCCAAACCACAAGGAGGGAAATCCTTCTTCAGTTCAATCGGCTCAAGTATCGCTTGTTGTCTTTATCCTGGCCCCAGTCCGAGCATGAAGTGCGTATTTCTGAACATCAGAATCACATTGGCGTTGCCATGATTGTCGTATTCTAAACAAACCCTTCCCATGAAGTCGTCCCCTGTTGGGAGTGGAAGTTGATAAATTTAGAATCCTGATAGGAGCATATCATTTGACCTGAGCTGTATCTCAAGAATTAGACTGCTAGTACTTGCACCCTCGACATTGTTGTCGTCGCCCAAAATGGTGATGACCCTTCCGTCGGTGAAGAACTTCAATTTCTGATGGAGTGAGGAAGACATGTCTTTGATACTGTGGAGCCAATGTCACCCTAGCAATAGGTTGAAACAGACTGGGATGTCAATAACTTGGAATTCGACGATAGGGTTTATAGGGACAACCCCTATTATAAGCTTTATGGATCCCATCACCTCCCGACGGGTATTATCATAAGCATGCACAACAACGGAGGTTGGAGCGAGGTCTCTTTCTTTCAGGCCTAAACATTTGAAGGTTCTTAGTGGGCAGACATTCAAGGAGAATCCATTGTTGATAAGAGAGAGTGGTACAACCTTCCCCATAACTTCGACGGAGATATTGAGTGTATTATTGTGGTTTGGCCCAATTTTGGGGATTTCTTCTTCAAAAAAGGATAGCATTAGGGTAGAGGTCAAGGATCCAACCAAATTTATCGCTTCTTCTGGTGTGGTAGAAGGATAAACTGTGGGTCTAGTGAGCAACTTGAACAAGGCATTTCTGTGTAGCTGAGAAGACATGAAAAGCCCCCATAGAGTGATGTTAGATTGAGTTTTCTTTAGTTGATCGAGGATCTTTCTCTCCTCATGGGTCATCTATGGCATAGGAAGGTTTTCAACACCCTTCCCTTTGTCATTTGCTGGTAGTGAGCTTGGAGTCTGGTAATGCCTCCCTAATCTGGTCATGTGATTTACTAAAGAAGGGAAAAACATGAATCATATTTCCTCGTCGATCTCGAGTTGTTTTGCCACCTTATTTATTTATCCGAGGAGTTTTTCAAATGATATCATTCCACACATGTCGGCTACCGGTCCAATTTTTTCTGAAGCTTGTTCTTCATTCGAATCTCCATATTATTCCCCCCATCCGGTGGCAACAATTATGTCTTTCCATGAAAATTCAATGCATTCCACAACTTCAACGGCTTCTTAATATAGGTCATCCCATGCTGTGCGGATGTGTAAGGGTGAAGGGACCAGGCGCCCCTGTAGCTTCAGAGTATCAAGTAACTCGGTCATACTGCAAATGTTGTTGGTTTACCTGAATAATTTTTCCATAAACTGGATAATATCATCTAGGCTGACTTCATCAGTTGGTACTTCCCAACTATCTGACTCTCGAGCCCATTTTTGTGCTTCCAAGAATAGCGTACTGAATCTCTAGCAATCAAGGATCATTTGTGAGGGCAATTACAGCCCGAACTCTAGGAGTTGGTTTAACACTTCTGACAATTCCATGCTTCCATTTTAAAACGGGTACAGACAGTGATGCATGCTCTGGTAAGGAGTGACAGTGCCTGATTAGTGAGGCTAGTAGGGTGTAGGAGGAAATATGGGCAAATTTGGAGAGGTTTAGGAAAGTATATGGGTGTGATTTGAGTTGAGGGATCAAATTCTGGGTTCTCTTCTAAGAAGATGGCGCTGGCATGATTTGGAAGTGGGCAGTGAGTATTGTTTGGCTTAGGATTGGCTGGTGGGGTTATGGTACCCTGGTCAATTAGACCTTGGATTATGTTTTTGAGGTGAAGCCAACAATTTGGTGAAAGGCGCAATGGGTATCTGTCTTAAAGTTTCTTGGGAGTGGATTTCGACAATGGACGGGGGTCCAAGGGTTTGATAAGGTTTTGTCTTAACAAGGCTTGATAAAATTTGGATAGGGGAGTATGGAGCTCGATGTATTCCTTTCGAACTGGAACAGAGAAGCTTTCAGGCGCCCATGATGTGGTTGGTTAAGATATGTTGTTGATGGTTGAGACTGCAATGCTGGAAGGCTTGTCATATTTTCTAGGGGTGAACTGTCCGGACACCTTCTTTGGGTCAACTTCTATTTTGGTAAGACCTTCCTCAATTTCTAATGCTGCTTCTCTGAGAGCTCGAAAGTGGGGATAGTATTGTCCTCCCATCATTCCTCGAACTTGGGGTGAGAAGTGCTTCTTCACTATGCAGACTTGTTCTTCCTCGCAAGGCCAATTGGTCATGGTTGCTTCTTTTTCCCTCCATCGGGCGATGAAGTTACTGATTGATTCTCCAGAGTTCTATTTGATCAGCTCTAAATCACGGCGGGTGACCTCAAGCCCTTCATTGTATTTGTACTGCGACATGAATTCCCAGGCTACATCCTCCCAGCTACGAATTCTTGGCTCTTTGAGAGATAAAAACTATCGGAGGGCGCTATCCTTCAAAGTTTACTGAAATGAATGGGCCATAACTTATTCAGAAGCCCCTAGTAGAGTGATGGAATGAGGATCACTTCGGAGATGAATAATTTGGGGTCCACTTCCTCCGAATTTCTCGATATTCTGCATCTTGAACTTCTTGGGTAAACTCTCTTTAGGATAAGGAGACATGTGGGTTTAGTCCATCTAATTTCTTGAGATTCTGACTTAGTCGAACTTCTTAGTGAACATCTTGAGGTCCTCTTTGACATTGTTCGCTCTTCGTCCTTCATATTAATGATTATAGGCAAGTTAGCCCCAGGCTGGGCAAGGTTCGGCATAGGAAGCTAGGCAGGCGGCGACCCATTAACTGGAGGGACACGTGGAGCGTGCTGATACTCTTAGGGAACTCAGATGGTCTCGGGTGGATCCATAGCTTGAGGAAATAGGTCCTCGGGTTCTTGAGGGATGGGAACCTGATTTCTTTGCATCTCTTGGACCTCAATTTGGAGGTTATCAATCTTGGACACAAGATGAGTTATAACTGCCGTCAGATCTGGCTGCACAACGGGTACTTGATATATGTTTTCCATGGAAAGTGGATGGATTCTGTACTTGAAAGATGTAATAGGGGAACAAACAAAACTTCGGGGTGATCTGACTGAAGGCCGAAGCCAATAAGGAGCCAGGCCAAGGGTTTGCGATCGACCTGAGAAGGCGTAAAGTGGGATTTATTTTTGAGAAAAAGGGATGAAATTTTTTTTTTACATTTTTTTTTCAAGATTGAAAGACAAAATATTTTTTGATTTTTGATAAAGAGAGGATAAATGTTTTTGGATTTTTGGTAAAGAAAGGAAAAAATGTTTTTGGATTTTGGATAAAGAAAAAGGAGAATTTTCCCTTTGGAGACGGTCTCAGCATGATTATTATAATTACTATGTTTTCACTTGTGTTAATTCTCCTAAATGAAAAATGAAATGCTGGACGGGACCCGATCCTGAAAAAATTAAGATTGTAATATATGCAAAGCTATGACTAGACTTGTGACCAGGCTCACAGACAAGGTCCAGTTTTAAAAATGCGCAAAACTTTGGGTGGCAGGCCAACTCAAAATTTCGGCAGAGTTTCGGGTAGAAACTTACAATCTAACATGTGTGTCCTAGGCTTGACACCTATATGCGGGTATGCAGTATGGTTGGGTGAATCAGAAAGGGTTACCCCCATTGGCGTGACTTCCACGATATACATCTTGCTCTTGCGGGCAATCAGTACGTGTGGACAAGCCATTTGATATACTTGAGTGTACGTGAATTGCCTCACTATATACCTCGTGGGGACGGTACGTGTGAGAGAGAATTTGATATACTCAGTGTACGTGAACGAGTTCCCTGCGATATACCTCCCGTTATGACTTTGGTCAAGCGGTACGATCCGGGGGGAACCGTTCGATATACATCGAAGGTACTGGGCTAATGGAAGGTAAGAGTCATATCGCTTAGGTTAACTGTGCCGTGTTGAACCAGCGCCCATCACGAAGTCACCCTTCAATTACTGGGTAAAAAATTGGTCGATAACAATGCTCTTTGGTGATGTCGTGTGAATCATGCATGATTTTCTTATTAGTATCTTATAAGTATGTCTTTTTTTATTATGCCAAACAGGGAGCAAAGTGAAAGTACCAATGGTTCACCAAGTATGGATGGGTGATGAGTGAAACATGTGGATATATGTGACCCTAGGTGCATGTGGTGCGAAGTGTACATGGAGAATTTTCTACAAGCGTGTGAATAGAAGCATAAGTATGGGGTACACATGAGTAATAAAGGGGGAACATGCAAATAGGGGGAAAATATAAACAAACACAACACCCATGTAAATAGAGTCTAGCCCTCATAAGAAAATCCCCAGCGGAATCGCCACTGTGGCCATCACCCCCGGATCCTCGTGGTGGGCCGACGCACGTGAGGGAGGATCCTAGGTCTCGCGTATCCCTCTCGGGAGAGCTTTGACCGGCGTCATTTGGGTGAGGTTTAAAAATATAGAGATATTAGAGTCTCCAGTCTATTTTACTCAAAACAGACAAAAGAAAGGGAGCCATCCCGAATGACAACATCTAAAGACATACTGATGCATACGAAACCAAAATGATTCGAAAAGGATCCGGAGGCTAAGTTACGAATGGGATGGTGTTACGCACCCATTCTGCCCTTTCGGTCTCTATGGATTTTTGTTATTTTCCTTTTATTTTCCCCATGATGTGTGTGCATGTGTATATATAGTGGATATAAGAATCCTCGACTTGCACAATGGAAGAGGTAAAGCGAGTCATTCGTAGGAAGGTATAAAAATATTAGAAAATAGGATTTATGTGATTATCCCTACGTTGACCGTTATGATGGAACGATAGCGCATGTGGAATAATACGCCACTAAGAACAAATATATTTATATATGTAATATAAGAGAGTGGAGTTTAGAGAAAATAAAAAATGAGGAGAAAAATAAAAATAGGACTCGAGTCTCGGGTTTTAACCCCGAGATGCCTGCATGGCCTATAGAGGCATCAAAGTCCTCGTAGTTCGCATGCAAAATGAGGGGTGGAGTTTATCCCATAAATCCAATCGGGGGGACTCTTTTATTTGCGTGTGTGTGTGTGTGTAGAAAAAGTGTTTTAGTTATGAGAATAGTGTAAGAAAAGTATGAGAATTCCTGTTTGGAATTTATGAGCAAACCCTCTTTTTCTTGTTTTTGGGTTTTTATTTATACAAAAATAAGGGATGTGCAATAATACTAAATAAAAATTATATTAGGATGTGTGAGATGAGATAATAAAAGTGCTAAGTAATAAAACAAGTTATTACGAATTTATGAGAATTTAAGGAGAGAGTTGAGAAAATTGGACCTTCTTAAAGATCTTGAGCTCGATCTTGAATGTTGGAGAGCAGACCTTAGACTTGGATGATGATTGAGGGTAGTGAATTCACCAAGTTTGATGAAAAGGATGATGAAAAGTGAAGGTTGGAAAGGGATTTGTGTGTGGAAATCACGCTCACTTCGAGAGAGGTTTTCTGGATTTGCTGAGAGTGATATTTATTAGATCTGGGATCTCCTGGCAAGTGAGTTTAGTCCTCCTTTTTATAGGCCCGGGTCATCACCGATTGGCATAGCCCTATTCCTGCTAATCGGCAGGTACGTTTAGGCACACTACCGATAGGCAGGGTCTTGGACCTGCCGTTTGGCAGTCCCTTTCAGGACTTTTTGGAAAATCGATCGCAGAACGTAAACAGTTGATCAGAATCATCCACGGGGTGGATCATTGGAAAGGTAATTCAGAAACCTTAAAAATTCCTCGGACTTCTCCCGGGTTCGGGAGTTAACTTTGGGTCAAATATGGATCAAAAGCATTCGTCAGTCTATTAAACGGGGAATCATCGAACGCAAACGGATTATTCGTTCGCATGGTATGTCTGAATCACGCACGAGTTGGATTATTGGAAAGGTTAGGAGATGTACTTCGACATTCCAAAGATTTAGATCTGGTTCGGGAGTTGACTTTGGTCAACCAATCCTGAGAAACATTCGGTGAACTCTCGGAGTAAAATGGATCGTTCATCCGTACCGTAAGTCAGAATCGCGCACGGAGTGGACCATTGGAAAGGGGTTTCAGTTCCCTTCGAAGATTCATTCAGTCTTGGTTGATTTGAAGAGTTGACTTTGGTCAAATGGAGCACGAGAGCGCCCGGTGGCCTCCTAATTGAGTTTCAGAGGAAAATAGGTCATTCGTCCGTATGGTAAGTCGGAATTGCGCACGGGATGGACCGTTGGAGAGGGGTTTCGGTGCCCTTCGAATATTCATTCAGTCTTAGTCGAGCTGAAGACTTTGACTTTTGGTTAAATGGAGCTTGGGAGTGTCCGATGGCTTCTAGGTCAGTACTCAGGGTATGGCCTGGGTTTGTAGTGATGAAGGGAGGTTCTAGGGACCTAAGGAGAGTTTAGGGGTAACAGAATGGGGTGTCTACACTTATGTTCAAAGGATTTGAGGAGACCGATTAAGATGAAATATATAGTCATCTCTTATGTAAAATCCCAAAAAGAAACTTAAAAACTTGGATAACCAACCACTGACCTTATCATATCCAAACGATTCTTATTCCTTCATATTCTCTACATCATTCTAAAATAGAATATCTGGTAGATAATGGGGATATAATCCCACACCTATGATAAATGATACTTTACCCTCCCAAGATATACACACCATACAATAAAATCCTAGAGTCTGGATTAGTTAACCTCATCTATAGTTATACAACTATAGTGATCAAAAGGAACCATTTCGCTCATTAGCTTTTGGTCATGAAGGTCCTCTCGTCATCTGACCTTCTAATTGGGATTCAAGTCTATAATATCATCTACTTCCAATAAACTCAATTATACATTTTAATCCAGTCATCGAATTCCTTTTAGAATAAAAGATCCTAAGTGTAAGTGCCAAAATTGTGTTTGGTTTTAGAAGGAAACTTTATCTTTAATGATTTTGTCCATCAATTTTCTTCATTTCAGTGTTTAGAAGTATTGGTGATATAAACCTTACAATATTTAAATTAATTTCCAATGTACCGGAATAAGTAACACATATCCCAATTTTAATTTTATAATTTTATTAAAATAATCAAATACATGTTCAGCACAAATTTAGAAACCGAAACCAAATTTTCTAAAATCGGGTAAATTAATTAATTTACCTACATTAACTTTATGTCTTCATAGTAATCCAAAAGGATATCCTACCACTAATACCACTACCTTATTCTAATTTTAAATTATTAGGAACATCTCTTTTTTAAGTAATTTCTCAGTTAGATGGAACCTCTGCAACGAGTTGCGATCTTAATTTGTGGTTCCTGAATCTACACACTAGGTTCCTATAAATCATACCACAAATCATGAATTGAATTTTAATGACCAAACTTTATATTTATACTGAAAAGGAAAAAAAAAGAAAAATAACCCAAAAAATAGAGTTTTGTAGAAGTGTAACTTAACTCGAATCGATTCACGTCAGGCCTAAATCGATTCTGATAAAAAAAACCCTCTTTCTCACTTTGATCCAATTCTGACACATTGCGCGGAAACAACCATAAAATCTTCATACGGAGTCAAAATGATGCACGATCGAAAACCATGCAAAAATAATTCAATGATATATAGGTGGTGTTTTGTAATCCTCCAAAATATGGAGTATGAAATTGCCAAATTACTTTTGAAGTTGAAGAACATGATGAAACTTTCCAAAATGACCAGAACTTCCTCATTTGGGATCTAAATATTGCATGCTCGATGGCCATGTGAAGGTAATTTAATGACTTAGATATTGGTACATTATACCATAAAAACATGGAGTTTAAAAAGACCGGATTGCCCTTAAAACTGTATCTTGCGATGAAGTTTCCCGAAATGCATCCAACTTCACACTATGCATCCATAATGCCTAAAAAAGCTCAAATATATCTTGCAAGACATATAAAAAGAAATAATGGAGTTTTTTGGTTAACAATCATAAACATGGGAATTAATGTACATGAGGGGGATAAAATGAGCAGGAATATAGGGGTATAAAGTATAATATTAGTGATAAATCAAGGACATATCATATGTAACACTTAATTAACATGTATTTTGAAATAATATGATTATATGATTTGTATTATCCAATGGGGGGAAAATAAGCTAATGCAAGGAGTCAGACACATCACAATTTCAAAATATTGATGATAATTATGAGTTAAATAAGTTTATTATCCCTTTAAGTTAGAATAATGACCAAATACGTGTTCAGCCCTTGAAACTCATTCCAGTTATGACTTTAAGAATAAAATATTTAGAAAAATTTGAATTCAATTTTGAAATCTTATAATCATAATTAAAAAAATCAATTTTTAATTTAAAACACGAGAATTAGTTCGATTAAACTTTAAAGTGGCATTCCTCCACCGTCCATTAAAAACTAATCTTATCGGACATCCTAGTTCCATTATAAAGTGAGATTTCTCGATGGGAGATTAAATCAAATCACCTTGAACTAGACATATTTTCATCTTTCATTACGTGATCTGGAGAGTCCATGAAACTTATGTCCAACATAATGAACAACTGATATCTTTTCATCCCATCCCTAATCACAGTGACTCCGATGGGGAAGTCATCATTAGTTGTGTTTATGTGCATACCATCGATTTGTTCGTTGATATCAAACTCTCTCGTTTGAACTTCCTCAATGGGAGGAACGAACTCACTCATATTCGATTTCAATAAACTACAACTTAAAAGTCTCAAGAATATCGGATGCTATGATTAAAATGATCCGGTGGGGGTGCAGATCAAGATGACATGAGGAAGTAATCAAATCATATTCTTAAAACACAATTAGATATCGCGGGGTTTATGTGGAGACCCCTCTCATACTTAATATTTTAAACTTCAGAGTATTTTGAAATACAATTCATTCAATTTTAAATGCCTGAATTAAACCATTAGTAATTTTCCAATTTACTTGTAGAAATTAAATTTCTCGATATCACTATTTTAATTTTCAAAAAAAAATTTGTTTAAAAGTTAAAATAAATCCTCGAGATCAAATTTTTATTTATACCTTTAAATTAATTGCACGATCAAATTCAATTTAGAAAAGAACAAATTAAAATGTATTTTAAAAAATAATAATTATCAAGGCTGGGCTTAAAATTAAATTCATGTTGTCTATAAAACTAGTGTTCCTAATTAATCAATTAATTAGGACAAAAAATTATGCAACATAAAAATAAAGAAACATCATGTAAATATAAATAATTTCAATAAGAAAATAAAATAACAAGGACAAAAATGCCCCTATCCATCATGGACTAGAATCCTTGTTAGAGTAGAATTCCTAAAGAATAAGAAATACAATCGAAGTAGAATTATTTTCGAACAAGGATCTTGCTCAAAGTAAACCTCTATGAATCTTGGAGTTTTCCATGCATTTTTCCTCTAGAAATAATCCTATTAGTCACGGAACAAGTTGAGAAGATGAGATGTTGCAAAAAAGAATCAAAATAAGTACAAATCAAATATTAAGAAGCAACTTAACTCAACTAAATCGATCCGACCTGGCACCGAATCGATTTGAAGGTCCCTCAGATCATTCCATCCATGTCTATTGGCAACTTCGTCCCCACTCCTAATTTTCATGGATAAATGGCCATAACTTCCCCAGTCTTCATGAAACTTCACAAAACTTTGTCCATCACCGAAAACCATGTAAATACATGAATATAACAATAGATAAACATTACATCCCCTAAAAAATGCCTCCAAATACATAAATAAATAATTAAAAAAACCTAATTATTACAACCATATCGAATTAAGAAGCGAAAAATAACTACTGATAAACCACCATAGGATCCATTCAGAAAGAAAAATATATGTGACTATGATGGAAGGGATATAAAGATAGAATCTCTACAATGTTAGTACAATGCAGTACATAATATTGTATGATCATACAACATGAAAAAAATAAGGATTTCAAAGGTTGGACAATATGGATTTTTTCAAAACATGATCAATATATAACCAAGGGTCGTAATGCCAATTGTTAGAAAAATAACATGGGATTGACATTCAAAAAGAAGAAAATTTTCATCCATAATATATTTGATTGATAATGAAATGGAAAGAAACATAAAAACAAGGTTTAAAAAAGAAACCGAGTGTTTCAAAAATACAGTATTTTATCGAATCATGATGTGATTCATATGAGGATAAATAGGTTGATGATGGTGTAGATGTTGCTGACCTTGAAGCTCTCCAAAAACCTTTTTAGAAAGAACTGAACATCACAAATTTTTATCATAAGATCCATTGAAAGTAAGCCTTCTTTGTGGGAACTTTTGGTAACAAAACCGTGATACCCCTCCTATTTTAATCACGGGTAATCTTTTACTAAAACAAACAGGAATCTCATTTGGTTCATTCTTAGCATCACTGTTAAATTTTTTATTTATTTACTATCCACCTATGTTAAATTAAGCCAGTGCCAAATTTTATCTTTCATTACCATATAGAAATATGCATAAATTAAATAATTTAACTCATCTATACAATAATAGAAGTCTGAAACATCGCAAGATAAAATAGATAAATGATAAGTGCCGAATAAACCATTAGATCCAAATCCAACATCTAAATCATAAGTCCAACTGAAATGAAATGAAACTAAATACATAGTCAGATACAATAATAAATGAATCTGAATCGACGTCTAAACTGAAAGGCCAACATGCCTAAATGAAATAATTGAATCACGAATTCTAATCTAGGAATGTAACAACTGAAGTGTCTGCTCAAGTCTTGCATGCCTCCACAAGTATTGAAACTACGCATCCCTGGAATGAATCATCAAGTCTGGCGTCCCTCTAGATGGACACCTAAAAGTTTTGAAATTATATTTGGCATGGGTCAGATCCCAAAACCTTTGAAACATTTAGGAAGTATTTAAATTGCAGTAAAAATAGTATTTAGATACACATTAGTTTCACGTATAATCCCTTGACTTCCTCACCTCTCAACTATAGTGCACACCCAATATCTCCTATTAAACCCACCTAGTCATGCTACCTAGCCTAACTATACATTTTAATCATCTATCCAACCACTAATACACTTATCTCACCCGTACCTCCCATACGATTCACTACTGTAAAAATCATAACCAATATTTTAACCGAATATTATTATTGAATTTCTAATGAAGTTTTTCTTACTTTAGTTACTTTAGATATACACTATCTATCTTTCCTACTATAATGTAAAAGTATAATAATCACACTTGTGTATATATATATATATATATATATATATATAGCCATAACATCCCTGGAATGTCCACCACGATGCATGCATACTATACTATCAAGTCCATGTACAACTCGTACCAACTCAAGAACTATCGGCTTGGAATAGCACCTTGACCCATAAATCAAATAACATATAATGGAAGAGAACATAATTCTAAGACTTTTGGGTACGCACATACCTAACGTACCCAAATGACCTGCCAGTCCCACTATTGTACTGTCAAATAGTGAGATGTTATAAGTTTTATGTTACGGGGCACACATCCATACCTTGTTGGCATCGCCATGGTGGGATCACCCACTATGCGGAACCTATCACACATATAACAAAGCACAAAATAAGCGTACACACAACTTGTAAATATTTATAGTATAGGTATATCTCTCGAATACCCAATGTACAAATGATTCACAATTAATATTCTGTTCTTATTTTTTGAGTATGACTCACTACCCGAAGAATCCTAGTTATACCTTAAGTAATTCATTAGTCATTACATAACTAACCTACCAGTATAAATCTTGGGTTCCCATTTATGCTTCCCGTAACCCGTTTCTAAATCCCCAACTCTTCGCATAGTCGTTTAATCCCTTAGGCTTTGTCTCATTTTACACTCATTAAGACTATGTCGAAGCTTTGACTATAGGTCTACTGACATTCTCTAAGTCCTCATATAGTTAATCAACAATCACAAAATCCCGTATAATCGTTAATAAAGAAAAATAATTAAACAAAGACCCCTTTTTCAGTTTTGGTCGATCGATAGACAAAACTGATTGATCCATCGATCGATCGAGATCCCGCGATTAATCAATCGATACCTGCTATGACAACTTCATCCAGTTACGTTTTCTTCCATGTTTAACCCATTAATACTCCATTAAATCTTCCCAAACTACCATATAACATCACCAATCATCAAATATATGTTTATGGACAGAATCTTATGTAAAATAATCATCAAATCCCCAACAATTTAACAAGAACAAGATCAAATCTTTACTTTATTCATAAAAACCCTAGATTTATTTTTCATGCATGATCGTCTTCAAGAACCTATATTTTTCCCCTTCTTTTAAACACGGATATCATATTTCTTGTTACAATAATAGGAGGTTGATTTCTATATTGATATTTCCACAAATCATGAATTAAACCTCTACATATATTCCCCAAATCATATTTTCATGCAATATTAACCCTACACTATCATGGTCTTTAAAACATACTCAAAAGATTGCAAGATAAACACTTACCTTATGTTTATGGGTATGATTTTTATTTCTAGATAATGGAGTTGTTCTGCCCTTGCTCCGATCTTGATTCTAACAATAGCAACGATGAAAAACAGTGTAGAATAGCCTAAGAATCCTCTTTTTTCCTCTCCTATGGCCTCTCTATTCTCCCAAGTAATGTGACCCTAGCCTCTATCATAAAGTGGTTGATATAACACTTAGAATTTCGGCGGTTTTCCAACCCTAGACTCCTAAATGACCAAGAAGCCCTTGCGTGGTGCCGGTTGATCTATAAATGCCTCTGGATCCAATTAATACACCCGGGTACTCTATTCTGCCCATTTCATCCCATTCGGAATCGACCGTGACCTTGAAATCTCCATTCAAGTCAGTCTATATAAATTTCCTATCTCGACCTTAACATAGCCTACACACAAGTCCTGGTTGAGATATAACATAATCTCGTCGATATTGCTCGCCACAATGTATAATAATTATCACATGCTATTTACTACGCATGTAGTAAATTTATTCCATAAATATTAATCATAATTTCTCCCCCCAAATATTTAATAAATGCACAATATTTTATATTAATTAAATTACTGCACACATGTAATTTAAAAATACCCGAATTAATTAAATTCTAAATATTCAGAAATACGGAGTGTTACATACTCCACCTTTACAAAGGAATTTCATCTCGAAAATTCGGACGTACTTGCGGTGAATAACTTTGGATACCACTCTCGCATATCATCTTCCCGCTCTCATGTAAACTTGTCTACATTATGGGGGCCCTACTGAACTCAAACCAAGGGCACCACCTTAGACCGCAACTTACGCTCACTATGATAAAGTATAGAAATTTCTCTCTCCTTATAAGATATATCTAGTTGCAAGTCTATCTCATGTAATGGAATGTACCAAAAAACACTCTCTCTCCTCCGGTACCTCTTCAGTGACGACACGTGGAATACGTCATGAATCCACTATAAGTTCTCTGGTAAGCCCAACCTATACATAACTAGTCCCACCCTATCAATAATAAAAAAATGGTACCATATACCTTGGTGTTAACTTCCCTTTCTTTCCAAACCTCATGACCCCCTTCATAGGCGACACCCGTATGTGCCCTCGAATCAACTCAATTTTGGTAGTAGTATCCTGAGTCATATCTGGCCTTAATAGTTTGTTTTCCACCACCTCTAAAAAGTGAGCCAGTGAATTACAAGGCCATCCAAATAGTGCCTCAAATGGTGCCATACTGATGGTGAACTGCTAGGAGTTATTATAGGCAAACTCTACCAATGGAAGGTACTGCTCTCATACTCCCCCAAAGTCAAGTATACGTATCCTCAGCATATTCTCTAACATTTGATTAACTCGCTCCATCTGACCATCTATTTATGGATAATACATAGTACTCAAATGCAAATTCGTGCCCACAGCCTCCTAAAAACTCTGCCAGAAGTGGGACACAAAAATCTTGTTCCGATTTGACACAATATTAATCGAAATCCCATGCAGCGTCACTATCTTTGTGATAAATAAATGTGCATACTGCCTTATCTCGTAATCTCTACAAACTGGTAAAAAATGGGCTAACTTAGTCAAACGATCCACTATCACCCAGATGGAGTCGTGACATCACTGCGATGTCGGTAATCGAGTAATAAAATCCATAGAGATAATCTCCCACTTCCACACTGGGACCTTTAGTAGCTGCAACATCCCTATCGATCTATAATGATCTACCTTCACTAGTTGGCAGGTAACACACTTTGAGACAAACTCCGCTATGTCCTGCTTCATCCCCGACTACCAATATTTCCTACACTTATCTTGGTACATCTTATCCTCACTAGGATGTACCAAAAATCTTGACCCGTGAGACTCTATGATCATTTCATGTCTTAAATCCTCATCCTTTGGAACAATGAGTCTCTTATTAAAGTGTAAGCCTCTTTCAGAACAAATCCAATAAGACTCCATCCCTTCGGCTAATAATTGGCGTATGCTATCATGGGAGAAATGATCCCCTACTTCTGCTTTCACCGCCAACATGAAAATCTCAGGTGTGATAAAAAATACGAAGATATAAGCTGTAGCGACCTTGTCATCATGTCAAAGATCCCTCCACTTCTCCTTCCAAACCTCTAATGTCTCCCCAGCAGGTTGTCGGCTCAACACATCTACCACCACATTAGTATTCCCATAATGATACTGAATATCAAACTGGCAATCCTTCATGAAATCAAACCATCTTTTCTGCCTCATATTCATATCCTTCTGCATAAACATATATTGAAGTGATTTATGGTCCGTGAACACGTTAAACTCCTCTTTCAGAAGGTAATGCCTCAAAATCCTCAAAGCAAACACAAGTGATATTAACTCAAGGCCATGCGTGGGGTAATTTTTCTCACGAGGCTTAAGCTTGCGAGATGCATAAGCTATATCCTTCTCCTCCTATTGTAGTACACCCCAAGACGCTGCAAGGATGCATCTGTATAAGCATGGTATTCCACTCCTCCCCTAGGCAATGTGAGCACAGGTGTAGAAGTCAATTTATCCTTTAGTTAATTGAAAGCTAATTGACAACGGTTATCCTAAACAAATGACACTCTTTTGTGAGACTTCCTTGTTTAGTAAAATTATCATCTCATGTGTACAAGTTATCCTTCGTACTTTCCGAAGTGAAACTCTATTCAATATCCCCATGGATGTTGGATTCTTCTTTGGATAGAGAGATCCATCGCCTATCTCTACACTCTTTTAATCCATCTCTTACGTGATAGCTCTCATTATGGTACGCATATCTGGATTGTCTTTTTCTTTGATGATATTTAGTCCTTCATACTAATCCAAATATTCTTCCAACTTACCCATATGCATACGTTCACCCATACACTTCTACATCTTCTCATTTTGGATGATACTGGCAATCCAACTAACTACGGTTCCTATACACCCTGTGCATATATGTAACATATACTAAAAGTAACATATTTATCTAAAATTAGGCTTTATGTATTTGGTATGACTATACAGTAAGGGTGAATCCAATTACCCCACTATCCACAATGCACAATGTAATTAATCTCAAGATTTCCCATCGATCCGTTAGTGATGTAGATGTTAAAAAATTCCTCCCACTTAATACTACCTAACTTCACTCGCCTCAAATGATAAAATACTTACCCCTCACCATTTTGTCCACCCATTCGTGCAATGATTAGAGTACCAGGTCCTTTCCCTAATGACCAGATATCACCAAACTCTTGATGCTTACTAAGGCTCATGCATGGGACGTCTCGCAAGCAGAATCCAACCAAGGAACCCCCTCGATACACTACTATATTGCATTATCGATCATCGAGGTTTGTAGGCCCCAAAGTACATAATCGGGGAAGCCTAAAATCCTATTCCCATAGGTATAAATCTAGTCAACAACTCCTACATCTCTAAAGGAGTTATAAAAAACTGTGCTCGTCCTATCCCTAAGTCGTCGGAGCTAAATCAATAACGAGCTCGATCTCTTGCTCAAAGGTAAACTCAATATACTCGAAATCACATCGGTAAGAGTCCCTATACACCGGGATAAAAAAAAACTAGACAACTATATTCTCTGAACTCTCTTCTACAATATCATGTGTACACAAGCTTGATCCTCTTTCAGGTGGTACCTTGCAAAATAATACGTCCTATCCTGGAACAACAAATATGATAATCTTACTATAACAGTTCCTTATCGCTCAAACCTTCGCGAACTAGTCAATACTCAGAATAATAATACGTTCTACCCTCATAACTCTAAAAAGGAGAAAGAAAAACTATCCCATGATAAAACATCCCTTTAGTGCCCCTATCTGCTCCCCTGCAGGTGGCACCCTAGGGCCTTGTTACCTAACGGTAAATATATGCATACTAATAAGGCTGATACTACCAACGCACCCAACAAATCCGACTCACCTGTGAATTTTAGTGTTAGTGATTATATACTACGACGCACCAATGTCAACCAAAAATTAATCCATTTTCCGCAAGGATGTAATAAATAAAAAATATCATACCTTCAACTACTGGTGGAACTTGTAGTGCCTGCGACATAACTATATACCAAACGTTATAGGAATGTCCATATTGTAGTTACCCCTGTTGTTGTGGGGCTGGTGGAGCTGGTGCTGCAGGGGGTAACTGTGCCTGCTATCTTTACTGCACGTCCAGCTATGGTACCCTACCCCACTATGGGAAATCTCTCCTCTTATGACCCGTCTGTCCACAAGTAAATAAATAACCAAAAAAGTCTCCCGTCATCTGGCCTGATGGTCCTGTCGAGGCTACTCCATAACTTTCTATGGAAAAGCTCAACACTTTTGGCCCTTCTTTCCACCTCTAAAACATATTTTTGGAAAATCTCCCAACTTCTGTATATGTTGTCCCTAGTGGCCTTGGTTCTACTGGCCATTTCCATTGCTCCCTTGGCCCTGACAGCCTCGAGGAACCTGTCGCTGCTGCTTCGGCACTACACCACCACCGTTGCTTCCGGACCTGCCTGCCTGACTAAATTTCCTTGATCTTTTACTCCCTTTCATCTAGAAATGATGATCTTGGTTGTACAATAATGTGGTTGTAACTGTTTGTGCTAAAATACCAACCACCTCTGTGGCTATTAGTATACCCTGTGGTACCTGCGACACATGTTGAACCTATCCAACATTAAATATTTTGAGGATCCTAGCCTGTCGTTATCTCCTAGGTGGCATATGGAACTAGGTAAAATTGTGTGGGTTCATAGTCAATACAAAAATAATAGCAACATAATGTAATCTTAAACAAGTAAACATGAATGCAACGATCATAATAATAAGGCTTTGTATTAAAGGATGCTACGCTAAAAAAGTAGTATGCTGCATTGTTCCTATGGACTCTAGAACCTGATGATCTGATTCCATATGTGACACCCTGTGTATTTTAATCACGGGTGATCAATACTTTACTAAAACAAATAAGAATCTCATTTGGTACATTCTTAGCATCACTGTCGAATTTTTTTTTTTATTTACAACCACCTATGTTAAATTAAGTAGGTGCCAAATTTTATTTTTCATTAACATATAGAAATATGCGGAAATAAAATAATATAACTCGTCCACACAATAATAGAAGTTTGAATCATCACAGGACAAAATATAAAAATGATAAATGCCAAATAAACTGTCGACTCCAAATCCAACATCCAAATCATAAATTTAATTAAAATGAAATGAAAATAAATACATAGTCTGATACTGAAATAAATGACTCTGAATATATATCTAAATTTAATGGGTAGTATGCCCAAATGAAATAACCAAATCAGGAATCCTAATATAGGAATGTAATAATTGAAGCGTTTACTAAAGTCTTGCATGCCTCCACATGTGTTGCAGCTACGCATCCCTAGAATGAAGCATTAAGTCTGACATTCCTCTGGATGGACACCTAAAAGTTTTAGAAATAGATTTGACATGGGTCAGATCCTAAAACCTTTAAAAAAAATTAGCAAGTATTTAAATTGTAGTAAAACAAGTTACTAGATACACACGTTAGTTTCATGTACACTCCCTTTATAGTGCACACCTAATGTCTCCTATTAAACCCACCTAGTTATGCTACCCAACGTAACTTTACATAATAATCATCTATTAAACCACTAATACACTTAGCTTACCCGTACTGCCCATATGATACACTAGTATAACAACCATAATCAATATTTTAACCGAATATTATTATTGAATTGTTAATCAAGTTTCTCTTACTTAAGTTACTTTAGATATAAACTATCTATTTTTCCTATTATAATGCAAAAGTAGAATAATCACACTTGTATAGATATATACAAGCAAAATGCCCATGCCTGAAGTCACGACAAAATTTTTCAAAGCATGTAGTCGTAAAAAGACAAAAAATTTCAAAGTTCTTAATTACAAAATGGCAAAAATTTCATTCCCAAACAAAACAAAGTGTAATTTAAAAAAAATGTCCATAATCTCCTTTGTTTATAAGACTATCCACCTTGCTTAACAAATAACAAATAGTCCAACAACATTCAAATAGTTTAAATTCATCAAACAAATTCACATATAACATGAAATATACAATATTGATAAATCGAATTCACATTGTGTAAACAAAATCATTGATTCAACTCAATTCGTAGAAATAACATCAATATATATTGAATACAAATTTTATAAAGGAAAAAAATGTATAACAATCATTCGATCAAAGTCCGATGACACGGGGAAAGTATTTTAATGATTTAAAATTCCTTAAATTTATTAGTTTCAATCGTTATAGAGTAATTGATAATTTTATAAATGAATGAAATATCAGCACATTGATTCGAAATTTACATTTTTAAAGAAATATTTATGTCAAGATTTACTTACATGAGCGTGTCATGCTTATTTTAAAAAAATTACTCGTGTTAGTGGTGTATGAGAGTTAATATCATAAACATATCAAAATAAATACCTCTAATAATTTTTTTTTATTGATTTACATAACGACATGACACGACACAAATTTACTTAACGATATAAAATGCATTCAATGTTTTATTCTCGGGTTCCGGCCAAAACAAATTTTCTGTAACTGATTTATATTGTGCCACTTTTACTTGGATTGCGTTCAAGATAGGTAAAAAAATAATATTTCGTGTCGTGTTTATTTTGGTTGAGTGCGTTTTTTATTTATAATATTTTTTGTGTTGTGTCACTTTTATTTGGGTCATATTTATTTTGGTCGATTTTTTATTCATAAAAAATACATTTTTTCTTTACCGATTTTACTTGGGTAGTGTTCGTGACAGGTAAAAAAATATTTTTCATGTCGTGTAGGATTTTATAGTGTTTATTTTTGTCACGTTTATTTTGGTAGAATTATTTAAAAAAAATATTTTATGTTATATAGTTTTATTTGGGTGGTGTTCGTGAGTGGTAAAAAAATAATATTTCAATTTGTTGTATAATGCGTGTGTATTGTTTATTTTGGTCAGGTTCATTTTTTCTTAATTTTTAATTTTTGTACCGTTTTTAGTTAGGTTTGTTCTCACACAGGGTTAAAGCGAGTTTGAGAAAAATTATTATTTAATCTTTTAAATTAATTAATATTACTTTCTATAAATCATTGTGGTTCAAACAGTCCGTTTCCATGCTTGTCTCCTAAAGCAGCTATACGACTAAATATATATATATAGGAAGAGGTTCACAAGTGAACCTAAAAGGTGAACTTTTTAATGAAAATTAACAAAAAAAATACTTAGTAATCAATTAATTTTAATTCCTATATATTAGTTGGTCCGCACTAGAGGCAACGGACACCTGTGTCGATCGATCCCCAATCACCCCAGCCTCCCCCACCCCGCACCCCAACCCCCACCCCCATGGCAACCCTAGTGTCATAAGGGTTGCAATAAGGGCTGCCATGGTGGTGGTGGTGGTTGGTGGCTGGGGTTGTGGGGTTGGGGGGCAGGGGCGGGTGAGGGGTTAGGGATCAATCGACACACGTGTTCGTTGCCGCTGGCGCGAACCAATTACAACATAGAAATTAAAAATAACGATTTGTTAGGTGTTATTTTGTTAAGGTTCATGAAAAAGTTCATCTTTTATGTTCACTTGTAAACCTCTGCCTATATATATATATATATATATATATATATATATATATATATAGAGAGAGAGAGAGAGAGAGAGAGAGAATTAAGACATCTTTAGGGTATAGGTGTGAGGCTCCAAATAAAAAAAATATTGAAACGAAATCTCGGATATGAAAAAAAATATAAAAAAAACAAAATGTAGTTGACATGACGTAAAAACAATAAGGCAAAAAATTTAAAAGGTCAGTCCACTGCTCTAGGCAGATGTGGGGCCCACGAAAGACAACTAGCAAAGTAAATTATTCGCACGGGGCCCAAGGGGTTATACGTAAGTCAGTAGGTGCGAGGTTCAAGATCGAAAAGGAAATCAAATTTATCTTCAAGGTACTGAATCAGTACTACTGATTATAAAATACAATAACTTTGCTTTAAAACTTAACAGGCATAAAAAGTTTGAAAATAATAGGGTACATGTGTTACTAAGATGTATATGTATATATATAAGAAATTTTTTAATTTATTGAATATCTAAATAATTATAGTCACAAAGTTAAGTTTTATTTTTCTCTTAAATAAAAATAAGCAAAAAGTAAAATATGAACCTTTATTTTCCAAATTCAATATTTAATTTCGTTTTTTTCAAATTTCTCAACATCCTCATATAAGGAGAAGACACGTCACTTTTCATAGAGAAAGAAAAAAGAACTTCTCACCTTTAAAACCTAAAATAACTAAAAAATAGACAAAAGGAGAGTGAAAGAATAATTATTAGCTATAAAAGCCGAGTAATTTGACATACAATGAAAAAATGGGTTTCCTTTTCTTAAACACAGTATACACATTATACAACACCATGATGACATTGCTTTTATAACAGAGAAAGGGTTGATTTGTATACACGTTTACCGAAGGTACATGCTGATTTTTAAGTTGGGTTGAAAACAAAACGTTTTCATACTAACAATGACGGAAGAAAGAACAAAATACATGCTTAAAAGAGTTTTAAGATGGGTGAAAAAAGTAACTAAATTTCTTAAGAGTGCAAAAGTTGGGTTGAAGAAAAAAACTACTGGGTTTCTAAAAAAATTTACAGCAGCAATAAACACGACACAATAAGTGAGGGACTTCCTTTAGATACGCATAAGAATAAAGAAGGATACATTTTTTTACCAGAATCAAATAGTTATCTCATTAAATAATCGACAGAGAAAGGCCAAAACAATTTCTCCACAATTCATAATGGTTAATAAATCAATTCATATAGTGTCTTTCATACTAAAAAAATGAGAGTCAACTTCTAAAATAACCCCAAGTCATTTTGCTGACCAACTTGGGCATCCCAGTTTTGAGAGGAACACAACCAAAACCTAAACACAATAATATTTCATTTTGTTATCCATCACTTTTTTAATTTCCAACCTTTCTGACTCATCCATATGTTGCCCACTCTGACAACCCGCTCACCAAAACAAGGGGTGACCAGCCCGATACTCCAATATAACAGGAATCATGGATGGAATCATTCTTAGCATCGCAACAATATAACAAGTATGAAGGATAACCACCCAGTATTTCATAAAAACAAGTTGGCAAAAATTTTGTTTTATAATAAGTTAAAGAAAGAAATTAAACAACCCAATTTGAAAGGAAAGTGGAAAGCCAAAAGAACTTATCTTACAACCACATCAAGTATACAATAAGAGGACCGAATATGTTGTCGGTCAACAGTCTATACAAACTAGATATAACAAGTTCATTAAGTTACATAATACATTACATTAAGCAAATACAAAAGCTTGGGCCACACGCCCGAGTGAAAGACCCGATCATAACAAGAGTACAAAAATGAAGGCGTCTATAACGACATATCCCGCAATATCTGCAAAGTATCACGGCTCCCTGAAACACCAGAATGGGGAAGTCAAAACGGGCATCCTTGCGGCGGAGCACCTGAGAGGATACAAGATTCATACACAATAAGAAATATGAACGGGTCAGGGCTCGATTTTATATGATCATCAGTTGAATAAAAAGCATGACAGTTATGAATAGTTAATCATGAATGATAAAGATGAGAATCTATCGACATAATCTCAAAGCATAAACTAAGACAACGTAAATGATTATAAATTTTTATTTAGTTATACAAGAGAATATAAATGAGTGTCATTAATTAAAAGCCTCCATCATTTTTCACCATTTCATTTCATCTTTCCATACCTTATCAGGAATATAATTACTGTCATATGCTCTTTGTGGCATTCCATTCCCTATCTGGAATATAATCACTGTTGCATGCTTATTGTTGCATTTATTATACATCATGTCCCACTTGATTAAGAATAGTTATATTCATATACATATAACGATTCTAAGACCGCCCGTCCGGGTTTCCCCACTGTGCGCCCCCTAAATGACCATCATCTTCCAGGGATTATACACCAAGACAACCTGGGCACTTACAACGCAAGATGTCGGGAAGCGGCCATATGCCTACGAGAGAGTCATAACCACACCCAGAATTACCTCTCAATCGCAGAAAATATACAACAATGCTCATATGTCCTATGACTATATCCACCCTGAATTCATTAGCCATGGGGCTTCACCTCACACGCCCACTTCCCTTATGATGGAATTTAGAGAGGTGTGTTTAAGAAAATTATCATTTACCATATTCATGATTAAGTAAATTATCATTTACCATTATCATTTTCATTTCCATTTCTTACGAATACATCACATTTTATCCGGAGCCATACGTATTTCATAACATCATTATAACCTCAATGAATGAATAAATTCTCAATTTATTCTCCAAACATTCTTTTGTGGTGTTATTATAAGCCATCAAGACTGTCCTAACTCAATTGAGCTTCTAAGGTCTCCCAAATACGACCCTACAACTCCTAGGCTCCTAAAAGTTAATTAAGGGAAGGAAATGCCCTAACATCAATTTGTACACCCCTAAGCCCCATTTAATACATTTCTAGTCTAAGGTAGTGGCTATATCATTCTAGGACTCTAGGACACTAAGTTTATTTCATACAAGAAGGTTCCCAAGTCCTAAGTCTAAAAGAAAAGGATGAAAATTGAGTTAAGAAAATAACTCAAAACAGCTTGATTTCGAATCGATTCGCCCCAGGCAACGAATCGATTCGCCCAACAGAGAATCAATTCGGATGACAAATACAACATTCTACTTCAACTGAATCGATTTGGGCTTAACCCGAATCGATTCGGGTTTCCAGACCTGTAGGATGATCCCTTTGCAAATCGATTCGCCCTACGACCGAATCGATTCGCCCCTGCGATTTAGCCAAGAAAGGGGATACGGTTTATGAACCCTACTTTCCACCAAATCTCAATTCTTCTTCAACCAACATCGTTAATCCAACCCATCAAGTAATAAATGCATTTAACTACCATCATTTACCCACATAAACCTCCAAATCAATTTCTAAGGGTTTAAAACCTATAAATCCATTAAAACCCTAACATTGTTAAACCAAAATCAATTCACAACAATCAATAAAAATTATTCATCCTAAATCATATATTAGCAAGTAGAAAACTTGCCTTGAGTTGCAAATCTCAGATTTCTTTGTGGTAGAAGCAATCCCAACCTTCAATCTCCAATTCTATCTTTTTCTCCAAAGTTCTTTTCCTATCTCTTTCTCTCTAGGTTAACAAGTGAACTTAAGAGAAGTAAAAGGCTTAGCAAGACTAAATCGTGGCATTGTTCTAAAATTCCCAAGTTAAATGGTTAATACCATATTAAAATGACTCACAAATACACATTTAAGTTAAAACCAGTCAAAAGTGCCCGAATCATGAAAATATAATATGGCACTTATTTCGACTATCTCACACCTTTTGGGACTAACTACGCCCTCTAAATTGGCATCCAACAATTTTATAAATCATTTCAAGTTTCGGTTTCATTTTAAACCATTAATGTCATTTAAAGCATATGACACTATAAAACATAGCTTGATGATATTTACTTACACATAAAATAAATATACAATAATTTAGTAAATATGCTCAATTATCTCAATTAGTTCATATTTACTCCATCATCCATATTTTATGTAGTTACTTCATATAGTAAATTAATATAAAATAACTGGATCAAAAGAGAGGGTTGTTACACCCACCCAGGCTTCCCATCTGTTCAAACCCACATGTGATTTTCTCGGTTAGGGAGTTTACCCACCTGAAAACCAACTTCAATGCTCTCCTCCTGCTGCTACTGTCTCAGACAGGCCCAAGAAAGAATTTCCTTCGACGACATTTGAACTTACTTTTTTGACCTTCGTTGCTTCCACTCTATGTACTACCCCATCATCAACATGCAAACTTCTAAAAAAATCCTCCATGTTCATCTACCCGTTACTGGAGCTCTCGCCAATAAGGATATCCTATAACTTTGTTGTTATGGGGAAATCTTTAATAAGTATTTGCTCTTATCAATCTTCCTATTCGACAGATGAAAACATGTTAACAAAACATACTAACAGTGGATAAAACATACCATTTTGAAGCCCTGAAATTCGAAAAAATAAAAAATGATTTCACTTAAAATATATAGCAAAAGGTTCAAGAAATATTAAATCTAAAAGAAAAAAAATCCATACCTTCTCCTGTGAAAAATGTGCCCCATTTGAGTCCTGAAAAAACCGCACCAACAAAAAAGGGAAAGAAAGTGAGATTGAGGCAAACATTGGCAAAGTAATAGTGAAAACATGTAAAATACCATGAAATACATATAACCAAAACTTCTACAATCCGTAAAAAATACCATGAAATTCATATATCCAAAACCATAATTTTTGAAAAAAAAAAATAAAGCTCAATTCCGGGAGAGAGAGAGAGAGTGAGTGAGTGAGAGAGAGAGATAGATAGAGAGATAGAGAGAGAGAGAGAGAGAGAGAGAGAGAGAGAGAGAGAGAGAGAGAGAGAGAGGAGTTGTCGGTTTTTGGTGAGTGAGAGTGAATTATTGGGATAAGCGTGGGGTTTAAGTTAAAGTAACATTTTGGTAAGATGCATCGTACTTGGGGGAAAATGAAATGAGTGGAGTTTTCTTCATTGAAATTAAAGTGCTCTGTCAAACCACACCCCATTGCCCTCTTACGGTCAGATTATGTCATGTGTGTGATTATGACGCATAAAATTCGAGCCTTTGAATTTGTTAAGGTGGAAAAAGCTAGACTCTTGGTTTTGTGTTACTATTATGGAATAGTAAAACAACCCTCATATTTCCATGTCATAATGGTTGAGTTGTGATATGGCACAATGTGACACCATTAGATCGATGTAAGAAGATAAATATCAACCCTTGGATCATTTAAATAGTAAAACACCCTCCTCTCATATATATATATATATATATATATACACACACACACACACACACACACACAACTAGATCATCCCCAGAATGGCCACTGCAATGCATGCATACTCTATTACCAAGTCCATGAATCTCTCGTACCAATTCAAGGACTATTGGCTCGGAATGGTACCTCGAACCATAAATCAAATAACACATAATGGAGGCCAACATAGTTCTCAGCCTTTGGGCTATGCACATACCCGACGTACCCAAATGACATGCCAGTCCCAATATTTTGCTCTCAAATAGAGAGATATCCAAAGTTCTATGCCTGGGGCACACATCAAGACCTTGTTGGCATCACTAAGGTGGGTTCACCCAATGTGTGGAACCTCCTGTGATAGCAAGAAGCGTAGGTATATTCAGACACATAACAAAGAACATAATAGGAATACACACAACCTATAAAATATCTCCAGTATAAGTATATACACAACCCATAAATATGTCCAAGACGTAG
Source organism: Sambucus nigra (assembly GCA_949130495.1). NCBI lineage: Eukaryota > Viridiplantae > Streptophyta > Magnoliopsida > Dipsacales > Adoxaceae > Sambucus > Sambucus nigra. Next base: position 160,665,768 of record OX422211.1, on the reverse strand, counting down.
TATATATCTCTCGAATAACCGACGTACTAACAATTCACACCTAATATATTTTTCTTATTTTTTGAGTATCAATTACTACTCGAAGGGTCCTAGTTATCACTTAAGTAATATCAATAGTCATTACATCACTAACCTAATAGTATAAATCTTGGGTTCCCATTGACGCTTCCCGTAACTCGTTTCCAAATCACCGAAAATTAACATAGTCGTTTAATCCCTCAGGCTCTAGTATCATTTTAAACTCATTAGGACTAAGCCGAAGGTTTGACCATAGGTTTAATGACCTTCTATAAGTCTTCATATAGTTAATAAACAATCACCAAAGTCCCTCATAATCCTTGGTACAGAAAACTAAAATTAAACTATGGCCCCTTTTTCAATTTTGGTCGATCGGTGGATCAGTACCTGCTATGACAACTTCACCCAATTACATTTTCTTCCATGTTTAACCATTAATCTTAAATGAAATTTTCCCAAACTCGCATATAACATCACCAATCATCAAATATATGTATATGGACAGAATCTAACATAAGCTAATCATCAAATCCCCAATAATTTAATAAGAACAAGATCAAATCTTTATTTTATTCACATAAACCCTAGATTTACTTTTCATGCGTTATCATCCTCAAGAACCCATATTTTTTCTATTATTTTAAACCTAGAAATCATATTTCGTGTTACAATAACACGAGGTTAATTTCTATAATGATATTTCCAAAAATCATGAATTAAACCTCCACATATATTCCCAAATCACATTTTCATGCAATATTAACCCTACACTCTCATGGTTATTATAACATGCTCAAAAGATTTCAAGATAAACACTTTCCTTATGTTTTTAGGCCTGACTTTCATTACTAGATGATGGAGTTGTTCTTCCCTTGATCCAATCTTGATTTCGGCAACGTCGGTGATGAAAAATAGTGTAGAATGGCCTAAGAATCCTCTCTTCTTACTCTCTAATGGCATCTCTTCTCTCCCAAGTATTGTAACCCTAGCCTCTATCGCAAAGTGGATGACATAACACTTAGAATTTCGGAACTTTTCTAACCCCAGACTCCCAAATTACCAAAACGCCCTTACATGATGCCAGATTGGTCTAAAAATGCCTTGGGACCAAATTAATGTACCTGGGTACTTTATTCTGCCTATTTTGGCCCATTCGAAATCAACCATGCCCTCAAAATCTCAATCTAAATCACTCTATAAAAAGTTTCTATCTCGACCTTAACATATCCTACATACGACTCCCGGTTGAGATATAACATATTCCCGTTGATATTGCTCGCTATGACATATAATGATTATCACATGTTATTTACTACACACTTAGTAAATTTATTCCATAAATATTAATCATAATCTGTACCGATCAATATTTAATAACACACAATATTTTATATTAATTAAATTATTGTACACGTGTAATTTAAAAACACCTAAATTAATTAAATTCCAAATATTCAGAAATATGGGGTGTTACAAAACCAGGTTGAAATATGAGAGAAATCACATTTTCTCTCCCCACCCATGCACAAAACCTTGAATTGTGCTTTTCCTCTCCCCGTTTAACCGTCAATAATGGGTCATATACTAAAACCCTAGCTTACACCAATATAATTATGTACGGACCATGGACTTAGTCAAACGGGGCTTCTAGAGAGTTTCAAGCCTACTACTCAGGCAATAGATTATACTAGGGACCCAAGATAAATAATTACATTATGTTCAAATAAATACTCAAAAATCCCAATTGCAATTACCATATTTATTTCATTTCTTTATCTAGTCACGATTAACTCCACTAAATAATTACAACTACACTATAATTTGATTATTTGTAAATCACTCAAAATAAAGAGTTCTTATTTGCAAAGTTTATTATGGTAGATAATATGATTCCCCGCGTTAAGTTTCTGAAATCATTAGTCAAATAAATTTAGCGCTAATTGATTTTAACTAACCTCTAACCAATTCCTTGAATCTTAGACTTAACTTATTTGCTACTCGACAAGGATTATAAAATAAGCGACCGGCCAGTTTTACTGGTGTAAATAAAAAATACAAGTCATGAATGGGTATCATAATCCAACATATCTCTTAGATGCGGACCTTCGAAATATGAGCTCAAACCTACTCATATAACAATTTCCTAAATGCGAGGATCTATTCACCTAATATAAGATTAAAGCGCACCTATAATAATTAAAGGAAAAATTATGCAATCATTCCAATACTCATAATCCTAGAAATTAAGAATCTATATGCACCTTTTTGAAATCCTGTGAAGTTACCTTAGTCTAATCAAGACAAACCTTTGATTTAAAATCTCACGGGTGATCCTGTTCAATTCATTCTTGAATGTACCATTCATACTCTTCTTTTGAACTACTGCACAAGTTGTCTAACCATCTAACAAGTTCACATAGTTTGAGATAAACCACCAGGATTTTACCAAACCATTCCAATAGGATGTCAACTCTTAATCTAGGATGTGAACATTTTAATAGTACTAGAACTAAAATTCTGAACTCCCATGATCAAGATAAACTAAACTTATCGGAATTCCTACTTAGTACAATTTGTAAGCACCCACGAAGCGCAAAAGACTTTATGTGCGGAAGTAAACTATTTGCTGAAATAAAATCCAATTACCTACGAGTTATCTATGTTATTCAAGAAGGGACTAATTCAAACTTTTCTTGAATTACTAACTTAGCTAAAATAGATTTTTGTTTGCCAAGTCAATTATTAGTCCTATTTATTATATTGAGTTAACTAGGTGTCAAAACAGATAATATATGATTCAATTAATTTGGTGTGTTTCTAGTATTAAACCTACTTTTTTGTATGAGGCGAGATATAAAAAATTTATAAAGTAAAGTACAAGGTATTTATTTTACGTCGCAAAAAACCTTCATCGAGAAAAATGACGAACTCCTCTAGGAGTTACCTAATCTAATTCCACTAAAATAATAAAACCAACAGTAACGAGTTACAATCAACAAACTTGACAACTAAAGAAGATAGATGTAGAGATTACCCCACATGACCAAGACTCCTCCCTTGTTGCTTATTCTGCTCTCTCTTTAAGTCTTACCTCTCTTGTTATTGTTTTCTACACTTCTCAACTTCTCCCTTTTGCTCTTCTAGCAAAAGATTAGCTTAGTGCCTATTGTATTATTTTCTAGTGAAGTAATTGTGTGTGGTGTACTATCCCAGATGACACACCCACACTTAATGAATACACACCGAATTCTATGCAACAGATTATATCTCCTATATATCTTCGCAAGTCTTATGTCACTCAAATCAAGTCTTCTTGAATTTCAATACTGTTTTGAAAATATTTCTTTACTTTTTAAATCTTGAAGACTAGACTTGTTCAAATATTCACATACATAAATGTGTCTACGTGAAGACAACGTGAGTCGGTGTAAATGAGTGATTTTCTAAGTGATATGCACAATGAAGATTAGTTTCTGAAAATCACTTAAACAACCAAGAGATTATATACACAAAACTATGACTGAAAATATGTTTAATAAAATAAGACAGTCAAATATTCACAATTATTTTTCAGAAAACAAAAATTAGATTAAATTAGATTTTAATCTAAAATATTATCAAGACTATTTTCACAAATATTTTAGATTAAATCAAAATAGTCTTTAAACACTCAAGAAAATAATTGTAACACCCCACGATTTTTGGAGACTGAGAAATTAAATTTTGGGAAAATAAAATTTAATTAGATTGGAGAATTCTAAAATTGGGAATTTAAGTCCAAAAATAGAGGACATTTCAAAGTATTTCGGATGATGATTTTGAGGGTACCATTGATCCCGGAAGGGTCGAGATAGTCAAAATGACTGTCATTGAGTTTTAATTCGGCTCCGGAATATTTTTAAGTCAGTTTGACTCGAATTGGAGTAAACGAGTCATTTAAAGTGTGTATTAACATTTAAAATTGGGTTTATTGTTTTAAGGGATTTAAAGGCTTACGGATGAAGCCTTCTCATTTGAGAAAGAGAGAAATAGAAAGAAAAGATAAGAGAAGAGAGAAAAGAAGAAGAAAGGAAGAGAGAGAGGAAGAAAATCTTGGAGATTTCCGGCCTAATCGCAATATTGAGGACGATCCAACCTCTACAAATCTGAGGCAAGTATTTAATCTTGCTAAATAGCTATTTTTTTATTTCATTTCATAATTTGTGGGTTAAAGAAATGGATTTTTGGGTATTAATATCAAAACCTAGATTTTTTGGTTTAATCTTGAAATCAATGTTTAAATATGGATTTAATGGAATAGAAATGGTTGGGATCAACTTTGGGCTGATTAATGGGCTTAAAATCATGATTTGATGAAGGTTTGGGAGTTAGAATGAAAAATTTAGGGTTTAGAATTCGTGGGTTTTGATGAAGAAGAAGAACCCTTCAAAATTTGCAGGTGTGAATCGATTCGCCCCTTATGCGAATCGATTCGATTTAGGGGAATTGGCAGGTCTGCATTGACCAAATCGATTCGGACCCAAGCCGAATTGATTCGGCCTGTGGCAGAAGCCCAGGTCTTTGGACCCGAATCGATTTGCCTTGGAGACCGAAACGATTCGGAATAGGTCCGAATCGATTCGGAAACAGGGCATTTTGAGGTATTTTCTCCATAGTGTTTTCAAACCCTTTTTGGTTGGGTTTATTGATTAGGGGGAATTCTCTTATGATGTAAGAGATATGTTCTTGGAGACATTTAAGGAGTTTCTCACATAGTAGGATTTTGGGGACTCCTTACGGTAATTTGGGAGAAATGTGTCCATGTATGTATTTGGAGTTGTGTATAGAGATTGTGGGGGAAACCTTTTTGGGATGGAGGATCCTAATTTTAGATTAAAAGTAACTATAGATGTGATGTGAGGCTAAGAACTCTTAGGGAGAATTGCGAGGGTATGTTGTGAAATTCTAGGCCAACCTTTATGTCAAATCCTTATAAGAATAAGTTATTATTAAGATACGATTTGGGGCCAAATGGAAGAGTGTAGTTGCATACCCTTAGTAATGATAAAATTTAAGAAATAAATCCGAGAGATCTTAGACTAGGGGATTCACAAAAGTGATTGAACCGTAGTCGAAATCGAGAGCAATGGGATAATTTGATGAATGTAAAGTTGAGCTTGAGGCTTATAGACTATTAGTTATGTGTATACCGATAGTCAAAATAATTACTAGATTCTTTAATGTGCTCTCGGATATAGATGGTGTGTGTAGTGATGGGTTTCCTACACAAAATCTTGGGTGATAACCCTAATGTTGAATATATATGTATAGATATATACATATGGTTTTGGGAAACTATTCATCATAGGAAAAATGATTGAATATGTTTCAAGTGAGTTATTGTATTCACATATCGAGGTAAATTATTTGAGTTCATGGTGACGGCTTGCATTTTGAGGATTATGTATACTTATAGCCGAGTTTATATATCTTATACATATGAACGATAATTAGTTTGTATATATATATATATATATATATATATATATATATATATATATATATATATATATATATATATATATATAACGATGTGTGAATATATGTACATATATCTATATATAAATATGAATATATGGATATATTTATGTTGTGGACATACATGGTATGGATATTTAAACCGTATATGATGGTTTAATATTTTATCATATTATGGGATCATATGGATGTATGTATACTGCGCATGTGAGCGATATATATACTTATGTGGTTAATCATGCCCTGCTCATGCTATCATTGGGAAGTTTTCACGCAGAGGGTGAGCATCCTGGCATATAGAGCAGGGTGTGGATATTCCCCAAGTCATAGTCATCCCGTGTGTTATTATACGATAGATATATTTTTGGGATGAGATGTGGTGGGTATGTTTCATCTCATTGCCAGTTGGATCTATGACCGCTTCCCGGGACGTCGTGTCTGTGTGTTATCACGAGGTGGGTGTCGTTGATCCCCACCAGGTGGTCCCCAGTTGCTACGTGAGTCGGGCACTGGGAAGATGATAGCATTGATGCAGTTTTATCGACGATATATATAGCCGGGTGGATTATGTGCATGTCCATTGTACATCAGATATGATATGTCCACTTGGTCATGGGTATGGATGTTTGTTATATATATATATATGGTGAGAATAAAATGCCTATATATATATATATATATATATATATATATATATATATATATATATTTATATATCCTATAGATGAAAGGATATAGAATCTTTGTGGAGTACATCTTGGATGATTATGGTGTACTAGATTGATGGGGGTTGATGTATCACATTTAAGGAATATTTCGGTTATATTATCCCAAGGATATTATTGAAGATGTTAGTTGTAGTAGTAGTATAATATTGTATACATGGCATTATGGATCTCTAGGATCGACATTGTCAAGGAGTAGTGTAACGGGGTGGTTCCTTATTTGGATTTCGCTTTGTGAGACACCCCACGCATGAAACGTAGTGCAGTGTTGAGATAGGAGAAAAGTTCTGCCAATTATGGTTTGTATGGCATTATAGATCTCTATGATCGACATTGTCCAGGAGTAGTGTAACGGGGTGGTTTCTTGTTTGGATTTCGCTTTGCGAGACAACCCACGTATGAAACGCAGTGCAGTGTTGAGATTGGAGAAAAGTTCTGCCAATTATGGTATATACGGCATTATGGATCTCTATGATCGACATTGTCCAGGAGTAGTGTAACGGGGTGGTTCCTTGTTTGGATTTCGCTTTGCGAGACACCCCACGCACGAAACGCAATACATTGTTGAGATTAGAGAGAAGTTCTGTCGATATCTATGTGTGGCATAATGGATCTCCAGGATCGACGTTGACAAGGAGTAGTGTAACGGGGTGGTTCCTTGTTTGGATTTCTCTTTGTGAGACACCCCACGCACGAAACGCAGCGCATCGTTGAAATTGGAGGGAAGTTGTGTCAATAATAATTTTTTCATGCTTTTTAATTAGAAATTAAACCATATGTTTCAACCCAAATGCATCTTGGGTAACTTATTAAATTTATAAATGGTTAAATTATAAACTGGAATCCACTAAGCCTAATAAGGAATTTATGATTGAAAATAAATACTTAACTGTGTTTAGAAAGGGGTGGATTCTTGGGTTATGATAGGAAGGTAGATCTCGTGGGTATAGGCTAGGCCTATGATAATTTAGGTTGTCCTAATAAATGGGGGTAATTTAACTAAAAGTTGAGGACGCGAATATGTGTGCGCCTTTAGATGAAAGGTGAGTTGGGGTTCCACGAGAGTGCGATTCCACTTTAATTATGAAATAAGTGCACCGATATTTATTATGCACGGTTAACACACTTGCGAAATATTTTTCACAACTCAGGCTCTGACCCATTTACTTTTCTCTCCTGCCTGTATATATATATAGATATATTATTATAGGTGTCCTACCGCATGGATGCCGGATGACCTTCTATCTAGATTCTTGGGAGCCGTGACAGTTGCGAACTATTGCGGGATGTATAATGTAGTCGCTTCCTCCTTGAAAAATTCTAGGTAGGATTCATGTTGTATATCGGGTTTGTACTCAAGGGGTATTTATATACATGTTTATATTTATTCCATTCCAGTTATTGTATTGGCTGTGACCCGACAGCTTATTCGGGTCTACTTTCTGTAGTACATTCTGCTGTAGTTATTTATTTTTCTTTATTCTAGCATTTCATTTATCTTAGTTCTTTCATGCATCTTTCTTTCCTTTATTAGTAGTGTTATAGTGTTGGTTGTAATACCTCGTACTTTTGGCTATATTTATTTTTGGGATTAATTAATTAAATGCGTATTAATTGGAAATTAATCCGGGTTATAAATACTAACGAGATGTGAGTTGGTATTTAATTATGTGCATATATGAGTATATATGAATTTGGAATTTTGAAATTTGTCGTGAGATTTATATACGGCATTTTAGAGATTTTGTCGAGACGCGTGGGACCGCCGCGTCACGGTGTAATATTTTGAGTATAAAAGTGAATTTAAAATCTATAAACCATATGGTTGTTTTGAGTGCGCCAACGCGTCCGAAAGGGTCGAGATAGTCAGAAAACACTAGCCGGGGGTGTAGTTTGGATTCCGGGGTATTTTTAGGCCATACCGGCATCATAAAGGGTATTTTGGTAATTTTACATTTTGAGGAATTAAAAGTGACGAAAATTGGGAGTTTTAATCTGATGTGGATTTAACCCACTAAATCCATTAACCATCCCATATTAACCCATTAAGCTACGGAGGCTATCTTTAGGTTTACAACTTTCCCCAAATCAAACCCTAGCCACCTTAAGCCACCATTGGAGAAGAAGCTTGGAGAGAAGAAATTCTGCAAAAAAGCTCTATCAAACCATCATCCAAACTCAGAGACAACCAAGGTAAGTGACTTTATTCCATTTAATTTCAGAGAATATCTTTTCCATGTTAGAAATTGTAGAATTTTAATTATTCTTGAAAGTTGAATGAAAACCATGTTAATTGGATTTAGAACTTGAATATTGAGGACAAATCGCATGTAGAATTACATAGAGATGATTATTCTGGCATGTATGTATGTTGGTTGTAACAAAAACGGATTTAATTCGTGGATTTGATGATGATAAAGATCTAGGGTTCATGTTCTTATAAAAATTGGGGAAAAATATAAAATCTTGTGATTTAATGATGTATAGGGTGCAATAAAGCCTTAAAAGATGTTAGTTTATGACCTTAGCATGTTTTAGGATGATTAGAGAACTTAAAACATTGTTGGGACGAACTTTGGAGAAGATTTGAGGAGTTAAAATGGATGAAAAACGTAACTTAGAAAATCTGGGACGAAACTGGCAGGTCGTTAGAAGCCCCTGCCCAGGTCGTTCGAACGAACTCGTTCGAACGAGCTTCTAACGAGTTGACCAGTCGCTGCTAACGAGAAGGGATTTCGTTTGATATCTCATTCGAACGAGATATCGTTAGAAGGTACAGTTCGTTCGAACGAACTGGAATCTCGTTCGAACAGCCTCGTTCGAACGAGACTTCTAACGAGTTGACAGAGGAAATCTCGTTCGAACAGTCTCGTTCGAACGAGACTTCTAACTAGTTGACAGTTTGGTCCTTTTTGGAATATTTTGATTTTTGGAGTCCCGTAAACTTGTTCGAGGATATAGATAACATTCCGATGATGATATAATGATAGAATTGTGACTTTTTGGTATTTATGAGAAGGAAATCATATACGAGAGTTATATTAAATGGACGGTTTGGGTTGAGACGTGAGTGTCTACTACGACGTGAGAGTGAATTATGGCGCGTATGTTTATAAACCGGAATAATATAAGTTGTAGATATTATAAGTTAGTACGAGAATGCGATATGTACTACGATTAAACTACGGGATTACTAAGACGTGTTTACTTAGTATTGGTATATGTATTATGTGTATGACATACCTACCATACTTGCTATCACGGGAGGTTTGCGTTCGCTTAGGGCCCTCTAATCCTTGTGTTGCCCGGATTTAGACTGGTTACCTTGATGAACATAGGCCATAGAAAGACTTATTGGGATATTAATAAGTCCGCTGATCGTGGGAGCGTAGGTATGTGCGTGACCCATGTGATGTGACTGTGTTCGCCTCCATTACTTGTGATGTTGTTATCTGTGAACTATTCCTGAGAGAGTCGGAATATGTAATCCTTATGTACGTGATGTACCGGGATGGATAGCAGAGTATGTGTGCACCGCAGCTTAGTTCTCGGGGTGCTTGTATTGTATATTTATGATGTGAATAATATACACTTAATTAATGAGAACCTTCATGTTAATGTTGTGAATATAATTACGGTATTGTTTCGAGAAATATAACGAGTTAACTGATAGTTATATATATTCTATATTGAACATCTGAGTTACGTTAAACCCCTACTTAATTACGAGCGTTATAATGTTAAGAGAACCGAGTAATGAGGGTAAGACCTATGATAGTCTAGCTAGATATGTTGTCACTTAGCTAGTAGTTGTATCACTCTAGATGGGTACTTACGTTAGGAGTGAACAGTTAGACGAGAGGTGAGAATATCATGTGAGTGCACGTCCTAACATGTACTTTGCATTTAATGTTTTAAATGTTTTTAAAGCACTTGCAGGTTTTTAAAATATAACTCCACATTCGGGTTCTGACCCGTTTGCTTTTCAAATCTATTTTTCTTTGTAAAACCATTTTAGGTGCCCAGCCACAAGGACACCAAGCATATGATACTCATTCAGGTGACGAGCTGTAGCTGTTTGTGGAAGCTACAGGGATTTGCTTGTAGACGCCTCTATTCACTTGGATTCCAGCTTCATTATCTATCAGTTGTAGGGCATGTTGCCCATTTCTATTAGAGTTACATTTACATTACAGTTTTCAGACATTGGCATGTATTGATTTAGTTTTCAGTTTACTATTCAGTTGTGGGATTTGTAGTGAGGAGTTTTTCCTCTAGACTTTAATTACGTTTTGTGATGGTCATTCTATTTACTTCAGTATGGTGAATGGTGTTATTATTCTTTATTACACTTGTTGCATGTTAATCAGACTTTAATTAAAATTTGGCACTTACTTTTTAAATACTAGGTGGTTAGTAATCATTAAAATGTTTTCGACAGTGATGCTATTAACTGGACCAACTTGGCATTTTGAATTAATTTAATAAAGGAGTAGCTACCCGGTATTTAATTAGTCGGGGTGTCACATTGGTGTGTTTTCTGTTGCATATTCTATTAAATTTTAACATCTCGCCTATTTGATATCGGGTAGTTAGTCCTATATTATATAGTACCCACAGTTGATGTTGAGACTGGACCATCTGAAACTCCTGATTTAATATAGTATAGGGCTGGCCACCCGTTATTATTTTAGGCGGGGTATTACAATAATATCCAGTTCGTATTTAAATCAAATCCCAACAAAAAGTTACCGTTTATAATAACTATGGTGGAATGTAACCAACTCCCAACAAAAAATTTAAATCAATTTATAAAAACGATGGCATTTAAAATATGTGACAACTATTAAAACTAGTAACAAAAGTTACCGTTTAATTGAAAGTATACGCGTGGCGTCGTTTTGGAAAAACTGAAAACCACATTTTGTTTTAAAATAAAAACCGCGGGCGATTCAGCGAAACGACGGTAAATAATGTCGACGTCGTTTTTGAAAATGTAAATAAAATCATTTTCGATTTTTGTTAAAAAAACTGTGAGTGGTGAAAATGACCATCGTTTTAAAAAAATAGCCAGATGACGTCATTTTGTCAAATCGGTGAGTGGTCATGACAGTAGGTGAGGGCACACGCCATGCCAAACAGTTTTGGCACTAGGCTTGCAAAGGCAAAAAGAGAACATAAAATACATATATATTAAGCATACACCCGTCAACAACAAAGGAGGGTGAAGTTGGTAACTCTAAAGCAACAGATAAAAGCCTAAAAGGCTAAGGGATCAAAACTACTAGTCCAAAGCAAAAGGACGAAAACACTTAAGGCCAACATATATATATATTATATAAAACATACAAAGCACATAACATATATTAAAATATAGAAAATGCTATTGTAACCGAATTGTAGACAAACTTTTTCTAGACAAACTGATGTGGCTGCTTGCTATTAGTTGGTTTTTGGGGTCCACGCCAGTGGGACCTACAAACCAACCAATAACGCGCTGCCACGTCAGTGTGTCCGGAAAAAATTTGTCTAAAATTCGGTCACAGTAGAATTACTCTAAAATATAATATATGATATACACACACACGCCAGCTTCAGAACACACCTGCTAAGGGGTTAAATCGCAACAAGTGGGGGTAACACGCAAACTTAAAGCTAAGGCCATATAAGATATAGACCTGCAAACGTCACATCACCTGTTGTGGCATATGTATATATATATATATATATATATATATATATATATATATATATATATATATATATATATATATATATATATATATATATATAAGACATGCTCAACCGTATAAAAAAAATTCTTATTAACTTCAAAAAAATTATTTCTATAAATTTTATATAAAACAATATTTAGTTTCAAAAATTTACTTTCACCGGAAATATTTTTCTTATAAAAACTTTAGTTTAAAATTTTGAACTCAAAAAAAAATTATTATGACAAAAATTAGTACTATCATAAGATATGATATACACCATGCACATACAACGTGGTGTCGTGTCCTACGTGACAAAAGTTCCTATGAGCCATAGAATATGAAAATTACCTTTTTCTAATGGGGCGGACTGAATCGAGTTCTCATTTGATGTAGACGAATAAGGAGAGCTTGGCATATATCGGGGGACACATAATCCTAATTAGAAAAATATTTTGTCAAAATTCACATCCAACTAGATGAAGTCCTATATAGCTAAAGCACGAAAAGCAAACCCTAGGTGTGCTCTATATAGGTACCTTCGCAATCAATTGACATGTGTATAATATATTTAAAGATTGAATATAAGTCATTCTCATAACCATGATTCTTATTTAAAAATGAATTAAGACACCTTTACTGAAAAGTAAACATCATACATGGTTTTAAGAATAAAACCCCAACAACAAGCTACAACAAAATTATTTCAAAAGTGAAAGTTCCATAATCAAGATTGTGTCATTCCATCCTTGAGTTTCTATAAAGATAAATCAAGTCCCAAAATCCATTTGAAAGTTTTAGTCCCACAAAATCCATTACAAATAATCTTCATGAAAATCCACTTGAGTAAATGTTCCAATCCAAACCCCTTTTAGCAAAGTTTCCAATTCCTTACTCACTTGTGCTAAAGTTCCAAAATCTCAACCCTTGAAACATTGTACTTGTGATTGTTTGAAAGTTTACTTTCTAAAGAGAGAAAGTAAAAACATATTTCCCCATTGTTACTTATTTAGGAAAAAAATATTTTTGCAGTTTGGTTACGATACTTGTTCTTATTACTACGGTTGAACTTAATTGTATCTTCACAGATGGTAATGTCATAGTTGCGGGGAGTCAAGGAGGTAATGAACCTTGTTCTCTTGCATGGATCTCGCTGAACAAGGACGAGTTTAGTGCCTTGTTGGTTGTTGTTTCAAGGTTTGATAAATTCTCGAATCTTAATTGGGAAAGTCTTTCTTAACTCTTTCTTTAGTATTACAATTAAATGTCTAGCCTAATAAGTTATTGATTCATTAATTGCTTCATTAATAATTGAATCATCCTATTGCAATTAATCTTTTAAGAGATAAGTTTGAAAAGTTTTTAAATTGTGATTTTATTTATAATACCTAATTCACCCCCACTCTTTGGTATATTTCTAGGATAACAATTGGTGTTACATCCTAGATCATAGTACTTATTTTAAAAAGCATATTTTTTGGTATAAATATCTAAATGGAAACCTTTTCAAATTTCAACATTATCGAAGGACAATTTACAAACTAACCCCCATTTTTTAATGGATCTAACTATAGCTTTTGGAAAAATAGAATGTCATGGTTTATTCAAGCCCATGATTGTAAAACATGGAGAATTATTGTTAATGGTAATTATACACCAATGAATTTTTTTTATGATGCTTCCACACCAAAATAGGAAATCAAACTTAATGAAGAAAACTTTAGTGAATGCAAGTTAACTTCAAAGCAACCAACAATTTATGTTCCTCAGTTTCCCCAAATGAATATCAAATGATATCATGTTATTTATCTGCTAAACAAATATAGGATATTCTTATAATAAAATATTAAGGGACATCTCAAATTATAGAAGATAAGATTAGTATACTTGCACAAAACTATGAATTATTTCAAATTTAAAGATGAAGAATCCTTTTATGAAATGTATGATAGATTCAAATATATTATTAATAATATTCATAATCTTGGAAAAGTATTTACTAAGAATGAAAAGGAAGTAAATATTCTCAAGTTCATTCAAAAGAAGTGGGATTCAAAGAAGATCATCCTTCAAGCACAACTCCGCTCCAAAGATATATCCTAGGAAAAACTAGTGTGATCACTCATAACATATGAGATGCAACTTAAAAAAAGAGATGAAAGAGAAAAAAATGATAAAAAAGCTTAGCACTCATTAGAAACTTGGATAAAGGTGATACCACAACTTAATAATTGATGGAACTCTATACAAAAAATTTCAAAAGTTTTCTGGAACATTAAAGGAATAGCAAACCCAGCCGATCAAATTTCAAAAGGTATTAACCCCATGAAAATCAATCCAATAAAGAAAAATATTTTCGATGAAATGAGTATAATTACTTTATAAACTATTGTCCTAAATGCAAGATGGAAAGAAAGAAAGGAAGAAGAGAGCACTACGAGGATCGTGTAAAGAAGGCAATGAAAGCCACATGGAGTGAATTGGAAGACTCTTATTCAATCGATGAAACAAGTGGTTTTAAAAAAGAAAATTTATGGCTCATGGGACAAGATGATGAGGTGTGCATAAAGACATCCAAAAATTAAAGTGGTACTAAGACATTGGGTGCTATTGACCAATGAAGGGAGTTAAAATTAAGTTTTCCACATTAACCTAAAAGAATGGAGGAAACATGGCATTTGGAGATAATTAAAAAGGAAGAATTATCGATGAAGGTAAAATTGGTATACCAAATTCTCCTTGCATTGATAATGTCCTGCTTGTTGATGCACTAAAACATAACTTGATTGCCATTAGTCAATTATGTGGTACAGGGTATAAAGTAATATTTGATTCAAAACATTGTCTAGTAAAAAATCCCTAAATAATAAAGTATGTCTTATTACATCTAGACCTCAACTTTTTACACCTTGGATATAAATGATCTCACCCTTCAAAAACTATCATGTATCACCATTATAGATGACTGTGCTTTGTCATGGCATAGACGATTAGGACATGATCATATGGAACTCGTTCACAAACTTTATAGAAAAGATCTTATTAGAGGTATTTCAAAAGTAAAATGCCTAAAAGACAAAATTTGTGATGCATTTCTCAAGGGTTCAAGAAAGAGGAAGGAATTGATTAAAAAGAAAAATTTCCCCCCATTCAAGGTTAAAGGTTATACATATTTTACTAGCTTTCATTTTTTAAATATTAAAAACTTTCAATGGATGCTCAAAGTGCTTTTTTAAGTGGTTTAAAAAATGAGGGCGTCTATGTAAAACAACCACCCAGTTATGGAAATCATACATATCTTAATTATGTTTTCAAACTCATGAAAACCTTATATGGACTCAAACAAGGTCTGCGAGCATCGTATCAAAGAGTAAATGGGTTTATCATATTAAAAACTTTATGAGAGGATTGGTTGATACAACTTTAATACCCTGTAACTTTTAATAAATTTTATTATGCAATAAATTAAAAGTTAGTGGGGATTAATTGGAATTAATTAAGAAATAATTAATTGGGATTAATCTGGATTTAATATTACTAGAGATTATAGTAATTTATGATTCCAAATATTACATGGTGATATATAAGTAATATATGTCGGGACTAATTTTAATGAATAAAAATGAAACATCATTTTATATTAACCTTATGATCGTTTTGAACGCACCGTTGCATCCAAAAGGGTTTAAATAGTCATAAAAGTCTATTCGGGTGTTGGATTTGGGTCTCGGGTCAAGTGGAAAATGAAAAGACACCCCGAAGGAGCATTTTAGTCATTCAACTTGGGAGATGAATCGAAATTTCGAGTTTCGTCTAATTATAAAGGTGTTCGGTTAGAGGAACGTAGGTTCATTCCATTTTGTCACAAAATATTGAGAGGTCTTAGTGTGAGAGAGAGTGAAAGGTTCCTTGGGAGAAGAAGAGATTGCTTAGAAAAGGGGAGAGTCTTTTGGGGCAAACCAAAGGCGATTAACCACCTTATGCCACCAGCTCCACCACTGAGAAGTCGTCAGAAAATGAGAAATAAATCCTACACCATATTCACCAAAGGTTCAAATCTACATAACTAAGGCAAGTGCAATTCTTTCTTTATTTTGATCCTTAAAATATCTATGCTAGATAAGATAATTAGGATCTCAGAAATTGCATGTTTCAATGATAAACTAGAGAGATTAATTTAGTTCTGGACATGAGAATTAGAAAGAATAAATATGTTTATGTACAAAGGTTTTAATCTACGAAATTTGGTTTCAATTGATGGGAGAAATCTAGGTTCATATAATTTTCTGGGAGAAATATTAAAATATGAAAATTCTATGAAAGATATGATTTAATCCAAACTATTAGATGAATTTAGGTTGTTTGATTGTTAGAATTTTATCATATACGTTGCTATATCAATTGAGATGAATTAGGAGAAGTTTTGAATTGATTTATCTTGGCTTTGATGTAAAAGAATTATCAAACCCGTAGGTTGTAATATAAAGAAAACTGGGCTGATATCTGATCGATCAATCGATCGACTCAAGAATGTCAATCGATCAACCCAATCGACCCCTCTGGAAATGTGAAAGGTTTTCTTTTTAAAGTTTGATTAAATCCCAAATTGTGAGAAATCTTTAGTGATGGTTATTTGAATATAATGGGAATTAAGGGAGAAAAGTTGTATATACTTGAGACCCAAAAAATGTAATTTGAGTGGGATTGAATCGGGGAAAGATTTAACGAGTAATTAATTATATAAATTTTGGTAGAAATAAATTTGAATAATTTTATATTTTCAAAAAAGGTGAGTTACTTGGGTGAATTCTGGAGAATTATATTTAATCCAGGTTAATGTTATGTAAGTGGTATTCACATAATAATATTCGATGAATTATTATTTGATAATTTTGGTACATTAGCGAGGGGCGAAAGACTTGGGTTAATGTGGGAACAATGTTATTAAAGTGAGAACGACATTATGTGAGTGATAAATACATAATAATAATAATGTGATAAAGAAAATAATTATAATTAGCAAGTACGGGTGGTATTAATAAACCAACGGGTACTTAGGGATAGGATAAACTCCTAGTATTATATATAGGTCGAATAAGCACCTAATTTTATATAAGTAGATGATAATGCCTACTGTTTGATAATTTATGTGTATGACATACCTACCTTACTTGCTATCGATGGGAGGTTTGCACGTGAGGGAAGTCATATCCTGATGAATCAATGGGATTTTGACTTGTCGCTCGAGGATGTAGGACTTAGGTCGATTACCATTAGTGAGAACAATGGTATATAATTGTCACTTGGGTTCATAGGTGTGTGCATTGCCCAAAGGCTTAGGACTATGTTCGCCTCCACTGTTTGTGTTTGATGTTTATGGTTCGAGGAATCTTTACCGAACCTATAGTCCCCTACACAATGTTGAGATGTATTGGGACATGATAGCAGAGTAATGTAGCACCGCAGTTGTGTCTCGGGGTGTAGTATAGTATATATATAACCGAGTGAATGTATATATACATATGATGATATCTACTATGTGACTATTGTATAATTGAAAAATAATGATATCTAGAATTAATTAAGTATGAACACTTAATTGAATTGAATTAATAAGGGGATTATCCATGTTGAATCTAAATGGATATATATGTTTATAACATTAGTACATGTATTGTGAGACTAATACGTGGGAATGAATTGGGCTATAAATAGTGGATACATTAGGTTAATCTAGTTAGCATGGGAACCGTAACTAGGATAGCTTAGAGGTACGTTAGGTGTGCACACTAGATGAGAGGTGAGAATCTTAAGAGAGTGTTAGATAATCTAACATGTATACTTTAAGTGATAAATATTGCAATTATTCACTTGCTATTTTACAAACTATTTTACATCGGGCTCTGACTCGTTTCCTTACATATTCTCTTCTCTCTATTGTATCTCCTATACAAGGTGTCCAGCCTCAGGGACACCAATATTAAAGGATTATGATACTGACGAGTTATCGACGCTATGGAGATTGGAGCTTTGTTTTAGACGCCTTCATATTTGTTGATTCCTACTCTGTAGTTGGTTTTTATTTAGGGCATGTCGCCCAAGAGGATTGTAGTATTTCCCTTCTATTTGAGTCATAATTTTATACTCATGTCATTGTGAAGAATTTACTATTGTTGGGATTTATGTATTGAGACATTTTGCCGGAAAGTATTATTCTAGTTGTATTTAAATTCTGTTGTGATTCATTTCTTGTTGTGGATTATATTATTATGAAAATTGTTCGTAATGGTAAAAATGGATTTTTTTTATTAAATTAAAATTTGAAAAGTTTAACACCTACTTAATTGGATATTAGATGATTAATGTTTTTTGACAGTGATGCTAAGAATGAACCAATTGTAAATTCTATTTTAATTGGGTATAGGACTGATCACCCGATGTTTAATTGATTGGGATTTTACAGGTGGTATCAGAGCATCATGTTCTATAGTCTTTTAGGATCTAAATGTTTGAGTATGCTTTTTTCTAAATGTTCTTTGATGTAGATACCTATTGTTAGGATTGTTGTATCCTTACTTGAATTTATACAATATTCAACAATTATATGATATCGAATATTGATGATATATTCTCTCTTGTTTCAGGCGCCTCCTCGACGTGCACCTCAGCCCACCCCAGCTCTGGGTACCATGAATGCTGCAGAAGTTGATGCCACTGTTGCTCAAGTAGTCAACGCTACTTTAGTTATTATTCAATGAGCTCCAGTTTAGGTGCCAACTGTACCACTTGCGCCAGGGAAAGTGTTTCTTACTATTTGGGAACGTGTTAGGGATGCCTTTCAAAAGGAGCATCCACCAGAGTTTCAAGGGGGTTCTGATGTCGTGACTTCTAGCCAATAGAAGAAGAATATCGAGAGGCACTTGAGGATGCTTGAATGCATGGAGGTTCAACGTCAATTACTAGCTACATTTAATCTAGTTGGGTGCGGTTCCAATACAAATACTTCCCTTTCGCCGTCCAGACAGATATGAGGTGAAAATTACTTGGCTTGAAATAGGAAGGGAATACAATGGAAGAATAGGATGATGAATATACCAAGCTGACTAACTTGGTGCCGGCAGAGGTACCCACTGAAGAAAGGTGAATTCAGATGTTCACTGATGGCCTTAACTATAAGATTTTCCAGCACTTATTGGGAAATCTCTCCATGCATATTTACGTAGATGTTCTTAATGATGCAATGATTTATTTCCAGGATAACTGCTTACATGCCCAGGGTGTTAAGCGGGGGATTGAGTTGAGCCAGCACGACAAGACTAATGGAGGCTGTTCTATAGGGACACCATCAGGTCAAAGTCAACAGCGGCATGGTGAGTAGGGTTCCCAGCCTGGGTACTATGCTAAATGTTTACGATTCAAAGGATTTTGGTTTGGATAGGGAGGTAATAGGCCAGGCCAACGGGGATAGCAACAAGGCCAAGGGAGAGGAAGTAACGGACAATTAGGCCAGTGATAGCAGGGGCAGAACGGGGGAAAGTTCACTGGCAAATGTTTTGCATGCGGTAAGCCTGGCCGCAAGAGGCATGATTTTCTTGATAAGGGCATGCGTCCTCAACAGGGAGCACGATAGGAGCCACATAGACCAGTATTTCCACCACCCTCCCTCCCAGCACCATCTCAGTTGCCAACCCTTCCTCTCATTCTAGCATCTCCAGCACAACAGGGATAGTATGGGAGTATGTATAACCTCCATCAGGCAGCATTTCACAAGCCACCGCCCGCGATTGAGGGTATGTTTTCTATCTATGGGACTACGGGGCACATTTTATTTAACACGGGGTCCTCAAATTCATTTTTAGCTACTAAATTTGCACGGGCCACAGGGTTACTTGACTTGGCTGATAACACCATTACATTTGTAGACTCACTGATGGGTAGTGGGATGCCTATTTTCTTTATATGTCGTAATGTGAGTGTACAGATTGGGAGTCTGGTATTACCGACGGATTTACTTGTCTTGGACATGTCTGAGTATGATGTGTTTATCGGTATGGATTGGCTTGTTATATATAGATCCATGATTGATTCTTATAACCGGTGTATTATTTTTTCTATTCTCGGACATGAGATGTTACTTGTAGGGATGCCTCATTCCGAGGGAGGGTCATCTACTCATTTGTATTATAGAGAGGAGGAGACTTCTATGGGAGTATTATTATCCCTTGATTCGATTTGCAGATGTATTCCAAGAGATGCCGAGATTATCTCATAACAGGGAGATTGAGTTTGTGATAGATTTGGCCCTGGGATCAGGTAGAGATGAGGGAGCTCAGGGATCAAGTAGAATAACTTTTGGGGTAAGGGTTTATCCGTAGGAGTACGTCACCTTGGGGTGCCCCTGTGTTATTTGTTAAGAAGTAAGATGGTTCTTTAAGGTTGTGCATAGAATATCAGGAGATTAATAAAGTCACAATATGGAATAAGTATCCGTTTACTAGAATCGATAACTTGTTTGATCAGTTAAGAGAAGAATCTTACTTCTCAAAGATATACTTGAGGTCTGGTTATCATCAGTTGTGAATCAGGGAGCAGGATGTTTTAAAGACTGCCTTCTTGACCAGATATGGATCATATGATTTTTGAGTCATGCCGTTTGGGTTGACTAATGTGCCGACAGTATTCATGGACTTGATGAATAAGGTATTCTGAGAGTTTTTAGAACGAGTTTTCATTATTTTGGTAGAAGACATCCTGATGTATTCTCAGACTAAGGAGGAGCATGCTGACCATTTGCGACAAGTTCTACAGATGCTACGTGAGCATCAAATGTATGTGAAATATGAAAAGTGTGGATTTTGGCTTCGAGAAGTTTGGTTTTGGGGGCATGTTATGTCTGAAATGGGGGTATCGGGTGATCCTACTAAGGTATCAGTGATGAAGGAGTGGGGACATCCCACGACACCAACATAAGTAAGTTATTTCTTAGGATTAGGTAGCTATTACAGATGTTTTATCTACGGTTTCTCAAAGATTGTGGGTCCACTGATGAATTTAACTCGTAAGGGCGTACAATTTATCTGGAACTATGCATGTCAGTTAGCATTCGACGAGATGAAAGATAAGTTGAACTCAACACTAGTTTTCGCATTACCTAAGCCAAGAGTGGAGTACTTGGTTTACACTGATGCTTCCTTACAGAGGCTTGGTGGATTACTACAGCGGGAAGAAAAGGCCATAGCTTATGCCTCTAAAAAGCTTAAGACTCATGAGAAAAATTACCCCACTCACGACTTAGAGCTTGCAGCAGTCGTGTTTTCTCTTCGAATATGGAGACACTAATTATTGGTGGAGAAGTTTCATCTATTCACGGATCATAAGTTATTGTAATATTTATTTATCACTGGGAGTTGAACATGCGGTAGTGTAGGTGTCTTGAGTTTGTGAAAGACTATCAGTTTGAGATACATTACCACCCAGGAAAGGCTAATGTGGTAGCAGACGTGTTGAGCCGAAGGCTAGTAGGCGAGTTAGTCGCGGTATAAAAGGCAAAATGGAAGGAACTGGGACCTCAGGATTCAGTTGGTCGATCATTTATGTCAGTCATGACTGTTACACCTCAGATTGTGATGAGGGAGGTTCAGTCTCAGGAAATCGATTCATTTTGTCAGGAAAATATTCGATAAGTTTTAGTCGGGGTAACAGAGTCTTACTCCGTGAGTTCAAATGGGGGCTTTCACTTTAATGGTAGATTGATTGTACCAGATGATGTGGAGTTGCCACATGTTATGATGATAGAGTCGTATGGATCCAGTTTTATGGTACATCCCGATGGAGATAAGATGTACCAAGATATGTGATGATAGTATTGGTGGAGCGATATGAAAAAAGAAATCGCGGAGTTCATCTCTAAGTGTACCACTTGTTAGTTAGTGAAAGTGGAACATCACAATCCTGTTGGATTTCTTCATCCATTAGAGATCCCGGTGTGGAAATGGGAGAGCATCTCTATGGACTTCATCACAGGGTTACCTACTTCTCAGAGGGGTCACGATTCCATATGGGTGATTATGGATCGGTTGACAAAGGTATCTAACTTCTTGCCCATTCGAACAGATTAGACTAAGGGATAGAATGCCCAATTTTTTATTTCTAAGATAGTGAAGTTGCATGGGGTGCCTTTAAATATCGTGTCCGATAGAGATAAGATTTTTGTGTCACGTTTTTGGGAGAGCCTTCAGGAGGCTATAGGCCCCGAATTGCGGTTGAGTATGGATTATCATCTATTGACGGATGGGCAGACATAACATACAAACCATATGTTAGAAGACATGCTACGTATGTTTATACTTGACGTTGGGGGAGGTTGGGAGCAATACCTTCTGCTTATGGAGTTCACGTATAATAACTCCTATTAGTTTACCATTGGTATGGATCCATTTGAGGCACTGTATGGAAGACCTTGTCATTCTCCTGCATGTTGGCTATAATTCGGAGACAACAAACTACTGGGGCCAGACGTGATACAGGATACGTCCACCAGGATTGAGATGATTCGTAGTCGTATTCGGGTGGCCCAAGATCGACAGAAAAGCTATGCCGATGCGAAATGGTCCTTCCATGGATTCAATGTGGGAGACCAAGTATTATTGCGGGTATCACCTATGAAAGGGATTATTATATTTAGGAAGAAAGGGAAATTGGCTCCCAAATATGTTGGACCATTTCCAATCATTGAGAGAGTTGGACCGATTACTTATAGATTGGGGATGTCGGATCACTTGCATAGGATACATGATGTGTTCCATATTTCTTTGCTGAGGTGATATCTACGGGATTAGTTGGATCACACTCATGTTTCATTAAAGGAGATCGACTTGCGTCCAGATAGCTCTTACGAGGAGAGACCGGTAGCGATATTGGACCATATTGAAAGACGGTTGAGATCCAAAGTGGTTTTGTTGGTATGTGTGCAGTGGCAACACCATAACATTGAGGAATCTACTTAGGAGTGCAAGGATGATATGTGCGACAAATATCCAGAGTTACTTTTACCAGGTATGCTTTTATTTTCCAAATTTCGGGACGAAATTCCACTATAAGGAGGGAAGTATGTGATACCCCATAATTTTTAATAACTTACTATGCTATAAATTAAGTGTTAAGGGGGGGATTAATTGAAATTAATTAAGAAATAATTAATTCGGATTAATTCCAATTTAATAATACTAGAGATTATAGTAATCTGTGATTCTAAATATTACTTTGTGATATACAAGTAATATATGAATATGACGTTATTTATATTACCATGAGTTACTAATAAGGTAATAATGAAAAATTAAGTCGGGATGAGGTATGGGACGTGTCGGGAGTAATTTAAATGAATAAAAAGGAAACATTAATTTATGTCAACTTGATGGTCATTTTGAGTGTGATGTTGCATTCGGAAGGGTCAAAATAGTCAGAAAGGTCTATTCGGGTGTTGGATTTGGATATCGGGTCAAGCGGGAAATGAAAGGACATGTTGAAGGGGAATTTTAGCCATTTTACTTGGGAGATGAGTAGCAATTTTGGTTTTGTCTTATTATAAAGGTATAGGGTTAGAGGAACGTAGGTTCATTCTATTTTATCACAAAATATTGAGAGGTCTTAGTGTGTGAAAGAGTGAAAGGTTCCTTGGGAGAAGAAGAGGTTGCTTAGAAAAAGGGAGTCTTTTTGGGAAAACCAAAGGGGATTAACCACCTTCTGCCACTAGCACGAGCACTGAAAAGTCGCCAAAAAATGAGGAAGAAATCCTACACCATCATCACCAAAGGTTCAAACCTACATAACTAAGGCAAGTGCAACTATTTCATTATTTTCATTCTTAAAATATCCATGCTAGATCGGATAATTAGGATCTCAGAAATTGCATATTTCAATGATAAACTGTAGAGTTTTAGTTTAGTTATTGACATGAGAATTAGAAAGAATAAATCTCTTTTTGTAGAAAGGTTTTAATCCATGAAATTTGGTTTCAATTGATGGGAGAAATCTAGGTTCATATAATTTTCTAGGAGAAATATTAAAATATGGAAATTCTGTGAAAGATATTATTTAATCCAAACTATTTGATGAATTTAGGTTGTTTGATTATTAGAATTCGATCATATACGTTGCTATATCAATTGATATGAATTAGGAGAAGTTTTGGATTGATTTAAGTTGGCTTTGATGTAAAGTAATTATCAAACCCGTAGGTTGCAATATTCAGAAAACTAGGTTGATATCTCATCGATCGATCAATTGACTCAAGAATGCCGATCGATCAACCCAATCGACCCCTCTGGAAATGTGAAAGGTTTTCTTTTTAAGGTTTGATTAAATCCCAAATTGTGAGAAATCTTTACTGATGATTATTTGAATATAATGGGAATTAAGGGAGAACATTAGGATATACTTGATACCCAAAAAATGTAATTTGATTGGGATTGAATCGGGGAAAGATTTAACGGGGAATGAATTTTATAAATTTCTGTTAAAATAATATTTGAATAATTTTATATTTTCAAAAAAGGTGAGTGACTTGGGTGAATGATGGAAAATTATATTTAATCGAGGTTACTTTTATCTAAGTGGTATTCACAAAATAATATTCAACGAATTATTACTTGATAATTTTGGTACATTAGCGAGGGGCGAAAGACTTGGGTTAATGTGGGGAAAATGTTATTAAAGTGAGAACGACATTACGTGAGTGATAGCTACATAATAATAATGTGTTAAAGAAAATAATTATAATTAGTAAGTATGGGTGGGATTAATAAATGAACGGGTACTTAGGGATAGGATAAAGTCCTAGTATTATACATAGGTAAAATAAGCACCTAATTTTATAGAAATAGATGATAATGCCTACTATTTGATGATTTATGTGTATGGAATACCTACCTTACTTGCTATCGATGGGATGTTTGCACGTGAGGGAAGTCATATCCTGATGAATCTATGGGATTTTGACTTGTTGCTTGAGAACATAGGACTTAGGTCAATTACCATTAGTTAGAACAATGGTATAGAACGGTAATTTGGGTGCGTAATCCCAAGGCTTAGGACTATGTTCGCCTCCACTATTTGTGTTTAATGATTGTGGTTCAAGGAATCTTTACCGAACCTATTGTCCCATATACCGCCACGAGATGTATTGGGACATGATATCATAGTAATGCAACACCGCCAATGTGACTTGGGTGTAACAACCCTCGCTTTTGGGATCCCATTTTATATTTATTTTCTATGTTGAGTAGTTGCATATATAAAATGCCGAATGTGGGTAAGTATTAATTTGATGAAATAAGTTAATATTTACTAATAAGTTGCATAATTACCATGTGGGTAGGTGATTACTACCATGTGGTGTTCTATTTTGTCATGATAATTAAAATGGCAATTTGAATTAAAATGAAACCGGAACTTAAAATGGTTTATAAAATTTCCAAATTATAATTTGGAGGGTGTAGTTAGTTCCGGGAGGCGCGAGACAGTCGAAATGTGTGCCATATTGTATTTTGGGATTTTGGGAACTTTTGACTGGTTTTGGCATATTGCGTATCAGAAATTAACAATTACGGTATTAACACTTAATGGTTGGAGACTTTTAATCTAAGGCCACGTTTTAGTTTTTCCCCAAGCCTTTCTTTATCTCTTAGTTGCCCTAAAAAGGTTCTAGCCCTAAAGTGAGAGAGAGAGTGGGAGAAACTTGTGGAGAAAGAGAGATCTAGAAGATTTGTGGTTGATCTTGCATTCTTCTTCAACCAAGTCTGAAATTGAATCCCCAAGGCAAGTTTTCTACTTGCTATTATATGGTTTAAGATGAATAATTAGTATGGGTAGTTATGTATAGTTTTGATGTAATATAATTGTGGTTTTTGGTTGGATTTATGGGTATCAACATCTTTGATAGAGATTGATTTTTGATTGAGGTAGAAAAAAATGTTGATGGGAACATTTATGATCTTTTAGTATCATTAAATGTAGTTGGATGATTTTGGTTGGGAATTAAATTTTGGGTTTAGAAGAAGAAATAGGAAAAGAGGTCTAGGTCTGCAATGACCGGTCGACCGCGTCTCTCAGACCGGTCGACCGGGCCTTCGGAGGAAGGCACACTGCTTTCTTTCAAAGGCACAAAATTAAGGGCGCGGTCGACCGCAGGTCCCCTACCGGTCAACCGGTTTGTCCGAATTGAGTTTTCTGCTTTTCAGTATAGGCTAAAAATTGAAACGCGGTCGACCGCGGTCTTGGGACCGGTTGACCGGTCCCCTGTTTTCTTCCCCAAATTTCCTATTTTTGTTTTTAATCCCTTTCTTCACCTGGGAACCTAGGACTCTTCTTGAATGAAGTAAACCTTGGCTTTTAGAGTCCTAGTTGAGTTGGTTGTCACCCTAGTGTTGAATGAGTTTCACTTGGTGTTAAGTCCGGGGGAGGGGTTGTCCTAAGTGATGTTAAGGCATCACTTTTCTTTGTACATCCTAATAATGGATGGAAGTTGTAGGCCCATACTCGGAGACTTTAGGGGCTTGAATTGAGGCATATAAGACCTTAAGTTCGGGAAACGAAAATATGATTCCTTGGAGATTTGTTTGAGGCATAACCTAAGTTGAAAATAAATGAAATATCCTATGATCATGGTTTCAAACAAATGAAACATGTAAATGAAAATGAAAAGGAAAAGTATGGTTTTTAATAGTAATTGCTAATTTACTTAAACACACCTCTCTAAATGCTATCATAAGCGAAGCTCGCGCATGAGGTGATGTTCCTTGACTAGTGAATGCAGGGAGACTATAGTCCTCGGCCATATGCGGGTTTAATATATATATTTTTCTGGGCTAGTGAGGTAATTTCGGGTGTGTTTACGACTCACTCGCAGGCATATGGCCACTTCCCGATGTGCGGTAGGTACCCAGGCTGCCTTGTTTGATGGGCCCCTGGAAGATGATAGTCATTTAGGGGCGCGCCCAGTGGGGAAACTCGGAGGGGCGGTCTTAGGATCGTTATATGTATAAGAATATAACTTTTCTAAACTCAAGTGGGACTTGAGGGTTGTATACTTCCACTAGATGATAATTACCTTCCTGCTAAGGAATGGGAATTTGAAAGAAATGAGAAAATAATGATAGTGTATTCCTGTTAAGGAATTAAAACTGGATTAAAGTGGAAATTGGTGAATAGAAGCTTTTAATTTAATTATTGGATCATTTTATTCTGTTGTATAGTTTATTTTAGTCATGTCATTTCACTTGTCTTCTTATGATTCATGCTTAGGTTGTTAGATTTCTGATTTCCATTCCCATGATTAACTGTTCATATCTAGCATGCTTTTTGTTCATTTAGGAACTATATATAAACCGGGTCCTGACCCGTTAATTTTCTTCTATATTATGCTTGTTATTGTATCCGCCCAGGTGCTCCTCCGCAAGGACGCCCGTGTTGATATTCCTACTCTTTTGCTTTTAAGGATCTGTATGAAATTGCGGATATTACAGGATGTTTTGTTAGATGACATCATTCTTTTGATATCTAGTTATGATCGGGTCTGTCACTCGGGCGAGTGGCCCAAACTTGTAATTGTTTAATGATTGTAATACAACATCTAACTGTGGTATTTACTTTTGTGTAGATGTGGACCGACAGCATATTCGGTCCTCCCCTTGTACATAGTTGTTTTAAACTTATGTTATTTATGCTTATTTGAATTCCACTATTTTTTCTAGAATGGGTTGTTTAAATTATTTTCTTAAGTTACATCACATATTGTTTTGACAACCCTTTTTCTGAATTAATGGGTGGTTTTCTCGGTTACTCTTAATATATTTGTGGTGCTGAGTATGATTTCCGTCCATGATTACCGTATATGTCGGAGTATCGGGCTGGCCACCCCTTATTTCGGAGTGCGGGTTGTCACTGATGGTATCAGAGCACTGGGTTCTAGAGTACTAGGATCTATGTGGACTTGTCACCATCTACCTTAGCGTTCTTTGATATAGAGCCTAATGATAAGACTACTTTGTTGCTTATAATTGCGATATTCTGTGAAATAGACTGTTGTGAATAGTATTCTAACACTATTGTCCCTTCATATCAGATGCCGCCTAAGAGAGGTCGCCCCGCAAGACATAATAGAGTTGGAGAAGAGGATGTTGGTCCTCCACCGCCCCAAGGAACTTTTAATGCTGCGGATGTAGCCAACATTGTTGCTCATGCAATTAATGCTGCCATGACCGCAGTAGCTCAACAAATGCCAACGGCTCAACAACGGGCACAAGATGCTCAAGCACCTACGGGACCTTCTCCGTGGGAAAGAGTACGGGAGTCATTTTTAAAGGGCCTTCCTCCAGAGTTTGACGGAGGTTCTGATGTTGTTTGAGCAAATCAATGGAAGAAGGATATGCAACGCCATTTGCGAATGGTGGATTGTAGTGAGGAAAAGAAGCAATTCCTTTCTACTTTCAAGTTGGTTGGGGAAGCGTTACATTGGTGGGAGTCGATGACTACGCCAGAACAGAGGAACACTATGTCGATTACTGATTTCTGGATTTTGTATGACCGGAAATATTTTCCTCCCGCGATTCAGAGGGAGATGAGAAGGAGACTTTAGGATCTAGTTCAGGGAGAACGATCTGTAGCCGAATACGAGGAGGAGTTTACCCGGCTAGCTAGTTTTGTGCTGGAAAAGGTGACACCGGAGGAGAGAAAAGTCTCAAAATTCATGGGAGGTCTAAATTGGAGAATCCGGCAGCATTTGCTGGGTAATCCGACTTTACAAACTTTTGGAGAGGTGATGAATGCGGCATTGCTCCATTGTCAGGAGAATCGATTGTTTATACAGAATAGCAAGAAAGCT
Source organism: Sambucus nigra (assembly GCA_949130495.1). NCBI lineage: Eukaryota > Viridiplantae > Streptophyta > Magnoliopsida > Dipsacales > Adoxaceae > Sambucus > Sambucus nigra. The sequence continues at coordinate 160,636,912 of OX422211.1, read as the reverse complement.
ACTGGAATGGGGAAAGTAGGGAAGCCCGGGGTGAGTGGGAATGGAGGAGGAGCCTTTCCTTTGTCCCAACCTACCGGTAATAAGCAACGAGAAAGGGATCCCCAGCAAGGGGACGGGTCGAAAAGGCAACGCTTTGGCGGGTTCAATGTTAGTGGAAATGCCAACAGGCAAGGTCAGGGTGCCGCGCCATAACAAGCGGGTCGGGGTGGTCAGGGAGGTAGGGGCCATCCGGGCCAAGGTTTTGGAAAGTTCAGAAATAACAGAGGTCGAGGTCAGGAGAATATGGTGGGGAAATGTTTCCAATGTGGATAAGCTGGTCATTATAAGAAAGATTGTCCTCAAGTGATTGGGGGATAACCTCCACGAGTTCCTCAGCAGCCTTATGTGCAGTTTCCTCCACCAGCACCAAGTCCAGTTGCCCCTCTGCAATAGGGTCAACTACAGTATGGGAGAGTTTACCACATTCAGGATGCTATGCTTCCTCCTATTCAGCCAGCGCCGCCAGCTATAGAGGGTAAGTTCCTTATTCAGGGACATATGGGTCGCATTCTATTTGATACGGGTGCGACACATTCTTTTATTTACAGGAGTTTTGCTCAGTCCACAGAGTTGATAAAATCTGCAGAGAGTACCTTCACTAGTGTGGAGTCCTCTATGGGTGACGGTTCAATTATTTTCTTTGTTTGTAAACGCATAGGGATCACTCTTGGAAATTTGTGTTTTGAGGCCGACTTACTCGTCCTAGACATGGTTGGGTATGATGTTATTTTGGGCATGGATTGGCTTGTTAAGTATCATGCTATGGTAAATTATTATGGGAAGAGTATAGTCTTTGCCGTTCCGGGACAAGAGATGTTCCTGGTGGTTATGCCTCGTTTAGAGGGAGATACAGGCACTTATTTATATTGTATCGTGGAAGAGATTTCTCGGGATGTAGTTGTTCCCTTAGATTCTATTCCTGTTGTTCGAGATTTTGAGGACGTTTTGCGGGAGATACCGAGTTTGCCTCCTAGTCGTGAGATTGAATTTGTGATTGACTTAGCTCCGGGAGCTCTACCGATTGCGCGAACTCCTTATCGTATGGCTCCTGTAGAAATGAGGGAGCTAAGAGAACAAATTCAGCAGTTGTTGGAGCAAGGGTTTATTAGGCGTAGCACGTCGCCGTGGGGTGCTCCTATGTTATTTGTGAAGAAAAGAGATGGTTCTCTCCGGTTGTGTGTTCACTACAGAGAGTTGAATAAGGTCACCATCCAGAATAAATACCCTTTGCCTCGCATAGATGACTTGTTTGATTAACTCAGGGGAGCGACCTACTTCTCTAAGATAGATTTGAGAACGGGGTATCACCAGTTGAGGATACGGGAGCAAGATGTATCCAAGACTGCTTTTCTAACGAGGTACGGGTCTTATGAGTTTTTGGTTATGCCTTTTGGGCTAACCAATGCCCCTGTCGTATTCATGGATCTTATGAATAGGGTATTTCGGGACTTCCTGGACCAATTTGTTATCGTGTTTATTGATGACATTCTTGTGTATTCTCAAACAGAAGATGACCATGCTATTCATTTGGGTTTGGTCCTGCAAAGACTAAGGGATCACCAATTGTACGCTAAGTTTGAGAGTGTGGTTTTTGGTTGCGGGAAGTGCAATTTTTGGGTCATGTTGTGACTTCGCAAGGTATATCGGTGGACCCAAGTAAAGTTGTTGCGGTGAGGGAGTGGGGTCAGCTCACGACACCTACCGAGATACGCAGTTTTCTGGGTTTGGCAGGTTATTACCGTCGATTTATCAAGGGATTTTCTAAGATTGCTAGTCCTTTGATAAACTTGACCCGGAAAGGGGTTAGATTTGTTTGGGATGACGCCTGTCAAGCTGCGTTCGATGATCTCAAGGATAGACTGACTACGTCTCCAGTCCTCGCTTTACCCAAGCCAGGGTTGGAATATTTAGTCTTCACCGATGCATCTCTACAGGGCTTAGGAGGTGTGCTTCAGCAGGAGCAACAAGCTATTGCCTATGCTTCCAGGAAGCTCAAGCCTCATGAAAGAAATTACCGGGTTCATGACTTGGAATTAGCTGCAGTTGTCTTTGCCTTAAATATTTGGAGGAACTATCTTCTTGGGGATAAGTTTAGTCTTTTCATAGACCATAAGTCGTTGCAATATTTATTTTCTCAAAAAGATTTGAATATGCGACAGCGAAGATGGTTGGAGTTCGTGAAAGATTACTAATTTGATATTCATTATCATCCGGGTAAGGCGAATGTGGTGGCGGATGCCTTGAGTAGGAAACCCGGGGGAGAACTAGCTGAGGTGTGGAAAGCTAAATGGAAACAACTCAGTCATGAGGATGCGGTTGGTAGGGCGTTTATGTCCGTGATGACCATTACTCCGACGATTGTGGCAAGGGTTGTGGAAGCCCAGGTCAGGGATAAAGAATGTCAAGACCACATTCGCCGATTACTGACCGGGGGAGCGGAGTCCTACTCGGAAAGTTCTGAGGGTGGATTGCGCTTTCATGGGAGGCTTATTGTTCCAGAGGATGGGGATTTACGACGGGTTGTGATGGCGAAATCTCACGGATCTAAATTTTTGGTGCATCCGGGAAACGATAAAATGTATCAAGATATGCGCCATCAATATTGGTGGCCGGGGATGAAGCGAGATATTTCGGAGTTTGTATCTCAATGCACTACTTGTCAGTTGGTTAAAATTGATCATCAGCTACCGACAGGTTTGTTGCAACCGTTAGAAATTCTGGTTTGGAAATGGGAGAGCATTTCAATGGATTTTATCACCAGCTTACCAACGTCACAAAAGGGTCACGATTCTATATGGGTTATCGTGGATAGCTTGACAAAGTCGGCGCACTTCCTTCCCGTCCGTACCGATTATAATACCGCTCGTTACACTTGGTTGTTCATTGAAGAGATTGTTAGATTGCATGGAGTGCCCTTGAATATTGTTTCCGACAGAGGCAATTTTTTTGTTTCCCACTTTTGGCAAAGTTTCCAAAAGGCCATGGGAACTGAATTGAAATTAAGTACTTCCTATCATCCTCAAATAGATGGCCAGACCGAAAGGGTTAACCAAATGTTGGAGCATATGCTTCGTATGTGCATGCTTGATTTTAAGGGTAGTTGGGAGCAATATCTCCCTTTGGTTGAATTTGCTTATAATAACTCATACCAGTTCACTATTGGGATGGCGCCCTATGAAGCCTTATATGGTAGGCCTTGTAGGTCTCCCACGTGATGGTTAGAAGTGGGAGATAACAAGTTTCTCGGACCTGAAATGATTCGGGATACTTCTTTTAAGATCGAGCTTATTCGAGATCGTATTCGGATAGCCCAAGATAGACAAAAGAGCTATGACGATACGGGGAGAAGACATGTGGATTTGGAAGTTGGAGACCAAGTGTTGGTTCGAGTGTCACCTATGAAAGTCGTTAAGCGTTTCGGAAAGAAAGGGAAGCTTGCACCGCGTTTTGTTGGACCTTTTCCTGTGATTTCTAAGGTAGGTCTAGTGGCGTATCAACTTGCCCTACCGGAACCTTTGCAACAAATTCATGATGTCTTCCACATCTCCTCTTTGAAGAAGTATAAGAGGTGTGATGGTGCCCTTTGGCACATTCCTTTCGAGGAGGTAGAGTTATAACCCGATGTTTCTTACGAAGAGCAACCCGTGTCCATATTGGAGCATGGGGAACGTAGATTGAGATCTAAAGTGGTGCCCTTTGTTAGAGTACAATGGAGTCATCACAGCGTCGAGGAATCTACTTGGGAGAGTGAGGATGATATGCGGGAAAAGTTTCCGCATCTTTTTATCCAAGGTACCCTTGAATTTTGGGGGTAAAATTCCCTCATAAGGGGGGGAGTATGTAACAACCCTCGCTTTTGGAATCCCATTTTATATTTATTTTCTATGTTGAGTAGTTGTATATATAAAATGCCGGATGTGGGTAAGTATTAATTTGATGAAATAAGTTAATATTTACTAATAAGTTGCATAATTACCATGTGGGTAGGTGATTACTACCATGTTGTGTTCTATTTTGTCATGATAATTAAAATGGTAATTTGAATTAAAATGAAATCGGAACTTAAAATGGTTTATAAAATTTCCAAGTGATAATTTGGAGGGTGTAGTTAGTTCCGGGAGGTGCGAGACAGTCGAAATGTGTGCCATATTGTATTTTGGGATTTTGGGCACTTTTGACTGGTTTTGGCATATTGCGTATCAGAAATTAACTATTGCGGTATTAACACTTAATGGTTGGAGACTGATAATCTAAGGTCACATTTTAGTTTTTCCCCAAGCCTTTCTTTGTCTCTTAGTTGCCCTAAAAAGGTTCTAGCCCTAAAGTGAGAGAGAGAGTGGGAGAAACTTGTGGAGAAAGAGAGATCCTGAAGATTTGTGGTTGATCTTGCATTCTTCTTCAACAAAGTCTGAAATTGAATCCCCAAGGCAAGTTTTCTAGTTGCTATTATATGGTTTAAGATGAATAATTAGTATGGGTAGTTATGTATAGTTTTGATGTAATATAATTGTGGTTTTGGTTGGATTTATGGGTATCAACATCTTTGATAGAGATTGATTGTTGATTGAGGTAGAAAAAAATGTTGATGGGAACATTTATGATCTTTTAGTATCATTAAATGTAGTTGGATGATTTTGGTTGGGAATTAAATTTTGGGTTTAGAAGAAGAAATAGGAAAAGAGGTCTAGGTCTGCAATGACCGGTCGACCGCGTCTCTCAGACCGGTCGACCGGGCCTTCGGAGGAAGGCACACTGCTTTCTTTCAAAGGCACGAAATTAAGGGCGCAGTCGACCGCGGGTCCCCTACCGGTCAACCGGTTCATCCGAATTGAGTTTTCTGCTTTTCAGTATAGGCTAAAAATTGAGACGCGGTCGACCGCGGTCTTGGGACCGGTCGACCGGTCCCCTGTTTTCTTCCCCAAATTTTCTATATTTGTTTTTAATCCCTTTCTTCCCCTGGGAACCTAGGACTCTTCTTGAATGAAGTAAACCTTGGCTTTTAGAGTCCTAGTTGAGTTGGTTGTCACCCTAGTGTTGAATGAGTTTCACTTGGGGTTAAGTCCGGGGGAGGGGTTGTCCTAAGTGATGTTAAGGCATCACTTTTCTTTGTACATCCTAATAATGGATGGAAGTTGTAGGCCCATACTCAGAGACTTTAGGGGCTTGAATTGAGGCATATAAGACCTTAAGTTCGGGAAACGAAAATATGATTCCTTGGAGATTTATTTGAGGCATAACCTAAGTTGAAAATAAATGAAATATCCTATGATCATGGTTTAAAACAAATGAAACATGTAAATGAAAATGAAAAGGAAAAGTATGGTTTTTAATAGTAAATGTTAATTTACTTAAACACACCTCTCTAAATGCTATCATAAGCGAAGCTCGCGCATGAGGTGATGTTCCTTGACTAGTGAATGCAGGGAGACTATAGTCCTCGGCCATATGCGGGTTTAATATATATATTTTTCTGCGCTAGTGAGGTAATTCCGGGTGTGGTTATGACTCACTCGCAGGCATATGGCCACTTCCTGACATGCGGTAGGTACCCAGGCTGCCTTGTTTGATGGGCCCCTGGAAGATGATAGTCATTTAAGGGCGCGCCCAGTGGGGAAACTCGGAGGGGCGGTCTTAGGATCGTTATATGTATAAGAATATAACTTTTCTAAACTCAAGTGGGACTTGAGGGTTGTATACTTCCACTAGATGATAATTACCTTCCTGCTAAGGAATGGGAATTTGAAAGAAATGAGAAAATAATGATAGTGTATTCCTGTTAAGGAATTAAAACTGGATTAAAGTGGAAATTGGTGAATAGAAGCTTTTAATTTAATTATTGGATCATTTTATTCTGTTGTATAGTTTATTTTAGTCATGTCATTTCACTTGTCTTCTTATGATTCATGTTTAGGTTGTTAGATTTCTGATTTCCATTCCCATGATTAACTGTTCATATCTAGCATGCTTTTTGTTCATTTAGGAACTATATATAAACCGGGTCCTGACCCGTTAATTTTCTTCTATATTATGCTTGTTATTGTATCCGCCCAGGTGCTCCTCCGCAAGGACGCCCGTGTTGATATTCCTACTCTTTTGCTTTTAAGGATCTGTATGAAATTGCGGATATTACAGGATGTTTTGTTAGATGACATCATTCTTTTGATATCTAGTTATGATCGGGTCTGTCACTCGGGCGAGTGGCCCAAACTTGTAATTGTTTAATGATTGTAATACAACATCTAACTGTGGTATTTACTTTTGTGTAGATGTGGACCGACAGCATATTCGGTCCTCCCCTTGTACATAGTTGTTTTAAACTTATGTTATTTATGCTTCTTTGAATTCCACTATTTTTCTAGAATGGGTTGTTTAAGTTATTTTCTTAAGTTAACTTTTACATCACATATTGTTTTGACAACCCGTTTTCTGAATTAATGGGTGGTTTTCTCGATTACTGTTAATATATTTGTGGTGCTGAGTATGATTTCCGTCCATGATTACCGTATATGGCGGAGTATCGGGCTGGCCACCCCTTATTTCGGAGTGCGGGTTGTCACATCGGGGTGCAGTGTAGTTTATGAATAATAGAGTGGATGTATATATACATGTGATGATATCTACTGTGTGACTAAAGTAGAATTGAAAAATAATGATATGACAGTTAATTAAGAATGAATACTTAATTAAATTGAATCAATAAGGGGCTTATCCATATTGAAAATAAATGGATATATATATATATATATATATATATATATATATATATATATATATATATATATATATATATATATATATATATATATGTGTGTGTGTGTGTGTGTGTGTGTGTGTGTGTGTGTGTGTGTGTGTGTGTTTATAACATTATTGCATTTATATTATGAGATTAATACATGGGAATTAATTGGACTATAAATAGTGGATACATTGGGTTATTCTAGTTAGCGTGGGAACCGTAACTAAGATGGCTTTGGGGTACATTAAGTGTGCACTCTAGATGAGAGGTGAGAATCTCGAGAGAGAGTCCGATAATCTAACATGTATATTTTAAATGATAAATATTGCAATTATTCCCATGCTATTTTACAAACTATTTTAGATCGGTCTCTGTCCCGTTTACTTGCATATTCTCTTATCTCTATTGTATCTCCTATAGTAGGTGTCAAGCCATAGGGACACCAGTATTAGACGATTATGATGCTGACGAGTTATGGACGATATGGAGATCGGAGCTTTATTTTAGACGCCTTCATATTTATTGATTCCTACTCTGTAGTTAATTTTTATTTAGGGCATGTCGCCCAAGAGGATTATATTATTTCCCTTCTATTTGAGTCAGGATTTTATACTCATGTGGTTGTGATACATTTATGAAAAGGAGAGCTATTCTAAATCAATTCTCTGATACCAATTTGAAAAAGTGAGTACCCCCAATTTTAAAAATATTACTACAAAAAGATAATTTTCAATTCCCTTTTAAAGATGCGGAATAAGGAAGGTTCAAATAAAGGGACTATACTATCCAAGATTCACAATTAAAATATTACAATTTTATTTCTTACAAAATAAAAAATAAACTAAACCGGTTTTTAATTTTCTCTAAATTAAAATTGCCCTTTTAAAAACAAACTTGTGAATATTTAACTTATAGCCAAAAATTAATTTAACTCAAGTCCTAGAAATTTTCCTAACAATAAATATTCAATTTGCAATATTAGGCCAAACCAAATTTTATCCAATAACATTAATTCTTTGAATTAAATTAACATTTACCCAAATTATTATTTAGCACCAAATTAAACATGAGTAGTGGGTTAAACCAATTTTATCGTTTTACCTAATCATGCATCTAATGTGAATATCTAGAAGATAAAATAAACAAATAACCAGTACGCCACGATGTATAAGAAAAAACCCACAACGGGAAACAACCTCAGACGACCCTAGCCTCAAATCTACTATGTACGAACTTGACAATTACAAGCAAGATGACTTACAACACTCGACTCGACTCCTTCAAGCCCCAATGCGTCTTCTTGTAACTACCTCTGCCTAGTGAATAAACACGGAGCTCCACCGCGGTCTCGAAATCCACCGATCGGATTTTTTCTGGTCACCACCGCCCTAACAAGGAGCCTTTCTCGAAGTGGGTATGTCACAGCAAATAAATTTCTTCTTTTATGGGATGTAGAAGAAAAATAAAAACTCTCTTTTACGGTAGAGATGAATCCTGTGCCAAACAAATTCTCCAAGAAAAATGTATATATATATAGATAGAAACTTGGATTAAAACAAACAATTGGGTGTAAACTTGGTTTTGTTCTTTTAATTAATCAATTTGAATAACAAACACCAAGGGAAATTTTTATGAAAGGATTAATCTCTCAAGAACTCTCTAGGAGATGGAAAAAGTTCTTAGAAAAATTCTAGTCCCGAAGTCATTAAATTCTTTGAAAAAGAAGTGGGACAAAGTAGTGGGAAAGTGTCAAAAAACTCGCAAAAACTGTTCCCACCGAAATCTCGTTCAAACGACATTTCATTTGGACGAACTATCTAATGAAGTTCCAGTGGCAAATCGTTGTCAAACCTCTTTCGAACGAAATTCTCATTCTAATGACAAACTCATTCGAACGACAATTTCGAACGAAGTGACAGAAAGCTTAAAATTCGATTTTAGCCCAAAAACTTTAATTTAAGGTTTTAAAGCACCTTCTGAAAATAAACCTCAGTTTAAAATAAAAGTTCACCCAATATAAAATTATTCCAAGTCTCCTTATATTTATATAGAAACTCATTCATACATTTTGGATAATATGGAATATGATGGTGATGATGTAGAAACATGGCACTTAAAACTCGGCAATGATAAAGCTTTATAAGTCTTGGCCGCTATGTCTTAAACTCTTGCATGTGATAGGCTTGGAGGATACTCACACAAAACAATCCTATGGCACAAATGTTTTTGTCCAGAATTGATCCAACACTACATTAAGACTTAATTGGAAATTTGTGTCCTTACAAATCTCCCCCTTTGGCTAGTCTGGGACAAAAACCAAAACAAAACCCTAAAGGGTCGTCAAGATCACTAGAATCAAAAACATCCCACCCAAAATAAAGAGTACAATTCTTGACTCGAATACCACTTTAGAATTAAACGCTTTGCCACTTTAATGTCGTTTTACAATACCTGCACACTTATGCAACACATTAAACGCATATGGAATATTAAAATATTAAATGCAATTTAAATAAAGACTCTCCCTAAATTAATTCCCCTCCTATATAAAATGATCTACATAGAACGACGTGTACCACTAAGTTAAATCTCCCAAACTAAGATACGATTACAATAGGATTAGATACCATTTCTCCCCCTATCATTCTCCCCCCTTTTGTTCAGGAATAGACAAAGGCTAAAGAATAAAAAATTAACTTATCTCCCCCAATTAAAGCATATATACCCCCTAAAATAAACAAGGGATAAATAGAATGGGATAACAAGCTAAACATGCAATAGTGCATAAAGTGATGAGAACATTAAAGCACGTGGCCAACTAAAATTCAACTAATCCACGTAAAGATATGAATATCAACTATGATGCGATAACAAAAGATATCAATTTATTGTAGTAATCTAAGCATGTGATATCGAAACAAAATTCGCAACAAGATAGATAGAAAAAATGAATTAAAAGCATAGATGAACTAGCTAAACATGACAAAGACTAAAAAATAAACAAAATATCATATATATGTATACACAATAGATTCAAACTAAGCATAAGTACACACATATAGATATAAACACCAAAATGACACAAAACTAAATAACATAAGTTTTTCCACACTCTTATATCATAAATGAGTCATATGGAAACGAAAGTGAAGGCGTGTGAACAATATACCAATGAATTAAATTCCAAACACTTAAACGTGTTCACGTAGTTCACATTTGATTGCAAAACTTTATCAACTAGAATTTAGCCTTTATGTGACAGGATAAAGTGAATTAATGAACAAACAAACACAACGCATACAAGCCTAACATGTTGATGATTCTACAAACCAATAGACTGATGATATTGAAAGCGCAACTAGGATAAACGGACAATATGCAAACCGTTGATATATCATCCAAACTCCCTCAATAAGCATATATATTATTCTTTTGAATGAATAAATCAACTAAACAAATTAGGCCTTAGCAAATTATTTTTCTTTGAATTCCATAATTTCTTTTAGGCCTTTGGACCACGTATTTCTTTTTGGTCCAATCCAAATGGTGGCTTACTCGCAAAGGATAATATTTTTCCTTTTGGATCCCTTCCCCGTGCACATTTATATATATTATTTTTTATACCTCACAAATATCACGTGTAACGGATTTTGACATGCACTAGTCCTCCTAGGTCATAGCATATAGATGACTAGATTGGAAGTATAACACCTCACAAAGCTCAAATATAACATGTGAAGTTAAGGTTCAAAAAGCTCGGGCATGTGTGTAAAGGCATATAAAAGTGAATCCATTAAGCAAGTCAAACTTAAGCTACCTCATGTAAGCATGATAAAGAACATTTTAAGGATTAAAATTCTAACCAAAATTTCTAGTCACATGGAAGGGAAATGAGGATTTAAACACAAACAGATGACACAAAATGTGTGTAAAACCAAAATACAGACAAAATAAAATCTTTTTGAGTTTTTCAAAAAATTTAACCAAAAAAAAAATATTTAGTCAAAAGAGAAACAAAAAACATTTATATTTTTCATTAGGCCTAGATAACTCAAAGGTGAAACACAAATGATAAAAAAAATCTTTTTGTATTTTATATTTAAACCAAATTACAAGAAATATAATACAAAAGATAAACAAGTCATGAATTCTAGCATTAGATATGAAATAAAGTAATGACTAGAAAATGACTAAACATGCATACACCTAACAATGATAGATAATATAAAGCACAAAAAGCTAGAGTATGCAAACAAAACTAACACATTCAACCTTTAAATTTAGCAAGGGAGGTTTCATGTGAAATTAAATGAGAATCAATAAATCTAATATCTAGCGCATCTGCAAATGATTTCCAAACCCATATAGATTTATATTTAAAAAAATGGGATTTGGAAACTTAAGGGCATCTTTTAAGATCAAAACGAAATGACCTAAGGTGACCTTTCCTACCACAATGCAAGAATGTTTAAACACGAGGAATGTTACCTAAGGTGTGACCTTTTCTAAAGTCATTGGATAAAGTTGACCCTCTCAAACAAATAATGGGCTTAGCTTTAGCACCGAAAATATTTGAACAAGATGAGCTAGAACCATTACAACTACTACTCGAGTTTTGTAAGTTATTTTTCATTTTTAAATTTTTGGACTCAAGTAATAAATTAGACTCCTCAATTTTACGGGACTCCTTCTTTAAATTTTCTATAACTCGTAGAAGGTTATCACGATCCCCCTCAATGTGAGCAAACTTGTCCCTAAGAGTCTTTACTCGACAATCATTCTCTTTCTTGGACATTTATAAAATATTAAAATTGTAATTTATGTCCATGAGCTTTTCAATAAAAATATCTTTTTGAGATAGGGAGGTTTGCAAAAACTCAACTTTAGCTTTAAAACAAGAGTTTTCATTTTCAAGAAATTTAATTCTTTTCAAATCTCAAATTTAATTCTCTTAATTTTTCATTACACTTATTCAGCCCATTAAATTCCTCTCTAATAGCAAAAACTTCATTATCATTAGAAATGGACAGATTATCATTAAGACGTCCCATCGAGAGATACAAAAAAAATGAGAGTCAGTTTAAAAAAAAAATGAACCACCTAAAAATACAAGGAGCAAAAAAATTATAAAAGCCGAAAAAAATGGATCTTTGACGTGATAAATTAGCGCTCCGGCTCTGATACCAATTTGAAAAGGAGAGATATTCTGAATCAATGCTCTGATACCAATTTAAAAACGTGAGTACCCCCAATTTTAAAAATCTTACTACAAAAAGATAATTTTTAATTTCCTTTTAAAGATGTGGAATACGGAAGGTTCAAATAAAGGGACTATACTATCCAAGATTCACAATTAAAATATTACAATTTTAATTCTTCCAAAATTAAAAATAAACTAAACCGGTTTTTAGTTTTCTCAAAATTAAAATTGCCCTTTTAAAACAAACTTGTGAATATTTAACTTATAGCCCAAAATTAATTTAACCCAAGTCCTAGAAATTTTCCTAACAATTAATATTCAATTTGCAACATTAGGCCAAACTAAATTTTATCCAATAACATTAATGACTTGAATTAAATTAAAATTTACCCAAATTATTATTTAGCACAAAATTAAATATGATTAGTGATTTAAAACAATTTTATCTTTTTACCTAAGCATGCATCTAGGGTGAATATGCAAAAGATAAAATAAACAAATAACCACTAAGCCGCGATGTACGAGGAAAAACCCCACAATGGGAAATAATCTCGGACGACCCTAGCATCAAATCCACTAAGTACGAAATTTATAATTACAAGCAAGATGACTTACAACACTTAACTCGACTCCTTCAAGCCTCGACACATCTTCTTGTAATTACCTCGGCCTAGCGAATAACCACGGAGCTCCACCGCGGTCTCGAAATCCACCGATCAGAATTTTTCTGGTCATTACCACCCGAACAAGAAGCCTTTCTCCAAGTGGGTATGTCACAGCAAATAATCTTTTTCATTTATGGGATGTAGAAGAAAAACCCAAACTCTCTTTTATGGTAGAGATGAATCCGGTGCCAAAAAAATTCTTCAAGCAAAATGTGTATATATATATATTGATAGAAACTTGGATTAAAATAAATAATTGGGTGTAAACTTGGCTTTGTTCTTTTAATTAATCAATTTGAATAACAAACACCAAGGAAACTTTTTATGAAATGATTAAGCTCTCAAAAACTCTCTAGGAGATGGAAAAAGTTCTTAGAAAAATTCTAGTCCCGAAGTCATTAAATTCTTTGAAAAAGAAATGGGACAAAGTAGTGGGAAAGTGCCGAAAAACTGCCAAAAACTATTCCCGCCGAAATCTCGTTCGAACGATATTTTCGTTTGAATGACATTTCGTTCGAACGAACTATCTAACAAAGTTCCAGTGGCAAGTCATTGGCAAACCTCGTTCTAACGAAATTCTCGTTCGAACGAAAAAGTCGTTTGAACAACAATTTCGAACGAAGTGACAAAAAGTTTAAAATTTAATTTTAGCCCAGAAACTTTATTTTAAAGTTTTAAAGAAACCTTGTGAAAATAAACCTCAGTTTAAAATAAAAGTTCACCCAAAAAAATTGATGATGCTAAGATTTAGCATCACCGGATAAGTGATAGTGAGCTCAAGTAGAAGCAGCCATGGCAGCCATAGAGATGCAAGTATATAAGTATGTAAGTGTGCAGAAGGGGATGAGTATAAGAGGAAATAAGACAATGATTTATAGTGGTTCAGCCAATTTGGCCTACATCCACTGTGAGTGTGTGATCCACTAAGTATGGGCACTAATGGCCTTGGATACAATGCTCATAACCCTCTCTCTCTCTCTACTGTGTGTGTACAAGCAGAGTTTTAGCTAGGGCTATTGTTCATGGATCCCCCCTTGTAGGGTTGTAGGTGACAAGTATATATAGGTCTTGGGGGGTGTAGTGTACCCCCCAAGTAAGCATGGTGCATGTGAATGATGATCCAACCAATCCCCTGTTGACACCTGTAGATGCCAAATGATGACATAATATTCCCTCACGTGAGGGTGTGATTCGGTTATAACGGTCTGCCACGTGTCATATGAGCCTGACGCGTACTGTTCCACGCGTGTCCCGGACCACGCGCTGTCATGATGTCACCCTCGGCCTATGAGCCGAGGCCGAGGGCAAAGTTTCTTCCGTTAGGGAGCCTGGCTTGATTCTGGCCTCGTACTGTCGTACCCTCGTAGGGTCGTCTGGAGCCCGGTGAAGGGTCGGCCCCTCGCAGGGTCGTCGGGAGCCCGGGGAAGGGTCGGCCCCTCATAGGGTCGTCCGGATCCCGGGGAAGGGTCGGCCCCTCGTAGGGTCGTCCAGAGCCTGTTGGAGGGTCGGTCCCTCGTAGGGTCGCCTGGGCCTAGTGGAGGCCAGCTGGGGCCTGGTGAAGGGTCATCCCCTCGTAGGGTCGTCCGTATTGGAGGTAATCCTCATCTAGGCTGAGGGTATAAACGAGTATATCAATCACCCCCCAGCCCTTAGCCATAGGTGTCATTGAGATGGCTGAGGGATATTTGATGAATTCGAGACACGTGTGATCAGTTAGGTGAGTGACACCTGTGCAGATACTCATTGCTGTTCCAGTTTCCAAGGCTGGGCGGCTGTGCAGTACGCTTGGGGCCTTGTGCCCTAATTATATCTTTCTTTGGTAAATGGGTCCACTCATTACCAAAGTATTTAAGAGATTTTCAAACTCTCTCTCTTCATCTTCTTCTTCTTCGCGCCCAAGTCTATTCTCTCTCTAGAACCAGTAAGCTTCGCCACTTGCAGCCTTCGTTTCGTCAGGTCTCAGCAGCGTTACTCTCCCTCTTTATCAGGTATTCTCCTTCATTAAGAGCTTTCCTTTGTCTTCAATTCTTTTTATTTTTTGGGGTCATAGGGTTACATCAGCTTCGAGTTCCCCTTAGCTTTTTCCGGTGACTTCTCCGATAACTGGTTCTTGGATCGTTCTTGACGAAAATCTTTAAGTTCTTTGTTCAATCCAAAAGTCAAACTTGGTCAACTCTCCACTTGTTTGTAGCTAAATTAGTCAAGTGTAGTGTAATTTCTCCAAGTGTAGAGTCTTCCCTTTAATGCTTAGGAGGCTTTACAACCTAGTTTCTGAATTCCCACCCTTGAGAGAAAAACTCTTTGCCGAGATTAGATGGATAGAGGAAGAGGAGGAGAGGAGACGAGGGGCCGACCCTAATTGGGTACGACCCATCTTTCCCATTCCTCTTGCCACCATAAGACCATCTGAACCCTCTGAGTCTTGTGGGTCGTCATCTCGTCCGGCCAACACTCCCAAACCAAGCGAAATGGACGAGAGAGCCTTCTCTCCAACTGGTGCCGGGACGTCTGGTAGAAGGGACACGTCTGATCTTAGCCCTCCCCGAGAGGCCGAGGGTACGATCCCCTCCGAGGCTGTCCCTGTGACAACTCTTTCCCACAATGCCTTCCAAGTTCCTTTTCCTCAGGGTCCTCCTGCAGGTAATGAGGGGGAAGGGGGTGAGGACGAGGACGACGATACAGATGATGAGGTTGATACCTCCCATGCCTCGTCTTTTATCTCCTCTGTTAGGGATAGGGACCTTCCGATATGGAGGCATATTTATGGAGTGCCCTCTGGGGTAACTATGAGGGTTCCCTCTGAGGCTGAGAGGGTTTTTGAGGGTGAAGAGGGAGAGGTTGCAGTCTACGAGCAAATGTTCAAAGTAGGTGTCAGACTTCCTTTCCATCCTGCTATTGTAGATATTCTGTCGGCTTTGGGCGTCTCCCCTTCGCAACTTCCACCCAACTCTTGGAGGACGATACTGGGGTATATCTCTTTGTGGAAAAATTCTTTCACTGATGAGCCCTCGTCCGACGTGTTCTTGGCCTGCTACAATATCACCTCTTCATCTAAACAGCCCGGATACTATCATCTAGGGGCGAGAAGGTCTGAGAAGAAGCTGCTCCACGTGGCTCAAACTTCCAATCATGATTGGAAAAAGAGGTTCTTCTTCATATCTGGGGCATGGGAGAGCTCTGCCGAGGCATCCCCTTCTGCCGACGGTCCGAGGGTCCCTAACAAATGGTCTAATTCCTCAATGAAAGCTAGGTCAGACCCCGGACTTAGCTTGGATGAAAGGGATATTGTTGAGTATCTGAGGGGACGAGGGAGAGAGGGTGAGATCCCAAAGTTCAAAGATTTGATGACCCCTCGATACCTCAAAGAAGCTGGTCTGAGGGTCGGCCCTCTGACGGAACTATGTGAGTTATACAGCATGTTTTCCATTTTTTACTTTTTTTTGAAGTGTTTCCCGTTTATCTCTATATTTCTGATGCATCGTATCCTTTTCAAGTCGTCCTGCAAGTGTGTCAGATTACCTCTGGAATATGACTGCTCCAAGCCTACTTGCTGGTCTGTCAAAGAAGAAAGGGAAGGAGCCTCAGCAAGCTCCCAAGAAGACAAGGGCCTCAGGGCCGACGGTTGTTGAGCCGACAGCCGATAGTCACAAAAGGAAGGAGCCTGAGGCTCCTGTTGAGCATCGGCCTGATCCAAGGACGAGGGCAAGGGTCGAAGCCTCTGAGGGGACGACCTCTTCGTCCAGCATGGGGGCCTTCTGGTCTCAAAATTTGTCCCATCTGAGGGCCGACCCCTCATCTCTTATTGCCAACCTGAGGGCAGCCAAGGCCTCGATGTTCTCTGCACCGTCGGCCTCTGACTTCGAGTTCTTGGCTAAGATGCCACCAACCAAAGTGTACGACTACGGTCTGCACTCCCTTGCTCAGGTATTGGTCTTGACCTTTAATTTCACTAACTGTTCCCTCGGCCCCCCTTGATATTTCTTCATTTTTTCTTGCAGTCTGTCTGTGCCTTGACCTCAGCCACCAAGTGGATGGCCGAGAATCAACAAAAGTTTCACGAAGCTGAGAGGGCCATTCAACATGAGGCTGAGTTGCAGGCATAGCTAGATACAGCAAAGACTGAGCTTGACACTGCGAAGGCTGAGCTTGAGAGTGCCAGGACCGAGCATGCTAGGGTCCTAGATGAGCTGATGAGGCAGCACGATGCCGACTTGCAAGCCAAGGACTTGATCATCAAGGATAGGGATGAGGCTCTGATCAACCTGGAGGCCCAGCATAAGACTGATCTGGAAGCAGCCATCAGGAAAGCCGAGTCTGATGCTGTTGAGGCATACAAGACCTCAGATGAATTTCAGGGCTTCGGCCTTGAATATCTAGAAAGGGGGATTAGGACGGCCTGCCGATGGGTCGTCCTCAAATTTGGCGATGTCGTCTCCTCTGTTCGCCCTTCACTGGAGGGTGTTCAACTGGACGACCCCCTAATTGCCGAGGCCCTCAACCAGGTGGAGTCCCAAGTCTAGATCGAGGGGGTCGGTACATCTGAAGATCATCCGATGCTGGTAACTGAGGAGACCATTCCTATTGATGTTGAGGCCCTGCCCTCTGATGTCGTCCCATAGGGTGGCTGCCTGTAGCCCATACCCTCGTTTTTGTATTTTTGTTCAAAGGCCTTGTAAAAACACTTGATACTTATGTTTTATTAATACCAGTCTCTTCCATAATTGTTGTCTTCCATACTTAATTCTTTTATGGTTTGCTCCTTGTTGATGCTATTAACCCCTTCCTCATCTTTCTTGAGGACTGTGGTGTGGTCGTCCCCTCAACTGATCCTCATTATAGCCGAGGGTTCAATTAACCAAATTAATGGTTTTTAACAAAGTCTACCCTCGTCTTTCTTGAGGACTGTGGTGGGGTCGTCCCCTCCACTGATCCTCATTATAGACGAGGGCTCAATTAACCAAATTAATGGTTTTTAACAAAGTCTACCCTCGTCTTTCTTGAGGACTGTGGTGGGGTCGTCCCCTCCACTGATCCTCATTATAGCCGAGGTTCAACTTACCAAATTAATGGTTTTTAACAAAGTCTACCCTCGTCTTTCTTGAGGACTGTGGTGGGGTCGTCCCCTCCACTGATCCTCATTATAGCCGAGGGTTCAATTAACCAAATTAATGGTTTTTTTAAGTCTACCCTCGTCTTTCTTGAGGACTGTGGTGGGGTCGTCCCCTCCACTGATCCTCATTATAGCCGAGGGTTCAACTTACCAAATTAATGGTTTTTTAACAAAGTCTACCCTCGTCTTTCTTGAGGGCTGTGGAGGGGTCGTCCCCTCCACTGATCCTCATTATAGCCGAGGGTTCAACTTACCAAATTAATGGTTTTTAACAAAGTCTACCCTCGTCTTTCTTGAGGACTGTGGTGGGGTCGTCCCCTCCACTGATCCTCATTATAGCCGAGGGTTCAACTTACCAAATTAATGGTTTTTAACAAAGTCTACCCTCGTCTTTCTTGAGGACAGTGGTGGGGTCGTCCCCTCCACTGATCCTCATTATAGCCGAGGGTTCAACTTACCAAATTAATGGTTTTTAACAAAGTCTACCCTCGTCTTTCTTGAGGACTGTGGTGGGGTCGTCCCCTCCACTGATCCTCATTATAGCCGAGGGTTCAACTTACCAAATTAATGGTTTTTAACAAAGTCTACCCTCGTCTTTCTTGAGGACTGTGGTGGGGTCGTCCCCTCCACTGATCCTCATTATAGTCGAGGGTAGTTTTCTGTATATATTTCCTTGCGTGCTAGAACTGATAACCACTGGATGAGGGAAACACTGATATTTCTCATTAATTTTCCATGTGTTCTGCTGGAGCAACTCCTATTACAACTATGGTCTATCAAGACCTTACAACACTACTAGTAGTATTTCTTCAAATGATCTGCATTCCAGGGGTTGGAAAATGGTTCCCCTTCTAGGTTTTCTAGTCTATAGGTCCCAAGGACAACTTCATCGGTGACCCTATAGGGGCCATGCCAATTAAGATGGAGTTTATTGGGCTTCTACCAAGTCTTTTTGAGAACCAAGTCTCCTACTACGATTGGCCTCTGTTTCACCCTCTGGTTGTAAAACCTTGCGGTCCTCTGCTGGTAGGAAGCTTGCCTTATCTCAGCATCCTCCCTTCTTTCCTCAATCAAATCCAGGTCAAGTCTCCTCTCTTCTGTATTTCCCTGGGGGTCGTACATTTGGACCCTATGAGTGGGAAACTCGACCTCGGTGGGGATGACTGGTTCTGATCCATAAGCTAACATGAAGGGGGTCTCCCCAGTAGAGGTCCTTACTGTCTTCCTGTATGCCCACAACACTGCATATAACTCCTCGACCCATCTTCCTTTTGCCTCCTCAATCCTCTTCTTAATCCCATCTAAGATTGTCCTGTTCGTAACTTCGGTTTGCCCATTGGCCTGAGGTCGGCCTGGGGTGGAGAAAAATTGTTCGATACTTACCCTCTCACAGTACTTCTGTAAAGAGGCATTCTTGAACTGGGTCCCGTTATCCGAGATGAGGGTGTTGGGTAGACCATATCTGCATATCACATTCTTCCAGATAAACTGGAAGGTCTTCTGCTCCGTGATCGTGACCATCGGTTCGGCCTCTACCCACTTTGAAAAGTACTCAATAGCTACGATGAGGAACCGATAGTTATTGACTGCTCTCGGTAAGGGTCCTACCAAATTAATCCCCCACACTGCGAACGGCCATGGAGATGTAATGGAGGTGAGAGGCTGATGGGGCTGGTGAGGGATGGTGGCAAATCTCTGGCATTAGTCACACTTCTTTACATATGCTGCAGCATCTTTCCCCAAGGTCGGCCACCAGTAGCCCTGGGTGACCACCCTCTTCGCTAAGGATCTACCCCCAATGTGGCTTGAGCACGACCCTTCATGCACATCTTGCAGAATAGAAGGGACTTCTGAGGGATGCACACACCTAAGTAAGGGGAGTAGGAACCCATTTTTGTACAGCGTGTCTCCGATGACAGTGAACTTTGCAGCCCTGTATCTCAGCTTCTTCCTTTCTTGGCTTGCTTCTGGCATCTCTCCCTCTTTAATGTATCTGATCAGAGGATCCATCCATGACGGTTCTTGAGAAACATTCATGCAAATGCTAAGTGTTCCCTCGACGTCTTCAATAGTTGGTCGAAGCAAGATTTCTACCGGGACTGTCCTCCTTATGTCTGTCCTAGTAGCTGAGGCCAACCTTGCAAGGGCGTCAGCACGGCCATTGTCGAGCCTAGGTATCCTCTTGAATTTCACTTCTTTAAAGTCCTTCAGCAATGACCTCACCTTCTCAAGGTACCTAGCCATCCTCTCATCCTTGGCCTCATAGGCTCCTAGTATCTGATTCACCACCAGCCTCGAATCACTGTGAACCAAAATTTGGCTGATACTAAGAGATTTGGCCAAGGAAAGGCCAGCTATTAAGGCCTCATACTCAGCCTCATTGTTGGAGGCTTTGAAATTGAACCTCAGGGCGTACTCGATGTCTGTGCCGTCGGGTGCTGATACTATCAGTCCAGCTCCGCTCCCGCTTTCGCAAGAGGACCCGTCGACGAAGAGTCTCCACATGGTCTTTTCTTCTGAGAAACTTCCCTCGGAGAGGGACCCCTGTCTAAAGATGTATCTTTCCTCTTCGTTTTCAGTTGCTTTCCCCTTAGCGGTGCTTGCCTCAGCCCTGGCTGCAGGCGTGTCGATGATCCTGTCTTGATGGATATCTGTCTCCCCGGGGGTCTCACCCTCGGCTTCATCGCTCTCCCAAGTAAACTCAGCCACGAAGTCTGCCAGCGCTTGCCCCTTAATGGCTGTCTTAGGCTGATACACAATATCGAACTCCCCTAGCTCTATAGCCCAGGTCATTAGCCTTCCTGATTTTTCAGGCTTGTGTAGGACCTGCCTAAGAGGAGAGTCAGTAAGGATGACCATAGTATGGGACTGGAAGTATGGTTTCATCTTCCTTGAGGCATGGATCAAGGCGTAGGCCAACTTCTCCATCCTCGGGTATCTTTGCTCTGCCCCTTGGAGTGCCTTGCTGTTGAAATATACGGGCTTCTGTATCCCGTCTTCGTCTCTTACTATTGTTGCACTGATAGCGGACTCTGAGACAGCAAGGTACACGTAAAGTCGTTCACCCTGCACGGGTCGTGACAGCAGCAAGGGAGACCCTAAGTATGATTTTAGCTCCCTGAAAGCATCATCACACTCTTTACTCCACTCGAAGGCCTTCCTGAGGATCTTGAAGAATGGTAGACACCTGTCTGTAGCCCTTGACACAAATCTGTTCAAGGCAGCCACTCTCCCTGTGAGCCTCTGAACGTCTTTAATGGACTTGGGGGTCTTCATCTCAATAAGGGCCTTTATCTTTTCTGGATTGGCCTCGATGCCTCTTTGATTGACAATGAACCCCAAGAACTTCCCTGCTCCGACCCCGAAGACACACTTGGCCGGATTGAGCTTCATCTGATATTTGTCCATCGTATCGAAGGTCCTCTCCAGGTCTGCCACATGATCCTCTGCCTTCAGACTCTTAGTCAGCATGTCGTCTACGTAGACCTCCATAGACTTCCCAATTTGATCTTCAAACATTCTGTTTACGAGGCGCTGGTACGTTGCCCCTGCATTTTTTAGGCCAAAGGGCATGACCCTATAGCAGTATGTCCCCTTATCAGTGATGAAGGCAGTCCTCTCCGAATCATCAGGGTTCATGAAGATCTGGTTATACCCTGAGTAGGCATCCATAAAACTCATGAGCTCATGGCCTGCGGTAGCGTCTACCATCTGGTCAATGCGAGGGAGAGGGAAGCTGTCTTTGGGGCAGTGCTTGTTGAGGTCTGTGAATTCCACACACATCCGCCACTTCCCATTGGCCTTTGGGACAATTACTGCATTGGACAGCCATTCAGGGTAGATGACCTCTCTGATAAATTCAGCGTCTTCTAATTTTTTAACCTCATCCCTGATGACCTCGTACTTCTCTCTAGAATAAATCCTCCTCTTCTGCTTTATCGGCTTCATTCCCTCTACCACATTGAGTTTGTGGCACATGATTTCAGGGTCGATCCCTGGCATATCTACATGACTCCACGCGAAGATGCTTCGCCTTCTCCTCAACAGTTTGATGAGGTCTTCCTTGATACTGGGCTCCAGAGACTTGCCAACTTGGACGGTTTTTCCCGGGTCATCCTCATCGAGGATGATGGGTTCTACCTCCTCAGCGGCCTCTCCTTTTTTGAGCTTCGTCTCGTCCCTGGGGCCCAGGGTATCAATGTTGTAAGTGGCTGTAGCCCTCTTGTGTGCCTCCCTTTCTTCAGCGGAGTTGTAGTAGCACTCTCTCGCTGTCGTCTGGTCTCCCTGAACTTCCCCCACCCCGTAAGGGGTAGGGAACTTAACCATCTGGTGGACTGTGGACGGCACAACTTCAAACCCCTTGAGGGCCACACGTCCCAGTATGATGTTGTAGGCTGAAAACACATGCTCATCCAACACAAAGAAACTGACCCTCTTGGTGAGCCATCTCGGCCATTCGTCCCCCATCCTGACATCAGCCTCATATATTCCCAGGGGGTGAACCTTCTCCCCACTGAACCCGATCAACGGATGATGGTATGGGACAAGTCTGGCACGACTGAGGCCCAAGGCCTTGAAGCATGGCCAAAACATCACATCTGCGGATGAGCCCCCATCTACCAGGATCCTCGGCACTTCGCACCCGTGCACCCTGGTAGTGATGACGAGAGGGTCATCATGCGGGGCCAAGAGGCCTTTGAAGTCCATCCTTGAAAATCCCACTATCAAAGTGTCCATGTCAACCTTCTTCCTTTTTTCTGACTTGACCTCTAGGGAGGTTGAGTGCACCACCTTCGTCACCGCCTTAGCCTCAGCAACATGGGCCTTCCTGTCAGCGACCTTAGACCCTCCTCCTGCTAATCCCCCAGAGATCATTCCTACACCGAGCGAGATCATATTGAGCCTCTTGACAGGACCGTGGTCGTCTCTCGGCGGGAGGTCAGGGTCGTCCTCATCATCAGAGGGGTCGTCCCCTCTTTTTTGAGAACCTTCTTTACATGCATCAACTCGCTTTTTTTTGGGGTCGTCCCCTCGGCCCCTCTTGAAGGCCTCTCGGTCCACGTATTTTCTGATCTTCCCTTCTTTCAGCATCTTCTCAATCTCATCTTTCAGAGCAAAGCATTTGTCTGTTACGTGACCATGGTCTTGGTGAAATTCACACCACAGGTTCCTATTCCTCTTGCCGGGGGCTTCACTCAGCTTTTCAGGCCACTTCAGGGACCGGTCACTCTTTATCTCATTGAGGATCTGTTCACAGCTGACCGTTAGAGGGGTGTAACCAACGAACTTATCATCCGTGGACCTCTTCTTCCCTTCTTTGTTCTTCTTAGGGTATTTTCCCCCGCTTGCACCTCCTTTTTCGTCTTGATGTTTTGCGGCCATCGCCTCTTCGGCGTTCATCACCTTCCCTGTTGTTGACAACAGCTCAGCCATCGTCCTCGGAGGGTCTTCGGCAAGATTCCATAATAGCTTCCCCTTTTGGAGCCCTCCAATCAGGGCTGTCATAGCTATGCTCTCCTCATAGTCTTCCACCTCCAGCTTCTCTTTATTGAATTTGGCTATGTAGTCTCTCAGAGTCTCATTCTTTCCCTGCTTAACATAGAGCAGGTGTGTGGTCTTCTTCTGTGGTCTTACCCCGAAGCAAAAGTTGTAGATGAACCGGTCTGCCAACTGCTTGAAGTTTTCAATGGAATTTTTTAGAAGAGACGTGTACCAGACATGTGCAGCCCCTGTCAGGGTACCAGAGAAGGCACGACACCTCATCTCATCTGAGATAGAGTATATGTCTGCCGACGATTGATACATCTCCACGTGGTGGACAGGGTTGGTGCTCCCATCGTATCTTGGGGTGACCACAGGAGGCTTGAATTTTGATGGCGTGGGGAAGTTAACTATCTTTGCCACAAAGGGTGAGCCTATGGTGTATCCCCTCTGAAGAGGGTCTCGGTTCTTCAGTATGTCACCAATCTTATCCTCTAACCGCTGGATTGAGTCATTCCAGGGCCTCACAGGGTCTGCGTGGCCGATGTTATCCCCCGCAGCCTCTTGGAGGTGGATGGGGGGTTCCACTGCAGCAGGTCTGTGTCGGCTGTTTACTTCCCTTTGGCCGTCATCCCGTCTTTGGGGTCGGCCCTCTGCTGCCTCCCTCCTAGATCTCGCAGTACTTCTCGACCTGGACAGCTTATCCCGCAGGTCATTTACTGGGCCCAGCCTCTCGAAGGCCGACCCCCTGCTCAGGCGGTCAAAAGCAGAGCCTCTCGGACGATCATCAGGGTTTGGTCTCCCGCACTTTCCTCTACTGTCCTGGAGGGGTCGCACAGTATTGTTAGAGACCTCGTATGGTTCCCAGCATTCTATTGGAGCTTCCTCCCCCTCCAGATCGTCATACCTGTCTTCAGGGAAAGGGTTTCCTTGCCTCCCCAGGCGCAAACGCCTGGGGTCAGCAACATCCCTACGCCGCTGAGGGAGTGGCAGGTCTTTGCATGGTGCCTGGGGTGGTCCCCTGGCCTCATGCTGTCCTGGGGCTGCTGCCGGAGTAATCATCTCAGGTGAGACCCCTGGTGGTCTCAGTATGTTCTGGCTCAGAGCTGTGAACTGCTCCTGCATCATCCGCTGGCTTGCTACCAGAGACTTTAGGGCTGCTGCCACATCAGCCATCTCAGACTGAGGAGGCGGCTGACTGGAACTGGGTCTTCCCCCCTCATCCGGCGGGGGAAGCGGTGGCGGTGGCATCTCAGGTGCCATGTGCTTGAGCTATGAAAAGTTGAACTGAAGAAAATACTGGTGAGCTTAGGAACCTTAGTGGGTCTCTTTCAATGGTGAAACACCTCTTATCAGGGGAAGTGTTGGTTCACCACCAGAGTGCCCAGTGAGGTCAAGCTGTACAAAGGAAGAGATGTCTTCTCGTTTTCCCACAGACGACGCCAAACTGATGATGCTAAGATTTAGCATCACCGGATAAGTGATAGTGAGCTCAAGCAGAAGCAGCCATGGCAGCCATAGAGATGCAAGTATATAAGTATGTAAGTGTGCATAAGGGGATGAGTATAAGAGGAAATAAGACAATGATGTATAGTGGTTCAGCCAATTTGGCCTACATCCACTGTGAGTGTGTGATCCACTAAGTATGGGCACTAATGGCCTTGGATACAATGCTCATAACCCTCTCTCTCTATCTACTGTGTGTGTACAAGCAGAGTTTTAGCTAGGGCTATTGTTCATGGATCCCCCCCTGTAGGGTTGTAGGTGACAAGTATATATAGGTCTTGGGGGGTGTAGTGTACCCCCCAAGTAAGCATGGTGCATGTGAATGATGATCCAACCAATCCCCTATTGACATCTGTAGATTCCAAATGATGACATAATATTCCCTCACGTGAGGGTGTGATTCGGTTATAACGGTCTGCCACGTGTCATATGAGCCTGACGCGTACTGTTCCACGCGTGTCCCGGACCACGCGCTGTCATGATGTCACCCTCGGCCTATGAGCCGAGGCCGAGGGCAAAGTTTCTTCCGGTAGGGAGCCTGGCTTGATTCTGGCCTCGTACTGTCGTACCCTCGTAGGGTCGTCTGGTGCCCGGTGAAGGGTCGGCCCCTCGCAGGGTCGTCCGGAGCCCGGGGAAGGGTCGGCCCCTCGTAGGGTCGTCCAGATCCCGGGGAAGGGTCGGCCCCTCGTAGGGTCGTCCGGAGCCTGTTGGAGGGTCGGTCCCTCGTAGGGTCGCCTGGGCCTGGTGGAGGCCAGCTGGGGCCTGGTGAAGGGTCGTCCCCTCGTAGGGTCGTCCGTATTGGAGGTAATCCTCATCCAGGCTGAGGGTATAAACGAGTATATCAAAAATTATTCGAAGTCTCCCTATATTTATATAAAAATGCATTCATACCTTTTGGAGACTATGGAATATGATGTTGATGACGTAGAAACATGGCACTTGAAACTCGGCAATGATAAAGGTTTGTAAGTCTTGGACGCTACGTCTTCAACTCTTGTATGTCATAGGCTGGGAGGATACTCACAAAAAACTATCCTATGACACAAATGTTTTTATCCGGAATTGAGACAACACTACATTAAGACTCAATTGGAAATTTGTGTCCTTACAATTTACTATTGTTGGGATTTATGTATTGAGACGTTTTGCTGGAAAGTATTATCCCAGTTGCATTTTAATTCTATTGTGATTCATTTCTTGTTGTGGATTAGATTATTATGAAAATTGTTCGTAATTGTAAAAATGGATTTTTTTATTAAATTAAAATTTGAAAACTTTAACACCTCCTTAATTGGATATTAGGTGATTGATGTTTTTTGACAGTGATGCAAAGAATGAACCAACTGTAAATTCTGTTTTAATCGAGTATGGAACTGATCACCCGATATTTAATTGAGTGGGGTGTTACAACAACCTTGTTTTTCAAAATGCAAAACCAAGATATCCTTCGTATACAAGTCAATGTAGATGATATCATCATTGGAACCACCATTGACAAAATGTGTGAAGATTTTGTAAAATATATGCGTACTGAATTTGAAATGAGTTTCATTGGAGAATTGAACTTTTTATTATGTCTCCAATTTAAACAAAACAAAAATGGAATATTTCTCAACCAATCCAAATATATTAATGACCTAGTCCACATATTTGGATTATCTATTTCAAAAACCATTGTCACCTATATGAGCACATCTATAAATAGACGTTGATGAGAATGGAAAGGAAGTTGATAGAAAATTATATAGAAGAATGATAGGAAGTGTATTATAACTAACCGTAAGCCGACTCGATATCATCTTTCGTGTTTTCCACTGTGGATGCTTTCAATCTCAAACTAAAGAATTCCATCCAATTGACTTTAAAATAATTTTCCACTATATTTAAGAGACATATAAGGTATTTAGTATCCTAAATATTCAAGTTTTGATGTTATAGGGTAATCGAATGTCGATTGGGCAGGATATAAGGCTAGTCGACAAAGCACTAAGGGAGTATGTCAATTACTTGTACACGCACTAGTTTCATGGGAATGTAGGATATGAAAATCAATTGCACTATACACAGCTAAAGCTAAATATCTTACCGCTAGATATTGTTATACTCAAACATTATACACAAACAAAATAGGAGATTTAAAAATATTTGTCACCTGAATTCCAAATTTATGTGATGACACAAGTTCTATTCCTATCACAAAATTCCCAACACAAAACTCTGAGAACACACTATATGGTTGACTCACTCGAGTCTGTACCATATAGCAGTTCAACTAGTTTTGATATGGTGACAAAATAAATTAGATTTTTTGAGCATTCCCCTCCAAGGTATACAATGCATCTTCAACAAACATGATCTAGTTCAAAAACAACACATCTACTAAAAAGGAAAGTATTCTAATTTTATTGAACACGCTCTAGGACACAAGTCATGCATATAGGTGTATTAAGTGTGTGCACAGCTGTTTACATATTTTAGGAATTTTTATAACATTTTTAAACCATTTTTAAACAGTTATAAAATCATTTAATGATTTTTAAATAATTAAAATCTAGTTTTTAAAGTGTTGGAGTTAAAATTGAATTATCTTTATTTCTTAATAATGTTCCATGGTAGAATAGAAACCGACATAGACATTTGGGGATCAAAATGAGATTTTAAAATCTATTAAAAAATGCATTTTATATCCTCTCGTATTGCCCCATGTGTTTGCTCATTATTGATTATATGTGTGTTTCTTTACTCTCTTAATCTTAAATACATTTTACAGCCATTGGATTTAATTCATCAACGATCTTCATGTCTATAAAAGTGATCCATTTAATTCATCATCGATCTGCATGTCTTTAGAAGTGATCCATGTGCCAACCTGTGGGGCCAGTCAGATTAAGAGATAGAACGGTGCCTTATCAACCCTTATATTAAGAGTTTGAATCATCAAAATCATCCCAGCCCTTAATTTTCTTTGAACGTTTAGATCCTTCCATTGCTAGTATAAATACATACCTTTGGTTAGCCTTTAAGAAGATTTTGGAAGTTGTCTCGATTGAGGGAAAAAAAAGAGAAGAGAGGGGGTATAGAAAGTATAGAGAGAAGGGAGAAAACCAGTCTTCAAAAGAATAGAAATCCTTAGGTTGTTCTCCCAAAACCAAAAAAATCCTTAAACATTTCATATATACTAGAAAACCTAGAAAAATTTATGGTTTTGAGGGATTAGTTTTTGGATGAGTTTGCAAAACGTCTTCAATCATTATCTCTCTTAAGAACTTGATCTCATTGTAGATCTTACATTTCTTTCTAGAAATCATGAGATTTACTAAGAGATATATATCACTTTGTATCTTAGGGTTTCTTTTACACCTCTATTGTTAGATCTTGTATCGTATTTTTATATTTTATTAGATCCACTCTCTGTTTTAAATATTTTGAAAAAGAGACTTCAAAATGTTATGTATATTACAGATCTAATATTTTTGTTTCAAAAATATAAGTTTCATATTTTGTGAAATCTTAGGGTATATAAATAAAAAACACTAAATCTATTTTTCAGAAAGGTTTTTCAAAGATCTGAACTATTGAGTTTAAAGGAAGTCTGATTTTTAAGAAGTTTGAACTCTGCATCTTATTTAGATTTATTGTAATTCGTTAGGATTTATTTGTATAAATCTTTTGAGAGGTGTGAGAAGAATATGTGCATGTAGTTCACATCACTATCATAAGACTCTCAAAAACACCTAGTCAACGTGGTTTTTTTGAGAGATTCTGAATTGTTTGAGCCACTGGGAACACGGTGCAAGGATGAAAGCAAGGAAACTGCTGGAAAGGTCAATCTAGATCAAAAATACCTTCAAGAGGGGAACTCGTGTAGGTATATTTCTCATCTTAGTCTTAGTATCTTATGTGCAGGTTTAGTGCTTGTAGTCTTGTAACTGTTTCTTGATTATAGTGGAATATTGTTTTGCGGCGTAGAGGTCACCGTGGATGTTTCCCCTAGTTTTGAGGTTTTACCATATAAAAAATACAATCTCTTATTTTTTTTATTATTTATTCACTAATACTGCTGGTACACAGACTTAGGTTTATTCTAAAACCTATTTCCAAGAAACTGAAATAACTTGTTCATATTTTTCTATTTTAACACACCTTGTGTTATTCTTGAGATTTTTTGTAAAAGAGTTTACTCAAAAAGTAATTCGGAACATACTAAACTATTTTAATTTAGCGTTAAATGAACTTAGTAAGGTTTTTCAATTGGTATCAGAGCAAGTACGTACAAGATCCCAATTACGTAATGTTACTCATTTTGCATACTTTGTTTCTCTAATAAAACCAAGGAATGTAAATGAAGTAGCACTTAATAACTCATTTTGGATAGATTATATGCAGGAAGAGCTCATCCAATTTAAAAGTCATGGTGCGTGGTATCTTTCGCCTAGGATAGAAAATAAAAGGGTTATTGACACTCGTTGGATTTAAAAAAATTAAATAGATGAATATGGTATGATAGTTAGAAATAAATCTAGTTTAGTTGCCTAGGGTTATTCTCAAGTTAAAGGAATAGATTTTGAGGAGAACTTTGCCCCTATCACTCACCTTGAGTCTGTTCGCTTACTCTTGGCAATAACTTGTCACCTACAATTTACACTTTATCAAATGGATGTAAAATCCGCATTTTTAAATGGTATTTTAACAGAGGAGACCTATGTTTAATAGCCTAAAGGCTTTATTTATCCTCATTACCTAAACCATGTATATATATTGAAAAAGGCATTGTACGGTTTAAAGTAATCCCCTCGGGCATGGTACGAACGTTTGTCGACCTTTATTATCAATAAAGGTTTTTTATGTGGTGGAAATGACTAGACATTATTTGCTAAACATTTTAACAATTTTTTTTAATATCTCAGGTTTATGTTGGCGACATAATATTTGGTTCTACTTCCCTGTCTGAGGTTAAAGAGTTTTCTAAAATTATGCACAGGGAATTCCAAATGTATCTTATGGGGGAGATCCAATATTTCTTAGGACTTCAAGCCAAGAAAAAAGATAGTGGGTTATTCATATCGCAATCTAAGTACGCAATAGAGTTAGTATAAGGTTTTGTTTAGATAATGCCAAGGTTGTTAGGACTCCCATGAGTACCTCTAATAAACTATCCAAAGATGGACAAGGAAACCCATAGATCCTCTCCTATAGAGAAGTATGATAGGCAACCGGTTGTAACTAATAACCTCTCATCCTGATATCATGTATGTTGTGTGTGTTTGTGATCGCTACCAAAGTACACCTAAGGAAAGTCACCTCTCACGTATTAAACGTATAATTAAATGTGTTGAAGAGAGAATTAACCGGAATATGGTACACTAAAGACACCATTAGTACAATTATAGGATACACTGAAGCCGATTGGGCTAGCTATTCTAACGATACCAACAACACATCAGGTGTTTGTTATTATATAGGTAATAACTCAGTAGGATGGAGTAGTAAAAAACAAAACTGAACTTCACTTTCCACTGCAGAATCAGAGTATATAGTAGCAGGAAGCTGTTACGCTCAATTAATGTGGATTAAGCAAATGCTTAGTGATTATGGTATTAATGAAGAAAAGTTAACTCTATATTGCGATAATCAAAGTGCGATAAATATTTGTAAGAGTCTTGTTCAACATTCTCGTACTAAACATATCAAAATATGACATCATTTTATACGAGAATTAGTTGAATCTAAAGATTTGGATATAAACTATTTACCCACCGCACATCAACTAGCTGATTTATTCACTAAACCTTTGGATAATTTACGATTTGAATCCTTAAGAAAATCCATTGGTATGGTTATTTCTGAATAGATCTGTAGAGGGGGGATTGAAGGTAATCATGACATTAGAGATAATCCCCCCATTAATAACAGTGTTTGGGATTAAGGCAGCTCAGCGTGGCAACTCAGCGAGGCTGCTCAGCGTGACAACTCAAGCGTGGCAGCTCAACAAGGCAGCTCAAGCGTGGCAGCTCATACATTAGATTGGTGTGTTACTTATTCACATTGTATCTTTGTTTATATTGATCGTGGGATATAATGATTGTAATGATGTAACGAGTATAATGAGTTTTAGTGTGAGGTCGAACGGTACTCGTGAGAGATCATGCTTGGAAGGGTCTGGGAGAACTTTCATTCTCTATCGAACGACCTCCTTATGGGAGATTTAGAGGTAGTTGCTTTGGAGGATTGAGAAGTGAGGCACTGTTGGGGCTTGTACTGACCATCTTAGATACACCTGGTAAAACACAAAAAGACCCTGACCGTGGAACCCCAGGCGGAGCAGCCCTGAGTTCCATCGGGCGTTGAGTTGTGGACCAAACAACCCTCTACTTAATGTCACATCTACTTTATGTGATGTCACTAGCTAGATTGGCAATGTCAAATCTTCACTTGAGTAAGCCACCGTGGTATTTGGGGCTGCCAGACAGTTGGTGATCCACCTATGTGACGACAGCCCCCTAACACACAGTGGTTAGACAAAAGGCACGTCTTGGCATTTAATGTTTAGAACGTGGAACTAACTAGTTCATCAAGAATTTAAAGTTTGTGAAATAAAGTATGAGGGATGTCTTTCACAAGTATTAATGACCGAGTTACCTTGGGAGTAGTGTGGGGGGGGGGGGGGTATTTAAGGACCCCAACCACCTCTGGGGAGAGGATGTTTTTTTTAGAGTTCTGAAGTCATTGTTAGAGAGAATTTACATCAGAGAGAGATTTATTACAAACCAAAGAGTTTACTCACCCACTATTGTCATTTATTACGAAGCTTTAATACTTGACAGAGATCATTGAGGGTGGTTGGGTTTTTTGGCTACCTGCCAAGGTGTATCTAGGGTGCTCATTTTCTCTCTCCCTCTAAGTGGGTTTCTTTAAAGTTCATTATTATCTCCTTAGTTATACACGAGAGACTTGTGAGTTCAAACTGAGTTTATCTTCACTAAGTTGTGTTTACATGTCCTGCAGTTAGTCAATAGTGTTACTGGTTAGCTTATTATTACTGTACTCAAAAGAGGTTATGCCTCCATCTAATCTAAACTACCCTCTTACATTTGGTGACTCTGTTGGGTAGGCATTCTTCTAAGCAAGGAGTATGGCATAGGATAACGTTAATCAAAGACATAACTTTGATGACATTCAACAGAATGATGAACTGGCGGAGAGAGAGCTGGAGGCTTCAAGGTGCTGGGCCCCTCGACTAGAGGTACCTCCAGTTCAAACGACGATAAGTGTCCCAGGGGTGACCCAGGCTTCTACAAGCACTGGGTTGGGGCTAGCCGTGGCACTCCTCATGAATAAATTTCATGAGTTTTTAGAAACTCCCATAGCTTCAACGGTGTTGGGGGGACTTGAGGCCAACTCTTTTGTGACACTAGGGGCAGCCCCAATGACCCCACCAAGAGCAGTTCTAACAGGAACGATCCCGGTAAGCATACCCCCTTTGGTGAATCCAACAGTGGGAACTCTAGGACTATCAAACGTTATGACTGTGATGATTTCTCCAGCTGCAATGGGCACTCCGCCTATGGTCCCTCTGGTCATTCCTTCAACGACATCAGCTATGGAAGAGATGAGGAAAGAGATGCCGAAATTCATGCAAGCTTCCTCACAATCTGCTGGCAAGGTAGCTTCGATTTATGACGACTTTCGAATGCCTTACCCTCAGGAGTACAACGATGAGCCCTACCCAAAATATTATATTCCTCCTATCTTTGAAAAATATACAGGAAAGGGTGGGAACCCGAAAAAGCACATTAAACGCTTCGTGGAACATTTGGGGGCGCACTGCAATAATAATAAACTCAGTTTGAGGGAATTTTCTAAATCCTTAACTGATAAGGCATATACCTAGTATTCTCACTTAGGTCCTAAGAGTGTTTCCACGTGGGAGGAGATGCACGTTTTGTTCATCCAAAAGTTCTTTCTTGCAAAATATGAGTTCACTTTGACCCAAATGGGGAGAGATAAGCAACGTCCAGGGGAAGATATATTTGCATACGCTCGAAGGTTCAGGAAAAGGTCCCTCGATGTGAGGGAGGAGGCCAAAGAATCCAAACTACTGTAGATCTATGTGGAAGGACTGCTTCCTGAGTACATCTGCCATCTTATTAACGAGATGCGCGAGGGGACTTTTAAGGCGTTCCTAAAACCAATAAGGAATATATCGTTGGTTGTATGATCAAACCTAGTGGTGGTTACCATGATGTTTAGGAAACCGATACAACCTGGGGGAGGGAGGTCTCAGCCCCCATGGGTGGGATATACTGAAGGAACATATGGGGGCAAAGTAACGAAGAGGGACAATAAGAGGAAGTTTAGGAGAGACAGGGAGGATCCACCATTGTTGTCTTGTATAGTCGAAGAGGTTATTAGTTATTACAATTCCATGGTTTAAGGAGGAATGGTGTATGAACCGAAGGGCATCCCCATTGGGGAACCAGACACTGTATCCAATGCGAATCCTAAATATTGCTAGATTCATTGAAAGATCCAACATCCAATGGAGAGCTATTTAATGCTAAGAAGAATCATTGACAAATATATAAAGGCAAGAACATTGCAAATCCCTCCGCAACATGTTAACAACAACCCACTCCCAGCACATGAGGCCAATATGGTGGTGGCCTACGATGAGGAAGCGGAGAGAAAATTAAGGGAGCTAATAGCGGAGAGGGAGGAGCTTGAAGAATCATTGGAAGATTGTACTAGAGGAATGTCTAGCATAGTGTTTGCTTATGATGAAGCAAGTGATAAAGATGTGGAGGACATATATAGCATTGAAGGTGAGGAAGTAAACCAAGCTATAGAATATTGTGCAGTTTCAAAATCCCCAAAGTTTGCCTGGTTCTTCGACCAGGTAGTGATAAATAAGGAGAGTAAATTAGAGATAACCAAGGAAATCATTTATATTGCGAGGAAGAATGTGGTCCCTTCATTGAGATAGAAGGGACCCATGGACAGGTTTGTAAAGAGGTTTCTGTCAGAGATAACTTTCAGCGATGCAGATAGGGCCGTAAGGTTCCCGCATAATAGGCCATTATATGTGACTTCCAGCATCAACAAAGTTAGCTTTGTAAGGGATCTTATGGATGGGGTAGCCTCCATCAATATCATGCCAATCAACTCTTTCAATGCAGTTGATATTTCGAAGGATAGGTTAGTCCCCATGCCTTTGGTGATTTCATGTTATAACAACCAGTCTTCTAAGTTTATTGGTTATGTCAATATTGGGATCGTGATGGCAAATCCGAGTTCCCACATCAAATTCCATGTAATAGAGAGTGAGACTTCCTACCATCTGTTGATAAGAAGGGTGTGGATTCACAACCAAGGGCTAGTTCCTTCAATGTATCACTAATGCTCTAAAGAGAATATCAGGGGAATGAAGGTGACCATTAGAGCTATGAAGAGGCCCTTCGCTATCGAAGAAGCTCACTTGGTAGATGCAGCCTTTTACACAGAACTGGAGGATGACGTCAGAGTCGTAACGAGAAGAATGGAGGGAGCGTTGTTTCCCTCAATCATAGAAAGGATGGGGCCCTTGAATGAGAAGAATAACGAAGTTATAAGTAGCAAAGGAGTGATGGCAGAAAAAGCCCACTAGGTGGTCCCTCGGCCCCAAAACATCTCAAAAGCAGCTAAAAGACAAGATGAGTCCTAAAGTGGATCTAATTGAGCATGAGGTCCAACGACAAAGAGTACAAAGCCGATTTTCAGGAGTAAGAGTTACTGAGGCTTCTAGGAAAAAGAAGAGAAAGGCAGTTTCAACTACCAGCAAGTAGTGCAAAAAAGTTGTTACCGAAGAGGAAAAAGTTATGTATCATTTATAATGGTGTGAATGGGTGTCCAAAGAAGTTGATAATGAGGCTGACCCGATATATGAGTGTTTTTTGGTGCATCAACGGGGGTAATGTACGCTGATAGAAAACTTTAATATACAGGAGTTCATGGAAGATGTCATCGAGGAACCAAACTACATGGCAGATCAATCGAAGTCACAGGCACAAGAGTTGGAGCAGTTGAACCTAGGGAAAGTAGGGGAGGATCCAAGGCCTATTTTAATCTCAAAAGACCTCAGTAAGTAGAAACGAGAGGCCTTGGTTGAGTTAATTCGGGAGTTCATAGACGTCTTTACGTGGAAGTACATAGATATGGAAGGGTTGGATGAGGAAGTAACCTTCCACAAGTTGAACGTGATGCCTTCAGCCATTCCGGTGAAGCAAGCAATGAGAACGTACATGCCTGAACTGGACTTCAAGATCAAGTAAGATGTTTAACGCTTATTGATGGTAGGGTTTAGCAAATGGATATATCACCCACTCTGGTTGTCTAGCATTATCCCGGTGGGAAAGAAAGATAAAAATCAAATAAGGATCTGTGTGGATTTCAGACACTTGAATAGGGTTTGCCCCAAAGACTAGTTCCCCTTGCCCTCCATCGATAGCTTGATAGATGTAACGGCTGGACACAAAATGTACAGATTTATTGATGGGTATGTAGGGTATAACCCGATCAAGTTGGACCCCACAGATGCTGAGAAGATGATATTTAGAACCCTGTTGGGCAACTTCATATACAAAGTGAGACCATTTGGGCTCAAGAACACTGGGGCTACTTACCAAAGAATAATGATGGCCATTTTCCATTACTTATTTCAAAAATTTATGGAATTCTATATGGAAGATTTGGTCATAAAATCGAGGAAGGAGGAGTCCCATCTGAGAGAGTTGAGGAAGGTGTTTGCCCGATGCAGGAAGTATAAGCTGAAAATGAACCCACTGAAGTGCATTTTCGGAGTAACAAGTGGAAAATTTCTAGGTTTTGTGGTTAATAGACAATGGGTGTAGATGGATCAGGGAAAACAGTGAGCGATCTTAGAGATGCCAAGTCTAAGAAAGGCAAAGGAGCTGAAGAGTTTCCTCGACAAAGTTTCCTACCTTAGGAGATTTGTGCCTGGATTAGCCAAAATAACACGCCCATTGATGTAGCTTTTTACAAAAGAACACAAAATTCAAGTGGGAGGAGGTTCACTGGGAGTCTCTCACTGGGCTGAAGAAGCTTCTCGTTTCA
This sequence comes from Sambucus nigra, assembly GCA_949130495.1. Lineage (NCBI taxonomy): Eukaryota > Viridiplantae > Streptophyta > Magnoliopsida > Dipsacales > Adoxaceae > Sambucus > Sambucus nigra. The sequence continues at coordinate 160,601,066 of OX422211.1, read as the reverse complement.
CCACAGACCATAGTTCCCCCAAGGGCAGGAATACCATTACAACTATACCTCATATCCACCACGAGGTCGATTGGAACTCTATTAGCACAGGAGATTGATGGGCAATAACGGCTAGTCTACTACCTCCGTAGAATCATACATGGGCCAGAGTTTAGGTATAGTATCTTAGAAAGGCATTATTTAGACTTAGTCTTTATAGAGAAAAAACTTAGACAATATACGTTATCTTTTATAATTCATATTATAACCAGATGTGATCCTATTAAATTTTTAATGGAAAGAACTATATTTATTAGTAGGGAAGCTAGGTGGTTCCTTATCCTCTGAATATGATCCTTTGCGCAATCAAGGGCTAGGCATATGCAAACCTCTTGGTAATCTTACCCTTTGGGATGTTTGAGCTGCCTAGAGAAAGTATTCGAGGAGACGACTTGCAGGCCAATTACTTGAATGCAAGTGATAAAGAATGGACGATGCAGTTTGATGGATCTTCGAAAGAAAAGAAATGAGGAGCAGGGGTTATTCTTTTAAGAGGAATGGAGGAGATTTGTCTTTCCTACAACTTAGATTTCCCTTGTTCCAATAATGAAGCAGAGTATGAAGCGTTGGTACTGTGGCTGCTGGAGGCCCTTCGAATGGAAATTCATTCAGTTTGAATCAAGGGTGATTCAAACTTGGTAATTCAGCAAGTGAATGGAGAATATGCATTGAAAGACCTGAGTCTGGCACCATACATAACAATCATCTAGAGGCTTTTTAGCCAGATCCATCGGACCAAGATCAAGAGACATCCCTGAACGATAAATCTCCATCAAGCTGCCTATGCCACCATTCCTCAGAAGATGGTCATGAGAGACGATACAACTATAGTTATTATCTAACAAAGAACATCTCCCTCGATGGTATAGCCAATTTTTGTCGATGGAGGAGGACCCTGACTGAAGGAGAGAGATTAGAAAATAACTAAAGTCTGTGGAAGGAGCGATGTAGCTGAGGGAATTAGCCCAATACTTTACAAATCAGGGAAACCTTTATTTCAAAAATATGGGAGGATGGTTATCAAGATGCATCAGCTCAGAAGAAGGAGAGTGAAGGTTGAAGAAAAGACATGAAGAGCACTACGAAATAACTGAGACACCTCTTTACAGAATAATTCAAAAGGAATGATACTTCTGGCCTAGAATGAAGTAGGACACAACGGAGCTACGATAGAAGTGCGATAACTGCCAACTATTCTTCGATGCAACTGAATGTCATTTCATCGAAACTCAATCAAACTGTAGGCAACCCTATACTGACTTCATTAAAGAGGGAATTATCCCAATAGAGAAAATTGATGCAATGGGACTGAAGAGAAGGGCCATGAGATTTTATGTTCGGGAGGGGCAACTTTATCGAATGGGATACTTCAACAGGCCATTGCATTACATCACAAAGGAAGAAGTAATCGAAGTCCTCAAATAAGTGCACGATCTAGCTCACATTAGAGGGGACAAGTTGTATGACCAGTTGATGACGTTGGGGTATTATTGGCCAACGATGAAGGAGGACTCTACTAAGTTCATTCGAAAATATAAGGCTTGCTAACTTCATAGAAATATGATTTATGCCCCATCGGTGGACCTACAATCATTGGAGATAACTTATCCTTTTCATACTTGGGCATTTGACCTAGTATGGGCAATACATCCTTCTTCAAGAGGGAAGATCTGGATACTAGTAGCAACAGAGTGATTTATAAAATAGGCTGAAGCGATACCACTAAGAAGGGAACAGTAGGGGTGGTTAGTAACTTCATCAAAAAAATACATTATTTGTCATTTTGGGATCCCAAAGGTTATTCTCTCAGATAACGAAACCCCCTTCGTTAATTCAGAGGTAACAATGGTCACAGACAAAGGAAAATGATCAAGCTAAAGAAACTAATAAAAACTTGGTTAATATTTTGGCTAAAACGATGGCGGATTTCCCAGGATCATGGGATAGTAATATACCAGCTATATTATGGGCTATCGAATAACCAAGAGGAATCCCATATGGTATACTCAATTTTCTCTTATTTATGGGGCTGAGGCGATTTTATTAGTAGAGTTGGAAGTTCCTTGTGCTCGGTATGCCTTGCGAAGTAGCATACTCCCTCAGAACATACATATGTAGTTGGAAGCATTGGACGAACATAGAGATAATGAGATGCAACACTTTTAAATGTATATGAAGCAGGTCTCTGGGGCATATGATAACTTGGTGAGACCAAGGAAGTTCATGGAGGGAGACCTCATTTTAAAGGTAGAAGTGAAGCACATTAGGGGACTTCCTCCACTTAAGTTTGCAACGAATTGGGAGGGACCTTTCATTGTAAAAGAAGCTCATGATTCAGGTTATTGCTTAATTTCTAAGATGGAAGAAGACAATCCATTCAGGATTAATAATAAATGATTAAAATTCTATCATGTTTACGCAATTAAGTTTAGACCATTATTGTATCTAGTTGTTGTTATGAATATACAAGTCGTTTATTTTTTTATTGAAACTCGAGTTGAGATGAAAGAATTGTAGAAATTCATAATATACGCAAACGATGACAACACAAAGAAATGGCAAGGGAAAACATACATCTTTTTCATTCATTCACAAACTTTAGGGGCATTACAAAATTGGGAGATACTATCCAAGAATTACATACGAAGAAAAAGGGAAATATATAAAAAATTTCATTGGCCTAAAAGGAACCACAGGTCTGGAGCAAAGAAAAAATCTCTGGGCAGCCCCGACGAAGCTTCTAGGCAAAAATGTTGGGCGTTAATAGAAACCTCTAATCTCGTTTGCGCTTATGTACGCTTGATAAGGAGTTTCTCTCATTTCAGCTTCGCCAGACGTGCAACTTGTTCGATGTCCTCTACCTCCTTGTTGGCATCTTCTAGTTGAGGTGTTATCTTAGCCAATGTATCTTCCTCAGCCCGTTGATCCTTCAGATGTTTCTATAGTAGTTTCCTCTAACTATCCAGTCATTAGCTCTTTAAAGTCCTTAAGTGCATAATCAACCAATAAAAATGGAAGCCATCTAGACCCAATTACCTCAGATAGCCCAGGAATTGGTTAAGAAAAGGCCTGGTAACGTTCGCGGTAGGAGTGCTGATAATATCAGCAACAATGATCGCCATGCCCTGAAGCCTATGGCTCATCACAGGGATGTTGGAACGCAAGCAATCCACAATAAAAGTCTCAAGATGGTGGCTAGTAAGCGCAGGCATTTAAGGAGAATGCTGAAGAACCATAAGGCAAAAGTCGTGAGGAGCTAAGTTCAATAGAGGAAGCTCACAACCAGATTCGTTATGAGTAGCAGCACCAGTCGTGGAACCTTCGTTATCATGGTTAGAATCTTCTGCAATAGCAGGTTACCAATAGGTCGAAGCAAATGGTGAAAGAAATGGTGGGGATTTCTCTGCTTTCGGAAAGGATTCATGACCAACCTGAGAACAAGTAGAAGAAATAATGAGTTTACAAAAAATCTTAACAAGTTTTTTCAGTTTTGAGTAACCGTTATAGGTGGAGTTTATGAAAAATATTAACAAGTGTTTTCATTGTTAAGTCACCGTTATAGGTGGAGTTTATGAAAAATCTTAACAAGAGTTTTCATTGTTAAGTCACCGTTATAAGTGGAGTTTATGAAAAATCTTAACAAGTGTTTTCATTGTTAAGTCACCGTTATAGGTGGAGTTTACGAAAAATCTTAACAAGTGTTTTCATTGTTAAAGTCAGCGTTATAGGTGGAGTTTATGAAAAATCTTAACAAGTGTTTTTATTTCTAAGTCATCATTATGGGTGGAGTTTATGGAAATATTAAACAAGTGTTTTCATTATTGAGTCACCATTACCAGTGAAGTTTAAAAGTTTGAGAAATGACACTCTTCTAGATTGTATATTGTCAAGAATAAAGGATAAATAAAAGGAAACGAAGAGAAACTAGAAAAGTACCTCAGCAATGGTTGGAGCAAGAACGGGAGCCACCAAGGGTGCCACAACAGTGGTAACTATTAGGGGCAGGCTTACCTTCTCAGAAAGCCTTAATGGCACCCTCAACTAAATAAGCCTCAACGTCCGATAAATCTCCTTCACTAATGAGAGGTACCAAGGCCAGCATAGGACTCCCACTTGAGGAGGACGTTTGACCTCCAAGCGATGCCCCAATGTTGGTTTTTGCAATGTTGGTTTTTGCAGAGGAACCACCACGCTTGGCAGAAACATCAACCCTAGCCTTGGAAATATGCATACCACCAAGAGAAGAGGGTGGGGTGTAGGGCAAGATCTGGAGAAAACTGCAAAAATGAAGCTAAGTGTTAGAAATGAGGAATAAGTATAGAAGAATGGATAAATACCTCTAAGTGTTACATACCTCAGTTATGGTACCAAATAGGGGAACTGCAGTTAGGGGTCTCATCAACACATTGGGAAGAAGAATGTTAGCCAACAAAGATGTCATTTCTACCTAAGGCATACCGACAGATTAAAGTTCAACATGTGAAACAAAAAAAAGGGTGGAAGAGATAAAAGATGTCAGACCTAACAGTGTTTGATAATGTGTTACCTCTGGGGAACTTTTTACAACTGGAGTGATGGGCAGAATAACCTCGGGATGAGGTGATAATTCGAAAGAAGTTGGGGGAGTTGTCTTTAGTTGAGAAGAGATTCCCACAGACTCAATAGAATCAACCCCTGTAGCATCATCTGTCGCACGATGTAAGGCCGATTGATGAGAGTAAGTAAGCCTGATCATGAGGGAACGGTGAGGGGTTATATCGATCTGAGAGGAACCGAAATGTCCCCCCACGAAAGGGCTCACAGGGGAGTTGGGTCTTTCTTCTTCACCCTCCTGCACGAAAGTTATTAAGAGTTAAAAAGATGTATCTTGCCTTAGAAAAATGGGAACAATAACAACAAAACATAAGCATACCTCAGATCCAAAGGGATACTGGGAGGATATAGCCACTAGAGAAGGAGGAGAGGAGGCAACAATATAGGGAGATGGGCGGAGATGTACACTTAGATCTCGTTTCTTCTGGGACATAGTACCCAGAGTCTTCTTCCTCGCACCTGCAAGACCAACACTTTGAGGAACCCTTGAACTCTTCTTTCTCTTTGATCCTGGTTCCATTGGATCAACCAACATAGTGGGGAAGGCAGTAGCATCATTGAAACTCAACATTTATCTATTCCACCTCAGCCTGAACTCTCCTTGTCAACTCCTCACTCTCTTTTGCAGGCATGGGAGGAGGAATTGAGGCGATGGGGAATTCCTAAAAAGGAGTTTGAGGATGAGTTTAAGACTTAGACTTTGAGGAAGTCCCACTCTTAGACTTTCTAGTTTTTTTGGCTAGTGGCTGGGAAGGGCCTTCGCCAGAAGCTTCTTCGATTATCACACCCTCAGTAGAAACATCTTCAGTAGGGGCAGGCTATTTGGGAGTCACAACAGTCTTTGATTTGGGTGGGGCAGTAGGGATTATTGGACAATAAGGGGGTAGCTCGAGGGGAGGACCATTAATGGTCTTACTCAAATGGAACTCAACTCCAAGAATAGAGTTGCCTTTGAGGCCCAATTCCAAGGCATAGAAAGAAAGAACTGGGGGATACTAGGGGGACTTTTATAAACTCTCGGATCATAGCCATTTGCATCAAATGGAATTTAGTGGAATAAGAGGTAGATATGTCCCCTTTCCTAGTAGCACTGGGATGGTGACTTAACGATCCATAGTAGAGGTCACACCAAGTACCACTGTAGAAAGGTAGAAGGTGCAAGCCTCATTAAAAGTAGCCCTCTTATTCATTAATTAAAACACTGGTTGAGGAGCCCCCTGATCAAACTCGAAATACATGCTACACCTATTGGGGTTATAATGTTCAGAACTATATCCCCATTCAGTGAAGGAAGGAAGAAACCCAAGAGTGAACAAAAGTACCACAACCTGTAAAGGATTTTCTACAACTAGAACAAAAGTGACCCTTGTAGCTGCGAAAGGAAAAAAATTCCAAGTATAGGCAAAGGTAGATTCTCCGTATGGCCTCATGACAAAGGAATCAAAACGGTGAAAAAGCCCCATTATTTCCTTCCGACTCTATTTTTTATGGAAGCATAAGAGGCGTGGGGGTTTAATACCTTGGCTTATGAGATAAGAAACAGACTTGGAAATAATGGAAGGAAAACGAGTATAGATGAAACTTTTTAAGATAACGGTATTGGAAAAATTGTTCAAGTTATAACGACCAAGGGACCATGCCATGTCAAGGTGGGTTCGATCCAGCCAAGTATAGTGGGACCCCAAAGAAATGGCGGCCAGAGGAATGTTGAAACCCCTGGCCAAATTGATAGAAATGTTTATAAGGTCCTTCCTGGTCTGATCATTGGGTTTCCCAGTCAAGAATAAATGCGAAAGAAGCACAAGAATATAGGCTGGTAGTTCCAAAGATGTACCTTTACCTTGTCCCGTAACAACAGTGACGTCCTTCATAGTAGGAGACTTAAAAAATAGCTAATAATGGGAGTAAAAGTAGCCTTGTTGGAAGACCCAATGCAACGATGACAAATTCAATCTAGCTCAACTCGATCAGCGGTCTCTTCGACATCCAAGTCCTCATCATGATAAGCAAACTCTCCCATGGGATCGAACCCAAGTAGCTCACAAACATACTCCAACAAAATGGTGAACTCCCCCCAGGTAGTGAAGAATGTGTGAGTTGTAATGTTCCATCTGGAAACCAACACTTGGAGTGCAGCGTTGTGCTTATAAAGAGTGAATTACCCAAACCATTTAGACCGATGAAGACTAACCTTGAAAAGAGAAGCAGCATGAGAGCTCTTCATGTGTTCATGCCAGGCAATAAAATGAGTTGGCGATCCCCCAGGTTCTTCGAAATCAATCTGGGAGTAAGGGAAGTCTCCATGATCCAGCTGGAAGCGTAGAGTCTCCTCTTGAGGAAGAAATCCACACTTTGACGAGTCTTCATCTTCATCACCCAACAACAAAGGGTCGTACTTGACTAAAAAATGGCAGGTCTTGCATGCATCAGGGAACTCATCATTCTTGCCAAAGATTGGAGATCGGAAGTAAAAACTTAGCTTTTCTTGATGAGCAACATCCAGGGCGGTGGCACTAGTGGTGGCAGCAAGGGTGGCAGGTGGAGTATTGATGGGAGACGTAGTAGGATTGCTTGAGGAGGGCATTAAAGATGACAGTAAAGTACAAAGAAAAGATTAGAAAATGCACCAGAGAAGTAACAATGGAGTGGCTAGAAGCGAGGATGATTGAAGAGGAAAGGAATGAGGAGAAAATCTTGGCAACTATGGAGTTTTGGCATAGTCTCTCTCTGTAGAGTAGACGAAAGTTTAAAGAATATGACTAAAAGAGAAATGTTCTGAAAATAGATGTTTGAATTCTTTTAACCCGTCTTTTGATTTTCCCACCACCACACCTACAAAGACGCCTATAATCATTTCAAACAGACACGTGGAACTTTGAGAAGTGTCCTGACAGTTGACAGGACAGCGCCACGTCATTAATGAAGTGATGCTCCTTCCTAGACAAGTTTGAGTTTTGGTGCCAGAATTTTTGTCAGACATATCCAATAACTCCCAACGAAGAATTTTTCCCAATGGTTTAAAAAAGCTACGATGTTTCCTCGCTAAAAGCCCAAACGTTGTTTAATTATGACTCAGCTACATCGGGGAGAATTTCTTCTTTTTTGAACATGGAAAAATATTACAAGGGAGAATTTCACAAGTCTCAACGATAGGGGCAGTCCTAACAAAAAACTCACTGCCTACAACTGTACTCCACAACCAAACAAATGGGAGAATTTCACTTTGCAAAAGTCAAAATGAGTAGTTGAGAAAGTTAGTAGGTCTATCGAAAGAATTTCAAATAGTCAAGACAGAATAATTGAAACTCAGTAACAGGAAAAAGTTATGATGTCCCTTTACTAAAGCGCCAGTACGCTGCAGTGCTTTGACTCAGGTACATCGGGGCGAATGTTACTTTTTCCTATAGGCATTAATCGAATTGGTTGTAATGAAAGAAAAGATGCCATAATTTTTTCACACAAAGAAGGTTCATCGGATTGAGAAGTTTTCGTACAGACATTTCTTGTTCCCACAAAAAATCTTTCCATGAGGGGCCAAATGTAGAGGGGGATTGAAGGTAATCCTCATATTAGAGATAACCCCCCCCCCCCCCATTAGCAACTGTGTTTGGGATTAAGGCATCTTAGATTGGCAACTCAACGAGGCATCTCAAGCATGGCAGCTCAGTAAGGCAACTCAGTGTGGAAGCTCAAGCATGTCAGATCATACTTTAGCTTGTTGTGTTACTTAGTCATAATGTATCTTTTTTTATATTTACTGTGGGCTATAACGATTGTAATGATGTAACGAGTATAATGATTTTTAGTGTGAGGTCGAATGGTACTTGCGAGAGGCCATGCTCGGCAGGGCCAGGGAGAGCTTTCATGCTCTATCGAACGACCTCGCCGTGAGAACTTTAGAGGGACTTGGTTTGGAGGATTGGGAAGTGAGGCACCATTGGGACTTGTACTGACCATCTTAGATACACCTGGTAAAACACCAAAAGACCTTGACCGTGGAACAACGGGTGGAGAAACCTTGAGTTCCATCGGGCATTAAGTTGTGGACCAAACAATCCTCTGCTGAATGTCACATTTACTTTATGTGATGCCACTAGCCAAATAGGCAATGTCAAATTTTCACTTAACTAAACCACTGTGGTATTTAGGGCTATCAGATAGTTGGTGAGCCACCTCTGTAATGGTAACCCTCTGACCCACAGTGGTTAGGCAAAAGGCATATCTTTGCATTTAATGTTTATGACGTGGACCTAACTAGTGCATCAGGCGTTTAATGTTTGTGACATAATATACGAAGGATGCCTTTCACATGTATTAATGACTGAGTTAACTTTGGAGTGGTGTGGGGGGCTATTTAAGGACCCCAATCACCTATGGGGAGAGGATGTTCTTTTGAGAGTTTAGAAGTCATTACTAGAGAAAATATACATCAGAGAGAGATTTATTACAAACCAGAGAGTTTACTCACCCGCCATTATAATTTATGACGAAGATTTAATACTTGATAGAGATCATTGAGGGTGTTAGGGGTGTTTGGCTGCATGCCAAGGTGTATCTAAGGTGCTCATTTTCTCTTTCCCCCAAAGAGAGTTGCTTCTAAGTTCATTATTATCTCCTAAGTTATACACGAGAAACTTGTGAGTTCAAACTGAGTTTATCTTCACTAAGTTATGTTTGCATGTCCTGCAGTTAGTCAGTAGTGTTGCTGGTTAACTTATCATTACTGTACTCAAAAGGGGTTACGCCTCCATCTAATCTAAACTACCCTCTTACAAGATCTGTATCACCTATTATTATATCCTCCGGTTACTTTCATGCTAATAATTGGTGTTCGAGGATATGGGGCACGATCGTTTGATGAATGACAAAAGACGCCTCTTATCTCTGTTTTATGTTGGAAACCCTTGAGTTGATCTACTGTATAATTTAGGTTGATAATTTGATATTTACATGCTTGGTATGATATTGTTATCTGTCTTCACCCTTTGTACATTTGAGCAAAATTGAGGGTGAAGATCTTGAGTAACTAATTTTAAATTAACCCATCAAATATGCCATTTAAGTGTTCTTTTTTTCAGAACCTGTTTAAGACCCTTGTACAGCTTAACATATTTTAGGGTACATTCTTTATGATAGTTCATTAATGTGCATTTTTTATCATGTTTTCGATTCTAGGATGGGAATGGGTAGATAGCTATTTTATATAGAAAATCTAGTTTTTTTTACCCACAAATACAGGTTACTCAAGGGAATTTTGTCTCCAATATCCAAAGGGGAGATTGAGAACACACTATATGGTTAACTCACTTGAGTCTGTACCATATATGAGTTCTAACTAGTTTGGATATGGTGACAAAATAAATTAGTTTTTTCAAGCAATCCCCTCCAAGGCATACAAAGCATATTTAATATACATTATCCAATTCGGAACAAACACATCTACCAAAAAGGGAAGTATTTAGTTTTCCCGAACACACTCTAGGACACAACTCATGCATATAGGTGTATTAAGTGTGTGCACAACTGTTTACATATTTTTAGGAATTTTTATAACATTTTATAACCATTTTGAACATTTTAAAATCATGTAATGGTTTTTAAATAATTAAAATCTTGTTTTTAAAGTGTTAGGGTTGAAATTGAATTTTGTTTAGTCCTTAAAAATATGCCATGGTAGAATAAAAAATTGGCGAAGACATTTGTGGATGAAAATGAGATTTTAAAATATATCAAAACATGCGTTTGATATCCTCCTGTATTGCCCCATGTGTTTGCTCATTATTGGTTATATGTGTGTTTATTTACTCTCTTAATCTCGAAACATATTTTACAGTCGTTAGCTTTAATTCACCAATGATCTGCATGTCTTTAGAAGTGATCCATCTAATAACCTATAGGGCCAATCTGAATAAGGGATAGAAGGGAACCTTATCAACCCTTAGATTAAGAGTGGAATCGTGAAAATGATCCCAACCCTTAATTTTCTTCGAACGTCTGGATCCTTCCATGGCTAGTATAAATAAATACTTTTGTATATCCCTTAAGAAGCTTTTGGCAGTCTTCTCAATTGAGAGAAAAAAGATAATAGAAAGGGTAGAGAAAGTAGAGAGATAAGGGAGAAAACCAGTATTCAAAAGAATAAAATCCATAGTTTTTCTCCCCAAACCAAACAAATACTTAAACTTTTAATGTATACCAGAAAAACTACAATCTTGAGAGTTAGAAAAAATTAGGTTTTCGAAGGATTAGTATTTGGTTGAGTTTGAAGAACCTATTAAATCATTATCTCTCTTAGGAACCTGATCTCGTTGTAGATCTTACATTTCTTTCGAGAAATAGTGAGATTTACTAAGAGATACATCTCACTTTGTATCTTAGGGTTTCTTTTATATCTCTATTGTTGGATCTTGTATTGTACGTTTATATTTCATTAAATCCACTATCTGTTTCAAATATTTTGAAAAAGATACTTCAAAATATTGTGTATATTACAGATATGATATTTGTCAACGTCTGAAATATTGAGTTTAAAGGAAGAATGATTTTTAAGAAGTTTGAACTCTGCAACTCATTTATATTTGTTGTAATTCATTGAGGTTATTTGTATAAATCTTTTGAGAGGTGTGAGAAGCTTATTTTCATGTAGTTGATATCACTATTAAAACACTCTCACATGAACACCTAGTCAGTGTTGTTCATTTGAGAGATTCTGAATTATTTGAGCCACTAGGAACACGGAGCAAGGACGAAAGCAAGGAAATTACTGGAAAGGTCAAGCCAGATCAGAGATACCTTTGAGAGGGGAACTCGTGTAGGTATATTTCTCATCTTAGTCTTAGAATCTTGTGTGCATGTTTCGTGCTTGTAGTCTTGTAACTGTTTCTCGATTATAGTGGAATTTTGTTTTATGGCGTAGATGTCACCATGGATGTTTTCTCTAGTTTTGGGGTTTTTCCACGTAGAAAATACCATCTCTTCTGATTTTTTTATTTCTTCATTAATATTGATGCTACACAGACTTAGGTTTATTCTAAAACCTATTTCCAAGAAACAGGAGTAACTTGTTCACATTTTTCTATTTTATCACATCTTGTGATATTGTTGACATATTTTTAAAAGAGTTTCCTGAAAAAATAATTCGGAACTTACTTAAATGTTTTAAGCTAGTGTTAAAAGAACTTAGAATTATTTTTCAAACTCTAGCACCAATCACATTGACATTAAACATCACTTTTTACGAGACCAAATGCAAATGGGAGATTTGGAACTCCAATTTATATCTAATGAATATTGTGGATATTTTCACAAAACCTATCTAGCATGAGGGGTTTTATGCCATCCGTAGTGAACTTGGCATGAAAAACTCGTATGCAATTAATTGAATTGTATTTATCACTGCATTTCATGCATATGCTTTATCCATTCTCAATATATTGTACTAACCACCTCTTCAGAAAGTTCGCTTCTGCACATGCTAACTATTAGAGATGTCTAAAAAATAATCTTTCAAGAACCCCATATTTTTATAATGACAAAGGGAGAGAAAAAAATATAGTTTGAGAAAGATAATAAAAGGGGGAGTACGAAGTACTAATGAATCCATTTTTCTCAAACCATATAAATTGTACTGTGATCATAAAAAAGAGGAGATTATGAAACATAAACTATTTTAATGAAAATAATTTTGTATGATAATAACACTATTGATATGTGATCATACTTCACTATCTTCTCTCTAATGTACTTGAGATAAAAAGAACCACTCAATACATGATGATATAAAATAAGGATCATACAACCAAACAACCAAGATACCTCAATCTCACAAGCATTGCACATGAAGATACAAGACAATACTAATGAAAACAAGTCATATGATTTCATTACATCCACAAAACAAGTTCATAATCAAAGAAAAAAATAGAGATGTGATGATCAAACGACTGTACCAATCCATGAAAAGAACAGGCAAAGAATTCCATGTTCCAAATAATAAAGTCAATCAAGCAACAAGTTTATTGTCAAACCAAAACAAGCTCAAATATCATTTCAAGAAGCATCACTCAAAGATAAAAGATTAAGAGAATCAAGAAAAGTTTTTCCCAAGACTCAAAGGTTTAAAAGTGATTGTAAGAGAGTAAAAAATCCCATAAAAGTAAATAAAAGCCCTAAAAAAATTCCCTTAACCTTACTTAGACCAAAAGATATAATCCATAAAGTGTGGAGTTGACTCCAAGTAAAGGAGTAATCGACTCCAAGTCAAGTTATTTTTGGCTATTACAATTTGAGTTTTTTCATTTAGGCCAAAAATAAAAAATGATAAGTTTTCAATTGTTCCCCTTCATATAGAGTCTATTCTATAAGTGTATAAATTACCCCAAGGGTAGTTTCAGTAAAGATTTGCAATTACTATATTTTGAATTTTGAAATGACAAAGTTCCCTCATATTACTATAATACCCTCTAAGGACTAGTTTTTGAAATTCCGATAAAAGGAACCCTTTGCTTCACTTACAAATCACGGAATGTATTAAAACATTATTCTAAGAGTGAAAGTTCCATCACGAAGCTTGCTTAATTCCATCCTTGAGTTTCTACAAAGGGAAATCAAGTCCTAAAACCCATTTGGAAGTTTTAGTCCTAAGAAATCCATTAAAGAAAAAGCTTCGAGAAATGTTCCAATTCAAGCCCCCATTAACATAGTTCCCAATCACATACCCACTTTTGATAAAGATCCAAAAGCTTATCCCTTGAAGCATTGAACTTGTCGTTGTTTCAAAGTGTACTTTTTAGAGAGAGAAAATACAAATCCATTTCACCATTGTTACTTATTTAAGAAATCTTTGTTTTACACTTTGGTTATGACACTTATTGTTGTTACTATCATTGAACTTCATTGTATCTTCACGAATGCTAGTGTCATAGTTGTAGGGAGTAAAGGTGGGATTAGACCTTGAGATCTTGCGTGTATATCACTTGAACAATGATGAGTTTAACATCTTATTGGTTTTAGTTACAAGGTGTGATAGATCCTTGTGAGGTTATTTGTTCTACCTTAGTGTTCTGAAAATAGTGAACTTTCTCGAGCATTATCTCGAGCGTGGATGTAGGCAAGGCCGAACCACGTTAAAATTTTGGTTTGTAAATTCTCTCTTATTTTTTTTATATTTCTATAAATATCTAGCCTTGTCTAGGAGTAGGATTATATATATCTTTGTCTTTTCCTATCTCTTTAGCTTCGTGGGACACTCTAATGATCTATGACCTCGTTCTTCACACTTAAAACACCTTTTCGAATCATCCTTTTTATAGTTAACATATATTTTTTTTTTATCCCGACCATGGAAACTTTTCTCGCTTTCTTAATTTGATTTTTCTTAAATTTTGATTTATAAAATTTGGAATATTGCTTTATGAACTTGAGAAATTTTTAATTTTTTTTAGTGAATAAAGCTATATCATCAGGATCAATATCGAACACATCGTATAAATATACTACCTCGTTTTGAGCTTTTAAATCTATCCCCTTAGCTTTATTTCTTTGATCTTTAAGTAACATGTCTAACTCATTTGTTTGGAGATTACCTATGAGCTCTTCAAGTTTTAAAGTATCTAACACACCTAATGAGTTGAGAATAGTGACTTTAGTACTAAAACAATTACGACGATATCTAAAATCCTTTTTGACAACCTATTTTCTAGAATCATATCACGCAAGTTGTAACACGAGTTAACAATATTAGAGATACGTACATAAAACTCATCAAAAATATCATTCTCGCTCATGTTAATGGTTTCGAGCTGGGTAGTGAGATTTCGAACATTAGATGCTTTCACCACACTCGTTCCATCATCAGTAAGTTGACTAATGTCCCATGCCTCCTTTAAAGTTTCACACATCATGACACGACGAAACTCCTCAGGGATAACCAAACTAAATAAAGAATTTAAACCACTACTATTAAAGTTAGTCAATTTCAACACAGCCTGATTCCATTCCTCAAAATGTTTTAAAAGAGTTCCTTCTCCGACAATAGTGGTTGGTGGAGACAACCCTTTTTCAATAGCCAACCAAAAAAATCCATCAATTGATTTCAAAGAGGATTTTATATAGGATTTTCCGTACACTTATAAAAGTTTTACCTTCCTCCACCTCCTGATCGGACCCAGTGTAAGCTTCGGATCCAACTGGTCCTTGGGCTCCTTCATCAGTTTGAACACCTCCTGGAGGTATGTAATTGTGACACCCAACCTAATAAAATACCGGGTGATCACTCCTATATCAAATTAAAACAGGAGTCTTATATGGATCATTCTTAGCATCACTGTCGAAAATCCATTTAATTAATAATAACCTATTAGGACAGGGTCAAAATTTTTTACTTAACTACTCTTTTTAAACAATTAAAAATAAAACATCCACACAGTTTGCGTTAATGAAACTGAATGAAATAAAATAACCGAACACTCGGTTAAAATATACAACCATATCGAATGCCGTACTAAAAGAATAAATAAATGCAATTGGGCCATTGGCCCAAATGTTTATACCGTACCTCCTATCTAGATTATAAGGATAGAAGCGGCTATCGCGAACCTGCATGCATCCACAGCTACTGTAGAGGACGTCTGACTCGAAAGATGCGTCATCCAGGCGTCCCTGTGTCTGAACACTTATATATATATATATATATATAATATAACAATAGAGGAAAAGTAGATAAACGGGTTAGAGCCCGAGTTTTGAAAATATTTAGCAAGTGCATAAATGCCTTATTTTTAGAAAAAGGTTTTATCTCATATTTAAATTTGGTATCGCACTCCCATGAGATACCCCTCACCTCTCTTCTAATAGTGCACTTCTAGCGCAACCCTCTAAATATCCTACTCAAGCTACCATGCTAAACTAGTTTATCACCCAACTACTATCAACCCTAGATAGTCCAAGTACTAAGGGCTAAACATCTCCCCATTCTCAACACTGTGCCAACTTCGTGTGTGAACTGTCTCGCAAAGAGAAATCCAAATAAGGGACCCCCCCGATACACTACTATGCGGGAAGGTCGATTGTCGAGATCCATCAGACCCTCAGTACATAACGTATATACATATACATACACCATATAATAAATAGTAATATTAGAGCACTAAGGGTTGAAATTCTCCCCAGTCTCAACACTAAGCCATATTCGTGCGTGGGGTGTCTCGCAAAGCGAAATCCAAATAAGGAACCCCCCTGATACACTACTATGCGGCAAGGTCGATCGTCGGGATCCATTAGACTCTCAGTACTCAGGTTATATATACTCATATAATATATGCCTATCATGTTACACTTCCGGATATATCTCCCGGAATGAGAATTCAAGTACTTCATTTTCATTTTTATCTCAAAACTTTCCATTTTCTTTCTTATATCCATGAAATGTATTTAAAGAAAGTTTTATTATCATAAAAATGCGTTTCATTTTTATGACATCCCATTTCCCTTCTTACATTCAGGAAATGTATTAAAATCCAATTTTATTATCATAAAAATACTTTTTCTTACAATATGCTTCCATTTCCCTTCTTCCATCCGGGAAATGTATCCGAAGCCAATTCGTTTATCCCATTTCCCTTTTTCCATTCAGGAAATGTAATTAAAGACAATTTATTATCATAAATTGCTTTAATACCAATAATGTCCCACATTATTGAAACTAGTTATATATCATATCATATAACGCGTTCTAAGACCACCCGTCCGGATTTCCCCACCGTCCGTGCCCCTAAATGGCTATCATCTTCCAGGGCCTATAATCGAGACAACCTGGGATCCTACAACGCAAGACGTCAGAAAGCATCCATATGCCTACGGGAGAGTCATAACCACACCCAGAATTACCTCACCAGCGCAAAAAACATGTATAATCACTCATATGGCCTGGGACTATATTCCCCTGCATTCACTAACCAGGAGACTTCACCACACGCGTGAAATTCCCTAATGATAGCGATTTAGAGAGGAGTGTATCCATAAATTATCATTTATGATAATCATTTCTTTTTCCATTTTGAAAATATTCATTTTTTACATTTTCAAAAGTCATTTATATCATATCAGATATATACTTTAATCACATAGTATATATATACCATATATTCCTCCTCGAATATATATAAATGACCATATTTGCCAAACACATCTAACGATGACCAATAATCCCAAAGATTCTGTCAAAGAATCATAATCATGCATTTATATACGCATGATACTATACCCAAATTATTTCCTCACCTCTACAAATAATAATTACCTTATTCTCATCTAAGGATTTAGTGGGTATCTCCAATTATACAAATTCTCACCAAGAAAATATATACATCTATATTCCTAAATTTCATCCTAATCCTCTCATACGATTTACTCAACCAATATCAATATATTCATGCTTTCCTATACGCACAAACTATATAGGCCTAGAAGCCCACTATAATATCCAAAGGATTTATCTTTTCCTCGATAACTTTAAATTAGTGGGCCATGGATTTCATTTCCATGAACCCAAAGACTACATCTCGTCCATATAATCACTTAAAGGTCCCCACCCTAAGTTAGGAACCCTAAACCTTCAAATTCTATAATTATTCTATTTTCCTCAAAAATATAGTTTAAGGGTTATACATTTAAAACCCTTATTTAAGCCTCCTAGATTTCCTTAACTAGAGGACCATATAATCCTAAAAGGTCCCTTATGTTATCACATAAATAACCTCGAATCAATTAGAATTGGAATTCATCCAATCCAATTCGCCCTAGGAAAATTGCCTACTTTCAGCAGGGGTCGATCGATCGACCCTTGGCCGTCGATCGATCGTTAGATCGATCGATCGATCCCCCATGATCGATCGATCGATCATGGCGATCAGCTTCTTCTCCGAGAAGCTGTTTCAGCCATTAAAGCTTCTCCCAAGCTTTTGTCTCCTCACCCAATGTCCTACAACTTCAGCCAACAACAACTACAAATATAATACGGGTTCTAAACGTCCTAGAACCCGAAATCACCAAATAATTTTGATTAAAACCTATGTTTCTCAAATTGAAATATTATTGGGGTTTATTCGTTTTAACTCCCAAACACCCGTTTTATCCACGAAAACCCAACCCAAAATCTTTAGGGTTTATTGTTACCAAACTACGATATGAGATTTATGCTCAAAATAAATAAAGCAAGTAAACACTTGCCTCGTGGATCAAATCCGACGACCTCGAGCCGAATCTCGCGGAGTTTGGCCGGAATCTCCCCTTTTCTCCACTATTCCTCTCCTCCTTTCTCTCTCTTCTCTCTTTTCTTCCTAATTTCTCTCTTCTCTCTCTCTCTCCCTCTTTATATAGGAAGAAAAAGGGTTTTAACCCTTAAAACTCAAAAACGACTCGTTTACTCAATCACGAGCCCTTTTAACTCCAAAATTCTTGGAAACTCCATTTCGACAATCGGACACTCTTTTTCGACTATCTCGGCCATTCCGCGACTCACGGCGCATTCAAAATTCCCATCCGAGATACTTGACCGCAAATCACTATTTTAACCCAAAATAAATAAATGCGGTATTCCCGTTAAAATAATATCTTCTGTCGCTTTACTCAACGGCAACATACTATTAAAATACTCCAATTCATTTACTTAATCTCAAAAGTAAATATATCACCCATGGACAATCATCCAATCCTTGAAAATCCCAAAAATCACTATTCTGAGAAATTGCCCAAATCTCTAATTTATATCTAAGTATGGAATTTAATTGTCTCCAAAAGGACGGGTTGTTACATACTCCCCCCCTTACAACGAAATTTCGTCCTCGAAATTCAAATACAACCTACACCACCAATCTATGACCACAAAATCCACTACGTCTTAGTAGCCCCAAAATCAAAAAGATGCTAACACGATGGTCCTTTACCATATTCTACCTACCTCAAGGTGTACTCCAAAGTACTAGCTTTACCACAAGCTCAGTTAAATCTCTACCCATAACGCACAACAACGACGCGTTACTCCGATGGCTTCTCTTATTGTCAATAAGAGAAACAAGTCTATAATTACCACTCTACTCTTACTAACAAACGTCCACTCGTCCACCGCAGGATAACTGATTTCCTTCAAAAAGGAAAACCCATTCGTAACTTCCTTACGGCATAAACTCCAACTTTATATACTATTCCTTTTCTATTTCAGGCGGTATATAAACCAACTTACTAAGGTTCCCATACACCTTCTTAACCTGTGCACATCTGCACATCCATTGTGAACGCTCGACATGTAACACTCTCTCTAAATAAGTGATACGACGCAAATATTGCGTATTTCACCCGTTAACCTACGCCTTATTAGCCCCCTTGGGTATCTTAATCCCTATACTTATGCTCGTTAACCAGACAACCTCGGATTTCTATGTTAACATGATTTTCAGGGGTTAATTGAGCTTTTGTAGGTATTTGGATGCTTAGTATGAAGTTCGGACGCTTTCCGGAAATGTTTCGTCGACTTTCGCAGCTTCGGGGGCATTTTAGTAATTCCAGCATTCGGGTTTGAATCCCGAGTTCTTCACAGAAGTTGAAGCCCTTTGATTTCTCTTCCCGTGGCCGCCGACGGTGCATGATTCCGAGTTGTATCGATGTAGTTATGGCATTTTTAGGATGGTTTTGACATGAAAAGTACACTCAAGGTCACATTCAAGGGCATTTTAGTCATTTCATATTTTGTTTTTTTAGCCTAATGTCTTCTTGGATGTTGTATTCCTTTGAGTTATCTTCTCGTATCCTCCGGCCGTGCCTCATTCCGAGCTATAACGAAGAAATGGCGGCATTTTCCGTAAAATAGAACAAAGCTGCAGAATTGCAGACCTGTAGGGGCGAATCGATTCGCCCCAAATCCGAATCGATTTGGAATTGCTGCAGAATTGCAGTTCGAACTTCCCCTGTTTCCGAATCGATTTGGACCATTTCGGAATCGATTCGGCCCTCCAGATTTTGGGTTTTCTTCCCTTTTATTACAAGTTTGCCATGGGATATTTTGTATAAAACCAATTCTCTCTCATTTGAGAGCAAATATATCAGTTTGGGCACGATTTTAGCTTAGTTTAGTTAGGGTTTTGTGGGATTTGCTTGGTTCTTCTTCAATCCGTCTTGGTTTGACATCTAATTGGTTTGTAAGATTGACTATTCATCTTCCCTCTCCATTAATATAGTTTGTATTTCTTGATTTCTTGCTTTGTAATTTAGGTTTTCATGCTTTGTTAATTAGTTTATTGTGTTTATTTATTGCTTTCTTAGTTTAATTAGTTTAATTTAGTTAATTTAATGCTTTGTCCGTTGATAAATAGGTTCGGGATTGCGTTTCCACCATTTACGGGTTTGGACCTCGAAAATTAGGTTTTGTGTAAAATTGCATTTAATTGAAACCTCGCGTATTAAAGTCGGATTATTATGCGTTTAACTTCATTTGTCATGCAACGTTAGTGTTTATAGCGATTATTCGAATTTAATCCGCGTGTGACCATTTTCTGTTAAATGTTTAATCTCGCAACTTTGGCTTAAATTCCTTATTGCGTGATGTTTATGCTTAATTGAAAATGATCGATTAAATTGCTTTCGAACCGGAATTCTAATTAGGAGTTGTTTAGCCCGTGAATGGTAGAATGCGATCGCGATCCTCGCTTTAGTTTTGTGTAGCGTTAACTTCTCTTTTTGTTTATTCACGATAACCAACCATCACCTTTTTTTATTTCTTTTACACCATTTTTATTCCTGAAGTAATTAAAACAATTAACATCTAAAATTCAATCACTCCCTGTGGATTTCTTATGATACTCGACTTACCGCTGTGCTTGCTTGTCAAGTGTAGTAGTATCTTAGGTTTTCTTTTGTATCGCGGCGGCGAAACACACGACGATTTTTTCCTTACACGCGCACACTTTTTCCGCCCGGTCAATAAGGGTCTCCTTTCCTCGGTGTAATACTCACATATAGGTCCTTCCAACCCGTGAAATTTCAATTCTCCTAACCTCGGCACCACTAACTCTATTGAATTTACATCCTAATATTATTACGGTCTATGCGTTACCCTACCTATGCGAAACGAGTATAATCCTAAGTATGTCCCTAGTGCCCAAGGCCTCTGTCAACTCCTGACATTTGCTTGGTTTCATGTGTGGTACGTCTTGCAAAGTAAAATCCAAACAAGGAACCGTCCCATTACACTACTCCCTCGCGTTGTCGGTCATCGATATTAGCGACCTAACGCACACCAGCGGGACATCCTAACTCCTACCATTCTAACCTACGAACGCATTCCTACTATTCTATCCTCTCACCTATACGAAATGGAAATCTAACCAATCAAAGTGCCAACTCTCTATAAAAGCACTACGAACCTCATACCCAAAACATATTTCCTCAAAATTTTCCTTTTCATTAAGGTCTGACTATAATCCTCAAATCAATTTCTCTAAGTCCTACTTCACCCACCCACTTGTGATGAGAGGACCACTTTAGTGCTTTTCCTAGCACAATATTTTCATAAACATATCGTTCTCATACGGCTCATAGTCTATAGTGTTTTATTCACACTATAAGACTCATCAATAACCCAATATCATCGCATACTATAATATCTCTCCACTCCTGACGTCGTTAAGGTTCATGCGCGGAGCGTCTCGCAAAGAAAAATCCAAATAAGGAACCCCTCCAATTACACTACTACTTAACTTTGTCAGTCATGGAGGTCCGTCAAATTCAAACACACAATCGGGATACCCTATCCCCTCTTTCAACAAAATGTGGTCTGAACTCCCATCACTATCTAGGAGCCATCCCACCAAGCGCATCGCACTACACTTAGTCTCTGCGCAATCAATAATGAGCTTAAACTCACAGCTCAGTAACAATCCCGAGGCCTTAAATCTTATCTATAAGGTTGCCGCGCTCTCAAATCATAACAATGAAATATCTACTCAACGCAGTTCCATTTATGCACATAACAATAGAGGCGAGCTCAACTTGTATCCAGGTGAGGTATCGCAACAACAACCCGTTCCACCCTGGAACTGCGGATACGATAGTGTTACGATCCTTAGCCCGCTATTGCTCCGATAATACCATAATGTATTATACTCACCATATTACCTTACTCGTATGAACATATAAGACGAGTATCATAAACCAAATATATATATTCAAAATATCAACACCCGCTTTTATATAGAGAATGAAGGAAAGTAAAACTCCGCTACCTCGGACAACACATACGCCTACTTTATATAATGTTATCGATACCACCATAACTCAAATTACACACACGATTCTAAGGCTAACGAACACCACAACTTTATCTACTCACAAAAAATATACCTCATTCATTGAGGTAAAACTCATAACAACAATTTCGTTTTTAACAAATTCCCCGGGTGGATGTCCATCAATGGGGTCCTCAACCATACACATTTTTCATAGGTGTTAGCAACACTTCTCTAATGAGCCTATCCTTCATGTAAAGGACTCATTATTCATTGCACCTAACTCACTTAGGTACAAGGTTCACTTCTCCATACTATTCTTTATTCACTGTCGGCCTCTGGCAGATCCTTATGTGAATAATTCAGAAACTCCATTCTTCACATTCCTGCTGAATCATGGGTATTCACGACGAAAACTATCTGTAAGTTCCCTTTTGAACCCCACCTCCTGCCGCCTGCCTCGATAAGCACATGAATCTCCAAGGAGCACGCAAAAGATTTACATAATCTTATAGTATGGCAGGAGAACGAAATCTCACAAGAGAAGTCAATAATCCTAATCCTAAGTCTCTATATAAAAAAGAGAGCTACGCTGAAAGTGTAGTACGTTCGCACAGATTCCTAAGGACATTAGAACCTGATGCTCTGATACCTTCTATGACACGCCAACTAATAAAATACTTGGCGATCACTCCTATATCAAATTAAAACAGGAGTCTCATATGGATCATTCTTAGCATCACTGTCGAAAATCCGTTTAATTATTAGTAACCTATTAGGCTGGCATCAATTTTTTTTTACTTAACTACTATTTTTAAACAATTATAAATAAAACATCCACACAGTTTGCGTCAATGAAACTGAAATGAAATAACATAACCAAACACGCAGTTAAAATATACAACCATATTGAATGCCGTACTAAAAGAACAAATAAATGCAATTGGGCCATTGGCCCGAATATTTATATAGTACCTCCTATCTAGATTACAAGGATAGAAGCGGCTATCAAGAACCTGTATGCATCCACAACTGTTGCAGCGGACGCCTGACTCGAAAGATGCGTTATCCAGGCGTCCCTGTGTCTGGACACCTATATACATATAATATACCAAAAGAGGAAAAGTAGAGAAACGGGTCAGAGCCCGAGTGTTGAAAATATTTATCAAGTCCATAAATGCCTTATTTTTAGAAAAAGGTTTTATCTCATATTTAAATTTGGTATCGCACTCCCATGAGATACCCCTCACCTCTCTTCTAATAGTTCACTCCTATCACATCCCTCTAAATATAATAGTCAAGCAACCATACTAAACTAGTCTATCACCCAACTACTATCAACCCTAGATAGCCCCATTCTCAACACTGTGCCAACTTTGTGCGTGAGGTGTCTCGCAAAGTGAAATCTAAATAAGGAACCCCCTGATACACTACTATGCGGGAAGTTCGATCGTCGAGATCCATCAGACCCTCAGTACATAACGTATATACATATACATACACCATATAATAAATACTAATATTAAAGCACTAAGGGTTAAACTTCTCTCCAGTCTCAACACTAAGCCATATTCGTCGTGGGGTGTCTCGCAAAGCGAAATCCAAATAAGGAACCCCCTGATACACTACTATGCGGCAAGGTCGATCGTCGGGATCCATTAGACTCTCAGTACTTAGTTTATATATACTCATATTATATATGCTTATCATGTTACACTTCCGGATATATCTCCCGGAATGAGAATTCATTTACTTCATTTTCATTTTTATCTCAAAACTTTCCATTTTCTTTCTTATATCTAGGAAATGTATTTAAAGCATGTTTTATTATCATAAAAATGCTTTTCCATTTTATGACATCCCATTTCCCTTCTTACATCCAGGAAATGTATTAAAAGCCAATTTTATTATCGTAAAAATGCTTTTTCATACGCTTCCATTTCCCTTCTTCCATCCGAGAAATGTATTCGAAGCCAATTCGTTTATCCCATTTACCTTCTTCCATCCAGGGAATGTAATTAAAGCCAATTTATTATCATAAATTTCTTTAATACCAATAATGTCCCACATTATTGAAACTAGTTATATATCATATCATATAACGCGTTCTAAGACTGCCCGTCCGAGTTTCCCCACTGTGCGCGCCCCTAAATGGCTATCATCTTCCAGGGCCTATCATCAAGACAACCTGGGATCCTACAACGCAAGACGTTGGGAAGTGGCCATATGCCTGCGGAAGAGTCATAACCACACCCATAATTACCTCACCAGCGTAGAAAACATATATAATCGTTCATATGGCCTGGGACTATATTCCCCTGCATTCACTAGCCAGGAGACTTCATGACACGCGCGGACTTCCCTTATGAAAGCGATTTAGAGAGGTGTGTATCCATAAATTATCATTTATGATAATCATTTCTTTTTCCATTTTGAAAATATTCATTTTTTACTTTTTCAAAAGTCATTTATATCCTATCATACATACACTTTAATCATATAGAATATATATACCATATATTCCTCCTCGAATATATATAAATGGCCATATTTGCCAAACACATCTAACGATGACCAATAATCTCAAAGATTCTCTCAAAGAATCATAATCATGCATTCATATACGCATGATACTATATCCAAAGTATTTCCTCGCCTTTATAAATAATAATTACCTTATTCTTATATAAGGATTTAGTGGGTACATCCAATTATACAAATTCTCACCAAGAAAATATATATATCTACATTCCCAAATTTCATCCTAATCCTATTATAGGATTTACTCAACCAATATCAATATATTCATGCTTTTCGATACACACAAAATATATAGGCCTAGAAGCCCACTAAAATATCCTAGGGATTTATCTTTTCCCCGAGAACTTTAAATTTAGTGGGTCATGGATTTCATTTCCATGAACCCAAGGACTACATCTCGTCCATATAATCACTTAAAGGTCCCCACCCTAAGTTAGGAACCCTAAACCTTCAAATTCTACAATTATTCTATTTTCCTCGAAAATATAGTTTAAGGGTTATACATTTAAAACCCTTATTTAAGCCTCCCAGATTTCCTTAACTAGAGGACCATATAATCCTAAAAGGTCCCTTATGTTATCACATAAATAACCTCAAATCAATTAGAATTGGAATTCATCCCATCCAATTCACCCTTGGAAAATTGTCTACTTTCAGCAGGGGTCGATCGATCGACCGTTGGCCGTCGATCGAACAATGGCTCGATCGATCGATCCCCCATGATCGATCGATCGATCATGGCGGCAGCTTCTTCTCCAAGAAGCTCTTTCGGCCATTAAAGATTGTCCCAAGCTTTTGTCTCCTCACCCAATGTCCTACAACTTCAACCAACAACAACTACACATATAATACGGGTTCTAAACGTCCTAGAACCCGAAATCACCAATTAATTTCGATTAAAACCTAAGTTTCTCAAATTGAAATATTATTGGGATTTATTCGTTTTAACTCCCAAAAACCCATTTTATCAACGAAAACCCAACCCAAAATCTTTAGGGTTTATTGTTACCAAACTAGGATATGAGATTTATGCTCAAAATAAATAAAGCAAGTAAACACTTGCCTCGTAGATAAAATCCGACGACCTCGAGCCAAATCCCGCAGAGTTTGGCCGGAATCTCCCATTTTCTTCTCTTTTCCTCTCCTCCTCTCTCTCTTCTCTCTATTCTTCCTCTTTTCTCTCTTTTCTCCCTCTCTCCCTCTTTTTATAGGAAGAAAAAGGGTTTTAACCCTTAAAACCCAAAAACAACTCATTTACTCAATTACAAGCCCTTTTAACTCCAAAATTCCCTGAAACTCCATTTCGATAATCGGACACTCTTTTTCGACTATCTCGGCCATTCCGAGACTCACGGCGTAGTAGAAATTCCCATCTGAGGTACTTGATCGCAAATCACTATTTCAATCCAAAACAAATAAATGTGGTATTCCCGTTAAAATAATATCTACTGTCGCTTTACTCAAAGACGACATACTATTAAAATACTCTAATTCATTTACTTAATCTCAAAAGTAAATATATCACCCGTCGACAATCATCCAATCCTCAAAAATCCTAAAAATCACTATTCTGAGAAATTCCCCAAATCTCCAATTTATATCTAAGTGTGTAATTTAATTGTATCCAAAAGGACGGGTTGTTACAGTAATATCCCAGTACTATAAACTTGATTAATGAAATGAGGAAAAATCATATTTGATGGGATGACTCCAAACAATTACACAAACCAATTTTTAAAATAATTTTTCAAATTAACTTTTTCTTAAACAAAATTAATTCAAACTAATTAAGCAATAAATAAATATTAATCTAAAAAATTAATCCAAGGTTAAACGTTGCACTAATTAAATGAGTTATGATTATACTGATTTTATCCGTAACCTAGGCATGCATCTAAGTTAGTATTCCAAGGTAAAATATATCAACCACAATGCCTGATGTACGAAGAAAATCCAAATGGGAAAGCCTCAGACGGCCCAGCCACACAAAGTCCACTAAGTATAGAATTACAAAAGGACATGACCGAAGACTTACAACACAAACTCGACACCCTTAGAATCCTTTAAGCTCTTCGTTTCATCGAACTCTGCTCAGTGACATGAATGAGTCCACCTGCGAATTTATAACACTTTGTGAGACCACACATGCCTCTAAATCTATTGATAAGTCTCAACTACCATCACGCACACAAAGCCCACCCTATATAAACCAATGAGCACGGAATCCTCCACAAGAAACAATTCTCAACAGTGTGTAGAGAATAAAAATATGCCAAAAGAAGATATCAAAGCATATAAGGATGTATCTTAGATCTTAAACTAATTAGGTGTAAATAAGGGTTTGTGTTTTGAAAAACTCAACCATGATTGATTAAGAAAACATAAAGGTATTTTAAAGTGGTTCAGCCTTATATGAATGGCCTACGTCCATTGTTATGTTATTGCTGAGTGTTTGGGAATTCTCGATTACAAGTACTATCCAAAAATTCCAGTCCCTTTGAATGAGGGTCATACAAGGTATTTATAGCCCTTAGGCTGTATATGAAAGGGTGATACATTATACATATGAAAGGGTAACTCATTTAATGCTCTTCAAGTGTTTGCGTCAAGATGATAAGCATTAAATGAATAGTTGAACTGTTGATTATCTGGAAATCAATGTTGTGGTTGAGATGCAGCTCGAATCGCCTTAGTTGCTCGTCGTTTAAGAGTTCCTCGGAGAGCTGGAGTTCCTAGGAGAGCTAGTGTTCCTCGGAGAGCTGGAGTTCCTCGGAGTATACTTGTTGCTCGGAGTGAGTCTGACTTGGTCAGGGAAATAGACTTCCTCGTTGCTATTATGCCACGTAGATCGACACGTGTCTTCTTGTGGTTCATCTATATCAGCATACTAATTTTGGTATGAACAGAAGCCCCCAATGTTTCATATTTCTAACTTTGAGGAGTATGGAACATTCTTTCTCGGTATATGGCAATATTAAATGACCTTCCTGGGTTTTAGGAGCATTTTCTTCGTATTTGAATTTCCTTCCAAATTCGCAGAATCTGCTTTTTTGCATTTTTATAAGCGCTTCGATCTTCGTGCACTTTTTATCCTTTTAGCCGCCGGTAGCATAGTAGTTTCCTTTTTGTAATTATTTCTTTCGTCGTTTCCCAACGCAAAGTATTTAAGCTTCAGAGGCAATCCCATTGTCTTCTACCTTTTTCAATTTTTGCTTTCGAGTTTTCTATAGCTTTTCTCTCTCTTGTGCGTTCATCCCTTTCTTCGTTTGTTTGTCAACAGATCTCCTTTTTCCTGTAAGATTTTCTTCCTTCTTCTTCATTTCTTTTTATTCACCATGGTTTATATTATCGAATCTCTTGAGAAATTCCGTTCTGACTTTTCTATTCCTTCTTGGGTAACTTTGGAGAATCTTTCTGAGCCTTCAAATTATTTTAATTTGGGTGAGGGACATTGGTTCCCTAGCCTCTTTATTGTTGAATGTGGATTTTCTTTTCCACCAAACCCTTTGTGTTTAGAGTTCTGTCAGTATTTCCATGTTGTCCCTGCAAAAATAGCCCTCAACACATGGAGAATAGTTAATGGGGTGTATAGGTTAAATCAAACTCATGGAACTCGTATAGGAATTCCTGAGATTATGTACTGTTATAGATGGGTTGTTCTAGACAATGTTTATTATTTAAAAACTAGATTTTTGAATAGGGCTTTATTAGTCAATCTCCCTGATGCTAATAGGGATTATTTTGAGCATGGGGTAGTTATCAAAAATTGGCAACATGCCCCTTTGGTTGGAGATGCAGTATATGAGGGTCCCAAATGCCCTCCATATGGCAATGGGATAGGTTATTTTCATTTTATTCTATTTCTGAGATTATGATTGACATTTCAATATGTTTTTGTTTGCAGTTGACAGCAAGAGAAAAACTCCCAAAGAATCAGAAGTTAATATAAAGCATTTGAAACATATCTGGAGTTTGCATCAGAAAGTTGCAGACGAGCACGTCAGGTCTGCTTCATACTTATTGCAATACAAGAGCTATACATCGTCCTTTACTGCTCGTTCTGTGGTCAGCATTAGTGAACCATTGCCAGCTTCTGAGGATTCTTCACCAGACTCTCACATTCCTCTGAGTCAGAAGATGGGCAAAAGAAGAGTTCCTGCTATCTTCGAGGAGGCTTCCTCTGCTGGAGATGGAAAAAGAAGCAAGGCTGATGTCCCAAAGGGGACAAAAAAAGTGGATGTTGCTCCTTATGTTGCTCCTCAGAAGGCTGCCGAGAAGCCCCCAGTGGCTCATGTGCAGAAGGATGCACCTATGGAAGTAATCACCATCTCTCCAACCAAAAGTTCTTATATGGTTGAGATTGTTGAGAAGACACCGAGGAGACTAAAGAAATCCTCCTCGGTCAGTTTTTCTGAAGCCATTCCCCAGCTCCAAGCTAGTGGAGCTGGTGTTCCAACCATTATTTCCCCGAGTTCTGCAATGAGCTCGGTAAAGACTTGGACCATTCCTGAAGTCCAAGGAATCGAGGAAAACATGTCTAGGGATATGCTAACATCCCTAGTTACTCGTCACATTGCTTCAGTAAGTTTCTCTTATTCAGAATTTTTCTTTCTTTTAGTCAATATATGTATCTCGGCACTGACTTATCATTATTTTCTTTTTCATCTGGTGAGTTGCTGTAACACCATAGTGAAGAAAGATGAAGCAATCAAGGCTTCCAGCTCCTCGTCTGGAGTAGAGGACGCTTTTCAAGGTTTGGCCCAATCTCTAAAGGATTCCCGTAAAAAATATGACGAGGATAAGGGTGAATGGGAGAAGAAGTTGGCTGCGTCTGAGGCAGATAAGGTGAAGTTGGGAAATAAAGTGAAGGACTTGGAGAGAGAATAAGAAATATGCAGAGAAGCTCAGTACCTTTGGGGAGCTTGAAAATAAATTGAAATCAGCCGAGGAAGAGCTGACCCTTCTGCGAGAAGTAAATCGCCAGAACGAGGAGGTGGAGGCCAAGTTGAAAACCACCGAGGATCTTCTATCCGAGAAGCTTTCCTCGGAGAAAATAAAAAGAAAGGTGGCCGTGAAAAAATCATTTCGAACTGGTTGGGACAAAGGATGGGATAGGGTGTAGCAGCAATGATGACCCAGGTGAGGTATGGGAGTTTGAAATACTTCCGAGATGGTTGGGTTGCTTCCCTACAGGAACTGAAGGTTAGTGAAGACTCTGAACTATTTCAACAACATCTTCCTGGCCCCCCTCCTGTAATTGAAGATGAGGAAGAAGACTAAGCTGCATCCGAGGAGTCTTCAATGATAGTAGGTGATCAAGTCCTTGCTTCACAACCCAATCAGACAGCCACCGAGGAGATCTCATCTTTGCTTGCTCCTCAAGTCTCAACTTTTGCCAATCAACTCATTGTTCCCACCGAGCAACAAAGCTCCTCGTCCCAGCCTCCCGAGAAAGTCTTGGGAGACAAGGAAAAGGTGTGAAGTTGTTCGGTATTCTCTTTCTATTTTTCTTTTACTTGTACTCTGTATTCTGAACGCTGTACTCCTTTTGATGATGTAATAAAATTACCTTTTTTTGTTTCTCTACATTGTTGATGCTCTGTCTGCTTTTTTAATAACTCTTGCCTTCTTTTCTTTATTAGTTTATGGCTAGAATGGAATTGCTGTCTGCCAATGATACAAAACTGATGCAGCAATGCCATGAATATTTTAAAGCTGGCCATACTGACCTGAGTGCATCAGAAATTTATGATATCCTTGGTCATGATGCTTCAGATCAAGCAGTGGAAGCATATCAATACTTGAAATGTCTTCTTGATCGTGTTGTAGCCAACAATGTGGCTTATTACGAAATGATTGAAGACTTGCAAGGTATTCTCGATGAACTTCAGCAGCAATATAAAGAGTCTTCAGTTCTTTTGCACGAAGGTTATGAGAAGAAACTCAAATAACTTAGTGTTGAAACAGGTTATGACAAGATGCTTGCTGGCTATGAAGTGAGAGAGAGAACCCTAAAGGGTGAAGTTGAAGCATGCAGAAAAATCGCCGAGCTGCTGGAGCAAGAGAATAACAATTTACAGAAAGAGTTGGAACAGTATAAATCTACAGCTTCATCTTCCACAGCCTTGGTAACGGTCGCCGATGAAGGATTCTTATTTTTAGAGGTCGAGAATGCCAAATTAAGGCAAGAATTAGAGACCTTAAGAAGAGCTGGGCCTTCTACTGCCACTCGGGGATGAGGAAGAGGTTCTCGTTGATGAGGAAGAGTTGCACAAGATGTTGATGAGGAACAAAGTATTCAACCTGCTCGGGACGACCAAGAGGTCTTCGTCGTTCTGTTGAAGAAGCTCGTACTCAATCAACATTGGAAACTCAAGCGTTCCAATTTAATGCAAAAGATCGGGCTTTGTTTGAAATGTCCAAGAAAATCCAAACTCTGGAGGATCAACTTGCTTCAACAAAGTCTGCTCTGAATAATATGGATGTTTTTGCCAGGAACCTTCATGATCAGTTAGAGAGAATAACTTTATAATTCCACAAACAACCTCGTGAGTTCTGGATGGAAGGATACAATGAGGCCCTTTGTCACTTGGATGCTCGCCTTGAAAATGCCAATAATGAAGGTTATAAACAGGGATGGTTGAATGCCCTAGGTGTATTAAAACTAGAGCAGGGCCATTATTTATGGGATTATCATGCTCCTGGGCTACTAGACTTGCCTGTGCCACCTTATAAATTGGACATGGAATGGATCCCAGCTCGTGCCATTCCTCGGAGCTTAATTTCAAAATACCTTGGTGACTACAATATTCATTCTCAGATCGAGGAATCTCGTCCCGAGCATCTACTAGACACACCTTCAGTGATGAACGTTAGGATGCTGAAGGACTTGAACTTTATTAACTCTCCTCAGACTTCAAATGATCCGCCTGCTGGCGAGGAACCTATTTCAAAAGCAGAGGGAAAGAAACCAATAGAGTAGGGATCTCAATGTAATAGTTAGTACACATATGTAACTTGTAATTCGTTTTGAATTCTAATGAAAGACTTTCATTTTCTGTTTGCAAATCTGTATTGTTATTGTCTTGTGCTTGTCAAACACTTTATATTTGTGCTTGCATAACAATATTGTGTGGTTCATCGACCAACTTAGTAAAAAAATTACAAGTATTAGTAATATTGCTCGATCACTTAATAATAAAGTAATGAGTATAAAAATGTTAAAAATTATTCCAACCAACCAAGGTTGTCAAATTGTGCTCGTCGACCAATTATAGTTAGTGAGAGTTTTTATCCCCGACTAATTATACTTGGTAAATTTTTGTCTTTTTCATAAAATGTGCCCGACCAACCAAGGTCGATGATTTTTCCTCGTCGACCAACTACAGTTAGTGGGTTTTTATCCCCGACCAACTATAGTTGGTTGAGTTTGGAATATTTGTTCTCCGAGGAACTTTTATGTAATAAACTTACTTCCCGACCAACATAAGTTGGCATTTGAGAGCATATCTTGTTTCATAACCAACTGAGATTGGCCTTTTTAGGAGTCTCGTGTTCTCGCTCTTTTACCAACCAGAGTTGGTCTGAGTTTGAACTATCATGTCCACTAGCTCTTTTACCAATCTAAGTTGGTCACGCTAGTGTACGCCTCCTAACCAAAGGAGTATAATTTGTTCTTTGCCCTTTTACCAACCGGAGTTGGTCGTGGGTTTGAACTACCATGTCCACTAGCTCTTTTACCAACCTGAGTTGGTCATGCTAGTGTACGCCTCCTAACCAAAGGAGTATAGTTTGTTCTCGCCCTTTTACCAACCGGAGTTGGTCACGCTAGTGTACGCCTCCTAACCAAAGGATTATAGTTTGTTCTCGCCCTTTTACCAACCGGAGTTGGTCGTGGGTTTGAACTATCATCTTCTTTTTACTGCCGAGCAGCGTTATGTGCCGAGCAGCGTAGTGTTAAACACACTAGTATTCCCCGAAAAACTTTCAATAAAAGGAGAGAAGATTGTGAAATATCATCGTTTTATTCATATTGATGGAACTGCTTTACATTTTACATCACTGATAATACTTGCGTAGGTGTTCAGCATTCCATGCATTCTTAAATTCCTCTCCTTCTAGAGTTGCTATTCGGTAAGTTCCTGGTCGGACAACTGCAGTAACTCGGTAAGGTCCATGCCAGTTTGCTTCCAACTTATTGTGCTTCTGAATGACCTTCTTTACCACGTAATCTCCTTCTTTTAAGTCGCATTTTTTCACCCTCTTGTTGTAGAACAGGGTTGTTCGCTGTTGATAAGCAGCATTCCTAATGGTTGCCTCTTATCCAACTTCCTCGAGCATGTCCAAATCTAATCTCCTCATCAAGTCTATGACTGGGGAATTGAAATTCAGCACTCTATGTGTTGGAAGACCCAACTCGACAGGTATTACAGCCTCACTTCCAAATGCCAGCATATATGGTGATTCTCCAGTTGCTGCTCGGGGAGTTGTTCGGTAAGCCCACAATACTGACTGTAGCTTATTAATCCAATTAGATTTAGCCTCACTTAGCCTCTTCTTCAAACCATTTATTAATGTTCTGTTCATCACTTCAGTCTGCCCATTGGTTTGAGGATGGCCTGGTACTGAATGAACTTTCAAAATGTTTGACAGATGACAATAGGCGACAAACTCCTCGTTATCAAATTGTGTTCCATGGTCTGTGATGAAGGCATGAGGGAGACCATATCGGCAGATGATGTTCTTCCAAACGAATTGGTACACCTTCTCGTATGTCACATCAATCAGAGGCTCAGCTTCTACCCACTTAGTAAAATAATCCACTCCGACGATGAGGTACTTGAATCTTCCTCGGGTCGTTGGCAGTGGTCCAACCAGATCCATTCCCCACATGGCGAAAGGCCAAGGGGAAGTTATGGGTGTCAACAATTCTTGTGGAGTTCGTCGGATGGAGGAAAAATGTTGGCATTTATCACATCTCTTAGCATAGGCTATACAATCAGCCCTCATCGTTAGCCAGTAGTATCCTTGTGTCATCACCCTTTGCAAAAGTGTCCGACCTCCTACATGGGCTCCACAGGACCCTTCATGGATCTCTTCAATCAATTCCTTCACCTCGGAGGGATGCACACATCTTTGCAAACCTGCCATAATTCCTCGTGTATACAAAACACCATTAGTTAGTACATACCGAGCAACTTTAAACTTCAATTTCTTGGCAGTGATCTCATCCTCCGGTAATTCTCCCCCCTCAATATATGCCCTGATGGGATCCATCCAAGATGGTCCTGAATCAAGGGTAATAACATTCATCATCAGGTCTTCATCTATGCTCCGAGCTTCTAATACTTTAATTGGTATCGTTCTTCGTAGCTTGGTACGAGTAGCTGATGCTAGTCGGGCCAATGCGTCTGCTTGTGCATTCTCCATTCTTGGTATTCTGATCAACTGAATGGCATCAAATTCTGCCAATAATTCCATCACCTTTGCATGATACCTAACCATTAATTCTCCTTTAACAGCATATATTCCTATCATCTGATTCACAATTAATTGAGAATCACTGAATACCATCACTTGTTGCGCTTCCATAATCTTTGCTAATTTAAGACCTGCTATCATCACCTCATATTCAGCCTCATTATTAGAAGCTTTGAATTGGAATCGCAGGGCGTATTCCATGTCGATCTCGTCTGGAGTGCTCAGAACTATTCCTGCGCCACATCCTGTAGTGCAAGATGAGCCATCTACATATAACCTCCATATAGGTAACTCGTCTTCAAATTTCTTATCTGACAAAGTTCCTCGGAGAAATATTTGTTGTTTCCTTTTATCCTCTCTTGATATTTCTCGCTCCTCGTCGATCATCTCTTCTCGTCCTTTTACCAACCGAAGTTGGTCTGGGCTCGAATTTGATGATCCTTCAATATCCACAAGACCTTTTACCAGCTGGAGTTGGTCTGGGCTTGTGTCTGATGATCTTGTAACATCCATAAGTTGATCAGCGAGCAACTTTTGTTCCTTGGGGGTATCAGGATATGTAAACTCTGTGATAAAATCTTCTACAGCTTGCCCTTTTAATGATGATCTGGGTTCATACACAATATCATATTCACCGAGCTCTATTGCCCAGTACATCAGTCTCCCTGATTTTTCTGGCTTATGAAGGGCTTGTCTCAATGGCATGTCGGTATACACGACGATGGTATGGGCCTGGAAATAAGGCCTCATTCTTCTACTTGCTTCAATTAATGCCAATGCCAATTTTTCCAGCTTTGGGTACCTGATCTCTGCACCTCGGAAAGCCTTACTTGTGTAATAAATTGGCTTCTGGACTTCATTTTCCAATCTGATCAATGCCGAGCTGACTGCATTCTCTGATACTGCCAGGTACAAGTACAATTTTTCTCCCATTACTGGCCTGGACAACAGTGGAGGTGCTCCCAGATATTTCTTCAAGTCTTGAAAGGCTTTTTCACATTCATCATTCCACTCGAAAGTTTTCTGAAGTGTTTTGAAGAATGGGAGGCATCTATCAGTTGCTTGGGATACAAATCTGTTGAGTGCTGTAACTCATCCTGTAAGACTCTGCACCTCTTTCTTCGTTGTTGGAGATCGCAACCCTAAAAGAGCTTTGATCTTTGTTGGATTTGCCTCAATGCCTCGCTGGTTGACGATGTACCCGAGGAACATTCCTTCTCGTACTCCAAATGTGCACTTCGTCGGATTGAGTTTCATTTGATATTTATCTAGTTGATCAAAGGTCTGACCTAAGTCAATTAGATGATCAGCAGCTTTCTTGCTCTTTGTTAGCATATCATCGACATAGACTTCCATATTGCAACTGATTTGTTCGGCAAAAACCTTGTTCATCAGCCGCTGGTATGTCGCTCCTGCATTTTTCAAACCAAAAGGCATAACATTATAATAATAAGTTCCCCTAGGGGTAATGAAAGAAGTACTTTCCATGTCTTCAGGTTTCATTTTGATCTGGTTGTAACCAGAGTAAGCATCCATGAAGCTGAGTAGCTCGTGTCCCGAGGTATCATCCACTAGTTGATCAATTCTGGACAATGGAAAATGATCCTTTGGGCATGCCTTATTGAGATCGGTGAAATCAACACATATTCTCCATTTATTGTTTTTCTTCTTCACCATCACCATATTTGCCAACCAGTCTGGATACTTCACATTTTCAATGAATTGGGCTTTCTGGAGCTTCTCGACCTCCTCTTGTATAGCTTGATTCTTCTCGGGACTAAATACTCTTCTTCTTTGCTTTATAGGCTTGATCTCCTTATTCACATTGATCTCATAACACAAGAAGTTTGGATCTATTCCTGGCATGTCTTCGTGACTCCACGCAAAAGTTTTCTTCCTGTTTCTCAAGAAACTTATCAACTCCTATTTTATTGAAGCATCTAACGATGAACCTATTTGGGTTACTCGTTCAGGATGCTCGTCATCCAGAATAACATTTTCTGTAGATTCCACCACCTGTCCTTTTACAAGTTAGGATTCATCTCTAGTATCGAGTGTTTCGATTTCTGTACCCTCATCCACCTGGTAGGTAGTAGTCTTTTTCCTTGACTCTTCAAGTTCCTCTTGCTTGGCAGATGAATAATAGCATTCCCGAGCTACTTTTTGATCACCTTTCACAACTCCCACTCCGAAATTTGTTGGGAATTTTAAGCATTGGTGTACTGTAGATGGAACTGCTTCGAACTTCTTCAAACCAACTCTTCCCATGATGATGTTGTAAGCTGATTGCACATTCTTATCCATCACAAAGAAGCGTATTCTCTCTATTCGACAAGCAGGCCAAGTTCCAATGAATATATCCAACTTGATCGTCCCAAGTGGAAAAACTTTCTCGCCAGCAAAACCCAATAGAGGTCTGTGATAAGGTTCCAATTGAGATAATTTCAAATTTAAACTGTCAAAGCATGAATAGTACATGATGTCTGCCGAACTACCATTATCTACCAGAACCCTGGAAATCACTACTTCTTTCATCCTCATTTTGATCACCAAAGGGTCGTCGTGAGGGTAAAGAACACCTGCCGGGTCATTTTTTGAAAAGCCAATGACCAGCTTCTCTTTGTTTACCTTCCTCGGGCGATCTTCCTCAGCCAAATTTATTCGCTGAATGTACGAGCAAGCTTGGGCCTCGCCGAGGTAAGCCTTTCTTTCTGCAGTAAGGTCTCCTCCTCCTGCATCTCCTCCTGTAATAACATTATAATCAAATGAACCAAAACGTATGGAAAATATCTCTAGTTCTGGCTGTCTTGGTTTCTTGGGAAGATCGAGGTCATCATCTGGATCATCTTCATGATTTATCTTCTTTTTCTCCTCTGCTCGACGAGGAGATCTAGACCTCTCTCTAGTTCGATCATTATTTCTTCTTTCACCTCCCCGATCAACATACTTTGCTAGCTTTCCTCTTCGGATGAGTGTTTCAATCTCGTTCTGAAGAGCTATGCAATTTTTGGTCATATGGCCATGATCCTTATGGAACTCGCAATATTTATCCATATTCCTCGTATCAGGGTCTGACCTCAGCTTCTTCGGCCACTTTACTTCCTCACTATTCTTGATTTCTTCCAAGACATGATTAATACCCAGTTTCAAAGGAGTATAATTATCGAATTTCTTCAGGACTTCCCATGACGTCTTATTATTCTTGGAATGCTTATCACCACCATTGCCCTTATGCTCGTTCTTCTTAGATTTGTCGACTTCCACCTTGGTCTCCTTATCCATATTTTTCTTCGCAGCCATAGCCTCCTCGGCATTCATGATTTTGGCTGCTTTTGCCATCAACTCTGACATAATTGTTGGTGGGTCTTTGGCCAAAGTATAATACAACTTGTTAGGAAACAACCCACTCATCAGGGCAGTGATTGCTGTCTTTTCTTCATAATCTATGACTTCCAGCTTCTCGTTATTGAAACGAGTTATGTAATCTCTAGTACTCTCACCATATTTTGTCTAATACTTAACAATTGTGCTACTCATTTTACTGGCTTTGCTCCAAAACAGAAATTGCCGATGAACAACTCGACCAACTGAAAGAAAGTTGAAATCTTACCTCGAGGAAGATTGTTGTACCATATTTGGGCAGATCCAGTAAGAGTTCTCGAGAATGCTCTACATCTCATTTCATCAGGGAAAACATAGATGTCGGTGGCAGCTTGATATTGCTCTATATGAAGAACAGGATCTGTCTTTCCATCATATTTGGGGGTCACCACAGGTGCTTTAAACTTTGATGGAGTAGGAAAACCCACAATGGCCTGGACAAAAGGTGTCCCTTGAACAAAAGTTCGTTGTAAGGGATTCTTTGCCTTATCCATTTCTCCCAATCTGTCCTCCAACCGTTGAATGGAACCTTTCCACGCATCATTTCCCTCCTCGGGTTTGTTAGTTCGAGCAATTGATTGCTCTGAAGTGGCCTCCTGAGATCTATCTTGATGAGCAACTGGTCGTGATTGTGATGATCCTTCTCTGAGATCTGATGGTTGTCGAAAACTCCTGGACATGGTCTTAGGTGGACTCCTATTCCTCTTAGGGCCTAATCGACTAAAAGGAGACACCCTACTCAGTCTTTCTAAGGCACTTGGTCTCTCTGGAGAGAGAGTGATACGTTGATCAGTATCTGTAGCCCTTATTGACGAAGTTTGTCTAGGTTGATAAGAGAAATCATCATATTCCTCATTATAATATGACTCAGTACGCCTGGATCGTGAAGAAAGTAAATAGGTTTGCCTTTGACCATTTCGCTGTCCCGAACGTGCAGGTGCACCGCCATGAAGGGTCTGTATGAGTTGTCGCATTGTTTCTTGCATGGCGGTTTGTCCTTGAGCCAGATTCGTCATAATCCCAGCCAGATCTGGAGGTGCAGAGGGATTTGGAGGATTTCCAGCATTTCCAGCATTTTAATTGCAAGATTCTGAATTGTCTGCCATTGATGATGAATAATTCTTGGTGAAAAACGATAACAACAGTCGTTTCCCACAGACGGCGTCAATCTGTTGATGTAAAAAATTAGATCACTCTAATTATTCAATCACATATAAATAAATGAGACAAAGAATTTTAAAGTGGTTCAGCCTTTTATATGAATGGCCTACGTCCACTGTTATGTTATTGCTGAGTGTTTGGGAATTCTCGATTACAAGTACTATCCAGAAATTCCGGTCCCTTTGAATGAGGGTCATACAAGATATTTATAGCCCTTAGGCTGTACATGAAAGGGTGCTCATTTAATGCTCTTCAAGCGTGTGCGTCAAGATGATAAGCATTCAATGAATAGTTGAACTGTTGATTATCTGGCAATCAATGCTGTGGTCGAGATGCAGCTCGAACCGCCTTAGTTGCTCATCATTTAAGAGTTCCTCGGAGACCTGGAGTACCTCGGAGAGCTAGTGTTCCTCGGAGAGATGGAGTTCCTTGAAGTATACTTGTTGCTCGGAGTGAGTCTGACTTGGTCGGGGAAATAGACTTCCTCGTTGCTATTGTGCCACGTAGATCGACACGTGTCTTCTTGTGGTTCATCTATATCAGCATGCTAATTTTGGTATCAACATTAAGAAAACAAGGGTTTACACGAAATGAAGTAAATATTCTCGGTCAAATATTTACAATTGGGTGTAAATATTTTTGTTTGAAAATTTACCTCGTTAGAAGACGGTTCGAACGAGGGTACCAATCTACTTCGAAAGAGTTATCTAATGAGATTCTCGAAAGAAGAAAATAATAGGTCGTCAGAAGTTTAACAAATCTCACTCGAACAAGATACTTATTCTCATTAGAACAACTTCGAACGAGATAACTGGTGAGAAAATAGAAAAGGCTAATTTTGACTCGTTTGACGTTCCGTTCGATCCGGGGTCTAACGATACCCAAACTGACTTATAAAATTTTTTCTAAAAGCATTTTATAATTAGTTAAAAAAAATCTTAATACACAATAATTAAATATCCAATGCATAACTTAAAATATGAATTCATACCTGAGAGATCCTTGGAACGTTGATGACGAAAGATGGTAGACATAATGATGTATTATTTTTATCTTGGTTGCTACATCTTCAGCAATCACATTATAGGCTTGAAAGGTCACTAAATTAAGTCCTAACCTATGACTCAAAATGTTTCGTTCGGAATTAAGCCAGTACAAACAAATTGACTCTATTTGGAAATTTAGCCTTATAAATCTCCCACTTTGGCTATTTTGGGACAAAAACAAAAATAAAATACCTATGGGCAATTAAGCTTATCTAATAGACTCAATCCCAAGCCGAAAAGGAAAAAGTACAGATGCTTGACCGACACATATTTTGAGTACCTTTGCCTGAATGAAAATTTTGCCGCGTGTTATAAACCTCCACACTTAAACACACCTTCAAACGCAAAGAGAAAATATAAAAAAATATAAATATGCATATGAATAAAAACATCCTCCTCGTTTCTCTAATTATCTATACCTAAGATAGGACGTCTCCCTCCAAGGAAAAAATCTCTTGGACTAGAAAGATGAGATGCGTTTTTTCCTTGTTTTTATTAGATATCATTTCTCCCCATTTTTGTTCAGGAGAAAAAAAAGATTAAGGTGCATAAAATAACTAGTTTCTCCCCAATTAAAAAAAAATCCCCCTAAATGAAGCAATGGATAGGCAGAAAGGAAAAATAGGGATATCTTGCAATGATGTATAGGGAGGAAAGAGACAACAAACCAACTCGGCAACACAAGTAAAACTAATCCAAACAATGAATAATAAATTCCAACTTTGATGCAATAAGACATGGTACCATGTCAATATGAACGAATAGCATACCGAAATTAAATGTAGCTATAAACCGATGACATACATAGACTAGATGCAACCGCAAAGACTCAAAATAAATGACACACACACACACACACACACACACACACACACACATATATATATATATAGCAAAAGATATCAGTGAAGCATAGACACATATATATAGGTATAAACACCACACAAGACACTAAAAATAATAAGCTTTCTGCACTCGTATGACATAAATGTGTCTAAATAAACATTAGATAAAAGGAGTGAAGGGATGTGAACTAGATACAAAGGAATTATGACCCAATCACTTTAACATGTTTAAGGAGTTCCATTTGACCACAAAACTTAATTAAACTTATATTTAGCCTCAACAGACAGATAAAGTAATCTCAAAGAACAAACAAGCACAATGCGCACAAGCCTAGAATTTTCATGATTCAACAATGCAATAGCGTCATGACATTTTAAGAATAACTAGGATTGATTGTGAAAAATCATCGATCTCCAACTTTGACACCCTTAAAAACTAGACATATATCATTTTTCAACTCAAATCTTTTGAAGTTATCAATTTTGATGGTCAATATTAAAAACATGGCCTCGATAATTTATTTTTTTCTTTTGCCTCTTAATTTTTTTAGGCTCTTACCAACGGTGGATTTCTCGCAAAGGAAAATTTCTCGTTCTATAGCCCTTTCCCGTGCACACTCATATTTTAAAAAAATGAACACATGGGTAGTGGTTCTTTCATGCATAAATACCCCATAGTGAAAAGATATGTAGATGAAAATATTAATAGGAGAACATATCACTTAGCTCAAAAGTAACATGTGAAGTTAAAGTTAAAAAAAGCTCATGCATGTGTGTAAGGAGATATATACAAAGTGAATCCATTAAGTATATCAAAGTCAAACTACTCCATGCAAGCATGATTAAGAACACTCTAATCATTGAACATCATAACTAAAAGCTCTAGGCACATGGATACATGGAACGATATTGTATTTAAGCCCAAGGATATTCCATACAAAATGTATAAAACAAAACTACATATTAACCAAAAAAAATCTTTTTGAGTTCTTATATTTTTTAAACTATTTTAAAACAAGGGTAACTCAAAAAACAAAGAAATAATTCATATTTTAACTTCAAAACAAACGACGAGCTTAGCTTTACAAAAGAAAGAATTCCAATTATCTAAGCTAATACCAACACTATAAACACTACTTGAGTCTATTAATTCATATTTTAACTTCAAGATCATAGACTCAAGCGCATAATTAAACTCTTCAAGTGATTGGGACTCCTTATTCAAATTTTCAATTATTCCTAGAAGTTTATCTCTCCCCACATGAATACAAGGGAACTTATCTCTAAGAGTCTTATCACATACCTTCAAATCATTAATTAATTTATAATTATCCACATTGAAACTTTAACACACCCTAAAAATTTTAGAGTCCTATAATTCTTTCTCTAAAAAGTGGACTGTAGCCTCATTCAATTTCTTGGACACTTTTGAAGTTATAAAAACACGGTTCATTCCCATAAGTTTCTCACGAATCATATACCTATGATTTTGAATAGTTAATAAAAAATCAATTTTAGCTTTAAAATGAGAATTTGATTTTTTAGTAATTTTTATTCAATTTAAAAGCTTAAAATTCACAAGAGCTAAAGTTTCAGCACAGTTATTAAGTTTATTATAATCATCTCGAATATCAAAGTCGTGATCATCGCTAAACACATTGGACAACTTATCACACTAATAACTCATCGAGTGAATAAAAATAAAAATAAACATGAGATGAAGAGCGAGAAAGAGAGAGAGAGAGAGGGGGAGAGTGACAAAAAGACCACCTTAAATAACATGAAACAAGGATCTACACAATAACCAACTCTGATACCAATCTGAGGAAAAATCTTATTTGATGGGATGATTCCAAACAATTACACAAATAAATTTGTAAAAATAATTTTTCAAATTAACTTTTTTCTTAAAAAAAGTAATTCAAATTAATGAAGAAACAAATAACTATTAAACTAAAAAAAATTAACCTAAGGTTAAACATTGCACCAATTAAATGGTATGTGATTAAAATTGAATTTATCTTATATCGAAGCATGCATCTAGATGAGTATTACAAGCTAAAATATATAAACCACAACGCCCGATGTACGAGAAAAACCTAAATAGGAAAAATCTCGGATGACTAACAACACAACGTCAACTAAGTACAGAATTATCATAGGACATGATAAAAGACTTATAACACATACTCGACACCATCGTAAGCATTAACGCTCTTCGTTCATTTGACCTCTTCTCAGTGATAGCATAAGTCCATTCGCAATGTTGCAACAACGTGTGAATTCACACACGCCTAAGAATCCATCGATAAGGCTCAAAAACCGTCACACACATGGAGTCCACCGTATTTAAACCAATGAACATGAAATCTGCCACAAGAAACAATTCTCAATGGTGTGTAGAGAATTATATGGTGGCAAAATAAGATATCAAAATGATAAATCTTTGATCTTAAACTAATTGGTTGTAAATAAGGATTTGTGTTTTGAAAAACTTAACCATGATTGATTAAGAAAAGATAAAGGACTTTTTGGAAGAGTTTATGCACTCAAATATATGGAAAAATTCATTTTCATAAGTGCTTCTCCTAACTACTTAAATTGAGGGGAAAATTGAGATCATAAGAGTATTGGGAGGACTCGTAAAAAGTCGTTATTTTTTAAAAAACGTGCTAGGCCTTTCGAACGACAACCTCGTTCCAACGAAGTAAATATTCTTGTTTGAATATGGATCTAACGAGAGATCAAAACAGATTTTAGAAAGTGCAAGCCTTTTAAAAATTTACCTTGTTAGAAGGTCGTTCGTATAAGGGTACCAATCTTATTGGCTTCGAAGGCGTTATCTAAGGAAATTCTAAAAAAAGAAAAAATGGGTCATTA
Organism: Sambucus nigra; assembly: GCA_949130495.1. Taxonomy (NCBI): domain Eukaryota; kingdom Viridiplantae; phylum Streptophyta; class Magnoliopsida; order Dipsacales; family Adoxaceae; genus Sambucus; species Sambucus nigra. The sequence goes on along the minus strand of OX422211.1, from coordinate 160,557,824 downwards.
GAAATTTAGCATATCTCGTTCGAACGGGGTACCTGTTCTCGTTATAACACATTCTAAAGAGATCGATGAGAAACCTACAAAAGGCTAATTTTGACTCGTTTGATGTTCCATTGAATCTGGGGTATAATGACACCCAAAATGACTTATAAAAAATTTATAAAAACATTTTATAATTAGTTAACAAAAGATCTTAACAACCAATAATAAAATATACAAGGCTCAACATAACATATGCATTCATACTTGAGATATTCTTGAAACATTGATGATGAAACATGGCATGATGATGTGCTATTTTTAGCTTGGATGCTACGTCTTCAGCAATTATGCCACCGTCTTGAAAGTTCACTAACTTAAGTCCTAACATATGACTCAAAATGTTTTTTTTTTGGAATTAAGACAATACGTACAAATTGACTTTATTTGGAAACTTATCCTTATAGTAAATATGTCTTCAAATATGGGAGGGTTAGGCACACATACTTTGTTGAAAAGAGTTTTAAGGCTTTAGGTAAAATGGGAGCTTTATTCATTACAAAATAACAAACACGGGTTACAAAGAAATTCATTAGAAATAATATAATAGCAGGTAGAGAAATGGAATATACCAATATGGTTGGGCCCATACCATTCATGAGGAAGATTATTAGAATTGTTTATGATTTTTCTTCTTCTTATTTTTTCTTATTTCTCCATACAATCTGCATCCATTCATCATTCCCACTCGAGATAATAAATTATCTTTCTTAATTAGATATTTCTATATCTAACAAAATTTGGATTTTCAAGACTTACTTCACCTATACTATATACTTAACCCGAGGGGTAGATAGTAGTTATTTTATTCTTCGATTAAATTATCCATAGTACCATGTTAAAAAGACAAATTGTCCATAGTACAATAGTATCCCCGATTAAATACACTAATTATTTACCATCTAAAATCAATACTGAATATTTTGTTTTTCTAATTCAGTACGGAATAGTAGCATCCCAATTACATAGTGGGTTCTATAATATAATACATTTATGTCCTCTAGGCATATCTATTCTTCTATGATAGTATTCAGTAGAATTTTCATCTTGGATAATAATATTCATTATAATTTTCCCAATTACAAAGTAGGTTCTATAATATAATACATTCAAGCCCTCTAGGTGTGTATCTCTTCGACTATGATAGTATACAGTAGATATGCCTGGTAGATATATCTATTCATCCTCTAAGATAACAATATAAGTATTAATGTCCATACTATAATAGTATCCTTGACTAAATAAAGTAATTACTTACCATCTACAAATTAGTACTCTATATTTTGTTTCTCTGATTCAGTACTTAATATTATTATCACAGTTACAAAACAGGGTCTATAATATACGACATTCACATCCTCTGTGCATATCTTATGATTATTAACTATCTGTGAAAATTTGGATGTTCTTAGTTTGATGTTTGTCCATCATATAATATTTTGATTTTTAAGACATACTTAACATATACTTTATATTAAACCCGGTGGGTAAATAGCAGCTATTCATGTCTTCTATTAAATTTTCGTAGTACCATGTAGAAAAGAAGAATTGACCATAGTATGATAGCATTCTTGACTAAATATACTAATTACTAACCATAAAAAATCAGTACTGAATATTTTTTTTGATTTAGTACTGAATATTATTACCCAATTACAAAGTCAATTCTATAATATAATACATTCATATTATAGAAACACAATAGTGTATGTTTATAAGCTTTTCCTTATGTTTGTATTGCAGGAACTTAAATGAAAATACGAGATTGGTTGTGACTTTATATTTTTTTATGATGAAGAACCTATTTTGTTAAGTTATGAGGAGTGATATGTGAGACCACATAGTATTAATTTTTAGTTAGTCAATATCTATTTGTGATTTTTTTATTATTAATTGTAATTTAATGTTTTTTTATTATTTATGAGCATATGTAAGAAAAAATATGTTTGTATTTTATTTAATTTATGATATTGGGATTCATTTCTAGCTTGTTATTTATATTTAATTTATGGAAATTTTTCTATACTTGTCTAATTTTGGTTTTTAATACCTTCATCATAAATTGGTTAGTCCGGGCATAGTTACCGCTTATCAAAATCTAATCAAAAAGACTATTCCAACTAGAAAACTATAGTTATGGTTAGTGTATATGTTACACCCTACTTTTTGGTATGAATGAACAATAAATACACATATATAAATGAATTAAAGTTAAGGTGGAATAATGTAACTTTATTTATAATTTATTAGTTTTACATAGGGTTTTATCACCGCAGGGGTGAGTTAAATTTTTTTATTACAAATTATAATGTAGAAAATAAAAAACGCCATTCCTTGCTCCTATCTGCCTTATTATCTTCCCACACAATCACATAAGAAAACAGGTGACCGTTATCTGTCTCTAATACGTAAGAGATATTATGCTCTTTCTCTAGGTTCATTTGGAGGAAAAAGAAATTGGCATGAATATGCTAAGCAGGTTCTACAAGTTTTATAACAAATATATAGATGTATCGATGAGAGTTGGAGTGTGTATAGAATTAGTGTTTTAGCAAAGCTAAAGAAATAAAGCTAATAATCCCATACTTATCAGTTTATAAAGAACAATAAGGTTCTTGAACTAATAATCCTATACTTACTAATTCATTAAGAAAATAAGCTCCGTTACCACTTCATTAAGAAAAAAGGTTCATTTCCAGTTTATTAAGAAAACAAGGTTCGTTACCAGTTCATTAAGGATGATGTAACGAAAATAAAGGATTCTTGAACTAATAATCTCATACTTACCATTTCACTAAGGGGTATAGAAATAATTAAGCCACCAGTAAAACCAAAGTAATATTAATAATCAACCCAAAACGTTTGGGAAAAAGTAACATTCTAGGCACACAATTAAAGTGCCACTCATACGTATGTAGTAATAAATCCAGGATCTCAATCATCTTAGAACTTTAGTCCAAGTAGAAAGTTTCGTAGAATACCACATTAGTCTACTTCCAAGTTAATATTGATACTTATGGCACAAAAGTGAACGGGTAATAAAATATATAAGGAACATGACACCAGCTATTAGGTGAGAATGGCTAAAACTGATCCATCGTAAAATTCCAATACCGATGTTCAAATTCAAACAACGATGATATGTAATAAACTATGTAGTATGGTATTATGATAACATTCACATACTAAGAGTAAATAAGAGCTATGACATAGTGAGATCAATAGTAGTATCCCAAATATGAAGTTCACTATTGAAAAGGTAGGAAAAACCTATTTGCTCGGTTTATCGGTCGACTTTATATATCATAATAAGTACATAATTTTTTGTGTATAATGTTTGGGTATGTAAATATTTGGGATTAAGTCAATCACTTTCTATTAAAACTGTGTTTTTTAAAGTTTCGGGGGTTAGTTGTAAATATTTTGGCACTTTAAGATATTGAACTTAAGATTTTTTTTAACTTTGGTGAAAGAGAATTTTTGTCTTAAAATATTTTGAAGTATTCATAGACAAAATTTGGAGATCAAATTCATAGGTTGAAAAAGTCAGGAGGGGTCAAATTAACATTTTGGAAGGTTAAAACCTCATTTTTCAATAACTTAGGCTAGGTTAGTCCAAACATGGCCTTACCTTATACCATTTTAACCATAAAAATAAAATAAAAATATTGGAATTTTTTTAAAAATTTCTGATTGGCCACGCGCCCTCGTGCGCAAGATCAATGTTTCAGGTCAAAAAGTTCATCTTCTTCCCCTCGATAGTTGAGTTTAGGGTTTCATATTTTATACCTTGAATAGTTCCTTAATTTATAAATACACAAAACCTACTTTTCCATAAGGAACCCGAATATATAAGTTTTGTGGATTGAGATGCAGTATATCTTAATTTCTAAATATGTGTTTTTTCAAAGTTTTTACTTAACATTTGTGGATTTTCAGGATATGGTAAGTATTCTTATGGAAATGGTTTGTTTTTTTGCTATATATAGCATTATTTTGACTTCGATTTCAAAAGTTGAGATGGATTACACATAGAGAATTTCAATTTTTTAGTTTTCTAGTTCAAAACACACTTTTAATCTATTTGAGTTTGATAGACACATTCATGGCTTTTGATCATTACATTTAAGTTCCTTAGGTTCTAATTTGGTTATACCTAGATTCAAATCAAAGTTTGGAGATTTATATCGAAATTCACCATTGGAGCTTAAGCTTTAATGGTGTAATTTCACATTTTTATATTCTACACAGTTCTATATTATTCTAAGTACACTAACTACACAGAAATAAATTGGAATTGAAAGAACTAAAAATAACTCCTAAAATCATGGTGTACCTGATTTGAGCAAAATTTTGAGTTTTTGAACTGAAGTTTGAGGTGTGTCTTAACTACTGAAACAGTGGGATATTTATACTACATACTCATGGAATTTGATTGGTGGAATGGGGTGGTGGATTTGAGTTGTTTATATGAAGTTTTCAAGGTTAGTAAATGTAACTCACATGTGTGCATGGTCTAAACATGTTCTTTTTAACTTCTTGTGTTGATGTGGTGCACTAGGTGGACAGGGTATTTACTGAAATTAATAGAACTTTGATGTTTAGTCCTTGGCTAGTCTTGTAATTGCATTTATAGCCTTAAAAGTATACTTTTCATAAAATATAGGGGTAATTTTATAATTTTAGAAAGTTTCAAGGGTTGAAATTATGATTTTTATGTTAGTTAAAGTCTAAAGGATTAATTTGATATAAAGTTGACGTTTAGGAGTGAAATATAAGTCACGTTATATTACTTGAAAGTTTTAAGGAGGCTATCTTTTAATAACTGAAACTTAAGGTGGTCTAGGTCAATCAGTAAAATTGTTGGGCTTTAATTATAGTTTCTTTCTTCTTAGAAGACATTAATTTGAATACTTTATAGGGGCTAAAATACTTCCCATAGGTATTTAGAGTCGGTTTTAAAAATTTCAGTTATTTACAGTCTACTTACCTAAAAAAAATTTGTCCTCAAATGTACCTTGAAATAAGTCGGGGCATTGATCCTTCATCACTTGTTCTGGTTCCCATGTAGCTTCTTGCCAATTATAATTTTCCCAAAGTAATTTAAGTGATGGACTTTCTTTATTTCTGAGGCAATTCACTTGGCGATCCAGAATTTGAATATGGCATACTTCAAATTCATGGTTTGGTTCGATAGAAATGTCTTGCCATGTAACGGTATAAGATGGATCAGAAATATACTGGCATAACTGAGACATATGAAATAGATTGTGAATATTGGATAATTTGACATGAAATTCTAATTGATAGGTTGCAGATCCAATTCGTTTAGAAATTTTGAAAGGTCCAATATATCTCGGGGCTAATTTCCTTTCTTTCCAAATCATAAAATCCCTTTTCGGGGAGAAACTTTCAAAATACTTAGTCATTAACTTGAAACTCTAAGGGTTTTTGACATTAGTCTAAATAACTATTCTGTCGATCCTAGGCTATTTTCAATTTGTCTTAAATTTGTTATATTCTTTCAGTGGCTTCCCGAATTATTTTAGGACCAAATTGTATACTATTTTCGGATTCTATCCAACATACATATGATCTACAAGGTCTTTCGTATAAAGCTTCAAATGGATCATCATTAATACTGGCTTGATAACTATTGTTATATGAAAATTTGATAACTATTGTGATAACTATTGATAACTATTCCAATCGTCAGACATGTCTAGTGTATAAGAACGTAGCATATCGTTTAAGGTGTGGATTGTGCATTCTGATTGTCCATCCGTTTATGGCTGGAATGCGGTACTTAAATGAAGTTTAGTACCCATTGCAGTTTTCAATGCTTGCCAAAACTTTCCTAAAAAATGGGATTCTCTACCTGATACAATGGATAAAGTAACTCCATGTAATTGGATAATTTCTCGAATGTAGAGTTTGCTAAGCTTTTAGAACGAATCAGTGGTCTTTAAAGGTAGAAAATGAGCATATTTGGTAAGTCAATATACTATTATCCAAATTGAATTATATCCTTGATACGTACGAGGTTGTTCACTGAAAAATCCATAGTAATATGATCCCATTTCCACTCGACAATTGGTAAGGGCTGGAGAAGTCCACCAGGGTGTTAGTGTTCTATCTTTACTTATTGATAACTAAGATATTTCCTTACAAAATTCTTGATATCATTTGTCATATTTCGATACCAACATTTTTTCTTCAAAGCATGGTACATTTTTGAACTTTTGAGGTGAATTATAAATTATGAACGATGAGCTTTTTGCAGTACTTCCTCTCGAAGATACACGTTATCGGGTACATATAATAGATTTCAAAATCGTAACCCAGTTTATTTATCGTACGAAAAAATTAGGATTTTTTTCAAAAAGGTTTGTACAAAGGAATCTTGGGTTTGATGAACTAAGATTTTTTCTCGCAATTCAGGATAAGAAATAATGTTAAATAAATTCACAAAAATTCAGCTAACACATTGCCTTTGCCTAGGTTGTAATTTAATTTAAATTGGTATTCTTCCAAAAATTCCAACCAGCACCGTTGTCTTAAATTCAAGTCCTTTTAGGTAAAATATATTTGAAACTTTTATAATTCGAAAAGATTTGGAGATTCACACCATAAAGTTAACAACACTAAATTTTTAACGCAAAAACTACATCGGCTAATTTAAGATCATGGATAGGATAATTACGTTCATGGGTTTTGGGTTGTCGTGACCTATATTCTACAAATTTTTCATTCAGCATTAACACACATCCTAACTTTGTAATGAATCATCGGTATATACATCGTAGCTTATGTCACTAGAAGGAATTGTGTGGATAGGAGAAGTAGTTAACTTGTGCTTAAACACGTGGAATGATTTGTTACATTCTTCAGTCCATACAAATGGGACATCCTTCCTAGTTAGCTTTAAAAGTGGAAGATTAATGCTAGAAAATCCTTTTAGAAAATGATGATAGTATCTAGCTAATCCTATATTTTTTTTCAGTAATATTTGTACGATTTTTCCATTCTAAAATGGTTGAAATTTTGGCTCGATCGATTTGAATTCCATTTTTAGAAGTCACACGTCCCAGAAATTTGATTTCCTTCATTGAAAAATGTTTTTGGCATATAACCGATGGCTTATAAGATTACTTGAGACCGCGTTTAAATATTGGGCATGTTCCACTAGATTCCGAGAATACACAAGAATATCATCAAGAAAAATGATAACAAATTGGTCAAGAAAAGGTTTAAAGATTCTATGAATTAGATCCATAAAAGATGCAGGTGCATTACCTAAACCAAATCACATTATGGTAAATTTGAAATGTCCATAATGAGTTTGAAAAGTAGTTTTCAGAATATCTTCCTCACTAACGCGTAATTGATGATAACAAGATCGTAAATCTAATTTGGAAAATACCCTTGCTCCTTAGAGTTGATCAAATAGATCTCTTATTTTGGGTAAAGGATACTTATTCTTAGTTGTTATTAAGTTCAGTTTATGATAGTCTATGCATAATCTAAAACTTCGATTATGTTTCTTAACAAATAATACTAGAGCTCCCCAAGGTGATGAACATATTCGAATAAAAACCTTTCTTCAAAAGATCATCTAATTAGGTACGAAATTCTCGAAGTTATAAAGGAGCCATTCCATATGGAGGTATTGAAATATAAAGTGTATTAGGATAAAGATTGGTACTAAATTCAATTTCTTTGGAAGGGGGTAATCCTGGCAAAATCTTCGAAAAACATATCTTCGAATTGTTCCAATAGATTTGGAATTTAAAGAAGAGCTACGGAGTTGGAAACTTCAGGGTTTAGATGGATCTGATCCTGGAAATACAAAAGAATAATTATCTTCATTTTTAAAATAATTTTTATTATCATGAAAATCGATATAAGCGTGATGTCTTGATAAAACATCCATTCCCATAACAATATCAAAACCACAAATATCTAAAGTTATCATATTAACAAGGAGTGTTCTTAGACCAAAATGAATTTTATAATTATTATGACCTTGCGTTGGTGTATTTATTTCACGTGTTAGTAATTCAATATCCAATGATGCAAAAGATGTAAGTGTAAATACAAAATTTACAATTCTAGTTCGTTGTATGTTTATTTGACTTATTCCCTAAACAAAACACGTTTGAGTCATAGGTCGTATTTTTATTGTCACGATCCCACACAGACTATGGCGTATTGAAGTTTATTGAAGACATTGCGGCAAAGCTTCAAGGTATTTGACATGCCGATTTATGGTTCACATTTTGTCTTTAATTTTAATTGCATTTCGAGATCACTTAGGTATGAATGCGTAATTTTAATGGGACTCGAAATTTATTTTAAAATGTTTAAGGATGTTATTTTATGAAGTAAATGTTTTTAACAGAGAATGAAAACATTTACACTTAGTTTTATTCTGATAAGGACGGATTAGAGTAGTGTTTAATTGGAGCTCTAATTCCCTGCATCGCTCAAATGTCTTGACCATTCGTTCGAGCGAGATGACATTGTCACTCGAACGACATGTCCATCTCATTCGAGCGACAGGTCAAAGTCGCTTGAATAAGCCATCGCCTCAATTAAATTATAAAAGTTGTGTTTCCATAAGAATTTCATATGTGTGCATTCTACAAAAAACTATATACATCCAAAACGTTGTTTGGACATGCTTTCTAAGGTTTTCTGAAGCCAAATACATCCTTAGAGTTTGAAAGATCTGAGTAATCATTACTCTATGCTATAGTGATCTTTGTTTAAACTAAGAAGAGTTTGTTCTATATAGAACTTTTCTTGGTTTTACGATGGAGAAACACTAGAGCCGTGTTCAACATCGTAGACATTACAAACCATATCGAGGGATACCCAGGCATATGTGGAGGTGTGTGTTGTGGAGGAGCATTGTGGAAGAAAGAATTCATACATGGGCACTATGAGAGGAGTGGTTAGAGATCAGAAGACCGTCAAGTCTTCTAAGGATCGAGTTATTTAGTAGACTTGTGTCTGTTCCTTGTAAATCCATGTTCATAGTGATTGTCTGGCTTGGGTCGTCCGAGATTTTTTTCCATTGTGCTTTTCTCGTACATCCGACATTGTGAGCATTCTTTTCCTTACTTTACTTGCTTTAATCACTAGATGCATGTTTAGGATTAATCAAGATGAAATTTGGTTAAGTTAAAATTGTTTCACAATTTCGTGCACATACAATTTGAAAAAGAATTTTTAAAAAAGAAAAGTGTTTCATAATCCTTAAAGCAAAGTCTAATTTGAAAAATAAGGGGACTACAAATTAGTATCATAGATAAAAACATATTTTTATTGTGTTGATCCCTTTTTGTTGTTAAGGATGAATTTTGGTGGTTTTGAAATTTTTCATGCTCCTAGTTTTGATGAAAATTATGCTTGTTGGAAGATGAGAATGGGAAGTTCTTTAAAATCCAATAATGAGCGTGTGTGGTTAGCGCTTGAAAAGGGTTTGTCACCAGCAGTCGCACGATAGGGTGTGGTCACTAGTTTGAAACCCATTGAGTCATGGATTGATGCTGAACATGGGCTTGCACTTTATAACTCTAAGGGTCTGCATGTTGTTTCCTCACATGTCACACCTCAAGAGTAGAGTAGAATCATGAATTGTGAAACATCAAAATAGGCTTGGGATACACTTTCACTCACTCATGAGGGCACGAGAAAGATTAGGGTGTTTATGTTACAAAACCTCACTGCACAGCTTTAGACGATTAAGATGTTAGAGAGAGTGAGACGTTTGATGAGTTCTACACTAGGTTGTCCACTATTGTAAATGAGTTGTTTAGCCTAGGAGAAAAGATACCCAATAATTGAGTAGTAAAGAAAATCTTAAGGTCATTGCCTAAAAGGTTTGATGCAAAACTGAATATTTTAAACTCACTTGGTATGCTAGAGTCGATGAAACTAGAAGAGGTCATAGGTGACCTTCAAACCTATGAACTCGATATATTTACCTCCAAGAACGAGCCAAAGAAAGAAAAGGGAATTTCTTTGAAATCTCAGAAGGAGGAGACTAAAGTTTCAGATGACAATTCCGATTTCGATTTTGAGGATGTCACCTTATTGGCAAATAAGTTTAAAAAGTTTGTTAAATTTCAAAAGCAATCGAAAGATGCCAAAAAGTTTGAGAAATTCAAGAACAACGAGGTAGATTCCACCCCTAAAAATAAGAGTGAGAAATTTAATAGGGTTGAGTCGGATAGGTGTTTTGGGTGTGAGGGGTATGATCCCAATTTTACCGAGTGTCCCACTAGACTTAAGAAATAGGGAAAGAAACTGATTTCATATAATGCCACCTTAAGTGATAGTGATCCTGAAGAGGGTGAGAGTTCCCCCGTTGAGCGTAATGTTGTTGCATTTATGGCATGTCATGTGAGAGACGATGATAAATCTTCCCATGATGATAGTCATGTGCATGACACTTTCGAGGCCGTTGAGAGTAAATCCCAAGTGTGTGAGGGTGATGAGAGTGAGGAGAAGGAGTTTGATGTGAAAGAGTTAGAAGTTTCATTTAATTAGTTGTATGTCTAGGCAGTGAAAGTGAAAAAGGTAAACTCCAAATTGCAAGCTAGGTTGAATGAGCGTGTCGTCGAAAATATTGATGTTTTGATTGAGGATACTTGGAAGCTAGGTCAGAGACGTTGGATAGGATGTTAGGCACCATACAAGTCAAGAGAGATAGATTTGGTATAGTCTACGATCATCATGTTATTCCCATTCCCAAAGCCAATACCAATCCTGTGAGAGAGCCCACTAGGAATGTGAAGAGAGGTCAATATTTTGGTAATCATTCCCACCGTCTTTACACTTGCACACATTGCGGTAGGAAAGGTCACTTTAGAAGTTTTTTCTATGACCTTAGAAATTCTCCTAGGAAGTTTAGGAATAAAGTCTTGTCGGTTCCCAAACCCCCCTTACGTCATGTCATACCTACTTGGGTTAGGAAATCAGACTTAGAAGCTTTAGGACTTAAACTTAATGGTTCTCATTTTTTTTGCACTTGATTCTTCCCATGATAAATCTAAAGAATGATTGTGTTGCCATGTTTTACATACGCTAGTTTTTGCATCATGATTTATATATTCCTAGTGTTATGCCATGTGTATCATTTTGTATTATATTTTTCATTTATTGAGTCTTATTTGAAAAATACAAAAATATTTTGTTTTTCGATAATTTTTTTCAAAAAATTCAAAAAGATTTTTGGTTTTAAATATTTTTGAGAAAAACACAAAAATATTTTCATTTTATTTTTGTGTCATGAGTTTACATGTTTGATTTGGCATATTGGTGTGCTTGGACCCCCTTCCTTTATATATCCATGTAGCTAGGACATTTAGTCATAATTACTAATAATTATAATGATCTTAACCATTGTATTATGGGGTTATTTAGAGGTTGATATGAATTTTGGTTCGACTTTGTTTGTATGCCATAATTACACACATGCACGAGTTTATATGTATGTTTGACTACTCTTGCATATTTGTGTTTGGTGAGACGTTCTTATCTCAATTTTGTCATCTATGCATAAGTAAACTTAAGGAGGAAGTGTGCATGTAAGAACCATTTACCGCTAGGATTGAAGTTAAGAAATGATGAGTGTTCATGGGAAAGAGTTGCGAGAGTGTAAAATTGACTCGTCATAAAAGCCATCGTTTAAAAGAGCCCGATAAATTAAAGGCAATAAAAAAGAATCATATGCCAAAATGGTCCAAATTAGTTTATGTTCATTCCAAATGAAAAATATGATATATATTTGAGGGAGATTGGACGGATAATTTAAATGGGTTTGCACCACGAATCCTAACGTTGAAAAATCATATCATGACGCCATTGTTTATAGAATCATCAAAATTTTGGATTTGTGTGCATGATGCTTGTTTTGTTCATTACGCTCACACATTAAATGTCATATATGGCTAAGATAAAGTTTTATGATTTATTGTTATTAATTAGTGCTTCTTGTTGTTTAGATGTGTTGAAATTGTGATTCATTGGTTGTAGTTCACGCCCATACATTCCATGTTCATGTTTGAGCACATCGGTACTATGTTAGAATATAACTCATATTGTTTTTGTTGTTTTCACTATTATTTTGAAGTTTTTTGCCACTTCCAGTTAGTTTTTTCAAGAAATTTTTTCGCTCGGTGAAACTGTTTAATTTTTAGAACTAGATGTGAGAGTTTGAGTTTCTCATTCGAGCGAGAAATAAATATCGCGAGAAGCCTCTGTCGCTCGAGCGACAGTGCTGTCTCATTTGAGCGGCAGGCTGGGATTTTGTATTTCCTTCTTTTTTAGTACCCTAGTTCATATTGACATATTTTTGGTATTGTTGGGTTGCTTCTGGACAGTTTGTTGTATGTAGATTATCATTGATCATATTTTACTGCATTGTGTTCGTTTAGTCAGACCTACTTAGATTGTTGATTCCTATTGTGTGATTACTATTTGCTAGCTACGTATTTGATATTCTTGATCTTTATTAGTTGGTTGTTTCTATTTATCTAACATGAGCTAATATGCCACCGCTAGATATGTTTATCTTTTCACCGGTTGTCTATTCGAGACAAAAAGGGGGAGAGATGCGTGTGATGTAGAGGACAGATTGTTTGATGAGCAAATACATTTGTTACATTATTTTTTGTATCATATTTGTGATCATATGCTTTCATGTTTATACTGATTAGTTTACATAAATTGGTATCATATTGTCCTTACATTAATACAAATTGGTATCCTGATTTAGATTTTGTTTACATATTGATATCATGTTTTGCTCACATAACAAATGATTTGGATTTGATTCTACATATTGATTTATATCATTTGTTCCTCCATACTGCACGTGGTATTTGTCTGTTTCATGTGTGTAGGTATGCTTAAGAGATTCGAGTTTCAAGACTACGTCACATTAATACTATTTATGATTGTCGAACCCTCATTTACTAGTCTTGTCCTATAATTTCTTATTTTTAGGTTTTATGGGATGGGATTTAGGCATCATATGGCTTGACAACCCGCCTTATGCATTTCACTATTGGTTTTGTCCTGGAATAGTCAAAGGGAGAGATTTTTAAGGACCAAATTTCCAATTGAGTTTGTCGTATGTTTATTTGACTTATTCCCGGAACAAAACACGTTTGAGTCATAGGTCGTATTTTTATTGTAATGATACCACATAGATTATGATGTATTCAAGTTTATTGAAGACATTGCGACAAAGCTTCAAGGAATTAATTATGTCAGTTTATGGTGCATATTTTGACTTCAAGTTTAATTGCATTCTAAGATCACTTAGGTATGAATGCGTAATCTTAATGGGACTCAAAATTTATTTTAAAATGTTTAGGTATCTTATTTTATTAAAGAAATGTCTTTAATAGAGTTTGAAAAAGTTTACACTTCGTTTCATTTTGATAAGGATGGATTAGAGTACTGTTTTATTGGAACTCTAATTCGTTGCGTCGCTCAAACGACCTGACTATTCTTTCGAGAGAGATGACATTTTTGTTCGAACGACATGTCCATCTCGTTCGACCGATAGGTCAAAGTCACTTGAAGGAGCCTTCGCCTGAAGAAAATTATCAAGGGCGTGTTTCCATCATAATTTTGTATGTGTGCATTCTTCAAAAACTGTATACATCTAGAACGTTTTTTGCGCATGTTTTCTAAGGTTTTATAAAGATAAATACATCCTTAGCGTTTCAAAGATCCAAGTTATCATTACTATATGCTATAGTGATATTTGTTAGCTCCAAGAAGGGTTTCTTCTATATAGAACTTTACTGGGTTTTGTGGTGGAGAAGCATAAGAGCCAAGTTTAACATCGTAGACGTTACAAACCATATCGGTTGATACCGAGGCATACATGGAGGCTTGTGTTTTGTATGAGCACCGTGGAAGAAGGACTTCCTGCATGGGAACTGTGAGAGGAGTGGTTGGAAGTCAGAAGAGCATCAAGTCTCATAGGGATCGAGTCGTTGAGTAAGACTTGTGTTTGTTCCTTGTAAATCCACATTCATAGTGATTGTCTAGCTTGGGTAGTTCGAGGTTTTTTCCCATTGTGATTTCCTTGTATGTCCGATGTTGTGATCATTCTTTTCCTTAATTTACTTTCTTTAATCACTAGATGCATGTTTAGGATTAATCAATATAAAATTTGGTTAATTTAAAATTGTTTCACAATTTCATGCACATAAAATTTGAAAAAGAGTTTTTAAAAAAGAAAAGTGTTTCATCAACCTTAAAGCAAAGTCTTATTTAAAAAAAAAGGCCTACAGTAAGTAATAATTGCAATAATATAGCTAGTCTAAGAGTAATAAAAGAATGTGTTCATCCTGAATCACACAAAATATGCATTGGAAAATGTTGAAAAAGTATCAAACCTTCTATCACGTCATGGGAATTTCGTGTTGGCAGTATGGCATTATGGTCAAGATATAACTCTTTCATAGATTGGAGTTTGCAACAGTCGTCCTTGAATCCAAACACATCATGTTCCCTCTATGCTGGGACGACAGGGGGTACCACCTGATTTCTTTGCTAAAAACTACCTTCGATCATCGATCTAGTTCCACACTCCTCCATTGACAATCACAATCAAAACATTAAAAATTTACATATGTCCTATGCCTCCTGGAAGAAGTTCATATTCTATATGAATATTCAATTAATCCAACATAAACAAAATAACCACGAATAAACCATTGTGGGATTCAATCACATAAAACAAAACTACAAATACATGACCATAATAGTGGGATTAGATCACTGCAAAACAGAAGTTAGCACGAATCTATATTCTAGCCAACATCAATTCGTATATGTGATTGTTTTAATTGGACAAAAAGGATGAATTAAACCTATGCGCGCTACCAACATGGCTCTAATACTCATTGATGGATCAAAAGTTCAAGGGTCTATTGAAAAAGCGTATAGATTGAACTACAAGAAAAAATATTATGCATACGTAAAATCCTATAAAGCTGAATAAGGGTTTACTTTCGAGATCTCTTTGATTTGATACCATCTTAGCATAAATCGTATGTGATCTAGTTAATTAATAATGCAGACCCAATGCACCTCACAGTCTTCTATTATATTCTTGATATGGACAATCATGAGAAGAGTGTGGACTCTTCCTTCGTGACTACCTTTTCTTCTCCTCTTTCCTCTTTGCTGCCTCTCTTTCTGATAAGTCTGAATTTGGGTCTTTTGAGTATCAAAGGGTGATCGATATCTTATGAAAGAATGAGACTTAGGTTCATATATACAGGATATAGTAGGGACCCTAGGGAGAGATAAGGATGTGTCTACTAATGGTCCTGTGAAAACCTAATCCTTCCCGAATCCTAATCTCAGTCCCTTAATTATAATTAATACCACTAAATAATTATAATTGCAACTCCACTCCTTAACTCAAAATTATATTTCGATCTCCTTATTAATTACATAATTCTCCCCACATTAAGGTTACAGATACCCGTTAATAAAATAAATTACCGATAATTAAGTTGATTAACTTATTTAAGTCCTACAGCGATCCCATTTAACTTATTTGTAGTGTCAGATTAGCATAATCCACCTGCAGGGTTTGACACATACCAAAATTATATGCATCTCAATAGGGTATCACTAGTCTCTTTACTGAGACGTGGATTTCCATCCATAAAAGACTTTTACCATACAATAATCACCATTACTCAATCTATCAAGATTATTGACTTAATAATGAATCTTAACCTAAAGGTCAAAGCAATAAATAACTAGTGCATATTTCCAACAATCATACCCGAATTAAGAGCCTTAAATAAACCAAATAACCATAAGGTTCACATTGCCTTATAAAATCACTATAAAGATAATGATCTCAAGTAGGTCCTTTTCAATACACATAAAGTGTACTAGCACAATAAGTTGAAACTATAAAGTTTCACATAATCAATATAGCCCTACTAAAATATTGTGCTCCAAACCTACCGATGGTGTGTTTAGTTCCATCTAAGACTGTGAGCGATAAAATAAATATTCTACAAGATCTTATGATCTGATCCTCTATGCATAAGCCGTACTTTACACACTAGAACAACAAAATAAAAGACATCGACAATATATAAAATAATGCAAACATTATGTCCATTCATGATTCTCATTAAAAATGGAAAACTGATTTTATTTTAATGATAAATCCATAACTAAAACTATTACATAGAGCATGGTTTTAGTCTATTTATCTAACAACTCCCATCTGGCTTATTCTCTCCCCACACAGTCACATATGTTAACCGATGAATGATATCTATCTCTAATAGTGAATAGATATTATAATTTTTCTTCGGGTTCATCTAGAGAAAAAAGGAATTAGCATAAATACGCTAAGCATGTAATACAAGTTCCATATTAAATATATATGTATAGATGAGAGTTGTAGTGTGTATAGAATCAGTGTTTTTGCAATGCTAAATAAGTAAAGCTGATAATCCCACACTTAATAACATTAAGGTTCTTGAACTAATAATCCCATACTTACCATTCATTTAGAAAATAAGATTTGTTACCAGTTCATTAAGGATCATGTAAAGAAAATCAAGAATTCCTGAACTAATAATCCCATAGTTACCAGTTCACTAAGGGGTATAGAAATAATTAAGTCGTAGGTATAACCAATGTAATAATAATAATAATAATAATAATAATAATAATAATAATAATAATAATAATAATAATAATAATAATAATAATAATAATAATAATCAACCCAAAACTTTTAGGGAAAAGTAACTAGCTAGGCACACAATTAAAGTGACACTCATACGTATGTAGCAATAAATCCAGGCTCTCAATCATCTGAAACCTTTAGGCCAAGTAGAAAGTTTTGTAGGATAACCCATCAGTCTACTTCCTAGTTAATACTGATACTTATAATTAATGGAACAAAAAGTGCAAGGGTAATTGAATTAATAAGGAACATGATACCCGTTATTAGGTGAGAAGGGTTAAAATTGATCCATAGTCCAATTCAAATACCGATTCTATGTAATAAAACATGTACTATTGCAGTATGATAACATGCACATACTAAGAGTAAAAAGGAGCAATCACATAGTGAAATCAATAGCAGTATGCAAGATACGCAAAGTTTAATATTGAAAAGGTTGGAAAAATCTACTTGCTCGGTATATCGGTCGGATTTATATATCACAAGAGTATATCGGGAGGAGCTAGTACTTGTTTTTTTGGATATAATGTTTGAGTATGTAAGTATTTGGGATTACGGCAGTCAATTTTTAATAAAACTCGATCTTTTAAAGTTATGAGGATTTAATTGTAAATATTTTGGGACTTTAAAATATCGGGCTTAAGATCATTTTTGACCTTTGGTTCAAGTGGCTTTTTGTCTTAAAATATTTTGATGTATTCATAGATAATATTTGGGGATTAAATTCATAAGTTGAAAAAGTCAAGAGTGGTCAAATTGCAATTTTGAAAATATTCTTAAGTTGAAACATCATTTTTTCATAACTTAGGCTAGGTTAATCCAAACATGGCCTTGCCTTATACCATTTTCACAAGAAAAATAAAATAAAAAATTTGAAGAAAAATTCAGAAATTTCTGATTGACCATGCGCCTTCACGTGCTAGGTCAATGTTTCTTGTAAAAAAGTTAATCTTCTTCCCCTCAATAGTTGAGTTTGGGGTTTTTGATTTTTGACCTTGAATAACTCCTTCATTTCTAAGCTATTAGAGATGATTTCTAAACAAGCTCAACCTAATTTTTCTTAAGGAATTCAAATATATAAGTTTTGTGGATTGAGATGCTACTATCTCAAGTTCTAAAACTGTGTGTTTTTCTAAAATTTTGGCTTATCATTCGTAGATTTTCGGATATGGCAAGGATTCTTTAAAACATCATTTGTTTTTTGCTATATATAGGAGTTGTTTGGTTTTGATTTCAAAGGTTGAGGTTGATTATACATGGAGAATTTCAAATTTTCAGTTTTCTAGTGCAAAGCACACTTTCAATCGATTTGAGACTAATAGACACATTCGTGGATTTTGATCATTACACTCGAGTTCCTTAGGGTGAATGAAGTTATACATAGCTTCAAATAAAATTTTAGAGATTTATACCTAGCTTCAAATAAAATTTTAGAGCATTTTAACTTCGTGTGCTGATGTGGTGCACTAGTTGGATTGGGGTTTATTGAAATTAATAGAACATTGATGTTTGGTCCTTGACTAGTCATGTAATTACATTTATAGCCTTAAAAGTATACTTTTCATAAAGTATTGGGGTACTTTTGTAATTTTAGAAAGTTTCAACGGATGAAATTATGATTTTTTGTTCGTTAAAGTCTAAAAGATTAATTTGAGATAAAGTTGAGGTTTATGAGTGAAATATATGTCCAGTTATATTACTTAGAAGTTTTTGAGGGGGCTATTTTATAATTACTAAAACTTCAGTGGGTCTAGGTCAATGCAGTAAAATTATTGGGCTTTAAGTGTAGTTTCTCTCTTCTTTAGAAGAATTTTGAATTTGAATACTTTTATAAGGGTTAAAACAGTGATAGTAGGTATTTAGAGTTGGTTTGAAAGATCTCAGTTATTACAGTATAACACTTATAAACCAAATCAAGTCTACTTTAAGTAGTTTTTTGAAGTAAAATAGGGTTATCGTCACTAATTGATTCACTCTCTATTGAGTTGTCGCTTCCTTGATCAGTTGAGTGTGATCCTTCACTAGAGATATAATCGAAAACAAAATGCAAACGAGATAAGACACTGTCGATGGGAGTGGGAGTGGAAGTGGAAGTGAGACTCTGATTTGGAATTAGGCTGTGACGGGGACTTACTTAGCCTTTGGGATTCCATTTCAACCTAATATAAAAACTTCATGACTATTAATAATTCGACAATCATTAGTATATGTCATGAAGAAAATATGAAATTATTAAACTTATAACCCTTCATTAGTTAACCATTAAAAATATATAAATTAGACAGAAAAGAATGTGACATTTTATTAGTACCTAACCATTTATAAAAGACAATATGGAAAAATTAAATGAATCCATGCCTTAGCAAGTTTAAAAAGGTAAAATTCCATTGATATCTAGCCATCTATAAAAATAACCATACATGTTTATTGTCATCTTCATCAATCTTAGTGTCATAATCATCAGTTTTACTATCAAATTCATTTTTATCCTCTACATCTTTATCATGTTCATCTACATTGATATCGTTAATTTCATCATCGGTATCTGAACCTTCACCATAAGCATCGGTACCAACTGTATCACTTGAAACCTCATAAAACCCCAAATTCTTATCAGCATCTACATTCATATCAATGATATCGTTGACAGTCCTTCCCTCCACAACAGGCCTAATCCATGTAATATCTTCTTCTTGTTTGAATGTGTTGTCATCTAGTTATTGATTGTTGTAAGGATGAACTTCTACATCTATTATCACATTCCCACTCGAATATTTTCTATACATATCATAAAAATATATTCCTGTCATCTTCATAACAACATGACAATATTCTTTTACCGGGTCTTGCACGAACCGGTCTTATTTGTCTTGAGAGGCTATTATGAAGGGTTCGTCAGATAATCGGTTATAATTGTATAATACATGTTTAAAATTCACGAATGTGAACCCAAATTCATCTATTACCATTACTGAATTGTTGTCAAACAAATCACGTTCAGTAACATAAACTTACATTCATTTTTATAATGCAATTTAACTATATCTATCATCACTCCATAATACGTGACATCTCCCGAAACAGGTCGCTTATCCTTTGCACTTGCATAACTTTATGTGTTGGCATAAAGCATAACTCTATTATTTTGATTATTTGTCCGTCTCTCGCGTTGCTTTTTACTAACCTAAAACCATTTACAATATACCATATGGATCTCATATCCCACTGAGAGGGCTCTACGACCAAAATTGACACTTCCTTTCATAACCCACTCTCATTTATATTTCGAACCTATATTTTGGACCTATATAAAGGACTTACATGATCCCTGAACCACTTAAATAATGTTTCATTATGAAAACAGTTAATTTCATAGTGTCCAACGCAACGTCTCTCCTATTTTAGTGTTGTTATAAGTTTCATGAAAACATGTATATATAAACTGAATGGAATAATAGAAAATGTAATTACTTATAATTATGCATCTCAGTAATAGAAATCTTACTCGTAAAATGGAGCGGTTGAAGTAGAGTTGGCTGATACATATTGATGTTCCTGTGTAAATGAAACTTCGTCAAGCCTAAATGCTCCTTTTTCTAATGCATGACCTCCTTCACTTGACATTTCATCTCCTTCATAATTTCTAGCAGGTAGATCAAGAATACTATCAACATCACACACACACCTTACACAAAATGTCATGCATTATTCTTCTATGCATCCTTCAATAATCGAACCTTCTGGATGACTACGATTATTTACATATTCTTTGAGTGTGAATAAATCCTATTTCATTAAAATAATAAAATCTATAAGGCTATACATAAGCATTAAACTAAGTAAATTTAAGAAATTGTGTAATATGACACACCTCTTAATGGGATACATCCATCAAAATTGTAGAGGTCCAGTAATCATGGCCTCCTTTGATAAATGAATTGTCAAATGCTCCATAATAATAAAAAATGTTGGAGGGAAGATTTTTGGCATTGTGTAATAGAAGCATGATCTTTCAAGCATTTAAAGTCCACGGCAATCATTGTCTTTGAACACAATTGTCGAAAGAAATTGCATAATTCAATTGAAGACTTCGCCACATTCTTTGGAAGTGATTTCCAAACAACTATTAGAATAAGTTGTTTCATTATGATAGATTTCTCATGGCTCTTGAGAATAGAAATGTTACGGTCTATAATGTTTACATGCCTTGAAATATTGGATGTATAACTATCAAGAACTTGAATATTATTTAACATCTTACAGAATATTTCCTTGTCACTTTTACTCATTGTGAAGCATGCTAGTTGTAGATATACTTTGTTATTTGGAAATATTTTGTGGTGTAGTGATTTACGAATAGACATGTATTCAAGGTCTCGACGAGCCTTAATATTATCTTTATATTTTCCATTAACATTTAACAACATCCAAAGTATGTTATCACACACATTTCTGTATTAAGTGATCCTTCCAATATGGTAGTTAAAAGAATATACTTTTTTTCTTCAAATTAAGTGAACTTGTATCGTTACCGCTACCACTAGCTTCATCACCAATACTCTTTTTTCTCTTCTTGGACAAGGATGACATACCCATCATAATTGTTTCTCTCGAGTACCTCTAACTGCTCTAAAACATCACGCCTAGATACTCATGTGGGCTTTACTTCACATTTGAATTTACCATTAAAAGAAACATTATCATTTAAAAATTTATGGTTGTGATCCAACCACCTCCAATTACACATATAATCAAATGTATTCCATTTTTAACCATTATGAGCAAGTGTTCTCACTGCAGCAAGGATAATCCAATCTACTTTTAGTACTCCACCCTAATAAGTTTGTATACGAGTGGAAATTATTAATGTTCCACATTAAGGTTAAATGGATTCCTAACATTTTTTTTTGTCATTGCATCGTAGGTAAGTACTCCATCATCCCATAATTCTTTCAATTCTTCGATACGAGTTTGCAAATAAGCATTTATATTGTTTCTAGATCTAGATGGACCTTCTATCAACTTGGACAACATAAAAACAAGGTTAATTCATACACATCTAAGGAGGAAAGTTATATATCACTAATATAATAGGCCACGTGCTATGAGCAATGCTCGTTGAATTAAATTCATTGAATCATGTGGCGGCTAGTCCAAGCCTAACATTAAAACAACCACTTAAAAGTTTGGATTCTAATGATCTATGGTTTTCCATGCTTTGGAATATGTGGGATACCTTAATATGCCATTGTCATTTTATTCTTCCATCTTATGAATGAGGATGTCTTTGATGACATAAATAATTTTAAAGTACTTGAGATTCAAATGAAAGTACTTGAGAACCTTAGATGGAATTCTTCGATCTTTTGTCTATTCATCATTTAACTCATAAGAAAACTTTATCCATCTTGACCTATGACATATAATGAAATAATTATTGCCTTTTTTCTCCTTCCAGTGTAATATAAAATCATTTGGGCATGCATGAGTTTTTTTATGATATAACCGCAAATATGTAATACATTTTCTCACTTTAAAGTATGAACCCTTAAATTTCTCACTCTCTTACAATGCCTCTTTTAAGCACTGAAGTAGTGCTATAAATGACCTATTGGTCCACTAATTAAGAGTCTTATTGTGAAAGAATCTAATAATAAATTAAAGTAAGTAAAAAGACTTTCAACCATGGTATAAATCATGTTCCTCGTCCCTTAAAAACTTGAAAAAAATGCTAATGAATTTTCATCCATCCCATCATGATATTTGGATGGGATGCTAAAAGGCATACCCTCTTCACTTCAATTTCAAAATTCATCATTTAGTGGCCTCGGCATATCATCACCCATGAACGAATCCTTTACATTATTTGGTTCATTAACTCCTAATGTGTTTGGTGTAGATTCTACATGATAAATTAATTTAACATAATTTTAAACAAACCCATGTATGATGAGATACACATAAAAAACTTCTCTTTCAGGTATAAGGCTATTTGATATTTCTTCCACGGACACTTAATTCTTGAATCATGGTTATTATTTGAAAATGCAAAATCGAGAGGCTCGTTAATTAAATTAATATATGTTTTTATGCCCTTGACAATTTCATTTAACTCTTATCCGTATCCATTTGGAAGTTTCTAATAAATTCACACTATCACAAAGTTATCGCTATAATTATTACGAAAAAAAAGCAAAAATTTACAAAGTTAAACTATAAAGGACATAATATTTTTCATCAATCCATCTTAATATGTCGATACTTTATTTTTCTCAAAATAACATTATTCATTAGTGTAACCCCGCGCTGGATTTACGGGTTACTCATGGTCAACTCGGTCCGAATCGAATGTTAGGTGTGAATTGCGATGAGATAACCTAAATAATGTTGTTACTCCAGTTTTATTTAATTAACATTTCACTTATTTAACATGCGATTCCAATTTAAATCAAGCTACGTGAGGTTCGGGTGGGAAACATCCTCGGAATCCAAGAATGCAGATCCACTAATGTAAAATCAAAAGAATACTTACCTATGTAAAACTCTCACAGCATGAAACCACACACAACCTATCGTAATGAAGAAAAATAAATGAGTCGAATGCCCAATGTGAAACTACAACAATGTAATATAGAATCGAACAAAAAAAGAGACTCTAACATGTTTATTTATGTGCACAAGAAATTATTTCGCATATATATATATATATGTATATATATATATATATATATATAGCCAGACTATAGTTAACCATGCTCTATACATCACCCATGCATCATGCCCAATTATAAGCCCTAAAAAACTTTTTTTTTCAAATTTTATATTTTTCCCTTAAAATTAACTTTCCAATCAACCCATATGAATAAAAAGTAGGTCAAAATACATTATGTAGCTATTTTTAAAAAATCCACAAAAACTGCTAAAACACCTTATTTATAAGGGTCTGCACCAGCAGTTTTTTGCAGATTTTTTAAAAATAGCTACAAAATGTATTTTGACCTAATCTTTTGCATATGGGTTTATTGGAAGGTTGATTTCAAGGAAAAATATAAAATTTGAAAAAAAAAAGTTTTCTAGGACCTAGAATCAGGTGTGATGTACGGTGCATGATGTAAGTGAGCCTTCCTATATATATATATATATATATATATATACACAAACACACCAATGCATGGAACCGTTTTATTCCAAAACATTATTTGTTTTGATTACTTAATCTTAATCTTATAAAAGAATTCCTTTTTACTTGACTTGACATTTATTTTCCGGTTTAACGCACCCGATTAAATACTTTGAACAAAATATCATTTGTTTTAGTAAAAGCATTTATTTCACCGAAACTACCCATTTACTTGCACCAAATTCACCTTAGTATTTTCCTTAAAAATATCCTTTCAACACATATAAGCACGGTGGCAGAAAATAATTATTTTTCATTGATCATAAATACATTATTTTGTTAATTATGGGTTAAACCTATTTAGTTTGCCTAATTCCCCATTAAATAACTTTACTTTGCCAATTCTTTTATTTCATGGACATTAGTCAATTTCTTACATTATTTGTACACGTTATATTTCAACAAAACATGTATTAATTTACTTCAATATAGGTTGTCTTTTCTTACATTCACCAACACAACCCATTTTTTTTAACAAGTTCCACTTTTCTCATCATCGTTTTTTGGAATCCTCCAAATAACTGCATATTTTAACGAGCTCTACACTGCAGACTACGCTACCATGTGTTGTGGCCAGTGCTTTGTGTCTTTCACGCTAGGTATATGGGTCCTTCTTAATTCTTTACTGACCTAATTCGAGTCAATATTAATGTTTATTTAACATTTATCTAATGTCCACATTATTCGACTCTTATCGATCGAAGCGAAAATTCGAGATCTCACCCCACTTTGTGTTAGACTTTGAAAATAACTATTTCTTATCCTTTATAACTTGTGTTTATTTTATCTCAAAAATCACTTTCATTTAGGAACATTTTATGTAACAACTTTTCCAACAATTTTATTTTATAAAAAGGTTCCACTTTAAATAAAATTTCTATTTTACCCATTTGTTTCCAAACTCGTCATTTCCTTCATTTTCCCAACTATTATTTCCCAAAAACATTATTAAGTTACATACACTAACTTCTTAAATGTTATAAATCATTAACACTTATTTAACACTTTAGAATAGCATACTTGTCAAGTTATAAATCTCTTTATTTCACTATTTTCTTTATAAAAGGAATTATTTCGTATTTTTAAGACTACTTTGCAAAGAAAGCATCATTTTCCCTTATCATCACATATAGTCTTGAAAACATACACTTATCACATTTTGAACACTTATTGACAGACTTTAAGGGATGAAATTTCTATTTTCTTTATTTCATGTTAAAAATTATTAAAACCTTCATTAAACTTGTTTATATACTTGTCATCAAAATACTACAAGTTTATATATATGGAAAGAGGGATTTTAAGTCCAAAAATCAAGGAAAATAAGTTTAACACGAGATTTATTCAAGAAATTTTTATAACATTTGCGAAAACATGCTTTTCAAGACTAAAGATATTTTTTGTTCTTCAAACTTGCACAAATTTCTACTTTCACAAAAATGCCATTTTTACAAGAAAACTACAAGGCTTTGTCCATCTATATCTCAACAAGATAAATATTATTTTCAAAATATTTTATTCCATAAAACGTTTATGTTTAAGGGCTCCACTAAGTTTGCTCCTTGAAAGCTCCATAATTTCTTCTAATTTTCTTCTTCAAAAACTCCCAACAATATCTCCGTAAATTATGCCTTGCCTGACAAAGGGTGTAGATGGATTTTATGGGCTTAAATATGATGCAAAATGGTTCAATTATGGTGGTTTATTATGAAGGGGTGGTGGTGTTGGGGTGGTAGAATGTGGTTTATGACAGAAGATCTCCCAAAATCTAGAGAGAGAGAAAATCTAATTTAAAATGGATTAAAATGACCCAAACATCACTTAAATACCACATAACCTTTGGGGGTAAAATTCCAAAAATGCCTAATAACACATGACCCGAGTTGATCTGATGTTGTGGGGGCTTGACACATGTCTTAATTCAATGGTTACGAATATGACAACACTTTATAAATCTGCATAAACTGATTTTTACAATCTCGTTCGAATTGGAATGGATCTCGATCGAACGAGAACTACCATATCATTCAAAAGAAACTGTATATTGTTCCATTGATAACCACATCTTATTCAAACAAGCTTCAAATGATGTTCTAATGAAAGTAGGCTTAATAACATAGGTGGGTCATTAGAACGTGAATTGAAGACCATTCGAACAAGGTTTGAATCTCGTTTGAATGACTCTAAATGTCGTACGAATCACCTTAATTTTCCCAAACTTAATTTAAGGTCATTCAAAATCCAATCAAGTTCACCAAGGCCCGTATATTAGTGAAATTTGACCTATAATTCATCTTACAATGTCTAAATCTCAATAGGATCATATAAAGTCACCGAACTACATAGGTATGGTAAAAATCATGAGGGTGGGTATTACAACATTCCCTCCTTAGGAAATTTCATCCTCAAAATTATCAATCCATCAATTCCTCAAGTTATTTGAAGTTATCAACTGTTATTCTAAGACACAACAATCTTTCAAGCCCAGATCATCAATGTTCTCAATCACTAAGAAGTGATCATACGGCCTTTCTCAAGGGGATGTCACCAAAGAACTCTATATGCAACACATTCTAATGCTTACCATCAAAATATCCAACAAAGTCACCTAATTGTCTTTGAGTCTGAACTTACCTGATGATTATGGTCAATTAAATCCTAA
Organism: Sambucus nigra; assembly: GCA_949130495.1. NCBI lineage: Eukaryota > Viridiplantae > Streptophyta > Magnoliopsida > Dipsacales > Adoxaceae > Sambucus > Sambucus nigra. The sequence continues at coordinate 160,531,187 of OX422211.1, read as the reverse complement.
GGTTTCTTGTCTAACACCCAAAACATACTAGTGCCTCTACCGGGATAACACTCCCAAGTGATCGACACTCACCCAAGAGAAAAATGACATACAACTAACACCTAATCCATCATCATAATTTATTTCAATTATTAGTACTACATATGATGAGTGACCTCGAATTATCAAGTCTTCCTAACCATGAAAATTCTCTTTCACTTGAGACTAATCTCTCATAGCTAGTAACTCACTCCGAGGAGCTATACACCAACCAAGTCACAAGTTGTGCGTCCAAATAACACCTTCCACAAGATCCTTGTATGAACCTAAGATAACTATATGAGTCTAACTATGGAACACACACCTGAGTATTACACCAATACACTCACTATGGAAAAATAACACTCCGTGCTATGTTTCCTCGAGTTCTAAAACTTTGCGATATCCTCAAATCATAATTCTTCTCTTTACAACTATAGATGCTAATTCCCATACCGACCAATCCATAAGATCAATAATCCTAAGAAAAGTAAACGTTATGAAAAAAAAGTACGATAGAATGCATAACCACATGTACACAAAAATTATCAAAACAAAGGGATATTTCAAACAAGAGCACACCCATTTGTCAAGCTGCAATGACCGAACCAGGTCCATTCATACTCATACTGAGCCAATCCGTGCTATGACTAAGCCATCAACATGTAATAATACTAGACCACCGAAATTTACACTATCCACAACCATTGAAATCGAAGGAACATAATCCTTTACTACCAGAACTAAAAGAACATAACGGATTAGAACGAACAAATAATCGTTTCGAGGAAATCTCTTCCACGTGCAGTAGTTATGGTTTACGAAAAGGGAACCTATGCCATACACTTAAAGTCTACGACACCTCCCAGGCATTTTCAATAAATCCTAGTATAGCCACACACCCTGGCTTGAGTCACTAACCATGACAAATATGATCACGGACCATTCATCTTCTCAAAACAAAAATAACATAAGAACCAATCATCCTTTGGGAAGTCAAACTCTATACTTCCCTCCATAGGAATAAGACTTCCTTCTATCATTTTTTATGAACGCAAGTCACTCTGGTCGACAAAATCCAAATGCATTTGTCAATGCCTACTTTTTCCATCTCTTTAGTCAATATGACATCATGACCAACCCAACACACCTAAGTTAGTGTCTACTTTATTGTACCATGATCATATCCCAGACATCTCCTTAAGCAATTCCTAACTAATGTAGACATTCACCTTATTACAATCTCTAATGACAAAAGTTCATCATTGCATCTATCTTCAGATTCTACCTAAATTGAATTTATGTGAAGGCCACACTGGTCGCTATAAGGAGAATAAGGATAACAAGTACTACATAGATCTACACTTCCTAATCCATACCAACCTGACAAGACATGCTAAGGGCTAATCCTTTCCCTTATAGGGCTATTATTTCTTACACTATCGACACATGACGATATCCTAATCATGCTTCGATATCCCATCTATGGTTCTATTTTCAATTCCCTAACATGACATTATCAATATAAGTCCCCAATGCATTTCCTAGCACCCATTAAAATGAAGTATGACACATTATACATTAATCATCTTAAGACAAACAAGCATTATGTACAATCATGACACTAATCTTCAATTAACCTTAGAAGGTTACCTTAGCTTTTTATATAAAATTGGATGACCTGACCAAGATATACATGATTAGACTCCTTAGAATTTGATCAATAGCCAATACAACCATCATTAGAACACTTGCATTGCACAATATTGAATTTGAATGGTTCCCTAAGGATATGAAGCACACCCTGACATAAAAGTCGTCAAAAACCTAATAAGATTTCATCACCCATGATCATATTTTTAGTAGTATGCCCTATAGATTTACCAGTATTCATCCTACGACTATTAGATACTCACAAGGATGGTTTGTAAGTCCTGACACCTGGTAAACTATAATTATTGAACACCCCAAGGAATCACAACAAGTCAATATTTATTCGCAAATACGCCACATGCAATGAGTCCCATGGATACTCTAAGGACTTTCTTATATCATACTCATGCCGAAATCGTCTCATGTTCAGCGATTAGCTAGGCGGTGAAAAATGGGCTACAATATTTAGATAAAAATAATAGATTCTTTTTTTAAACCTTCTCATATATATAACCTATGACCCTCTCCTCTAGACTTAATGAAAGGTCCAAAAACTTCCTTCCAACGGTTGATGGAATATATTAAATATTAAACCATAAGTTGACATTATATAGGACATCATGTACAACCTATTTTCCTTTAAGTCCACGCTACCAATGTCAAAAGGGATCCTATTACTTAAATTTTTCATCATATTCTCTAGACCACATGGAAGACTGCCTAGGGTTCATTCCTATGTCACTTTAACTCATCATTTTTAGACACATAACAAACTTACAAATAATGGTCCATAACTCTTATCATAGCTTATGTGATGCAACTTTAAATTGACTATTACCAAGGCACTTACCTATAAAGATAGTATTTTATCAACGAAGGCCTGAGTACATATCTCCAAGTAATGACCAACACGGGTCTACATGCCTACTGAAGTTTTACAATACACACGACTTGACACTACTGTGAGACCTCGCCTATTAAAATAATGGATAGCCACCCCTCGACCCAAATAAAATGATAGTCTCATATGGCTCATTCTTAGAATCACTGTCAAATAATTATTAATTACTAACCATCTAATTAATTTAACAAGTTGTGTCAATTTTTATCTTCCATTAACATAAAAAAATATTAACCAATCAACAATAATTCCATACACAGTAACCCATATAAAATAAATCACAATATAAGGTCTAGAACAAAGATAAATAAATAACGTCCCCGAATAAACCACTGGGTGAAAATCCAATACATCCAATCCAACTGACTCAAATAATCGAAAATACATAAGCCTAAATAAGATGGGAACCAAGACAAACCAACAACTAAAATGGAGAACCTAATCTAGATAAAAATAAATGAAGCGACTACTCTGAATCCTGCAAGCCTACACATTAGCTACATCTATTGGTCCCTCAAAAGAAGAATCATCCTTGGCATCCTTGTGGCTGAACACATAAAAGTTTTAGAAAATATTTAACATGGGTCAGAGCCCAAAACATTTGAAAAATATTTAGCAAGTGTATAAGTTGCATAATTGAAAATGTAAAGAAAATTTTCATATTTAAAGCGGTAGAGTAATCGCATGAGATAATCCTCACCCTTCATCAAATGTGCGCACATAACATATGCTCTTATCCCTCCTAATTATACTACCCCACCTAACTAGTCTCATCATTATTTTTCCATGTAATGTATTACCCAACCTCTACCATTGTTTGTCACTGATTTATTAATTATCTTTCATCTCTGCTTAATTAGTTAACCATTATCTCATTACTATTCATTGTCAAAACCTTCTCCGGTTATTAATAATATTCATAATTAATGTCTAATGTCGTATATAATTATCTACCTCTTTATATATGTATAATCAAAACACATCAAATGCATATAAACTCATATATTGCTCATTACATGTATGTAAATGCTATCCCTCCAAACTTTACCTCGTTGGATGCAAAATCACTAGCATGCTATCAAGCTCGAGGGATTTCACCATAACCTGAGCAATCGAGTCAAAATCTCACCACCGAACCCAAAAACATAACAAAAAACATTGGCGTCCATGGCCTTAAGTCCATGGTCATACCCATACCAAATTATTCTACTGGTTTCCAATCCTTCGTAGTGTGGGCATGAATAGACCTATGACCTAGGGGAAACATGACTACCTCTGCTCAGATTCTCCTAAGTGACCTCCCACGGCGTGCAACCTCCACTAACAGCATATCTGTTAGGATGGTTATGTTTTATATAAATATCATGCACACATATATCAATACTCATTTATATATACTATCTCTATACCCGTATATATATATTTATTGAGTCTAGATAATTCGTACCTAACACCTAGAGCACTAGCGTATAAATCCTGAGTATGTCCCCAACTCTTAGATAGTTAATTGTTAACTAATTAAATTAAGTCTCGTTACATAACCTTTCTGAATCACTTGGACTTTCCCAATGAGCCCATACATAATAATAATATCCGAATTCTTATATCCTAAAATTCCTACTTTATATTCCAAGTGTTAACCCTCCCAAACACTTCTAACAATAATTCGAGTCTAATCTCCCCTATCCGAGATTGTATAACTATTAATAAAATTTCCAGCAGTCCTATAACACACTACGGACCTTCTATAATTTACAATTTCCCAAAAGTCCCTCGAATTACATTAAAGTACCTAACTGTCCCTCATAGCGGGTCCGAACCGATTCGCCCATCGAATCGATTCTCATATAAAGGATGAATCGATTCGATTCTGGGTATGAGTCCAGTTCTTGAACCAAAGTGACGATTTTTTTTATTTCATAACATCCAATTCCAAAACCTTCATAAACCCAGCAATATTTTTAGTGTCCCAAGGGTTCTATACATAAAATCTAATATAGATCAATCCTTGAATTTATAAATCTCATAATCATCATCCCAAATTATGAATTCATTATATTCAATGATTTCATCACAATTTTATATTTCTCCCTCTTTGAATTACTTCTCTAATTAAATTGAATCCCCATATTTTTTTCCACAAAAATCAGATTATCATAGTTATTGAATCTCACACAATCATGATTATTTTCACAGAAATCAAGAATATTTTCATCTCATAATTCATATGTAAATCTTCTCCTAAAACTAGTTTTAAATGCGAATCCCCATCCCAAAATCAATTTTACTCTATCAATTTTTATATAAATCTAAACAATGCAAAATCATAACAAAGTTATACACTTTCGTTGAATGATGATTGAGTATCAATCTCCTCCTTGTAGTAGGGTTCAAACCAAACAAGAATTCTACATATGGCCTCCAAATGAGTCATAAATTAGCCTTTTTCCAACCTTCCTCGTGTTCTTCCTCATTTTTTTCCCTCTAAAAGACTCTTAGAGGTTTAGATAGTGTAAAGTCATTTCCTCCCATAGACACCACATTCTAAGACCTCATAAATCTCTCCTTAGGTACCTATCACCTCCCCATTTCGCTACAAACCCTAGGTCATACTCTGAGTACCGATCTAAAGGCCACCGGGCGCTCCCGGGCCCCATTTGACTGTGATCAGCTCAATCGTCAGAGAGAAGGCTCTCTGAATCGTCAAAGGGCTCTGAATAAAATTTATAATGGTCTACCCATTGTATAAATTATCATAATAGTTCGGATGAACGAACCATTTTACTATCGAAGATCGATCTTGAGGCCATCGGGTTCTCTTGAGCCTGATTTGACCCCAATCAACTTCATCGTCAGAGAGAAATCTCTTTGAATTTTTGAAGGACACTGAAGCCCCTTTTCAATGGTCTGTCCCATATGCAAAATGACATAATCGTTTGTATGAACAACCCATTTTCCCTTGAAAACTAATTCGGAGTCCACCGGGCTCTCTTGGGCTCTATTTGACCAAGGTCAGCTCTTCATCTCGAATGAGACTTAATGAATCTATAAAGGGAACTAAATACCCTTTCTAACAGTTTGCCCCATGAATGATTCTAAGTTACAGTACTGACAAAGGATCCATTTTACTTCGAGAGGTCACCGGGCACTTCCGGGCCCTGGTTGACGAAGTTCAACTTTTTGAATCGAGCTAAGATCTTTGGAATATCGAAGTACATCACATAATTTCTAATAGTCTTCCCCGTGCATGATTCTGACTTACACTACGGATGAACGATCCATTTTCATCTGATGATATCCCATTTAAAGGACCGATGTGCACTTCCAAGTCATATTTTACCCAAAGTCAACTCCTGGGCCCGTGAGCTTCCCAAAGAAATATTAAAGGTCCCTCAATTACCTTTCTAAAGGTAATCCTTGTACACCATTTGGATCAATGGATTGCATTCTACGATGAGATTTTTGGAAACATCTGCCCGAGACTACTGATTGGCATGTCCATTTCCCTTCCAATTGGTATTATATATAGGGTTACCTATTGATTGGCAGGTCTGGGACCACGCTGATCAGCACCACCCCTGATCCTATAAATAAAGGGCCTGACCTCACTCCCAAAGCACACCTCAGATCCATCACCATCAGTAATCTCAAAAAATTCTCCTGCAATCTGTGACGTTTATTCACGTGAAATTCCATTTAATCTTACATGCCCATCCTTTTCTTATTCAATTAGGCAAAATATCAACCATTATCATTCAACATTAATCTCAACATTGAATGGAGTTCATCCAATACTAATACCAAGCTTCAAAGAAGGTCCAAATATTTCCCTATCTCTTTAAAATTCTTATTTTTGCATAAATTACATTAGATTCATAATCTCGTTTTACATTAGTTTATATACATTAACACCATACATTTTTATTAGTTATATTGCACGTACTTTATTTTCTATAAAAAACAACACAAAACAAAAATTGGGTTACGCACATAAATTCCGAACGGGATTATCCATCACACTTTTTCAAAACTAAAACACATTTTCTACACATGCACATATCATAAAATCCTGTTCGAATCTATGGGATAAATCCCACCTCTATGCCGCATGCGATCTACGTGGACTTTGATGCCTTTATAGGCTATTTAGGTGTTTTGGATTAAAATCCGAGACTCGAGTCCAACTTTCCAATTTTCCAATTTTCTAAATTCCCACTTTTCCAAATTTCCACTTTTCCCAAATTTCTCATTTTTGCACTTTTCATCTTCTTGCATTATTTCAATACATATTATGTTTGTGATACTTAGAAGCTTCTTATCCAAAGTATATTATCGTTTCATTATAACGATCAATATTGTGATAAACGCATAAATTGTATTTTTAACATTATTTTGGGAGCATTCCTATGGCTGACCTCACTCTATCTCTCTTATGGTATGAGTTAGGTGATTCCAATATCCATTTACAAATATACATGCATACACACTTCATGGAGAAATAAAAGAAAACAATAACACAAGCCCATGAGAGACTAAAAGGGCAGGATGGGTGCCTAACACCTTCCTATTCCGTAACTTACCCCACAAACCTTCGAACTGTTGGTTTCATAAGCATCGGTTTGTCTTTTATGCCGCTCTCTCCAAGAGGCAACTTGTTATTTTTCATGTTTTGTGAAAAATAGGTTAGCGACTCCATCCCTTTACATTCACCTCACACCGACAACGGCGAAAGCGCTCCTAGAGTAAGAGGTCGCGAGACCTTCCTCCCCTCTTTACCCACCCCCGTGGTAGAGAAGAGATTTCGAGATGGTCATAGTGGCGACTCCGCTGGGGGACATTTTTCATAATAGGGATAGATTTTTTTCATGGGTGTTTTTGTTTTCTACTTGCGTGCGTATGCACCTATCTGTATATTCCCTTTTTTCTCCCTTATTATTTCTGGCACATATATACCTCATGCTTATATCACTACTCACTCACACACTTGTAGGTACTCTCTATGTACACTTCACACTACTTGCATATAGGATCACTTATATCCACATGTTGCACACACCACTTACAAATCCATGCTTAGGTGCCACTAACACACACCTCCACTTATCATACTTGTATATATCCATGTTCACTCACACTTGTCACACACAACTTGTAGTTGATCCACGCCTAGGTTCACTGCCCCACACTCTCTTGTAAATAGTTACACATCACTAACTCTCACATATCCATGCTTAGTATAATCTTAATGCTACATTTACTTTTTATACTTGTACATTATCCCCTGCTTAGCATAATGCCCATAAATAAAGATACTCTCTCCATTATATACTAATCAAGAATCATGCATTTTGCACACTACATCACCAAAAGAACATGGTTATTGACCAAATTTTGTCCCATAACTAGGGGTCACTTCATGATGGGCACTGGACCAACAGGCCGTAGTTAGCCTTAGTGATATGACTCTCATCTTCCATTGGACAAGTACCTTCGATGTATATCGAAACCCGCATCTTACCTCTTACTCGATGTCATGACGAAAGGTATATCGCAGGGAATCCGTTCATGTACGTCGAGTATATCGAATTTTATCTCACACATACTGTTCCCACGAGTTATATGGTGAGGCAATTCACATACACTTAGGTATATCAAATGGATTGTCCACACGTACTAATTTCCCTCAAAAGCAAGACGTATATTATGTAAGTCATGCCAAAGGGGGAACCCTTCCAACTAACCCAACAACGACATACCCTCAGATAGGTGTCAAACCTAGGGCACTCATATTTAGTTTGTTGATTTCTACCTGAATCTCTATCAAAATTACGGGTCAACATACTGCCCATATTTTTACTTGATTTCGTCTTTTTTAAAATGACACCCTATCCATGACCTTGGCAATAAGTTCAACCATGTTTTTACATATTTTTCAAACCCAATTTTCCCAGGCCCGAGGCCCATTCGACATTTTTTTTTTCATGTAGGTAAACCTAATACAAGTGAGAACATAATAAACATATTAATAATCATGTTGATGCCCATCTCTCATTTTCTCTTTCTTTACCAAGAAGTGTTAAAAACATTTTTTCCTTTTTTATAAAAAGTACTTAAAGCTTTTTTTCTTCCTTATACCAAAAATATTTTCCCTCCTTTTTACCCAAAAGCACTTTGTTTTCCCCTTTTACAAAAATGTCAAAAACACGTCCCTTCTTTTTAAAAAGTAACAGTTTTCCCTCTTTTCTTAAAAAAACTCGAATTTTTCTCCTTCTCAAGACAATCACATACACAACCCTTGGCCTGGCTCCCTATTGGCATCGGTGTATAGTCAAACTTCCCCGAGGCTCCGTCGGTTCCTTATCTTGCTTCGAGTATGGAATCCATCTTAATTTGCTTTACATGGAGAATAAATATCAAGCACCAAATGTGCAGTCGGATTTGATGATAGTCCTAGCCTAACTTATTGCCAAGATTGAAAACCTATAAACCGAGGTTAACGAGATGCAATGAAATCGGGTCCCTATTCCAAAAGAGCCAGAGGTCCTCTTCCATCGCGCTAAGGGTCCACCCACACCTGAGCCTATTTGGGTTTCTGAGGAAAATCAACATTCTCCATGTGCTCCTCCTATTAATGGGTCACCTCCAGCCTAGCTCCCTATGTTGAATCTTGCTCGCCAGGGGCTAACCTAATTGTAACTGTTGATCCAAAGGAGGAAGAGTTAAACAAAGGTCAAGTAGGGCTTCAAGATGTTGACTAAGAAGTTTGACCAAGTTATAATCTCTATAAATTACATGGACTACACCTAGATGTCCCCTTATCCTAAGGCAAGGTTGCCAAAAAAATTCAAGACAACCAAAATCGAGAAGTTGGGGGGTCGTGGACCCCCAATCATTCATCTCCGAAGATACCATCATTCCATGACTCTCCTAGGTGCCTACGAGGAAATAATGGCCCAAATGTTCCAATAAATTTTGAAGGACAACGCTCTTCGTTGGTTCTTATCTCTTTCAGGAGACCAGAATCCACAGTTGGGAGGATGTTTCCCGCAAATTCATGTCATAGTACATGTATAATAAAGAATTGGAGGTCATTACTATGATTTAGAGCACCTCAAATAGAATCTTGGGGAATCAGTCAGTAACTTCATATCAAGGTGGGGAGAGAAAGAAACTATCATGACCAACCGACCTTTTAAAGAGGAGCAAGTCAACATTGAACTTATTACCCCATGACCGAGAGACGATGGGAGGACAGTACTACCCTCATTTTTTATCTCTTCAAGAAGCAAACTAGAAATCAAAGAAATTATTTCCAAGACAGAATTTGGACGAAAGAAAGCAATTGGACTGTTCACTCCCAGAAAGTATGAAAAGTCTTCCAGTACTGCAGTCTCAACAATCAACAACATCTCTCAGCTTGCCACTTAATGGTCACCCGAAAGCCACCGTAACCCTGTCAATAAGGAATACACCGAGCTTCATGATCCCCTCTCTATCGCTTGGGGTTAGAGTGGGTTAGGGTGGGAAGTGTTTTCACCTTTGAAATGTAATCCAAGGTCTAATTGATCGAGGTATCACCGCCCACTAGACAATCCTAAACCAAACACTATGCTGAGCTCGAGATTAAGACAATTAGGTTGTACCAACTGATGAAGTTAGTCTAGATGATGTGGTCTACATCATGGAAGATTTATTTTGATAAATAGGTGATATTTGCAGTATGATCGAGCTACTTAATATTTTGAGACTACAAGGGTACCTGGTCCCTTCACTTCTACATCTCCTCGTCTAATGGGATTATCTATACAAAGAAGTTCTTGAGGTTGTAGAGTGTATCTACTTTTCATAAAAAGATGATGCTGTTCCCACCATATAGAGGGACAAAGTCAATGATTCAGATAAAGAATTGAGTCTAGCAAAGACTTGTTCGATAGTCAGCATATGTAAAATAGTATCGTTTGAAGAGTTACTAGGAGAGATTAACAAAGTGGATGAATAACCCTAGATCTATGAGGAAATAGGGCATCTATTTTTTCCCTCTTCTATGAACCATATGACTAGGTCAGGAAAGGAAAGGGTGCTGAGAATCTTCCTATGCACGAAATGACATTCGAGGAGAGCAAGATGCTCTATCAGTTAAAGAAGACCCAAGCTAATGTCACCTTATGGGTACTCTTTATGTCTTCCCAACTATACCGGAATGCCTTAATCAAGCTACTCACTGAACCCACAGTTCCTCCTTTTACCATGCCAGAAAAAGTAGTGAATCTGGTCGGATCTCTAACCTCTACTAGAATGCTTTCTTTATCCGAAGAAGAAATCCCCAAGATTAGGCCAAACATCAACTATGGTCTAAACATCTTCGTCGAAGTCATGGGAAAGATTGTCCCACACTATCTTATAGATAACGGATCATCTCTTAATGATTATTCATCGAGGACCATTAATTATTTGGGACTAAAAGTGAGCGACCTTGATCCTACCTCTATTATGGTACACGCTTATGATAATACCCATCGAGAAGTAATGGGATCCACAAAACATCCAATAGGGGATGGCCGTGTAAATCCTATTATTTAATTCCAAGTCATTGATATCCCAACTTGTTTCAATCTGTTGCTCGGATGATCGTGGCTCCATAGCATTAAGTGTGTGTTTTATTCTCTTCATCAATAGGAAGGCCATCACCATCTTGGGCGACGAAGACAATGCCGAGAATGCAAGCACATGAAATCTAGTACTTAAGATATAACATGGGTAAAATGATATGCTTCTGTCAGGCTTCCAAGTTGAGATAATTCTACTCCCAGTGGGGGATGATTTCAAAGATAAGGTTTTTTTGGAGTATAACCCTCATGGCAAAGTTAATATGATCGAGATATTCAAGAATATTCACTTCATGCCCGGACTGGGGCGGGGATGATGACAGCAAGGGATATTAGAACCCATTGTATTTAAGAAAGATTTTCCTCCTTGTGGTTTAGGTTTATTAACCATCAACATAAGAACTCAGAATGATTTCCTAACCTCAACTGAAGAGAAGTCTAGAAAGTGCCAAGACTATCTCAAAAGATGCCTTGGATGAAAGATTCATCAGAGAGGGTGGAGATTTCACCTTTTGTGGCTTTCCCAAATTGTGGTATGATCATGTGGACAAGAAGATGAAAATAGGAATGGAGATAGTTTTCCAACACAGCTACTCATGGGATGAAAGTTCCCATCATCATGTGAAACCACTCATTGAGAAGACTATAGCTGATACTAAAGATTCCAAGGGAAGTTACTCTGAGGATTCCTTTAACATGCAGACACTAGGGCTGACACTCTACATGATCCACTCAAGCACTACATCAAAGGATCCATCCCACTTGATTAAAGTTGTTGATGCACCTCTCCTCAACTGGCATGTTATGCCTGTTCCACCTACTAAAATTCAACCCAAACTAGATGTTTATCCCCCTTTTTCTTCTTTTGTTATTCCTCCTTATTTTGATGTAATCGAGACCTCCTTCGATGAGGTTCTCAATGTTATTTTTCCTAAAACTGAAATAAACAAAGATTTTGAGTATCTTGTTGTGGCTTACATTAATTGTCATGATTCTAATCAAACTCTTGATGATGATGATTTTGCAAATGATCAATTTTTAACTGATCTAAATAAGATTAATAACAAATAACATAATTGCGTTCAAGTTGATGATTAAACTATTGTTATTAATCTCGGTTCTTGTGGCCAATCGCACGAGATTAGGATAAGGGCCACCCTTGACGAGCATGAGCATGCACAGCTTAAATAGTTATTATAGGAATTTATGGTTGTCTCCACATGGTTTTATTACGATATTCCTGACATTGATCCCAAAATAGCTCAGCATGACATCCCAACTCTCCTAGGATGCAAACTGGTCAAACAAATATTGTGAAAGCTCTGCACCGAAAGGTCGCTCAAGGTTAAGGAAGAAGTGGACAAATAATTAAATATAGGTTTCATTCATGTGATCTAATATCCCACATGGCTAGCCAAAATCGTACCCGTGCCAAAATCAGGAGGGAAGGTTCCCATGTACATTGACTACAGAGATTTAAACAAGTCCTCCATGAAGGATGATTACCCGCTACCCAATATCGACATGATTATGGATAACACGACCATTCACCCTCTGAAGTCATTCGTTGATGGTTTTTCCAGATATAATCAGATCAAGAGGCACTCTGATCATTAAGAGAAACCAGCATTCATCACCCCTTGGGGAACTTTTGCTACACCGTTATGCCATTTAGTTTAAAAAATTCAAGGGCTACCTACCTTAGGGATTCCGTAACCATATTTTATGATCTGATAGACAAAGAAGTCGAGGTTTATGTGGATGATATGATTATTAAGTTAAATACAAGGGAGGGTCATGTTCCCTCTCTTCAAAAGTTGTTTGAGCGATTACGGTAGTATCAGATGAAACTTAACCCACAAAAATTTGTCTTCAGTGTTACTAAAGGAAAACTCATGGGATTCATGATTAGTAAGAAATGGATTGAAGCAGATCTTGCCAAGCTGAAAGCCACACTCGAAATGCCACCACCCCAAACGGAAAAGGAAGTCCGAGGATTCTTTGAAAAATTAAAGTATATTATCCAGTTCATCATCCAATTGACTTTAATCTGTGAACCCATATTCAAACTCCTCTGAAAGGATTCCACCAAGGTCTAAAATGAAGCTTTTCAAGAGGCCTTTGACCCTAATCAAGCAATACATAAACTGACCTCCGGTACTCATGCCACTATAGCCTAGTCTTATTGTACTCCTATACCTATCCATAACCAACACTGCAATCGGGGCTTTGTTAGACCAATACCTTGAAGAGTCTTGCAAATATAGAGCCATCTACAATGCCAGATGCAAGTTGGCCGGGCATTAAGTTAACTACATTGCCTTGGAGAAGGCATGTGTCTCCCTTGTTTGGGTCACCCAAAAACTACGACGCTACATGCTCGCCTTTCCCATCAAACTTATATCTCGAATGGATCCCATCAAATATCGACTCGAGAAACCTGCCCTATCTAGACTAATGGACTAACGGTGGATGCTATTACCCGAGTTTAATATTGTTTATGTCACGTAAAAGGCCATAAAAAAAGAGCCATCTCTAACTACCTCGTTGACTACCCTATGGAAGAAACTGATGTTTGGATCTCTGAATCCCAAGATGAGAATATCCTTTGTACCTCTTAAAAAGACCTCCAATGGTAGATGTTATTTGATGGAGCCACCAATAAGAAAGGGTATGGAGTTGGGATGCTCCAAATTTACCCTAATGACTCTAACACTCCCATTTCTATCAAATTGGATTTTCCCTACACAAACAACATGACTGAATACGAGGCATGCACGATAGGCCTAAAAGTTTTTCCCTAGAAAGGAATTTGATACCTAAATATCTATGGGGATTCAACCCTCATCATCGTTAAAGTACATAGAAGATGAAAAGCTAAGGACGAGAAACTCTTACCCTTTCATGCCCACCTAGAAGAACTGGCCTCCCAATTCCAAGATGACACCTTCGACTACCTACCCCGAGCAAAGAAAAACCTAGTCGATGCCCTTTCTACCTTAGCCTCCATGGTTGATATGTCTGAAGGAATAAGAATGGCCCATTTCCTACTCCAAAAGCATGATAAACCAACCCACTTCTACCACATTGGGCTTATCACAAAAGAAGATCCTGATCTAACCGATTACTGGTTTTATGATATTTGGCATCTCCTCAAGCATGTTAGGTATCCCTAGGGTTTTAACAAGAAGGATCGAGCAACCCTCCACAAATTGGATCCCTAGTATATTGTCTATGATAAATAAGTGTTCAAGAGAAATTTGAATGGAACCCATTTACACTGCATCGTAGGGGCTGACATTGAATAAATAATGGATAAAATCCGCAGCGGGGAATGCGAACCCCACATGAATGGACAAATTCTCACTAAAAAAATCATCTGATAGGGTTACTACTAGACTACCATGGTTCGAGATTGCACTACCTATGCTCGAAGATGTCTTAAATTCCAATAGTTTTCCAACCTCCAACACTGCCTCCACGAGAATTATACAACATGACTTCTCCGAGGCCGTTCTCCAAATTATGGTATTTAAGCGTAAGTCCCCTAGACTGATGATGTTAGAAATAACACCACCAGGTCAATGTGATGAATAACCTCACACCAGTACAACAATTTCGGATATGCAACAAAAATGTAGCAATATAATAGTAGAGAGAGATGAGGAGAATATGAATAACACTAGAATTTAAGTGGTTCGGCCAGAGCCTACATCCACCGTGTGTCTGAGTGAAATCCACTAACATATGGCTCTAATGGCCTGGGTTACAACACTCAAATGAGCAGCGTTTTCTAGGGTTTTTATTAAGATATCCTTTATAATGAAGAAGATGAGACATATTTATAGTGCTTTGGGGGAGTATTAGACCCCCAAGCATGCAACATGCATATGCATAATGTTCCTAGCCAATATGGAGGGGCCAGCTGTCTTTGTCACATGTATGTCACGATGATTAATTATTCCCTCACGTGATAGAATGATATGGGTATAATGATTTTAGTTCACGTCTGTCACAAATCCATGCACACATCTCCACGTGTCTCCCAATGCACGCGCTCTGTTAAAAATATCACCCCGACCAACCACATCGACCGAGGTTACAGTTGTAGATCCGTGAAGCACTAAAGAGTTGGCACCTATGATGTTGATTAACCCTGGCCTATTCTCGTTGGCCTAGGTGAGACTAGGGACGAGGGCGATCAATCTCTGAGAATAATGCAGGTAACTCATCTTAGTTAGTTACGAAAGGTTGAGGCCGAGATATCCTAAACTGATCCATCGACCGAGTCAATATTAGCCGAGCCTAATCAGGGTGAGTTTCAAAGTCCCACATCTCGATGGTTGGTGAAGGTCAGCTATGGCCAAGGCTGTATGATCATGAGGACAAGGTCACACTTGGCATATCAATCACCCCTTAGCCCTTAGTTTCTAACGTGCAAATGAGGCTAAGGGGTAATTATGTTATGTCTTCTCTTGACACTGATTGTAGTTGTTAAGAGGATATATGGAATCTATCAAGTGTGTGACAACTATTTGTGACAAGTTTCATAGTTCCCATGGGGTTGTATCCAATCAAAACATAGATGACGGCTTAAATCCTATGGGTTGTGTGCTTGACATGATGAGGTACATGGCAAACTATGCGCCGCTTTTTAAAACAGCACAAATCAGTAATAGTATTTAAATTATTTTTCAAAAACTATTTTCTCTTTCCTTACTTCATACCTTCTGCGCTCTTCTTTCTCTATAACTAGAGCTCTCACCTCCTGTCTATGTACTTCCAAGCATCTCTTAAGGCCATTCTTGCTTCCTCGTTCTTCCATTCCTCAAGGTAACCCTTTTTTTCCATTTCTTTCAAGCTTTTTTTAGTTTTCCAGCTTGTTACAAGGTTTTTAGTTTTTCCAGTTAGCTCATTTAACACTTTAGTGACTGTATTGGGTGGTTAGGGCTCATTTCTAGGTAGTTGATGGTGGTATTGGGTAGGTATAGGCTCTTTGGGGACCATAATCACTCAGGTTTGAGCTAGTTTTTACTTTATATGGCCTTTTAATTAATTCTGGTGATTTTTTTGGTCATCTTCTCCAGCGAATACTCAAGTTGTTCTTGAGTGTCCTTTGGACAAAATGATTTATTCCCCATTTTGATTCTTAAGTCAAAGCCAGTCGAAGTCTTAAGTTGTTTGCACTTTAGGAATTTCGCTAAAAACTGCTCAAGTATTACCTCGGTTTTTGGATGCTACAAAGGCTTTATAGGTTAGCTGAATAATCTCCATCACTCAGGGGAAAGTCCTTCCAGGAGATTCGTAGGGTAGAAAAATAGTACGAGGTAAAGCATAACGCTGATTCCATTTGTGTATGACCTATCTTCCATATCCCCCTAAAAATAATATAGCCCTCTCCCTCTGAGGCTAATAGGGCTTAGATGACTGGATCGTCATCTCCACTGACTAATAAGAAGGACTCATTCGAGGAGGCTATGAGGATGCCCCCATCTTAAATTATTGACCCTAAGGTAGCCGAGACCTCAACTCATGCCACATCATCAAGACAAGACGATTATTTCGGCTGAGATGATTCTTTTATTCAAATTAGAGACCAGGATGCTTCTAGTGGGTCCTTAGTTCAGGTTATCTATGAATCCATCGAGCCGACCATAAACGTTTCCCTTCTGCCATTTGTCATCCCTCTGAGTTCCATGACAAGTGATGAATTTCAAGAGAGGTTTCCATATGTACTTTCACCCTCTGAGGTTGAATTAGGGAATGAGGCTGAGGTAGGAGATGAGCATTAAAATGATGACGATAATAACTCTGAGGAAGAGGTCCCTTTTGACTATACTTTCATCGAGAGATTTACCTCATTAGCTAAAGAGTCTAACCTCCTACTGTGGAGACACCTCTATGGCCTTAAGTCTGACATAATTATACACATACTGGTCAAGGTAGATAGGGTCTACGGCGGCCGAGAAGGCGAGATCGCAGTTTATGAGTAAATGTTCAAACTCCACTTTAGGTTACCCTTTCACCCTATCGTATGAGCCATTCTTTCAAAATTGGAGCTTGATTCGACCCAACTGGTGCCCAGCTCTTGGCGGATCATCCTCGACTACATCACACTGTGGTTAAACAACTACACGGATGACCCTTCCAGAGAGATGTTCAAAGCCTGCTACCACATGTCATCTTCTAAGACCCATACATGCTATTATTGTCTGGGGGCTAGGAAGCCTGATAAGAAGATAATACAGGTCACCTAAACTTATAACCACTTCTGGAAACTAAGGTTATTTTTTATCTCTGGGGCCTTGGAGTTCTCGATCGATGCCAATATATCAGAGGACAAGGTGAGAATTCCTCATATATGGGCGAACCCTTTACGGTGGGTCAAACTAGACCCTAGCTTGAGCATACCAAATTAGGAGAGGTTGATGTACTTGTAGAGTTTAGGGAAGGAAGGTCTTCTTCCCATGTTTGAATACCTAGTGATTCCTACTCTTTCGGAGAAGGTTGGCCTATTGGTTGACCCCCTCGGCGAGCCATGTGAGTGATCTTTATTTTTTATATTATCTTTCAAGTGTTCTGTCGTCTTTGAATTTTATTATTACTGATCATTTATTCTTCTAAACTGTAGACCGTCCACCGTATATTTTAGACGATCTCTGGCATAAAACTTCCCCAAGTTTAAAGAACATTCTGAAGAAGAGGGACAAAAAGTCTTCTAAGGAGAATGCTGCTCGTGGGTCGGCCCATCCTGAGGTCGGTTAAAAACGAAAGGCACCCCCTCCCCCAGTTGGCACCCATATAGATAGTCAGATGAGGCCGAGGATAATTCCACCATCCACCCATTCACATATTATTCCTTCATCCTCGCCCCCCAGCTCATCATCTGGTAAGGCATTTGATTATTACTGGGAGGATAACATTGCTCAGTTGTGGGCTACCCCCAGTACGATTTTACCATCATCCTCAAGGGCTAAGAGAGCCATGATGCATGCCCCTTCCAATAAATATTACGAGTTCTTATCTAAAGTCCCGCCTTCCCAAGTCATTGACTTTAGCCTTCACTCCTTGGCTTAAGTATTGACACTTTCTTGACAAAATGTTGTCTTCTCGCTAACAGGTACATTCTGACCTTTTCTAATCATTTTGCAGGCTTTTTTTGGTCTCACCTCGACCTCCAAATGGATGGCTGAGGATTATCCGAAGGTTTATGAGGCCGATAGGGACTCGAGATCTAAAGATGAGATAAAGGGAAGCTCAAAGACATCCGACGCGATTATCAGAAGGTTTTGGACACTTTGAAGGAGAGGGACATGGCTTTGTAGACAAAGGATGATCTTTTAAATAACTAGGGTGAGCTCTTCTTAAATAAGGATGAATACCTTTCGGCCTTGACTACTGAATATACCAAAGATATTGAATCCGCCATTTCCCAGGCCAAGGCCGAGTCTTTGTCAACCAAGTTTCTATAAAAGATAAGGGAGGAAGCCATTGAGGCGTACAAGTCCAGTGAAGAGTTTGGAGGTTTCGACAAGGAGTACTTTAATAGGGGACTTAGGACAGCCTGCAGGTGGGTCACTACTAAATTCACTGAAGTAGTCTCCTCTATCCTCTATGAATTAGAACTTCCTGACATGGAGGAATCTTTTATGGCCTATGCCCTGGAATACGTTGAGGCATTAAAGGCAGCCGAGGCCGATGAAGGGATGCCTGACCCCCTCTTATGGATACCAATGCCTCATTCATCCATACTTAGGCCGAGGGGACTACCGGTGGGTCACCCACAATGATTGAGCAAGCCCTTGGTGATGAGAGAGTTGCAAATACAGAGTCAACTTCATAGGGTGGTCGTCTGTGACCCATAACCTCTTATCTGTAATAGCTTAGGTTACTTTTGACAGACTCTTATTTCTTCTCATTTTATTTTGGTAACATGGCTAATAATAACTTATGTTTAATCTGAATATATAATGTTTCTTTGCTCATATTTTCTGAATTATATTTGCATTTGCATCTGTGCCATTATCTGATGTTTTAGTCAACTAACCATAACCATGACGAAATGATTTTTAATTTGAACCGACCAAATTATGCACTGTCGTCTCATCTTCAAATAAGATGATGTTATAAATCCACCATAATCAAGTGATTTTTGCAATTTGGCATTCACCAAATTATGGTGTTTAAGCACAAGTCCCCTCTCGTCTTTTTGAGAGTGCATGGATGAGAGTCATCTCATCCATGCACTGTTGTCTCGATCGAGAGAGTAAATCCACCAACATAATGGTGTTTAATAATGAGACACAACTAAGTGATTTTTAATTTACATCCACCAAATTATGATGTTTAAGCGTAAGTCCCCTCTCGTCGTTTTGAGAGTGCATTGATGAGAGTCGTCTCATCCATGCAAAGTCATCTCGACTGAGAGATAATTTCCCCCAACTTAATGATGTTTACTAATGAACCATAACTAAGTGATTTTTAATTTCCACCCACCAAATTATGATGTTTAAGCATAAGTAATTTATCGTCGTCCATGCACTGTCGTCTCAGTCGAGAGAGTAAATCCACCAACTTAATGATGTCTAATAATAAATGTCTTTTGATGTTTTTCATAGCCCATGGATGAGGTTGACCCCTTTTATACTGTCGTAACATCGAGGGCCATTTAAGTCTACTTCACCACGAATGATGATTTGTATCTTAAGATGAGTTGATACATGCAAATAACAAGTATTCAAATAAATGGAAAACATATGAGAGAACACTTGATACCTTTATATAATTTCATTCATATTTCTTTCACCAGATGGGTCTCATATACATGTATTATAAAACTAAAATGTTACTTGAAATACTTTTTGAGGTGGTCGGAATTACATGCGTTGGAGACTGGATCTCCTTCCAAATTCTCCAATCTACACATCCTCAGTACTACCTCTTCAACCACTCTGTATGGGCCATGAAAATTTGGATGAATCTTGTTAGGATTCTCCCATGTCTTTTTCAACTTTAGGTCTCCTACCTTTAGTGGGCGTGCCTTTACTCTATTATTGTATAAATCCACTGTCCTTTGTTGGTAGGCATCTTGCCTAACCTTAGCAACTTCTATTTTTTTCTACGAGGTATAAATCAAGTCTTCATTCAATAATGTTCTCTTTGAAGTCAAAGGTTTGAACCCTGTGTGAAGGAAGTCCTCTTTCCGTCTTCACTACTGCTTTTGAACCATAAGCCATCAAAAATGGAATTTCCCTGATAGGAGTCCTCTCCGTCGTCCTATAAGCCCAGAGGAGAGCATATTCTTATTCAACCCACCTGCCTTTGGCATCTTCCAATCTCTTCTTTATTCCATCGAGAATCATCCTATTTATTACCTCTATCTTCCCATTGGCCGGGGGTCGACCAGGAGCATAGAAAAATTATTTGATGTCGACTCGTTCGCAATATTTATGTTGGGAGACATTCTTGAACTGCATACTATTATAAAAAATTAGAGTATTGGGTAGGCCGTAACTACAGATGATATTTTTCCATATAAATTGGAAGTCTTTCTTCTCTGTGATTGTAATCATCATCTTGGCCTCAACCCACTTGGAAAAATAATCTATTGACACGATCAAGTAACGATAGTTGTTCACAGGTCTTGGTAGTGGTCCAACCAGTTCAATCCCCAAAACCATAAAATTCCAAGGTGATGTAATGGAGGTAAGAGGCTGATGAAGTTGGTGGCGTATGGTGGAAAACCTTTGGAACTTGTCAAATTTCTTGATGTATGCAGCTGCATCTTTGGCTAAGGTCGACCACCAATAACCCAGTGTAATGATCCTCTTAGCCAATGGTCATCCTCCAATGTGACTGGAACATGACCCTTTATGCACATCTTTTAAAATAAACACCACCTCATATGGATGGACACATTTGAGGAGAGGAAGCATGGATCCTTTTTTGTATAAAATGTCTCCTAAGAGGGAGAACTTGGCAGCTATGTACCTAAATTTATTTTTCTCGACCTTGGACTCAGGAAGCTCCCCATCTCTAATGTAGTGGATGATAGGATCCATACATGAAGCTCCCATAATTATATTGAAACAAAATTCCACGGTATTCTCTTCTCCTTCGATCGTCGGTCGATAAATAATATCTAGCGGGACTGAACTTCTAATTTTAGTTCTGGTGGCTGACGCTAACCTTGTTAGAGCATTGGCTCGGCCATTGTCCAGCCGAGGTATCCTCTTTATTTTTACTTTTGTAAAAATATTTCAATGATGTCTTAAACTTTTCCAGATACCTTGCCATTATGTCATCTTTAGCCTCGTCTGCCCCTAAGATTTGATTGACAAGCAACCTGGAATCACTATGAAGAAGGAGTTAGCCCATAGTCAGATTTGTTATTGCAAGATTTGAAGTTAAATATCAACGTGCACTCAATATCGGTCCCATCTGGGGCCAACACTATCAATCTTGCCCCACTTCCATTCTCACATGAAGATCCATCAATAAAGTGGCTCCACACAGTACCATTTGATGAAATACTACCCTCTTCTAGGGCTCCATTCTTGAAAAGATATCGTTCCTCCTCATTATCCGACACTTTATTTCTTGCCTAACTCATCTCGTCTTTGGTCAAGGGGAGACATACTCTACATTATTGCCCATAAACCGTAGCTTCAAGGTTGGCCTCGTCCTAAGTGAACTTAGCCACAAATTCATCTAGGGCTTGCCCTTTAATAGTCGCTCTCGACTGGTAAATGATGTCGAACTCCCCCAACTTGATTGCCCAAGCCATTATTGTTCATGATTTCTCAATATTGTGAATTACTTATCGAAGGGGTGAGTCTATGAGGACCACCATGGTATGTGCCAAAAAGCAGGGATTCATCTTCCTCGAGGCATGGATCAATGCATAGGCTAACTTCTCCATCTTAGGGTACCTTTCCTCAGCCCCTTGGAGTGCCTTGTTATTGAAATACACTGGTTCTTGAACTCCATCTTCTTCTATTATAATAACGGCACCGACGGCTGACTCAGGTACTGCCAAATAAAGATATAGTTGAAAAACAACCTTAATACTAAAATCTGTGTTTACAAGATTAATAAAAAATAGTTATAAGTTGAGTAAACTCCGAGTAAACTTTTTGGGTAAAACTCTTTTCGAAAAACATAAGATGTTTTATAGAAGCTTATTCTGATTGTATAGATTAAATTCGATAGTTGATTACCTTCTATTTAATTTTTAATAAACATCAACTATTGTTACCATGCAGTCCCAATCACAACAATACTTAAGAATATGCAAAGAAATAGACAAAGGAATTTTTTCGTGGTAAAACCCTTAAACAAGGGAAACATCCACGGTGCCCTCTACGGCAGAAAATGAAAATCCATTAGAATAAAAATCAAATTACAACACTTAAGAAAACCACAAAGATCCTATCCTAAGTTCAAAATGTACCTACAGTAGATTCTCCACTCCAAAAGGTATTCTAAATTGGAACTTGATCTTTTCCTTGATCTCCTTCTCTTTGAATTCTGATTCCAGCAACTCTTTCAAATTCAAGATTCTCAGATAGAACCAGAGTGTCTAAGTGTTCGTGTTAGATAGTGTTTGTGATGTGCTACTACATGAAAACATGCAACTCACCCTCTCAAGATTTATACAAACTTTCCTAACAAATTACAATAGTTCTAAGATGGAAGTTATTTCTGGATCTTGATTTTTCAAGAAAAAACTTCCTGATATTTTATTTATCCATAGATCTCAAGGATACCTTGTGCAGAAGACGGTTCAAGGTCTTAAACAATTTCAGGGTTTTGAAAATATTTTTGAAATTGTAAACCTCCAATTGAGATTCAAACTAGACTAGAAGTCTACTTTAACAAGACAGATTTAGACTTAACATTCAAATACTGATTCAACAAGTTTTGATATATGAAACTGATTTTCAGATCTGTACGCCTTAAAACTTTAGCAAGAGTTCTTTTGTGTTCCTTTTATTTTTATACACTAGTATTTAATAAAATATGAAATAAGAATTAGAAACAGACAACTTACTAGATTTGAAAAGTTATTTTTGAAACTAAAAGTTTTTATTTCAAAAACTTGGTGAAACATAATATATCTAAAATATCATATATAAAAAGAGAAACATAAAATAAACGTGAGATGTTCTCCTTTAGAAAAACTCAGATTCAACAATGAAACTTAAGTCTTTCTTAGAGATGAGTTCTAAGAGAATCAAAGATTTTGAAGAGGACTTCAAAAAGAAAACACAACACCAATGAACACAGAAAACCTAAAATTTTTAACTCTCTAGAATGGGTTTTCTGGTGTTTAGGACTGTTTTGGTTTTGGTGTTTGGTTTGAGAGAAAAACATAAATGGTTTTATCAACGAAGAAAACTTAGGGTTTCTTCTTCTAATCTCTCTCTTTCCTTTGCCTCTCTTCTCTATACTCTCTCTTCTCTGTACTCTCTCTTTTCTCTCAGAAATAACGAAATGGCCAAAAGTCTCTAAATGCTGAGAGTTGATCACTTTTTATACTAAGCGTATAAGGATCGAGAACTTTGGCCTATATCTTATTGCTGAGATTAAGTCAAAATGAGTTGAATTAAATCCAACGGTTTGACACAGGCGGTGGGTTAAATGAACTCTGATTGGTTAAGACTGGGTTCCCAAGGATTGAGTTAAATCGCATACAGTACGTTGATTAAAATGATCCAAGGGATGAGGATGTGTAAGCGTTTTGTGTCTAACAGAAAGCACAAATCTACTCGATAGGTTGCCAACACGTGTACGCACAGGATGAAGGCTGAGACGCGTGTTATAATCATAAAGCACACCTCCAACTCTCTAGCGCTTTCGAATTCTACTCAGGCAAACAATCAGCATAAAAAGCAAGTTTCTCAAATTCAATTTATACCCACTACACTTTTAAAAACAAATTTAAATTAATTCAAAAATCAGTTGAAAAATGTTTAAAATTATATAAAATGATTTGAATTGAATTAAATTGATTTTAAAAAGATATGAAGTGTTGAAAAAACATTAAACCAAAAGATGATATGTATGATGTAGTGCAAGTGTCCTATTTTTTGTTTTAGGGTTTATAATTGACTTCCCTTTGAAGGTTCTATTGGACTAAATTTCTTCATGGAGCATGTACCTTTGAGGAGATGGAGTTCTCAAACTATTCTAACCTATTTTTTTAGATATCCAAACTAGTTGGAACTACTATATATGCAGACTCAAGTGAGTCAATATATCGTGTGTTCTCAATAGTTTTTCCCCTTGAACTGGACTAGATTATAGGAGTGGAGAGCCGATATAGGAATTCACATCCTAAAAGGCTCTATCACTGTCTTCCTTCCATTCAAAAGCTTTTCTCAATACTCAAAAGAAAGGAAGGCATTTATCAGTGGCTCTAGACAAAAACCTGTTTAAGGCTGCCACTCTTCCTGTCACTCTCTGCACATCTTTTATCGTTGTAGGAGTATTCATTTGCAACAAGGTCGTGATCTTCTCAGGGTTGGAGGGTTTGACCTTCATCCCCCAAACTTACATGCTCCTACATCAATGACACACTTGGAGGGTTTGATATTCATCCGGTACTTGTCCATCGTGTCAAAGGTGCTCTCAAGGTTGGCCACATGAGTATCATCCTTAAGGTTGTTCATCAATATATCGTCAATGTACACTTACATTGTCTTGCCAATCTGGTCCTCAAATATTTTGTTGACTAGCCTTTGATATGTTGCCCCAACATTCTTCAACCCAAAAGGCATGACCTTATAGCAATAGGTCCCCTTATCGGTAATAAAGGTTGTCTTCTCTTCGTTGGTCTGGTCCATGAATATCTGGTTGTAGCCTGAGTAGTCCTCCAAGAAGCTTAATAATGCATGGCCAACTGTAGCATCTACCATCTAATCAATCCTGGTCAAGGGGACGCACTTTTTGGGCACGCTTTATTTAGATATGTGAAGTCAACACCCATCCTCCATTTTCCATTGGCCTTGGGGACGATGATAATGTTTGTCAACTAGTAAAGGTATATGACTTCCCAAATGAAGTCATCCTTCTATAATTTCTTTACTTCCTCTCTAATAACGTCATATTTATCTCTTGAGTAGATTATTCTTCTTTGTCGTATTGTCTTCGCATCATCAACTACATTGAGCTTATGACATAAGCCTTCTGGGTCAAAACCAAGTATATCTTCATGGATCCATGAAAAAAATGCTCTACCTCTTCTTTAATAGCTTGATCAGCTCTTCCTTAACCTCTTTCTTTAGGGATTTTCCAATTTGGATGGTTTTTTCGGGCTCGTCCTCTTTAAGGGCGATGGATTCTACCTCTGTCGTGGCTTCCCCTTTCTTTAATTTCATCTCATCTAAGGGGTCCACTTTATTAATGTTGTATGTTGTGGTGGACCTCTTATATGACTCAATCTTTTCCGCTGAGTTGAATTAGCATTCTCATGCAAACACTTGATCACCTTAGACTTCCCCTACCCCAAAAGGAGTCGGGAATTTCACAATTCGTTGTATAGTGGAGGGTAAGACCTCAAACTCTTTGAGGGACACTCTTCCCATAATAATTTTATAAGTCGAGTATACACTTTTATCCATTACAAAAAAATTGACCTTCTTTATGAGCCTCTTCGGCCAAACATATCCCATCCTGACGTCCATCTCATACAATCCCAATGGATGGACTTTCTCACCACTGAATCTAATCAAGGGGTGATGATAAGGCACGAGCCTCTTCTTGCTAAGACCCAAACCTTTGAAGCATGGCCAGAACATAACATCGCCCAAACTTCATCCATCGACTAGTATTATCGGCATGTCATACCCACGAACCCTGGTTGTAATCACCCAAGGGTCATCTTGGGGAGCTAGGATACCTTTTAAGTCAAGTGTTGAAAAGCCCAAAATCAAAGTGTCCATATCCATCTTCTTCATTTTCTCTAACTTAGCCCTTACTGCAGCCGAGTTAACCACTTCAACTTTGGGAAGAACTTTGACCTCTTAAACATGTGCCTTTATGTCAGCCACCTCCGAGCCTCCTCCTGCTAGGCCCCCAAAAATCATCTTTACATCGAACGAGATCATATAAAGGCGACCTTTCACTACAAGAAAAATACCTTTTTATGACGCTCAATTTATTTTTAAAGACATTTATTATAAAAATGTCATTTAAAGGTTAAAGCTATTATTAATGTGACATTTCTATATAAAACGTCATTTTATACATATTAATATTATTTTTATGACATTTTAAATATAAAAATCATATTTAATTATAGATATTATGACCTTTTTAAAGAGTTTTTAACATATGTGTACATATTATGACATTTTTTTTTTCATCCCCAAAATTTGGAACCGGGATTTTTTCCCCCTAATTTTTTTTTTTCATTCTTTTGGAGCCGCGCGCTCAACCCTCTCTCTCAACACTCAACGTCTCCTTCTCTCTCTCATTCTCACACGTTGTGTAATTTTATCTCTCATGCGACTCTCCTTCTCTCTCACGCGACTCTCCTTCTCTCTCACGCATCTTCTTGTCTCATCTCTGACTTTCATACCTTCCATGCCGGCCAGATGTTAGAGGTAAGATTCAAACCAGAGTTATATATATACACACAGTTGACCTTTGTCTTGTTTTGATATATATTTCTCTTGTTGTAAATATATATTTACTCATTTTTTCCCACCTATGCAACTACTCGGTTCTTGATTTTGATTACTCTTCACATTTATATTTCAACAATGTGAAATTTCTAGGGTTTAGATTGATCTAGTCTTAATTTTATCAGATTAATTTGTTTTGTTTTTTAACAGATAGATACTAACAGTTATATATATGTTGATGTTAAAATCCTATAGTTATACACAGGACCGGTCCCGAGATTTTAGGGGCCTGAGGCGAATTCTTAAATTGGGGGCCCCATATTTAACAAGAGGTTTTTTATTAATTTACAAATTGTAGGGTTTTTTTACCGAAAAGATGCCGACTTTTTTTCGGAATTGCGACAAGTTTTAATGTTTGTCCGTTCAGTTTTTAACAAATTATTTTTGGAACAATTGGAAAATGACGCTATAAATATATATATATATATATATATAAAATTTAGGGCCCCTAAATGCATCGAAAATCGGGGGCCCAAAGCCTCCGCCTCTCTCGCCTCCCCTCAAAATCGGCCCTGGTTATATGTATTGTGTCAATCTGGCACATAACCAAGATTTGAAATGAGAGGGGGCCAAGCAGCTCAATGGTTGGATTGAGAGCAGAAATGTCAGACATAACTGATATTTAGTAGTTTTTGTTCAACTTTATTTTATATACGTGTTTGTATGTTGGATTAAAGACTAACAAAAGAGTTTGATTGAAGATTTTTACTAGCAAAAAAATAAAATTAAAAAATAGAGTAATTTGAAAAACAAAATAGATCAATATTTTGAATTCATGGATAATAGAATCCAAATAATAAAGATGAATGATTTAAGGACCAACTAAAAAGACTCAAGTGATAATTTTGCATTATTTTCTACTTTAAATAGACCCCATACGCCTATCAAGATAGGCTTTTCACATTATATAAGTTTGTCATTTTAGGCGGTCCTCTAGTACTTCTCTATCATAAAGGTTAAATTTTAGTATATGTATATATAGTAAAGGCATGTGTTGGCATGATAGTCGTCGTAGTTTTCTTGAATGCTTGCTTTGTTTTATTTTTATTTTGGGCTTTTTTTGATTTGATCCTTACTATTTAATACGTTATTTGACTTAACCCTCTTTACTAATCCCTTTAATTTAACTTCCAATTTCTTAAAACCATTAGGCATTTTCTTGGAAAGATCAAATTGTGCGTGTCAATAAGCTTTGAGATATTTGAGAATGTAAATAAAAGGGTACTTTTGTCTTAAAAGTTTGAGGAGCAATGTCTAATAATGCATTAATGATTTTTTAATGAATTTAGGTTGCCATCTAAATAAATGGTATTATGTTAAAGTGACGCGACTTAATATTTGTCTCAAAAGTGCGTACAATCTAGGCTCAAGTGCAAGCCTGTCGCTCAAGTAATAAACCCGGTAAGTCGGGATCGTATCCACAGGGATCGAGATTGCCAAATAGTAATAAGAAAAATTATTAAATCTTGAAATGATTTCGTAAAAGAAACGAAAAGATGATTAAAAATTGGGAAAATTTCTATTAAAAAATTACTTAAGAAAAACAAACTGAAAAGTGCAAAAGAAATTAGATCTGACAAATGGGAGAAAATAGGGTAGGATACAATCCCTCAATTCTTAACAAATTACCGTATAGAATACTAGAATTGTAAATTAAAATTATTGACTAGATCCGGTCTTTATACATTCTAAGCATTACATATATGAGGGATCTATCCCGCATCATATGAAATCAAAGATAGATATAAAGCGGTGAATGAATCCAGTCTTTATATATTCTAAGCATTACGTATATGAGGTTCAAGCCCGCACCATACGAAATCAAAGATAAATATAAAGCGGTGCTTTCACGATTCAATCAATATTTTAATTTAACCTCTATTTTCTACATAAATAATTTGCCTTGGATTGAGTTCATGTACCCCAACCCTTGGGAATTTAGCTACTCATGATTTGGTTCAAGAATAAATTCACACACAAAATTATGGATCTACAAGACATGGGAAATAATTTGCAAATAATAAAAATAGAGAATGGAAAGATATTACTTGAATTCGGCAACAAAAATGGAATTGGAATCCAGAATTTCTTACAAACTAGGGTTCATGAAAACTCTTGAAGGAATAGAAAATTTGCTCTCAAAATCTAACCCTAAAATTCAATCTAGCACTTCTAACCTACTCCTAACCTAGCCTCTCTCTAGCAACTCCCTCTCTCTAGAATTCAACTCCCCTTTGAAAATGAGGTAGAGCTTGGTATTTTATAGCACCAAGTTGCATGAATTTGGCATCAAATTTCGCTTGTGGCACAAGTTTTCCAAGAGTTTCACTGCATTAAATGCATAATTAATTACAGAAATCCGCACATCCAGACTCTTCATTATCGTGCAATTTCAAAATATCGTAACTTCTTCACCGTAGCTCGGATTGAGGTGCCGTTTTTTCCAGTATTCTTGTAATTTAGATCTCTTCAACTTTATAGTTGGCCCCACCTTTGGACTAAGGCTGAAAATTTACGAAAATGCCCTTGAACTCCCCATTTCTTAGTTTCTTTCACTGTTTTGAGTTCTCCTTCGCACTAACTTGCATGAAATACCTGTAAAACACATGAGAAATACACAAAACACGAAATACTTGCCAAAAAAGGTTAGTAGCATAAATAAGAGACAAATCCAAGCTAAATACACTGCACGGGATCATAAAAATACCGAAATTAAGGGGTAAATGTGAAGAATATGTGCCTAATCATAAAGGGATTAATAAAGTGAGGGTAAGTTAAATAATTAAGTGAAAAAATTCATTTTTTAAAAGAAATGATTGTTTTTACAATTTTTAGAGTGATATTTGCTATTACAATTTTTAGAGCAAATTTGTAATTAAATAGAATTAGAATCACAAAATAATGCACAAAAAATCATATTAACTTTGTAAGAAAATGAGTCCGATTATAAGTACTTTTGTGGACTTTCTTTTCATTAATTATTTTGAGTCATCCTTGATTAAAAAGAATATGGTATAAACTTTAAAATGAAAGAAAACATGGGTCCTTAATCAATGATTCATCAATACAACGCTAATTGTTTGAAGTTCTTGGGGGTGGCCATGGCCCGCCTTGGCCATGACCCCTTGGCCATCCATGACTTAGTTTCGTCAGTAGTGTCAATTGTATTTTAGGTATTGGTAACTGATTTGATTAGATTGATTTTGTTTTGTTTTTTAATAGATAAATACTAACAAAAACATATTATATACACAAAAGAAATAAAAAATAAATTAATAAATACATATTATATAAACAAATACATTATCGTTATTATTCAATTTTTGATCTTTGTGTTCAACTACAGACTGTTAGGTGATAAGTCAGATGTCAGTTTCTGTATACACTCTCGAATTAAACCCTATGTATATATAAAATGTGCATTTGAGTTGTCAATTTATCAGTAGTTGTATTAAGTTAATTAATCTGGTATGTGAGTTAATTATTAGCAAGTTAAATTTATAGTATTTTAGGAGAGTTTATGTTTTTTGAATATTGATTGGAACCCTAAATTTCCTTCTGTCTTTTGGTGGCATTTAAGTAAAGTAGTGATTCTGATTCATTGTGTGCGACATCGACGTGTTGTGTCTGTAGACGTTAGTGTAGTGCACAAAAGAGTCAGAGTAATGGTGTAAAAGAATTTCATCTCGGCATTGCCTTTTATTTGATTTGTAAGGTTTTTGCGTAAAAATTCTTGCTTATTTTTGCGTGTAATACATGTGATTATGCACGTCGGGAGCTTGAGTTAACATGCATTCATTCTGTCATTTATCTTTGGTAATAAAGTTAATGTGTGTCGGCGGTGTTAGTATTACATCATTAATAATATTATTATTGGCTTAAACTAAGACGAATCGTCTAAAACACATGCATAATTTTCAAATTAGAAAAGTTTTTTATGTTCAAGACCAACTCGATCCTAAATGGTCAATCATTCTTGTGACTCCACAAAGAGTTTATAGCTACGTGTGTAATGATGATGACTACGTTGCTAGATGTGCCGAAAATCATGTCGTCGCCAACGGATTGCCAAACGTTGAGTTGATTAATGAAAATGAAGATTTGTGTGCACGTGTAGATTGTGAGGGTAAGTGGATTGATAATAAAAAAAATAAATACAGTGTTAGTTGTGTTTTGATTATGCTTAAAGTTATCTATACTTTTAAAGAGTTATCTATGTTTAGTCTACATTTTATAATTTATATTTTAATGGTTGATGGTGATGATCATTTATGGTGAATATCTTTGGTATATATAGGCGACGAATTGACTTATTATAAAAATTGTGATCACCATCACTCTTAAATTTTTTGTGGACAAGCAGAGATTTGATTTTTAATAAAATCAAGCAAATGTTTGAAGTGAATAATTACTTCAGACACTCTATGAATTGGAAAAATATATGTGCAACGGAATAATGGTCATCGATAAACAAGACATAACAATGGTAGACTTGAACATAAGCAATGGTAGATAAGTTTGAACTTGGTGTTTTTAACGCTATGATATCGTGAAATGATTATTTATATTTGTTCTCTGTATTTATATACTAGACTATATATGGTTCAAGCTAGCTCATGATCCCACATCATAAAGGATGTACAACAGTAAGACATAAATATCGTAATAATAGGTCCGTGTAAATCTCAAAGGACCAAATTGGCAAGTTTAATTTATATCCCATCCTAATAGTTTGTAATTACAGCACATTGGAAGTACTGCTAATCAATTTACTATCACACTATATATAAGAAGGTCTGCAGTTTTTATTATTATTATTATTATTATTATTATTATTATTATTATTATTATTATTATTATTATTATTATTATTATTATTATTATTATTGTATATCGTATGAGTCATGTTAGTTACGATTTATTTCTTTTACTCGTTAGAATGGGGCTTGGTTGAACCTCAACCCTGATTTGCACTGATGCTAGGAGGTACTCCTGGAATGCTTTTAACTACGTGAATAAAATATTATACTCTCAAAGATTAACTTGATAATTGCTTAGGTTGGGGGTGAGAGGATTAGTTGTAGTAGAAACTGATAGTATTAATGGCAAATGAATGGATGCTACAATTGAGGGTGATAACTGTATATATCCTCACACCAGGGTTTTTACAATTCGGTTACAGATCGACGATGGTGGTAGATGAATTTCATATGCTAGTCGTGTTTGTTTTGCCAATTGGCAAATATCACAATCTTATTGAAAGCATGATTAATGCTAGAATTGTAATCACCTAAAAATTTCATAGGAAAACTATAAAGGTGACCGAGTCATTGGTGAATAATGACACTCTCCACTAGAGGTGACAATTTATATTAAATTTAGGATTGAAATGTATATGTTTCTTACATTTATATCTGGAACTGGAGTATGGATGCTTAATTAAGAATAAATTTTATTGATTTGTTGGGAACATTTGTTAACACCTATTTTAACTAGTTCCTTATAGTGAATGCATCTCAGTTTGAGTTGTTTTACAGATATTTATATTTATTACTTGTGTGTAATAGTAAACAGATCCTTAATCAGATAATTCATCAATCCAATGGCTAATTTTGTGGTAAAAATCTAGTTTCATATTGAAGTTTGATTTTCATTATTGTTATAGAAACATGTAAATGAGATATTGCCTTTGCATTACTTATTCCAGATTAGTGTTGTTAGTTTGTTCATTATTGTATTCTAGTTCAACTAAATTGAAAAATACACTCGATCACACAATATAATTGAAATTAGAGAAGGATAATAAAGAAGACCAACTCTATCACACGAAATAATTGAAATAATTGAAGGAGAATAAAGAGGAGCAACCAGGAAAGGATGTTTAATTGTACCGCCAAGGTTCTCTTCCAATTTTTATATTATTTGATACAAAATGAATCATCTATTACAAACTAAGAACTTGAAGTTGTATACGAAAGCTTCTTAAGTAATGTTTGGATTTTATTTAGTTGTAGATTTTTTATTTTGTTTTATATTTGTCTATTTTCCTTAATTTAGAGTCATTAGGGTAGGACGAGGGTGATATTAATTTGTCTACCCCAAACTTTCATACATTTACATGTTCGCCTACTTTTGAAAGTTATTTAGACCCTCCCGATTCTGAAAATTACATTTCAAAGAAATTCACCTAAAGAAAGTTCATAACACAACGTAATTGCTTTACATTGCAGTGAGTCTTATGTACTCTCAATTCCAAAATGCTCATGTACTCTAAATTCATGTACTCCCAATTATGTTTACCAAAAATAAACTAGGCTTCTTCTACATCATTACATATTATCAAATTATGCATTAATATAGAGCAATCAGCGATCCAAAATTCTTGTTTACTAGAAATAAGCTAGACTTTTGCTAGGTCACTACATACATATTCTCAAATTATGCATTAGTATAGAGTAATCAACAGTCCAAAATTCAGCAGTCCAATAAACAATCAACATCATTCATTTTTTTAGGTATCAAACCATGTTATGCCCATCTTGTTTAGGTTTGTTTGAGTCATAATTTGTTCTCAGTAAATATTATTATAGCTTTGAGGTCTATATGTTTAATAGTATGAAATTGAACTAAAACATGTCTTAATAAATTTTCTCAGTTTTTTATTCTTTATTTGTTGATTTCATCGATTCGTAGATTGACAATAAGATGTGGCATTACGGAGATGAATGAGAGCCAGTTCTCAAATGTGGTGTTGAAATCTGATCCATTGGTTCTAGTTGAATTCGTTGCCACTTGGTGCGATCCTTGTCGTCTGGTATCTCCCTCCATCGACTGGCTTCCACAAGTCTTAACATTATCTTCTCTCCTCTTTCATTTATCTCATGTATGTTCAAATTCTACTTCATTTAACATCTAGTAATTAATATGATAATAAGGAAGTTGTGTTTTATAGGAAAACTTTATACACAATGCATACTGTTTTACTAATGAAAAACAACTAAAAGCCTGAATTGATACATTTTTGATCAAACACAATGAAAAATCTCATTAAAACCAGAATTCAAAAAAATTAGTGTATGGAATTTAATGCTTGGGGATCAACCGGAGCATCCATTTCACTAATTATCTAAGAGTGTAGAATTCTTGTTAGCTACCACTAATGCAAGGAAGCACTAAATGAATTTTAGTAGAAAGGATTGTTTCCGTTAAATGCCCACAACAAAATAAATGTTTTGTGCTCTTTCAGCCATTGGAAGAAAGTGAGTTTTTTATTGGACATTTAAGGAAAGTAACAGTTTATTGTGTCCCTTAGAAGAGTTGTTCACATAGGTTATATTTACTTTGAGTTTATTTTTCACTTTTTCTTCTTCTCTTCATTTTGAAACTTTTGTTTTACCTTTTATTTGCATTGGCATCCTCATATTTTGTAGTTTGTGTTTTCCTCTTTCCCATTGTTTTTCCCTACGTGTTTCTCCTGCGTGATAGGAAAAGATGGAGACTTATTTCTAGAATGTTTTTTAGGTTTTGCCTCGTATTGTACGATATGATACACGATAGATAGACTTTCAATTCACATGCAATACATGATTTAATAACTATGTCATATACATAAGAGCATCCACAATGGTGGAAGGTATGGACAAAAAAAATGGTAAAGTTACCAATTTGTAGGGTTGCAGTGGGGATGGGTAAGTAACAAAAGAGGAGAGAGGAATGGTAGGGGGTTTGTAAATTTACCGGATGGCTACTGAATCAGTAAGAACTTCTTGCGAACTTCTGAAGTTCGTAGTAACTTCCTACGAACTTCTTTTCTTCGTAGGAAGTTCCTACGAACTTCAGAAGTTCGTAAGAATTCCTACGAAGAAAAGAAGTTCGTAGGAAACCCTTTTTACCACAGTAAAACCTAACGCCGTTTGGGAGGAATTTCTTTATAAATAGCACACTTCCTTCTTCCATTTCTTTATCAGACCCTATATCCTTCTTCCATTTTCTTATTTTCATTATAAATATTTTATATTTTTATAAAAAATATGTCTTCTTCTCAACCAATTGGTACATCTCGACAACCTAATATGACTCCTTTTGAGGATGAAATATTATGTACTGTTTATGCAAAATATACAGCTCGAAGTATTGAAGGAAACTCAATATCATCGGGCACATTTTGGGACACTGTGAAAGATGAGTATAACGTCACGCATGGAATTACAATTACTCGTACGAGATCCATGCTATCAACACGTTATAATCATATATCGCATCAAATAATGCTATATATTGCAAAGCTTTCTCACCAAAAGAATAATATAGGAAGCGGGATGAACGAATTCCAAGCGGTTACTAAAGCACGCGACGCGTACCGCGCCGAAACCAACAAACATTTTACGTTCGATAACTGCTATCAAATTTTAAAAGATTTGCCAAAATTTGACTTGGAAAATACAGCGGGGAACAACGACAACCCTACACCTGTTGGCGAAGATGATACTCCGGGGGTACGAGACGTACCGGATAGACCCCCAGGTAGAAAGGGTGAGAAACAACGTGCACGTCAACGAGCGCGTTCTGACAGCTTGGATTGCAACACGACAGTACTCAAACATTGCGAAGACTTCAATGCAATGTTTAAAAGCAAGCAAGAGTGGAAGAATGATCGTGCCCTTAAATTTGACTCTCAAATGGATGCGTTCATTCAGATGAAGCGAGCTGATCAACTCACCAAAAAGCAGGATCAACTCGTGCGCCTAGGTCGAGAGCAATCGTACATCATGGAGCTGGATATGACCCATATGAATGAAATACAAAAGCAGTTTCATTTTAAAAGGTTCAATGACCTAACAACGATGGTTGTTGCGACCGAAGCTGCGATATCTGAGTTGCAATCGAACTCCGCCGGGTCGTCTGGTCCAAGCGGTTCAATTAATGATTAGTAGTGTTTTTAAATGATTTATTGAACCCTCATGATCGTAATTTGTTTTTTTTTCGGTATATGGAGAGTGATTCACTATCCATCTTAATAAATGAAATGCCACCCTTAAATAGATGAAATGTGATTATTGTTTAATAATTGTCCGCTTATATAATATTGTCGATTAAACCATTATTTTATATAAAATAACAGGTATATGATCACTACGACAATCCTACAAATTCAAATTGAAAATGGAACAAACATAACATTTAACCACGGTTAAAATAAAAATTACAATAAATTCATCATCCGACCATTTCATCACCGTGGGTGTTCCAAATGTGCTCTACCAAATCATTCCGTAACTGTTGATGTTTAGTTACATCTCTTATCTTCGCATCCCGAATGAGGTAGTCGTAGAAATTAGTTTGGCCCCTCATAATTACAGGTGTTTCATCATTCTGTTCGTACTCATTTTGCCATGGACAATCTCTGCGTTCATCGTCAATAATCATATTATGCATTATAATGCACGATTTCATAATGGTTGATAGTGACGCCCTATTCCATAATTTACAAGGTTCCCGAACAAAAGCGAATCGAGCTTGTAATACACCAAACGCACGTTCTACATCTTTTCTGCACGCTTCTTGGTACTTGCAAAAAAATTTCTGTTTTTGTGTAATACCATTTTGGTTCCTAAATGTTTTTACTATTGAAGCGTACGGAGGGTAAATGCCATCTCCAAGGTAGTAGCCCATGTCGTAAGAATTTCCGTTAACATTGTAATTAACGGGAGCTGCCGTCCCATTACGTAATTCTTGAAAGACATTAGATCGGTGCAAGACATTCAAATCATTGCAAGAACCAGGCACCCCAAAGAATGATTTCCAAATCCAAAGATCGTAGGAGGCAACCGCTTCAAGGATTATAGTTGGTGACTCTTTACGACCACTATATTGAGCGTGCCATGCTGTTGGATAATTTTTCCAACGCCAATGCATGCAATCTATGCTCCCTAGCATTCCTGGGAAACCTCTATTTGCATTTTGTTCGAGTAACCTTGTAACGTCGCCTTGTGTCGGATTTCTGCCGTACTGGGGACCGAAAATTCGTACAATTGCCTCTGTAAATCTAATAACAGTTTCTAATAGAGTGGTTTCACTCATAGCGTACTGCTCAGACCACACGTCATGGGAACCCCCATTAGCTAACAGTCGAATTGCCCCCAACACTTTCTGATGAGAGCTCAAACCTTGACGACCGCAAGCATCATTCTTCTGAACAAAGTAGTTATCATAATGGCAAACAGATTCAAGGATGCGATTGAAAACACTATACCGCATCCTGAATCTCCTTCAGAAAAAATACTCATTGTATACCTTATCTTCCCCAAAATAATCTTCCCATAGTGTTGCATGTCCCCTTTCTCTCCTACGATTCACTCGACGCCTCGTTTCGAGTTCTTTCCCATCGCGAATTATATTTTTTTCAGCACACCACCTGGTAATCTCCATCATAATAATCATTTCCTCGTCTGAATCATCGGATGATCCACCGTCATTAAATTGTGCATATTGTAGCATAAGATTTCGGCCCTCATCGCTAGAACTGGAGGAGTCCATGATATAATATGCTTACAAATTAATTTAGGTGTAGATGAAAAATTATACTCTACCTGTATAGTTTTACGATACACACGTATTTATAAGTTTAGATGTAGACGAGTAAATTATACTCTA
Organism: Sambucus nigra; assembly: GCA_949130495.1. Lineage (NCBI taxonomy): Eukaryota > Viridiplantae > Streptophyta > Magnoliopsida > Dipsacales > Adoxaceae > Sambucus > Sambucus nigra. Next base: position 160,493,667 of record OX422211.1, on the reverse strand, counting down.
CCTGTATGATATGTGTCCCTTAACAATTATTATATATATTTTTTTTCATTGTAAAATAAATATCTCTGTCCTTTCGTAAAAATTATATTGTATGATATTGGTAAGTGTGCTACTGATTGATATTGGTATGTGTGTTAATTTAGAAAGTTACCTTGTACAGGTTCTTCAGGCAATCAAATAAGTGACAATTGAAAAAGTTACCTTATACAGCTTTATGTGTGGCTTGGTATGTGTGCCTTGATATAGTTTTACTTCTACATTGGATATGTCTGCCTTAACAATTATTGTAAAAAAAAATTATCATTGTAAAATAAATATCTCTGTCCTTTCGTAAAAATTATATTGTATGATATTGGTAAGTGTGCTACTGATTGATATTGGTATGTGTGTTAATTTAGAAAGTTACCTTGTACAGGTTCTTCAGGCAATCAAATAAGTGACAATTGAAAAAGTTACCTTATACAGCTTTATGTGTGGCTTGGTATGTGTGCCTTGATATAGTTTTACTTCTACATTGGATATGTCTCCCTTAACAATTATTGTAAATATTTTTTATCTCTGACCTTCCGTAAAAATAAATATCTCTAACCTTCCGTATTATAAATATCTCTGACCTTCCGTAAAAATTATCATCACAACATATTGGTATGTGTGCCTGTAAAATTATTGGTATGTGTGCCTTTACAATTACCTATAAATATTTTAGCAGGATTGCAACAATTATTTATCTACCATTATCTTATAATTCAGAAATGGCTTCATCTCCCTACTATTCATCCATTTACAATGGCTCTTACACAGATATTGTTGGTAACGATTGGTATGGGAAAAAAATAATTTTCCAAACATATCCAATTGATACTTCTCGACGTTTTCTCAATGACTTTGGTCATATATTCATAATCTCTCCCAATTCGGAACCTGAAGACGGAGTTGTGTATCCGTGGGAACACCTCACATGGCCAGATAAATATAATGAAAGGTGTGACCTGGAGGTGCTTTGCCATTACCATCACATATCCGTGCCAAAAAATCGGGCTGCCGCACTTTGGCCAATATCGTATCCCGAAGAAGCGGATATGTTTTGTCTTGATTTATTGGAGGAAGAGATATGGCAGATGGAGAGGCGCCTACAACGTTATCACAAAGCACAACGCACGATGCTATCAGGTCGTCACATTCAAGAACAATTAATTAACATATATAACGACTCTACGTTGGCATCAGATAACGATATTTCAGATTACACGAATTCCGGTTATGATTACTTTTCGGAATGCATATATGAAAATGATGGGGCAGAGTACGAACCAAATATATCAAACTACAACAAAGAATATGTTGATTCAGATACGCAACGATCTTACTTACCTAAATGTTTAGTGCGCAATGGGAAACCATATTGTTGTACTTCTACTAGGTTCGACCTAAGCGTTTGAACACATACTCCTTTTAATCATTTTGATCGTGTATTATTGTTTTTACTACTTAAGTCAATAATAAAAAATGATATCAGAGCAATCGCAATAAATAGGAAACATCAAAACATTTATCATCACAATTACATTAAGACAACAATAAGAAAATTTATTCTTAATATTTTTCAATTGTACATTATACATCACTGGCGCCCCGGGCCAAACTCAAAATCAGCACCTAAATCTGCATGTGAACCCGTGTAAGGGTCAGACCCAAATAAATTACCCCAACCTTGTTGGGCCTCATATGACGGTACCGGGTCAGAGGGTGGGGCTGGTCTGTAAACGCTCGGACGACTAGAACTAGTACCACCTTCCTCAAACCCTCGACTAGGCATAGTAAAACGTGCTAGTCTACGCTCCAACTCATCAATGCGATCATCGCGTGCTTTGAGTTGATCCTCTCGCTGACGTGTCTCGTGTAATATTAAATGGCGTAGACCTCGAATGTTATCTGCTGCCTCGACGTAGGATTGACGCCATTCTAACTGCGTCAAAGATTGAGCTGGAGGTGCGTTGGTTGAAAACTCAGGTCTCGGCACATCTATAGTATATGAAGCCCCCTCCGGTAGGCCTACGTCAACCTTCCAATTCTGCCTCGGTGGTTGGATGTGCGTAGAACCACCCACAGAGAACTGTGTCTCATACACATGCGGATCATTTGTCGGTGCTGGTGCTTGCGGGATTCGCAACGTCGAAGGTGCCACTGAACCAACTCCAATCAAATCTACATTAACATATCTGGCAATCGGCGGTAGTATTGGCCCGAGTGCTACTGCCTTCCAATATGCATTATACTCTTCTTGTGACACATCTCTTACGTATTGATTTGCGATAGGCCAATTTTGGGCGGCAGCTGCTTGGAAATCATTTTCTGAGGCAGAACACAAACTTGATGGTGGGTTGTCTGCGATACATATCCTCCCAGTCAATTGCCGGATGGCCCGATCACCCAAGTACCAAAAACCCTTAAATAGGGGATCCCAAAAAATAATCCGTAACCCCGATATCTCTCGAGCATATAAGATGACATCAGAGTCACGGTAGGCAGAAGTCTCGTATGGCTGCCATATAATGGACTCGGGTGACCGCATCTCAAGCTGATGTTGACTGCTTGAGATGTTAAATCGCTGTGCTCCCTTTACTTTCTTTCTATTCACCCTCGACCAACGAAAAATGCGGGGCCACACATCAATAGACGGATCAACGAGAATAGGACATGCCGTGGCCATGTACTCGTGATGTAGATACTGCAAAATTTGTCAATAAATTTAATTCATTAGAATAAGTTGACATATATTGTAATGAAACATAGATTTCATTAAATAAGATGAAACAAAAATATACCTCGAGTATTTGCCACATGCATTCAACGCTAGTCAACGATCGTCGACTGGCTTTGTCCAAAGACCATAAAATACGGGCATAAATAGCCGAACCCCAGTCGTATGTGCCGATGGCAGGAATATCCTTCAGATAATGTAAATAGCCGAGGTCGGAAGTGGAGTGAGCATTTGGAAAAAATACACTCCCCAATACATAAAACCAAAATGCCCGAGCTATGATTGGGGACATATAATCCGGTAAAGGGTCAACCTTGACAAAATTTTCTATGTATTTTTTAAGGTCAGAAACTGGAATTCCCGCACCAGTAAATCTCTGTATATGAATTTCTGGGAAAAATTCATTTACGGTATTAACAAAATTTGTATATTGTTCAAATCGTAGATTTTCAATCCGTCGTCCTTGTCCAATTGGAATGCCTGCACGAAGGTTAAAATTTAGTCATATATTTAAATAACTATGAATATGAAAACCATAATAAATATTTCAAACAATCATTTATGAATTTAAGTACAACTATTTATTTTCACATATTGAAACATTAAGTGAATATGAATGATCGGAATTGGGCATCACAACAGAAAAGAAATTCGACATAAACCCGACACTGTCGATAATTGTTTTGATACCGGGCTTTCTCTCTTGAATCAATTTGTACAATTTCATTGGCCCCGCCCAATTCCCCCGAAATTCGAATTTGTTTCCGTTTATTATCGGAGTTTCGCCGTCCGACGCGTGTGATACTCCGTCGTAAATACGAGTATAGTTGTCAATTGCGGGATTCGACGGTTGAGTCGGCGCGAAAGAATCGGGAATTGTCGTTGAAGTCGACCCGTGTTTTTTCGATTTCCCGATATTAATATATTTCTTCCATTTTCTACCTATTTCCATCTTGTTGACAAGATATGATTTGGAGGATTTTTTAGATTGGGCCTGATTTGAAATTATATTTGGGAATAAATGAAATGATTTTTGAGAGTATATGAAAAATTAGGACCGAATTATATGAGATTGGTACAAATAAATATTGAGTAAATGAAGAAAATAAAATGGAGAGAAAGCAGAAGATAAATGGGAGAAGAAAGGAGAAGCTGGAATAAATAAGCAGTATAGGAATAATGGAGAATAATGAAGAAGGAAGAAGAAGTCTGGTGAGAAGTATAGGAATAATGGAGAATAATGAAGAAGGAAGAAGAAGTCTGTTGAATATAAGAAGGGCTGAATGTTACCGTTTGTTACCGTTTGTATTCGACCGTTAAGTTCTTACGAACTTCTATAGTTCGTAACAACTTCCTACGAACTTCATTTGTTCGTAAGAAGTTGTTACGAACTATAGAAGTTCGTAAGAACTCCACCACTATTTGCTGCCCATTTGGGCGATAGGTAGCACTCACACACGCGCTTCAAACGCTCTTAAATTTACCATTCGATCACTTCCACCACTACGGATGCTCTAAGGAAGTACATATCTTTAGTATACTTGTTTATTGTTACGTGGTTTCTCAAGCTATTCTTTAACAACACACACTTGCACACACGTGTATATTTCTTGAATTCATCAGTCGCAAAGCAGAAGATTAGGTATTACAGACCTATATCTGGGCTAGTCTTAGCTCTGTTGAGAGGTGCACTGCAGATGATACTCCAGACTGTACAGTTTTTGTTGGAGATCTTTCTACTGATGTGTCAGACCCACCAATATATCTTGTTGAGCCTCGAGATGTGGTTCTTTAGCAGTGAAAATATTGTAAAAAAAATTAGTAGCACACTCTCCAATATTCTCATGGTTTGTGACCACTATGCCATTGATGTCCTCTAACTTGGATATGAAATTATTCTTTCTTCATTGGTTGTCTTTTGTATGGAAAAATATGATATTTCTATCACCTAATATCAACAAGCAGGGGCGGACCCACCCCATCCCGAAGGGGTGCGGCCGCACCCATAAGAATCCCAAAATTTTCGGCTGGGTATAGTAGAATTTTTTTTTATGGACCCATGTGTAAGTTTTGAATATAAGGGGTTAACAGGAAATAAAGTTTTTGGGGCAAATATATAAATAGACTAAAGAGTAAATAACTTAAAACTAACCTAATCTATTCTCTCCCTCTCTCTTTCAACACTGAGCAGAGAGAGCAGCCGCCCACCTCTCCTCTCATCTCCCTCCCTCTCCCTCTCCCTCCCCTGCAAACTGGCGCAGGCTGCGCCGTGCAGCAGCCAAGCACAACAGCAGGAGCTGCCGCCGGCCCGCCGCTGCCCCCCTGCCCGGGCCGCTCCTCCTCTCCTCTCCCCTGCAAAAGTTTTGTCAGGTATTGCTGAATTTTTTAGGTGCTGAATTTTTTTTAGTTATTGTTATTGTTGTTAATTTTAAAGTTGAATAGTTTTTTTTAGTTGTTATTTGAAATTAGTTTAGTTGTATTTTTTAGTTGCTAAATTTTTTAGTTGATATTAGTTTAGTTGCTGAATTTTTTTAGTTATTGTTATTGTTGCTGAATTTTTTACTTTTTGTTATTATTGTTGAAATTAATATGCTGAAATTAGTTGGTGATTTTTTTTAGTTCTTGTTATTGTTGCTGAATTTTTTATTTTTTGTTATTATTGCTGAAATTAACGGCTGAATTTTTTTAGTTTTTATTATTGTTGCTAAAATTAGTATGCTAAAATTAGTTTTTATTATTGTTGTTAAAAAAGATACGTGAAGAAAGTTCAAGTCAAGAAAGTTCAGTATTTAATATGTTAGTATGCTGAATTTTTTTTTGAGTATTTATGTTAGTATGCTGAAATTGTTGCTAAAAAATAATTTTTCCCCAAAATTAGTATGCTGAAATTTTATTTTGTCCCCAAAATTAGCTTTTGTTGCTCAAATTTGTATTAAATTTTAATTTTAATTAGTAATTGTTGTTAAAAAATATTTGTTTATTACGTAGGGGCAAAAAATTATATCACATTTTTTGGGGGTTAAAAATTGCAAAACAACTAAAACTAACCCAAAAAAATCGCCTCGGGGGCTCCCGAATTTAATAAAAATTCCGCACCCACAGCCCGAAAATCCTGGGTCCGCCACTGTCAACAAGTCAACCAAATTTTTTTTCTTCCATTTTGTTTATTTTGCCTATGGTAATCCATCTATCTCCTTTTCCAATTGAGCTATTTGGTCAGTTCCACAATCGTCTCCTAGCCCCCTGCATATGATAAGTTACCAAACTTCTCCTTACTCCACTGAAAAAGACTTTCCCCCATATCTTTATTTTGCCCTTTTTTTTATCTCTCTCCCATTATTGTTACCCTATACATGATTGATAATATCCTCAAATTCATCTTCCCTCATCCACCATGCCTAAAATCGAAAATGTTTAGCCCCGTTTTTCCATGAACATGTCCTCTTCTTGACATCATCACATAACAAAACGGGAGAGTGATCTGACCCGTGCGATGATGGTTTTCTTCTTGAAGATGTCCCTCCTTTTTCAGATTACATTTCTGACCCTCCTGTATATATTCTCTCTCTCTCTCTCTCTCTCTCTCTCTCTCTCTCTCTATATATATATATATATATATATATATATATATATATTAGTTCATATATATCTCTGTTTAGTTGTTTCTAGTTTTGAAAGGTGCTGTCTTTTTTTAGTAGTACTAAACTTGGAATATGCTTCACATTCTGTTCTATGTACGTAAGGATGAGAGTAATAAATTATTATATAATTTTCTAACCTTCTAATTTTTATATGGTAATCGCTGATATGTGTGTATATATATTAACCTTTGCTTATTTATTCAATTTCGTATGCTTTCCAATAATACAAATTAGTTTATTAAAATATCAGGTTACTTTTGTGTCATGCACATTTTTTGTTTTAAGATGTCATATGTATTAGCGGGCAGGTTCAACTTACCCAGTTTAATATCTTGTATTGATAATATTATAATATAATAGTTGAATATGACAATTATATTGTGTTTATTATGTGTATAAATATCTAGCTTATATCTCCAAATTTCATAATTTAAAACATGATCATGATGACGCATTTTCGAATCTTGGACTTATTGAGCTTTAAATATGCACGGTCAACATGAATTGAATATATAATCTAAGTTTTAGATTAATGGATTAAATCACCTATTTTGTTCGCATTCGACCTTTTGGATAATTTTATTAAGATGTACATGTGATTAAAATTTTAATTTTGAGTGTTTTACATGCAGGACCATGCTCACATTGCAGGGGCCATTGTTGTTCATCAATTTTGCCGCATTGGTTCTTTTTCATTTATTGGTGGCGGTTCTGTGGTAGATATCTCTTCATTATCTTATTAAAATTTAGTACATACTTTTTGTTTTGTCTCAAGCGTCTCCTTGAGAATAAAGGGGCATCACCCTATCAGTTTATGGTGACATTAAAACAGATTTAATTGTGATTGCAGTTGGTACTTGGAATTTTGTTCAATATCGAAGCTTGTCGGTATGCGCGGAGTTGCATGAAATCACTAGTTTTGGGGTTGCCATATATATATATATATATATATATATATATATATATATATGTGTGTGTGTGTGTGTGTGTGTGTGTGTGTGCGTGTGTGTGTGTATATGTATTTTTTACTAAGTTTGTTCTTCACTCATGGAATGAAGCTCATTTTCTTGTGATGATCTTTTCACCAATTACAAAATGAAGTTTTGAACAAATCATAGTTATTGGGGTTTTTAGCATGTTTTGTTTAAGTTATTGTTAGTAATAATGTAACCTTTGATTTCAACAAATGAGAAAATGTGGATAAATGGAGACCGGAGCCCAAAGGATTAAGTATGCAATAATTGCCTTTATATTCATATTTTTATTTTATAAAAATTATACTCGTTATACAATCTCAATAAACCGTTACATATTGATGGATACAGCTATTCTTAAAAATGTGCAAAAACAATCCCAGTAAGAGCTATAAGGTGTCTCATTATTTAAAAGGTGAATTAGGTAATCCTACCCCCATCATGATGCTTACTGTGTACTTGTACCCAAACTAGAGGGAACCGCGTTCCAAGTAGAGTTGGACTAGAATTTATTAAAATTATAAAAAATCTTGTAGCATATAATGTAGAGCTTAATTCTCACAATCACAATATATGTTTGAAGGTTTCACAAGATGTCCCGAAGTATACGATGGTAGCTGGAGAACGAGCTGAGCTTCGTGGCTTGAATTTTGAAGGTCTTCGACGACAGGGATTCTCAATTTTTGAGGTAGTTTTTTTGTTGAAATAGTTTATGGCTAGAAGAAGACAATGTAGTTTACCATTGTTATTGATGGAGATATACAACAATCCTGCAATTACTTTCTCAGATAAATGTGGTGAAATGACAAATTAAGCCTCCTCGTTCGAGGTGATTCTTTTTACACCTAGTTGAAAATTAAATAGTAAAAACTATTTGTACTAATTGAGAATTAAACCTTATTTAGTATACATTTATTTACAATTGCATATGAATATACATTTTAAACTCGAGTAGGTAAAAATACTTTTCACCATTTCACTTTTTCCCAAAATGAAAGTTATTTAAACCATAACCAGACGGGATTTGACATACAAATATGCTTCCGCTGGCTTCATTAAAATTCACCATTCATAATAAATTTTTCAATATTTAAAGTTGTTGCTCTATTATGCATTTAATGCATCAAATATCGAGCTTACCAAAAGGAAGAAATTGTAGATGAACGATTTTATGTAAGCACAAAAATATAATAGACTTGTTTTCAATGAGGGAAAAGGAGAGAGAACTTTTTTTATTTTGAAAACCTGAAATAAGTTTTATATAGTGAATATGCTGTATAGAAAATTAGAGTTCCTTGTAAAAATTCTTGAGTGAAGTGAACTTGGTCTATTATCTTAGTTAACAGTAGCAATTTGGATACAGTCCAAATGCTAAATACCTAGCCAAATTACAGATACCTTATCAGAATTCACAGAAATCATACTGAAAATAACATATACCTTACCGAAATTCATAGCTACCTTATCTAATATGAACGTATCTGAACCTCATCCTCCAAATCAAAAATATCTGGACTGCATCCTAATTGTGAACGACTCCTAAATTGTTTGATGGATATCTTATATTCCAAGCCTTCCTATTAGGATCTCCCTTTGGCTAGTTTGTTTGATGTAAAATATCTTATTCAGGCACGAAATGTAAGTTGACCCTATCATTATGTAGTATTATCTTATGGAAATCCATTTTGTAGTTCTATACTAATATTCTTTCTTGTGTTTGTGTCAGACCAATTCCAATCCATTGCAAGACAATCCTGCAAACTCTGTTATTAAGTAAGTGGATTTAGTTATTTTTTTTCAACTGTTTCTTTCTACCTATGCATTTAACATAAATGGCACTTGATTTAGGGGAATTTTTTGGTTTGCACTAATTCGTAAAATTTCCTTCTTTTTTTTGCTAGGCAGTATTTTATCAATGATGATGATATAGTTGCCCAAAAGGTCAGTCTTTTTTTCTCCTTTCATTTTGTGTCTTAATTTACTAGTGTTGGAAGTATTGTCATGTTATATCCTATTAGAAAATATAAATCTTATGATAATTTATTTCGCTCTAGATTTAGTTTTTCATTAAGACACAAAATGAAATATCCTAGTCTGGATGAACATTTATCAAACTAGCGTAGTTGGATACATAGTTTGTGATCAAGATCAATCTGCACGTTCTCCATTAGAACTTGCTCGAAGATTCTCTGATCATCCTAAAATTGGTACATTGCATAATAACTTTGTTCATGCTGTTGAGTCATTCCGAGATTACAAGTACTATGGTACACTCATTTGGGTAGATGGAACCATTGGAGACTACAAATGGATGACATATGGAGAGGTAGACTCTTCTCGATCAGCGATAGGTTCAGCTCTTCACTTTCATGGATTATTAAAAGGAGCTTGTGTTGGTCTTTATTTCATAAACACACCAGAGTGGATGATTGTTGATCACGCTTTCTTAGCATATTCATATATATCTGTCCCTTTATATGATACTCTTGTTCTCGATGTTGTTAAGTATATTGTAAATCATGCTTATGCATAGGCCATTTTTTATGTGCCAAGTTCACTGAATAGTAGGTTAGCTTCTTATCTGAGATTCCATCTGTACGTATTATAGTGGTAGTGGGTGGGATATATGAGCACCTTCCCTCGCTTCCAGTATCATGTGGAGCTAAGCTTATATCATATTCGATGATACTTAGTCAGGGCCATAGTAGTCTTCAACCTTTCTATCCTCCTAGGCCTGAAGATATTGTAACTATATGCTACACTAGTGGTACTACTGGAACACCATAAGGTATTGTATTATCACATGCAAATTTTATTACCAGTGTTGCGGGCAATTAAATTCTGGCCCTCAGATATTTACATATCCTATCTTCCCATGGCACACATCTATGAACGAGCTAACCAAATTCTTTTAGTAAACTATAGTGTTGTTGTGGGTTTCTATCAAGGGGACAATATGGAATTGATGGACAATTTGGCTGCTCTAAGACCAACACTATTTTACAGGATTCCTCGCCTGTACAATAGATGCGTTGAGGGATTGGGCTACATCTGATGGCATCAATAATGCAAAAATAGAACAACTTTGTAAAATCCAAGAGCAAGAGCTACCATTTTAGATGGCATGGATGCTTTTGGAAGGGAGGCTCAGTTGATAGGTTTTGAATTCGTAAAAGCTGTAACCTTAGTGGCGGAACCATTCACTTTGGAGAATGGCCTTCTCATTCCAACATTCAAGGTGAAGAGGACACAGGTAAAGGAGTATTTCTCTAATGAAATATCAGCAATGTACTCAGCGCTTGCTAAATCTGATCCAACACAAAAATTGTTATAAGCAGAATCCTGAATAAGAAGTCAACAAAAAAGTTATTGCTACTAACATTTTCCCACCTTTCACGTAATAATATCACATAAAGATAATTGTTGTTGTAGGATCAAGTTCCTTGGAGAGAGTTTGTCTTGTTAGTATATAAGAGATCAATAATACAACAAAAGAATAGTGCCATACAATTAATGTAATCGGCTCTAAATAACTTGGGTAGAGCTTCATTTAAAAAAAAGATAACGTTATGTTGTTTATACTCCGAATCTGTTTGTACTATATATATGTTATGTTTGAACTACGTTTCTGTTTGTACTATGTTATCATTTGGTATTTTTACTAGTTGATTAATGTTGAGGTATTTTTACTACTTGATTAATGTTTAGGGATTCAAACACCTGATAAAATGCAGATCACAACTTTATTTAGTGTATTTTAATTGCTGATAAAAATGCAGATGATGATGATGCTTAACAATGCAGATGGATAATATTATGAGGACTCTACAGTTGACGACGATGATGACGCCGGTGAGTTTATGATGTTTCTCTATTTATTAAATGCACAAAGAAAACCTTATCACACATCTGCCGTCACTTGTATAGAATATATACAAGAGATTCTTAATGGACCTGTAGCAAAATGTTATATTATGTTCCGTGCAAACGAAGATTTCTTATTTCAGTCTATTCATTAATTGGCCGCTGCAACTGATTTGTATTTGCACATTACCCACATTGATTTGCTGAAATTTATTGGAGAAGTTGTACCGATCAAGCATTGATTTCCCCTTTTCTATTACGACTTCTATTGTTGATCTGAATGACACTATAAGTTAATTATGTGGATGGTTTTTATGGAATTAGTTAATTACTTGGTTTTGTGATTCTTTGTTAATAAACATGAGGGTTGTATGATTGCATCCATTTTAGATCAATTTTTATTTAATCTTGGGAAGATAACTATAAATTGGTCACTGTTAAAAGAAATAAAATTGCCACACATTTGTCATGCTTAGTCACCATTGTCCACATTTGTGCCCAGCTTGCGATTCTAAATATTAGTAATTTGTAAGATTTTTTAGGTCTCTTATTAGCCGTCTCTTGGCATTTATTGAAAAAGAACATCAACCCGACTTATGGTTCCAGCGTCTTAAATGATGCATAGATCGATATGCTACCTATGATAGTAGAGCCATTTAACACTTGTTAGTTTGATTTTTTAATTTTTTGCAAACTTGATTGCGTTGCTTTTATGTGCAGGCGCCACTTTTGATTGGTTATGATGGACTGCAGAGACATTAGAAATTCTAAGCAATGAGGAAGTCATTGTAGAAAACCGAGGTAAAACTTCTTTGTTTGCTCTCTGTGTGGGTGGGGTGGGGGTGGGTGGGTAAATAGATAAATTGTGGCTTGTTTGTAGTTTATACTCAACTTATTGATATCAAATTTTGATTTTCATTTGCTTGTAGATAATTATATACCCTTTCTTAAATGTAATTAAATTCCTATTATTATGTAAATGTATAACATTTATTAATAGTATCGTTAACTTCTTACATTAGTTATATATTCAATGCGTTGAAATTAAGTGATGTACAACAATAAAGACGGGCAAAGAATAAGTTCAGCCACAAGCTTATTAGAAAGTTGGGGTATGCAGGTCTCGAGGAAATTTTGGCATGTGGTTGAATTATTGTATTATTTGTGGAGTTTACAACCATAATCAATTCATTATGAGGATTTTATGTTGTGTGCTTAATTTTTTATAATTGATTTTATAATTACGGACAGGAAAATAGAAATGGAGATGCATTTGGTGAGGATGATAAATATTGAATGTGGATAACCACCCGATAATCAAGAAAATGTAGAATATTAAGACGATGCAACTAAGGAAGTTGGTGAAAAAATTGTGAGTTTCTTTCAAAAGCTAAGAAAAAACAATTTTTTATATAATGTTTATAATTTTGGATATATACTACATATGAGGATTGAAAAGATTTTTTTTTAACAACACTCGGTAATTTTCTTTACTGTAGGACGCTTTGAAGAAGCAAGTTCATGATGAGATCTTAGTAACTCAAGGGACTTTAGGCATCTTAGACTTGGAACTTGGTACTCCGACCAACTCAAGGGACTTACTACAACTTGCTTTCATATCCCTAGACGGGGATCAAAATAACATGTTGAGGAATTAGAGTCCAGGCTTCAAGAAGAGAAAATGGAAGAAATATATCGACATCTTCATGAAGCAATGGCAAAATTGAGGATATATATGTGTGATTTTTGGATGTACTTTTTTTTGGAGATATTTTCTTGAGTGATGTACATAGTGGGTATATCTAGATATGATACATGTAGTAGGTCATTATTTTTTTGTGGATAATTAATGTAGATGGTGGGTATATCTATTTGTGTTCCACTATTTTTTTATGTGGAAAAATTACTTGGCTTGGTGCATTTTAGATCTACGTAACTTAAAATACAACAAAATTAAAGACTGTTTTTATAATATTATAAATTTTGATTTGTGTTTAAATTTATTTGTCAATTATGACATTAATATTGGTTATTAAATTTTTTTATTAAATTTTTAATTTATGATCGTTTATATTAAACCCTCATGTGATGAAAATTTGTATATGACCTTTTTAAAACAATGAAAACTGTATATCATAAAGCTTTTAAAATAAAATATGACATCTTATGGAGTATATTATGACCCTTTTTCGTAGTAGATATGACATTTTTGAAAAAAAAAGTTATATATAACTGTTACCTAATATGACACTTTTTATGGGTATCAATTATGACACCCAAACTTATGACGCTTTTTATTGAAAAATAAAAGGTCATTAAATGTGTTTTATGACACTTAAAAAACCTCATAAAAAGGCTTTTTTCTTGTAGTGTTTAGGACCATCATCCTTTGGTGGCAGGTCTGGATTGTCCCCATCATCATTTTCTGAGGCATCATACTTTTACCCAGGAGCATACTCTTTGCACTTATCGACTCTTCTTTTTCTTGGGTTATCTCGACCGCCCCTTGGACTATAACTGCTTACATATTTTCTTAGCTTCCTAGCCTTGAGCATTTTCTAAATCTCATCCTTTAGAGTGAACCATTTTTCTATCAGGTTCCCGTGGTCTTGGTGAAATTCACACCATAGGTTTTTGTTCCTCTTGTGAGGGGGAGCTTTTATCTTTTCGAGAAACCTTAGGGACTGATCATTCTTGATCTCATTTAAGATATGCTCGCAGCTGACTGTGAGGGGAGTGTAGTCGATAAACTTACCATCTACTGATCTCTTTTTTCCATCTTTACTCTTTTTTTAAAACTTGCCCCCACTACTTATCCCCTTTTCATCCTCATACTTCGCTGCCATAGCTTCCTCTACATTCATTACCCTATCATCCATCGCCAATATCTCAACCATAGACTTTGGTGGGCCCTCAGCAAGCTTCTAGAGAAATTTTCTTTTCTGTAGACCTCCTATTAGTGTTGTCATGATAATACTTTCTTTATATTCCTTAACTTCTGACTAGTCCTTGTTAAATCTTGCTATGCACCCCCTGAGACACTCATTCTTTCCCTTATTTATATACATTAGTAGTCTTCTTTTAGGTTCGTACCCCAAAACCAAAGTTGTGTATGAATCTCTTTGCGAGTTTCCTGAATTTCTCAATTGAACTCCTTGGGAGTGAAGTGAACCATACATGAGCTGCTCCGGTCAAAGTGATAGAAAGGGCACGACACCTCATCTCATCCAAGACTGAGTAAATGTATACAACTAACTAGTACATCTCGACGTGGTGAAATGGATTAGTGCTCCCATCATACTTAGGTGTAACCACTAGAGGCTTAAATTTGGCTGGAGTTGTATGACTTACTATTTTGGTAACAAAGGGCGAGCCTTCATTATATCCCTTTTGCAAGGGGTCTCGGCTCTTCAAGATGTCACCTATCTTTTCTTCCAACCGTTATGTGGAGTCATTCCAAGGTCTATCAACCACGGCATCCTCGACCACATTCTCTCCGGCTCCCTCTCTGACATTTAGCTGATTGATGCTTCTATATGAGCTATTCTCTCCCATTTGTTTTCCTCTCGTTGCTCCTCGCCTTGACCTCTTAGGGCCTGTTGACTGTTACCCCCGTTGTTCTTTTGAGAATCGGATATACTTCTTAATCTGGAAATGTAGTTTTTTAGATCGTCTAGTGCTAAGCCAAGCCTATCAAAGGTCGACCCACTGATCTACCTATCTAGGGCTGATGCCCATGGCCTACACTCTCAGCTCGTCCTTCTAGTATGGCCTTGACTTGGTTGAATCGATTTTATAGTCCCACCTGTGATCTGGTAGTGCTCCAAATAACTTCTATCCTCCTCCTCCTCGCACGCTTGCTCCTCATTATTGGGGCACCACTGACCTGGCATCCCAGGCATAAATGCCTAGGGTCAGCCACATCTCTGCGCTTTTACGAATGAGGGATAACCTTTTGTGGGTATTGGGGTAGTCCCCTAGTCTCAAAATCTTAGTGTTCTTCCCTTGCTACCGGAGTTATCATATTATTTCCATCGGGGCCAATCACTTTTTGACTAAGGGTAGATAATTATTGTTGCATCAGTTATTGGCTGGCCATTATAGAGCAGAGAGCCACCACTACTTCGGCTATTTGTGACTGAGGAGGCGAGCTAGTACTGGTTCCATCACCCCTTAGTGGTGGTGGTGGTAGTGGAAATTCTGAAACCATGTTTCAAACCTGATGGACGAGCTATAACTAAAGAGTAAAAGCTTAGAAGCTCAACAAGAGCTTTTTCAATGGTGAAATAGCTCCATAAGAGGAGAGGATCAGTTTACCACCAGAGACTCCAGTGGTTACAAGCTAGAGAAGGGAAGAGATGACAATTCTTATTCCTAAAGATAGTGCCAGGGTGATGATGCTGGAAATAACACCACTAGGTCAATGTGATTAATAAGTTCACACCGGTACAACAATGGTAGAAATGCAACAGAAATATAGCATTATAACAAGAGATAGAAATGAGGAGAAGATGTAGAACACGATAATTTAAGTGGTTCAGTCGGAGCCTACGTCCACTGTGTGTGTGATGAAATCCACTAATGTATGGCTCTAATGGCCTAAGTTACAACACTCAAGCTTTCTCTCTTTTTTGGATACAAATGAGTAGAGTTTTTATAGGGTTTTTGGTAAGAAATCCTTTAAAGTAAAGAAGATGATATGTATTTATAGTGCCTTGGGGGTGTATTACACCCCCAATCATGCAATAAACATGTACATAATGTTCCTAGACAATGAGGATGGGCCAACTATCTTCGTCACATATATGTCATGATGATCAAATATTCCCTCACGTGAGAGAATGATCCGAGTATAATGGTTTTAGTTCACGTGTGTCACACATCCACGCACACATCTCCACACGTCTCCCAATGCACACACTCTGTCAGTAATATGACCCTGGCCGACCATATTGGTCGAGGTTATACTTGTAGATCTGTGAACCACAAAAGAGTTAACACCTCTGATGTTGATTAACCACGAACTCTCATCGTTGTTGTGGGTGAGGCCGAGGATGAGGGTGCTCAATCTCTGAGAATAATGTAGGTAACTCATGTTGTCTAGTTACTCAAGGTTGGAGCCGAGGTCGAGGTATCCCAAGATACTCCATCGATTGAGTCAGTATTAGTCGAGCCTGATTAGGCCGAGTTGCAATGTCGCACTTCTCGATGGTTGTTGAAGGTTGTCTATGCCCGAGGCTATATGATCATGAGGATGAGGTCACACTTGGCATATTATGGGGAATTGATATCACAATAAAGGTTGCCCCCAAAGCCTCCAAAGGGCATGAATTCATCTTGTTTAGAATTAATTACTTCACTAAATGGGTTGAAGTTGAGTCATACGCCATTCTGAATGCCAAGAAGGTGGCCCAGTTCATCCAAAAAACTATCATATGCCGATATGGGCTCCCGCACGACCTAGTGTCAAACAACTGGTTGCATTTCATGGCAGAAGTCACCTAGGTGGTCGAGGAGTAAGGGATTTAGAGACACAGATATTCTCCCTATCGACCTCAAACCAACGGTGCAGTCCAAGCTACCAATAAAATCTCGAAGCAATAATCATCATCAAGATGACCAAAAGTTGTAGGGATTGGGTCGATCGAACCCCTTACGCCCTTTAGGGCTAATGCACTTCAGTTCAAACATCTACGTGGGCTACCCCTTACTCTCTAGTTTACGACATGTAAGCAGTCCTATCCATGGAGCTAGATATTTCTTATTTATGCATCATACCTGAAAGAAAAGTCGCGAGGGGGACTAGTATCAAAGTTGTCTCAATGAAATGTCACTACTGGATGAAGGGAGGCATATAACTCTATATCACATACAAGGTTACCATCGATAGATAGCGAAATCATTCAATAAGATATCCAAGGACCGTGGTGTCTGAGAAGGGGACTTAGCCCTTAAAGAGATAGTAGAACCCATTTGGCACCCCAGAGGGAAATTCAAGCCCAATTGGAGTTGCCCCCACATTGTAAAGAAGATCCTATCAGGCGATGCCTCTATGCTCACTGACCTTGATGGAGAAGATATGGACCGTCTAATCAACTTGGATCATTTCAAAAAATTCTACCCATAGTCAGAAATCTTGATGCGCTACGACTCTTCTCACCCGCCTTCTTTTTGAAAAAAAGAAGGAAAAAAATTCTTCATTTCTCGCTACTCAAAACTGCGTGGTGCCTGATCCTTTAAAAATCCTTTTATTTTAAAAAATGAAACATAGAAAATTTTCAAAACCCACAGAGGTACGGAGGCAATTCATACACTTCACATGAGCACGACCCCCTTCTTTTTCACAAAATACTATTATTTTCTTATCCTCAAGAACGATAGTTCATTTTAACACGTACATTGGCAAACGAATTATGTATGCCTTAGCGACTGATATAAATAATTCAAATGAAAAACTCATTAAGAGGTACAAAAATATAGTTGTTCTTTATTTTTTCCGTTCCAATTTCATCAGCATAAAGAGTAAAACGACTTTCCTTGCCAGTCTAAGTAAACCTTCCTTAAACAAAGCCAAAACAGAAACCAACTACTCCTAAAACAACCCTTCCAAATTTATTCCCATCACAAGAGATTTATAAAATCCCTAGGGGATCCTACCTGTAGCTACCAGAAGAATCGACCCCATCATCATCCACATCCCGAGGTCCCTAAATCTCCCCGGTCTGAATAGAGTGTTGAAAATGCTCTATGGAATGATAAGGCCAGACCAGCCTAGGGAAAACATTAAAACCTCCTTCCATGGTGTTAGATATGGTGAATCACCTTTGACTAGTCTCCACAACTAGAATCTTGGCAACTACTCTTATCCACAACCACTTTATCTAGTCCCCTGAAATATGCTAAACTCAGCCAACAAATAAGTATGGACGGGTCAACGGTTGACGATTATCCCACAGAAATCCCAGTTGTATGTATAGACGCTCTGTTAAATCTTCCTCGGGAAATAAATCTAGAGTTTGAGGTGTCACAATCTACTCCCAGCCAAATTGGCGCAAGAGCCGCCTTGGAAAATAAAAAGAAGTCTGCCAGAGACCAACCAATTGAACATGCTAGTATTCCCCCAGTTCTAGAATGGGATACAGATTCCCCCACAAAGTCACTAACCAACGCAAACATCGAGCCCTGTGCTCCACAAAATAGTTCTCATAGCTCTCAATTTCTAAGCATAGGTTGATAAAGTAGCGAGAAAATAAGTTTGGCACAACCGACAAAGGATACGCTATATAAAATCTCTTCGACAGCCACATGAAAAGCATTACGGGCATACAATTTAGGAAGTCAGAACGGCCTGCCATCCAGGCATCCAGACCATTCAAAGTCTCTGCCAGTATCACCGTCGCAAGATTGCGACGGTACACGATGGCTGCGAGTTGTGGGTCCACCAGCAGTTCCGAGTTACTAATAACAATTTTGAAGTCAAGCCCAGAATGACGACTCTAGGATAGCCAATATCACAAACATCCTGCAAATGCACAGAATGCAGCATGCACATAATGCCCCCCATAACCAGTGACCTAGTCGCCGAAGGTAAGCTATGGACTAGTCCCGCTAACAGCTCCATAGGGTATCGGGAAAATTTAGGGATAGCTTCTGCAACACTGGGATTTATCCCCAACATGGCAGATAACTCTTCATAGGTCGAGGTAGATTTTGTCCAACCGAAAGTAAAAGACATGGTCTTCAGGATATGAGAACTCTACCACTGTCATCAGCACGTTCCACTCAATAGGTCGATTGCGCCGTAACGAAACTTGACGAATGTTGAAACCATCGTAGTCAACATTATAGGAGCACATCTCCTCCAAAGTTTTGAGGTAGGTAGAAAACTCAACACACCTGGGTAAAGCCATATCACAAAGTGATAAGAATCGATAAGAATGCAAAATATAAGGAATGGGGAGGTGTGAAGAAAATGCTCCACCCACACCCCCTATTTATACTTGAAAAACCTCAACTAAAGATAAAAGCCCTGCAGAAATCCGATAAAAACTTACTCCACCACGTACCAAGCAATTGAAGAAAGTGAAAAAAAAGCCTTGGACTGATTGGACTGGAATGACATGCTGATAGGCAGGACAAGGGGCATGCCAATCGGCAACCCCCAATTTTAAGAAAAATCCTTTTTTCCTCTATTGTCAAAATAAAAAAACTCAATAAAAATAATTTTTATTCTCAAAGAATTTTGAATTTCCTTCACCCTATGTTTTTAGTTATCTTATTTTAATATAAATTCTCTTAAATTATTATTAAATGTTTTTACGGTCTCAACAAAAAAGTAAAAAGAGCATGTGCATTAAGTCACCAAAAACAATTAATAAAAAATTCATTTTATTGCATAGATGTTGTTGTGTTACACTGGTTACGTAGGAAAATAATGATCTACAAGGGGAGGAGATGATGTACCTCCATTACCCGAGATAAACCCTTCCTCAGATGATGAAGATGGCACCAGAAAAGAAGGAACTTAGATTGACTCCCAAATGTGAGCTATCGCAAAAGAAATACAATCCCGAATGTTCTTTAGCCAGGCGGTTGATACCCGGATGTGCTACCTAAAAAATAGAAAAAAGTAAATTAGTCAGTTTGAGGTAAAGAAATAAATTAGGAAATCAAAAGACAAAGAGATGAAATATATACCGCTGGGCGAAGAACCTCCTTCGTTAGAGCCCAACTCCCTCGTATCCATTACGTTAGGATGATGTAGCATACGCACCGACCCTCCATCATCCCACTGTATGTTATAAGAGGGAGGGTCCAACCGCATAAAGGGAATCTCCGAGATTGTCACCTCTACTGATGTCTACACACCACTTGTGTTGTCAAAAGACCCCCTGGGCGACTCGAAACTGCCTAGGGGAGAGGCATAACATCATATATGCTAGGTGGCATCAACCAGCTTGACACGAAATCCAAATAATCATATATCACCACCGTGTTGGTATATAACGAGTAAGTTTCTCCCATCATTTCCACAACCCGCGCATCATTCGACATCTCCCACTCTCGCCTCATATATATCGGGGGTCTAGCTGGTGGCACCAGCACATCGTCCTCTACCACCTGTCGGACTACTCTCTCTCCCTAATAGTAGGAGTAGCCGAACTCATATGCCAGCAGATGTAGCATATGCGCATTCCTCCCAGTCTACCCGGTATGTTGGATGGTCGTCCCGAGTGATATAAGGTCACCTGGAAAATCCTCGACATAGAAAGATCAATATTGGAAACGATGATAAAGGAAAAATGGTGGCAAGAAAGAAAGGACTTACCCTCTTGCTCGTCAGGCCGTTCAAGACGTGACACACCACCTCCAAAGAGAGAGACTTCTTCGATTACCAGTTAGACTTTTTCCACTTGTACATGAAGAACCATATATCTTTGACTCACTTGAGTGTATATTATATAGGCTCTTTTCTAGTTTGGAAAAAGTGATAAAATTTGAGTCTTACATTGGTCTACTAAAGAACATCAGACTCTACATTATTTTTTCCTCTAACAGTTTCAAAGGTATAATACCAACACTGGACCTAGGATTGCATTTCTATGTTGCATTCATATCATATTAGGTGTGTGAGTATCAATTCCCATTAAAATATTTTTTCTAATAATTTGTGGGATTTTAAAATAATTTTTAGGAATTTATAAACTTTTTTTAAAATAATTAAAATTTGGTTTTAAAATGTTGTGGGCTTATTTGTAATATCAATTGTTTCCTAAAATTTAGGTTGGGTAGAATTCGAAAGTGGGAGATACTTGTGTGGTACAAAATAGAATTATTTAAACTTCCAAAACACGCGTTTGTTAGCCCACCTGACCCACACATGTGTTGCATCCACAATAGTCCAGATTGTGTTTTCTTACTCTCATATTCCTGAGAACCATTACCAGCCCTTGGATCTATTTTATCTACAGTCTACATTTTTTTTAACAATCTAAGTCTCAACCTTGTGGACAATCGGATGTCATTTAATTGCGTTGGGTTGTAATCCATTATATTTACATTGATCAACTAGAGTTAATCTCAGTCATTAGTTTTCTTCGATATTCCAGACTCTTCCATCCAGCCGTATAAATAAATGACCTTGGTTATATGTTTACGATCTTTGGATCAGTTGTGTTTTGAGAGAAAATAAGATAAAGAGAAGAGAGAGAAAAGAAAAAGAGAGAGAAATTCAAATCCTAATCCAAACTCTTTGAATTTTCCTTCAAGAAAAAAACATGTGAGTGTTAATGTGTCTGATTGTGTGAACATCCATCCACCTTGGTCTTTAATCTTTTGTCCAACTAGGTCACGAAGTTTGGATTTCATTTTCTCTTCATAGAAAGTGGTGATCTGAACCATGTGTTATACAAAACATGTTTACATACTTAGTTTGATTACTTTCTTCAAGAAATCTTCATTTGTTTGTAGTTTTACTCTTAAATGTTTATTTTAAAAATGGAACCAAAAAATCTCTTTCTATTTTCAATTTCTGAGAAAAACCAGACTTAGATCTAGTTAAGATGTTGATTGGGGTTTTACACTTTCATATATTACATATTTTATGAAAAAACTGTGTAAATCAAATAAAGAAAGTTTTTAGGACCTTGGCTCCTTTTCATAACAAGGTTCCCTCAAGATCTTTGGATATAAATAAAGATCAGAAGTCTGATATTTTCAAACAAACTGAGATTCATAAATCATATCTACATTTTAGAACAAAATATGTAATTTGATAAGTATATTATCTGTATAAGTGTGTGTGTGTGTGTGTGTGTGTGTGTGTGTGTGTGTGTGTGTGTGTGTGTGTGTATGTGTGTGTGTTGCATGCATATGTTTAGGCACGTCACCACTTACACTATTCACACTACAACACTAAAAAATTATTGGTAGAGAGATCATTGACTTTAGAGTCGACTGGTAGTTAAAAAGGAGTAGAGGAACGAAGCTGGAAGAACAAATTCAACATCAGAAACTTCAGGGAAGTCAAAATAACCTAACGGAGCCGGTACATTTTATTGACTTAGAATAGGTCTGATTGCATGTTTAGTTTGTTATATATCTTGTAACCTATATTCTTTTTTAGTGGATTTTGTTTTGAGGTGTAGAGACCTCCGTAGATGTTTCCCCAATTGGGTGGGGTTTTACCACTTTAAAATATTGTGTTCTTGAATGTTTCATCTTCCTCTCATCACCTTCAACTTGTGTGGTGATTTAGAAATTATTTAGTTTTGTTTTTCAAAACTTGGATACTTAATAACTGAAATATCTCGTTCATAAGTTTTATACACATCTTGTGTTAGTATTTGTTTTGTAAAAAAGGAGTTTCTCAAACAAACTGTTCGATGCCATTTAATTTTTCTTAAATCTTTTGAAAAACTTAAGTGGCATTATCTTTTTCAATAGGTATCAAAGCTTTGGCATTATAAAATCTTTTTGATCCTGAGTTTCTGAAATTGTTTTTTTTTTCAAAACAAAGTAATGGACGAGAAATTTGAGAGATTAGGTAACCTATCCAGACCCCCACTCTTTTATGGAACCAACTTCCCTTACTGGAAAGTGAGGATGGTTGCTTTAATCCAAGGTACATTAGGAGATGGTGTATGGGATGCTATTGAAAGTGGTTACACTTTCCCTACTAAACCATCCATAGAAGGAAGTACTGTGAGGAATAGGAAACTACTAAGTGAATTAACCAAAGAAGAGAAACATACCTCCATTAATAATAAAGACAAAAATGTCATATTCATGGCTATCAATGAACATGAATTTAAGAGGATATCTTTATGTACAACCTCTAAGGAAGCATGGGACACTCTAGTGACTACACATGAAGGAGACAAACTTGTTAAAGCTGCCAAAACCCAAATGTTAATTCAGTAGTACAACACTTTGGTCATGACTGAGATGGAGTCATTTGATGATTTCTACCTTAGGCTGACTGACATCGTGACTAAGCTGCATGCTAATGGTATAATTTATGATAGGAAGGAAATTATTTCCAAAATTATAAGGTCACTTCCACAAAAATTTGGCAATAAGCGCTATGACATTGAGGAGACGGGCAATCCAAATTTAACACCTGAACTCCTCAATAGAAAGCTAAGGACATTGGAAATGGAATTAGAGTTAAAGAAGCAATTAATTCATACCTAAAAGAAATAGTCCATTTCTAATATTTTCTTCACCTCTAAGTTCACCAAACCTGAGTTTAATTTGCTAAAATTGGCCTATATTCTGATGAGGACTGTAATTAAGACAGTTTGGATAATCACATTGCCTTAATGTCTAAATAGTTCAAGAAAATTATGAAATTTCGAAATAAAATTACAAGTTGAAAAGGCAAACATAATTATACAACGTTCTCTAATAATAGGCCTCATGAGAAAAGACATGACAAACACCAGACTGATAACAAAAATAAGCCTGAAAAAGACCTAAAAATGTTGAGTGTTTTAGGTGTGGGAAATAAGGACATATGGAAAATGACAGTAGAGTCAATTTATATAAAAATAAAAACAATTAGAATAATTTGTGCAAGAGTTGGGATGACTCAAGTGAATCAAAAACTGATGAGACCGAGTCATATAATTCTATTGACCCATGTATGTCATTCTTTGCCAAAATCATTTATACTGACGAGCGTATGACTAGTACTAAACCTAATAGTAGTATCTCTAACCATGCTATATTGAATGATATTTTTCCTAATGGTTTATCTGCTTTTTTACTGGTGAATGCTACTAGTAATTCTAATGACGTGTGTGAGTCAAAGGGAATGTTCTATTGACGATGAAAATGTGTGTGAGTCCTAAAAATGAATTGCTAGGGGTCACTGCACATTGTACAGTTGATGACTCCGAAAATGAGGACCTCCCAAATATTCACATACTATACACGAAAACCCTCAAGAAGAGTACTAAACTTGAAAAGGTAGTCAAGGACCTTACCCATAAAATAGAAGCTCTAAGCCAAATGATCAAACCTAATGCTGAAGAGTACACCTCTCAATGTCTAGATCATGATAATGAGACTAAGGTTTTTGATCAAAAAATTAAGAAACTATCTCACTCAATTGAAATTCTGGAAAATAAATATAAAAGGGACGTTGTTAGAATTAAAACAAACTAAAGATAAGACATCAATAGTCTTAAAAAAATTTGCAAAATTTGAAAATAACTCAAACTGTTTTGAAGATTTTGTTGCTGAAAGTAAAACCAATTCTGATGACAGAACTGGAATAGGATTTTGTCCAAGTACGAACAAACAAACAAAAAATCTTGAAACTATCAAGTTTGTGTCTGGTGGCTAAAGACCTATTGAAACCTGTCCAGATTTTCATGCCTTGAAAACTAACTTTGATTTGAAACAACAAAAGACAGACTTTGGTGAGGCAAATACCTCTAAGATTAATGTTGAACATAATGCTAAATATGTATGCCCTCCTATTAGGAAAAATGATTCATATTTTCAATGTGTACCTTCTAGGAATAAGGTTAGAGTTCAATTTTTAGACAAACCTTTGTCAAATAATTTTCCTTAGGTTACGTCTCCTACGATCCATATTTATTGCTCATAATGTAATGTCTTTGGACATTCCATTAATGGATGTTTTTCCAAACGTCTATACAAACCTGTTTTTCGTTCACCTGTCTATCATAATTTCAACTATTCTAGAAAAGGCAGAAATAACTATATTCTTCCTAGGCAACTAGATAAGAACTCTGACTATCGAAATAGTAAGAAAACATCTAATACTAAAAGATCATCAATAAGAGGAAATATTAGATTCATGCCTAAACCAAATGCTCAAAAATTTGAGAAAAATAAATTTGCTAAAAAATCTTTTAAAGAAAAGGCCAATGCTAGTAAATTTTATCTTATTCGAGCTAATCAGTGGAAACTTTTAAAAACTAGAGCAATTTGGGTTAGAAAAGATGAACTAAGACCTCATATGAAATGTAATATTTTGATTAGTGCTTTGAAAGCTGAGCAAACAACATCTGTATGGTATTTAAGTTCAGGATGTTCCAAACACATGATCGGGGATGAAACCAAACTTCTAAATAAAACTAACTTCTTTGGAGACGGGGTATCAACCCAGATCATTAGTAAAGAGACTCTCCATGAACAAGGGTTAACTATATTAGAAGATGTTCTTCTAGTAAAAGGTCTTAAAGAAAATTTATTGAGGATATCACAATTTTGTGACTCCGACCATACTATCACATTCTCAAAGAATCATTGTAAAATTTTAAATGAAAATGGTTACTGCATTAATACAGGCCTTCGTACTCAAGATAATTGTTATATAGTTAATGCAAATCACGAAGTTTGTAACATTTCCAAAATGGATGACAATGCGATTTGTCATAATAGGTTATGTCACATATGTTTTGATAGCCTTGGTAAATTGTGTTCTCAAGAAATACTTAGAGGTCTTCCTATGATAAAGTTTATAACAAACATTATTTGTGGGCCTTGCCAAGAATGAAATATGGTTAAGTCTGCCCATAGGAAAGTCAAAGATGTTTTGACTACTAAACCTCTACAGCTTATCTATATGGACCTAATGGGTCCTGCTAGAATGGTTAGTCTTTGTGGAAATAGCTACATCTTAGTGATGGTCGGTGATTTTACCCAATTTACTTGGATAGTTTTCTTAAACAAAAGTGTGACACCTTTCTAGAATTTTTGAAAATTCTTCTATGTATTGAGAAAAAAAAGGATAGTAAAGTAAATCGTATCCATAGTGATTGGGGGAGAGTTTAAAGAGTTTGGACTAACTATTTATTGTACCTATAATGATTATCAACATGAATTTAACGCTCATAAAGCCCCTCAGCAAAATGGTATAGCTGAAAGAAAGAATAGGACTATTAAAGAAATGGCATGAGTTATGATTCACGCCAAAAGCCTTCCTAAGTATTTTTGGGTAGAATCTGTTAGAACTGCTTGCCACATCATAAACTGTGTCTATCTTAGAAAAGATACCAAACAGGCACCTTACGAATTATGGTACGGTAAGAAACCTAACCTAAAATATTTACAACCTTTGGCAGTGCTTGCTATGTATGTAAGGAAAGAGAATATTTGTCAAAATTCAAAACCAAAGATGATAAAGCCATCTTCTTAGGTAACTCTCCAAATAGTAGATCCTATCGTATCTGAAATCTTCGAACTAATACCCTCATGGAATACATTAATGTGATTGTTAGTGACATTAATGGTGAGAGTAAACCCATAGGGCCAACTCTCGTGGAAGAATCTGAAAATATTTTTAACTATGACTCTCCAGAGATAGATGATCCTTTACCAACTGAGATGCACGAAGTACCTAACTGGGTTTCTAAAGATCACCCCTTAGACAGTGTGGTTGGTAATCTTACTAAGCCTATTCGTACAAGATCCCAACAATGTAATTTTGCTCATTATGCATGCTTTATGCATGCTTTGTGTCTCTTGTGGAAGCGAAGAATGTAAATGAAGCCCTAAGTGACTCCTTATGGATAAGTGATATGCAGGAGGAACTTCTTCAATTTCATGACTTATGGTATCCTGTACCCAGGCCATGAAATAAAAAGGTTATTGGGACACACTAGGTTTTCAAAAATAAAACAGATGAGACTGGGATGGTCATTTAAAATCAGAATAAATTAGTTGCCCAAGGGTACTCTCAGATTGAAGGAATAGACTTCGAGGAAACATTTTCCCCATTAACTCGCCTTGAATGTGTCCATATATTCTTAGTAATAGCTTGTCATTTCCAATTCACTCCCTACCAAATGGATGTGAAATCTGCATTCCTTAATGATATTCTAACTGAGGAAGTCTATGTAGAACTGCCAAAATGGTTTATTTACCCTCAATCAAATTTTTTTATTAAAAAAGGCCTTATATGGTTTAAAACAAGAACCCATGCTTGGTATGATCGATTGTCTACGTTTTTAATAAACAGCGGCTTTAGGGAAGGTGGTAATGATCCAACTCTATTTTTTAAACATTTTGACAAAACTATTGTTATAGCCTAAGTCTATGTAGATGATATCATTTTTGGATCAACATCCCTAACCGAAGTTGAAAATTTCTCCAAAATTATGCATGGAGAATTTCAAATGTCTCTTATGGGGGAGTTGCAATTCTCTTTAGGACTTCAAGTCAAACAGAATTCATAAGTTTCATTCATTTCACAATCCAAATATGCTTTAGAGATTGTTAAGAAATTCGGCCTAAAAAATGCAAAAGATGTTATGACACCTATGAGTACCTCCGTAAAAATGTCCAAGGATGAACATGGGAAATCTATTGATCCTACTCTTTATCGTAGTATGATAGGAAGCCTATTACATCTCACCGCTTCACTCCCTGACATTATGTATGATGTTTATGTCCATGCTAGTTATTATAATGCACCTAAAGAGAGTCATTTATCTTGTGTTAAGAGAATTATTAAATACGTTAAAGGAACTCTTAATTTAGGACCTTAGTACACCAATGACACATCCACCACTGTAATTAGTTACACGATGCTGATTGGGCAGTGTGTTCTGATGATACTAAGAGTACATTAGGAGCATGTTATTATATAGGAAATAATTTAGTAGGATGATGTGTAAAAAACATAATTGTACATCATTATCCACTGTCGAAATAGAGTAAATTGAGCTGGAAGTTGTTGTTCGCAATTACTTTGGATAAAACAAATGTTAAAGGATTATGGCGTAATTGAAGATAAGTTGCACTTCTATTGTGATAATCAAAGTGCAATTAATATTTCCCAAAATCATGTGCAACACTCTCGCACAAAACACATTAAGATTCGCTATCATTTTATCCATGAATTTATAGAATCTAAGGAATTGAAAATTATGTATTTCCCTATCGATCTTCAATTAGCTAATTTGTTCACAAAGCCTTTAGATAATATCAGATTTGAGTCTGTACGTAAATCTATTGTCATGATATTTCTTGAATAAATGTTTGCCATCTCTTAAAATATCATCTAGTCATATTCACGCTCATAATTGATCTTTGAGGATATAGAACACGAATGTTTCATAAATGAAAAAATACACCTCATATATCTATTTTCTGTAGGAGATCCTTGATGTGACTCGATGGATGTTTATTCATTGATGAATATTTATCTTATATATATTTTATTTGTTCATGTATATTTCTTCCTACCCTTTGTCCATTTGAGAAAAAATGGGGGATAAACTTTGAGTCCATTTGGACATTATTTTGATTACTTCAACTAAAATACTTGATCTTAGTTTTCTTATCTTTAGGAAATCAGTACCTTGTTTTATCAGAATATTGTTAGGGTATTGGTTTGTATTTAGTTGAGTAATGTAATTTTCTTTTCAAACATAAGGGGTGGATAGAATTTTGTATAGGAATAGGATTTTCTTATGTTCTAGTATCCCTACGAGTCCTCAATGACTCGAAGGAGATTTTGTCTCATATTTCCAAAGGGAGAGATTGAAGCAACCTATATCATTGCTCACTTGAGTCCATATTATATACGCGCTTGTCTAGTTTAGAAATAGTCACAAAATTTGAGTCATACCCTAGTCTACCAAAGAACCTCAGACTCTACATGATTTTTTCCTCTAATAGTCTCAAAGGTATAATTCCAACAGTGCACCTAGGATTGCATTTTTATGTTACATTCATATCATATTATGTGTGTGAGTAATAATTCCCATTAAAATATTTTTTCAAAAAATGTTTGGGATTTTTAAATAATTTTTAGGAATTTATAAACATTTTTTATAATAATTAAAATTTGGTTTTACAATGTTGGGAGTTATTTGTAATATCAATTAGTTCCTAAAACTTAGGTTGGGTGGAATCCGAAAACGATAGAGAATTTTGTAGTACAAAATGGAATTATTTAAACTTCCAAAACACGCATTTGTTAGCCCATATGATCCATACACGTGTTGCAACCACAACGGTCTAGATTGTGTTTTCTTACTCTCACATTCCTGAGAGCCATTACTAGCCCTTGGTTCTATTTTATCTACTTTCTGCATAGTATTTTTAACAATTCAAGTCTCAACCTTGTGTCCAATCATATGTCATTTATTTGCGGTGCGTTGTAAGCCATAGATTTACATCAATCAACCAGAGTTAATATCGGTCGTTGTTTTGCTTCGATATTCCAGAACCTTCCATCCAGGAGTATAAATAGATGACCATGGTTATACGTTTACGATCTTTGGATCAGTTGTGTTTTGAGAGTAAATAAGAGAGAGAGAAGAGAGAGAAAAGAAAAAGAAAGAGACACTCAAACCCTAAACCAAACTCTTGCAATTTTCCTTCCGAAAAAATCCCTTATCAGTTTGAGTGTATTCGATCGTGTGAAGATCCATCCTCTATTTTCTCTAATCTCTTTCCCAACTAAGTCACGAAGTTTCGATTTCATTTTCTCTTCATAGAAAGTGAAGATCTGAACTGTGTGTGATACAAAACACGTTTACATTCTTAGTTTGATTTCTTTCTTCAAGAAATCTTCATTTGTTGGTTGTTTTACTCTTAAATGCTTATTTTAAAACCTAAACCAACAAATATCTTTCTGTTTCTAGTTTCTGTGAAAAAGCAGACTTGGTTCTAGTTAAGATCTTGATTGGGATTTTACACTTTCATATATTTCACATTTTATGAAATAAATGTGTAAATAAAATAACTAAAGTGTTTAAGACATTTTCTCCTTTTGATAGAAAGGTGCCCTAAAGATCTTTCGATATAAATAAACATCAGAAGTCTGATATTTTCAAACAAACTAAGATTCATAAATCATATCTGCATTTTAGAACAAAATCTATAATTTGATAGGTATATTGTCTGTATAAGTGTCTGTGTATTGCATGCATATGTTTAGGCACTTCACCACTTACACTATCCACGCTATAACACTAAAGAAGTGTTGGTAGGTAGATCATTGACTTTAGAGTCTACTAAAAGCTAAAAAGGAGAAGATGAACAAAGCTGGAAGAACAACTTCAACATCAGAGCCTTCAGAGAAGTCAGAATAACCTAACGTAGCTAGTATATTTTCTTGACTAAGCATAGGTCTGATTTTGTGTTTAGTTATTTATATATCTTGTAACCTATATAGTTTTTTTAGTGAATTTTTGTTTTAAGGTGTAAAGACCTCCGTGGATGTTTTCACAATTGTGTGGGGTTTTACCACATTAAAATCTTTTATTCTTGCATGTTTCATCTTCCTTGGGTGATCATATAAAAAATATTTTGTTTTGTTTTTCAAAACTTGGATACTTAATAACTGAAATATCTCGTTCATAAGTTTATACACATCTCGTGTTATTACTTGTTCTGTAAAAAAAAGGATTTTCTCAAACAAACTGTTCGGAGACATTTAATTTGTCTTAAATCTTTTAAATAACTTAAGTGGAATTATCTTCTTCAATACATCCGGTAGAAGCCCTCAATAGACTCATCCATCAAAGATTTCAATTGTGTGTTAAGACCAATCACATTATAGAATCTCTTCTGCAAAGGACAAGGGTCGACAAATTAAGAAATCAAGAATAAGATGCACAAAGGAAAATGCGAATGCATAAAGGAAAATGCGCGATATAAAGAATACCTTAAGAAGATACTTTGACACCCCACCTAATTAAATACTGGGTAATCAGTCATTTATTAAATTTAAAACAAAGTGTTCGGTTGGTTAATTCTTAGCATCACTGTCGAAATACATTTAACATTAATAGTCACCTAATAAATAATTAAGCTAGTATCAAAACGTTTTCCATTTTAAGTTATACCCAAAGAATCCATTAATAATTTCTAAGTATTAAGACATCAACTGCATACCATACACATGAATATAATAAATACTAAATATGAATCGTCTACTGAAATAAGTAAGACTGGATAAAATGTTCCAGTTCAAAGTCTCAAACCAATAAACCATAATGTTACTCAATCCAACTTAAAAGAACTACAAAAATAAATTGAGTACAATTTCTTTGATAAAACGACTTAGAATGGGCTAGACATTACCTAAATGAAATGTTTGTATAGAACTAAAAGAAATTATAGAGGCGTTTAAATGCAAGGACCTACAACTCCCACAACCGCTGCAGCTCGCTAAATAATCCAAGTGTCTAAGCCTGGTAACCTTGTGGCTGGCACCTAATATAATAAAAATATGTAGCAAAAGAGAGATGAATAGAAAGAGATGGGTCAGGGCCCGAGTTGTAAAAATATTTGATTAGCAAGTATTTAAACTGCAATAAAGCAAGTATTAAATGCATGTTAGATTCGAACTGTAACATGAGATTCTCACCTCTCCACTACTGTGCACGCCTAATGTACATCTACTCTAACCCAGTTATCTATAACACTCCCAACTAGGTCATAGGCTTACTTATAATTATAACTCATAGGATTATCCCATGCCACCCATACAATATGTTATTAAAATAGTTTATCCCATATAACTAAATTTCATTATTCACCGTTCGAATGGTTAATCAATTACCCATTAAGATTATTTTACTTCTCATTATTACTATATCTACTAATTTCATATAATAGAATTTTCCTATGTATATTCATATATATAGTCACATCGTCCATATATATATATATATATACTAATCCTTCACCCCTTGCTTAAGACCACTTGTCGCAAATCATTTATTATGATTACCATATCTGCTAGTTTCACATAGTAAAAATATTCACAAGTATATATCTATAGTCACATCATCCCTATACATATATATATACAAATCCTGCACCCTTTAATTAAGACCACTTGGCACAATGCATTTATTATGATTACCGTATCTACTAGTTTCACACAATAAAAATATTCACAGGTATATATATATATATATATATATATATATATATATATATATATATATATATATATATATAGTCACATCATCCCAATACATATATATACTAATCATGCACCCTTAGGTTAAGACCACTTGGCGCAATGTATACTCTGCTATCATGTTCGGTGCATCGCTCACTATATAAAGGATTGTTGGTTCAATCTCTCACGAACCATAATATTCAAACCACATATGTTGGAGGCTAACATAATCCCTAGCCAAATGGGTCACGCACATACCTACGCTCCCATTCATCCGTCGAAACTATCCTACATCTCAGATAGCACGTAACCAAGGTCATATGCTCTGGGTACAAGTAAAATATCCCCCCAATGGTCAATACTGGATAAGACTCTCCACTACGCAAAAACCTCCTCCTGATAGCAAGTAGTGTAAGTATGTTATACAAAAAATAATAAGCATATAATAGGCATACACACATCCTATTAAAATCAATAGGTATTCACCCAACAAGAAAATATACTTTCCATTCGTATTATTCTTCCATTACTAAGTATGGTATTTTTATTTCGATTACTATTACTTTCGTAATCCCCAAAGTCAATTCACCGTTCTGAATATTTAAAGTATTATTCCCTACATACTTTCCAAAATTCTTCACTATGCTAAATTCATCAAATAGTAGTTTCCCTCACTTAAATTAATTGTATAACTCGATTTGGGTTAAAATAGGATTTTCCAGGTTTTGGACCTATCGTTCAAACCAGGTGTCATGTCATTTGAACGACTTCTTACGAGATCTAGTCTCGTTCGAACCACCTTCATGCGATATCGTGCGACTTCTCGCGACCAGTACTGTTACGTCTTCAACATCTAGCAGTTATACTTTTATCATATTTACTCATGATGCTGAGAATTAGCCCTCAATCACCTCAATAGCATCGAGGTTATTCATATACTAAAATATGCTTTTTGCCACGTCGATGGTTGCCTTATCTAGGATGAGGGTTAAGACGTACTTCTACCCCCATGGGGTCATACTGAAGATAGAGGGTCACCTAGGCCGACCCATCATTAGTAACAAAGTTTATACGACCATACGACCAAATGACCCAATAGAGGCCGACCCTACTATTGATAAGTTTCATGACCCAAATCAGCCAAAACCCATATAGGTTAGAACCTCAGCTTGTGATAGTGCAGACGGCCCTATGGCCAGTCGACCTTATGTAGGCCGATAGTGAAACTGTTCTACATTCAGTAATAGAGACACAATAACTACATCCTCGGTGTGTCACTATAGGTTGAGGGCGATAACACCATGGCACGTTATTTGGGAGACACATGGAACAGTGCACGTGGGGACTCATATAGCACGTGGACTAAACTATTATAATCAGAATCGTTCCCTCATATGAGGGAATATTATGTCATCATTACCCACAACAAGTCTAGACACGTGTCAATAGGGGATTGGTTAGATCATCATTCACATGCTCATTGCATGCTTGGGGGTACACTACACCCTCCAAGCCCTATATATACTTGTTATCATCAACCTTATAAAGGGATCGACAATTGTAACTCTCGTGACAGTTATTATGCAACACAAATAGATAAGAGAAAGTCAATCACCAAGTAAGAAAAAGGAATGTAAAATGACAATCACACAACAAAGGATGTACGTGGTTCAGCAAAGAAGTGCCTACGTCCATGGTGGTGCAGTTTGTTTTATTTCTATATACTCCGAGGAGTGATTACGGAGAATACAACCTGTCCTTTTGCCCCAGACCTAGGGTTTAATATATACATGTACATTTAGGTGAGTGGGGGTGATGGGTTCCCCCACGTCTTCCATCTTTCCTATAACTTCCCTTCAGGGCAACGTGGGAAGAGACTGAATCAAAATAACAGGTGGGGGCCTAGACTTTGGGCCGCCAGAATTGGGCTACTCATCTAGGCCCATGGTATTAATTATCGGTACCCACAATTGCCCCTAAGTTTGTTGGTCCATGTTCATGGGCTCAATAAATTTAAATGATTAGCCGTAATGGCTTTTTTGCAATTCTTCGAAAGCTGTGAATTTGATTTTGGCGGCACCCGCTTCGTTTATTGTGCACTATGATTAGCAGAACTTGAAGGTTTATTCGAGTAGCCACTTTTCTACCGTCGCTTCAGTCCTTCCAGCATTCTTCTACTTTTTATGAGCTCTAGCGCTTCGTACCTTTTTCTCTTAATCTCCATTCTCATTGCTTCTTAGTTTTTTGGGCTGGTGCTTCTTCATCGCTTGAATCGATCTTCTATTTTGTAAGTTTCCTGTGCCCTTTCTTTGTACTTTTTCTTTGAGTTTGTAGCTTTTCTAGGGTTTTCCAATGGCAAAGATTGGAAATAGGTCAATCTCTGAATTTAGGAAGTTTTACAACATACCTGAGTGGGTAGATATTGAGTGATGTGCCTCCCCTCCTAGAAACGTTAGAGACATAGATGATGACCACTGGATCCACGTCTTGTTGCTTTCCCAGGGGGGACTCACTTTTCCTCCTAATGATTTATTTTTGCATTTTTTGGCTATTTTAATATTGTTCCTGCGCAATGTTCGCCCAATGTGTGGAAAATAATAAATGGTGTACATAAGATAAATCAATTGTATGGTACTAGGTTAGGGCTCGCCGAGGTCTATTTTTGCTACTCCTTTTCTCGAACTAGCTCTGGTGTTCTTTACCTCAAAGCTAGGAGCCCTGACAGGGTATTGGTAGTAAATCTACCTGATTCCCATAAGGACTACTGGCAAGAAGGTTTCCTTGTTAGAAATTGACTATTTTCTTCCCAATGTGAAGGGTCGAGGTCTGAGAGGTTCTTTATTCCCTTTTATGGGGAGGAATACATAGGTAGACATTGTACCGTTGTTTCAATTTTTTTTTAATTTGTGATCTTTCTAACTCTTCTTTTCTTTTTCTTCCACAACGAGGTCAAAGAACTTAGAGCCTGCTCTCAGCGAGGTCCGTATCTCGTAATTGGTTAAGGCTTGGAATATCAGGGAGCCTTTGGGTGATGGCGAGCATCCCAAGTCTGCTGCCTTTCTACTCGAGTACAAGAACGTTGGCTCCAGTTTCATTAAGGCTTGTGGATAGTATACCAGAGTTTGATTTATTCGAAG
Source organism: Sambucus nigra (assembly GCA_949130495.1). Classification (NCBI taxonomy): domain Eukaryota; kingdom Viridiplantae; phylum Streptophyta; class Magnoliopsida; order Dipsacales; family Adoxaceae; genus Sambucus; species Sambucus nigra. The sequence goes on along the minus strand of OX422211.1, from coordinate 160,458,385 downwards.
AGACTACTGTGGGTCCTATCCAGTTGCACGAGGAAGAGAGAAGCTCTGAGAGTGACATTGTAGGAGCTGTTAGTGATTTGGGAGGAGAGAGCTCCAGAAGTAGCAGTTCTTCTGATTATAGGGAGGTTTCTGAAGATCGAGGATCATCGAGCACTTCCAGTAGTTCGAACGAGGAGATGGTTCCTCCAAGGAAGAACTTGATTAGGGATGATGATGATGAGGACCATGTGCTCCTTGCACAAAGGTCGAAGCAAAAATCTAATTCTGGGTTGTGGCCACTGGTTCTCGGTCCTCTGCTCAGGAGCAGGAGAGTAAAAGGAAGGAAGAGGAGCAGGTGATGGAGAGAGAGAGAAAAAAGTAAGAAGAGAGGAAGAAGATGGAAGAGAAGAAGAGGGTAGAGGAGAGGAAGAAGAAGGGGAGTGAGAAGGAGGAGGAGATAAGGAAGGCAGAAGCGAGGATGAAGGTCGGGCAGGCCTTAGTCCCTGTGTTCGCACTGCCGAGGGGGCCTCTGTGGCAATTTCTCCCCAGTTAGCCCCACCTCTGCTCCAGAGATCTGTTCTCCCGGCTGATCTCCAAAGCGAAGTAGGGTCGGAGCAGTTGGCCCTTTAGGCTAGTCAAAGGCTTGCTCTGGTAAGGTTTTTCCCTCTTCTCCTATATTGTTCTGAATTCCCTTATTTTCCACTTTTGATGCCTTCTTTTTTCTACAGTTTGTTACTAACTTCGCCGTGCTGTATCGTTCATGCGACGAGCTGGTGAAAAGAAATAGCGAGCTGGAGAAGGAAAATATTGCCCTGAAGCTAAAGGGTAAAGAGCTCGAGCCTAGATTTAAATCCATTGACGCTTCTTGGATTTCATCTGACTTGGCTCTTGTGACTGCCAATAAGGAGAAGGACGCTGCAGTCCATGATCTAAAGGAGCTGAGACAGGCCTACGATCTGGTTGGCTCGAGAAAACTTATTATCGTGGAGGAGAACAAGGTGCTCTCTGAAGAACTGAAGAAGAAGGAGTCTGAGGCTATTACTGCCAAGGAGGACTCTTACAATTCTGGTTGGGCTGCAGCATATGAGGATGTTGAAGTTCAGATAGGCTATATTAGTCTTCTGAACTTCAAGAAGGGCTGGAACAAGGCCCTTTTGGCTGCTGGCGTCGACATCGATTCTCCCTTGTTTGAAGAGCATGACCCAGGTCCGAAGCCAATCGTGGATGAAGTTCCTGCTCTAGATGATGATCCTGTTCCTCAAGCGAACCCTTGTGACATTTCTATGGTTGTGGTGATAGAGATTACCCCTTCTGAAGGCGGTGCTCCTACTGATGTTGACAAGGGGAAGGGGCTATCAACCTCTGGACCACCTGAGGTTGTCAATTCGTTATCTACTAGGATTGCTTTGTACTTTTGGTTTTCTCTGTCCGTAAATTTTTTCTTTACTGTTCGATGTAAGTCCAATCCTTTATTAATGAAAAGGCTTTATTTTCTGCTCGCACTGATTTGTTTCTTTCTCTCCTTTATCTTTTTCTCGCTTGTAGTTAGTTGATGTGGATGATTACATTCCTGCTACTTCCCAATTGGGCAGGACCCTTGGTCCCAATATGAGTCTTGAAGTTCGCCAGGCCTTTGTTAAACTTTGCAAATCCCTCAGATCTAGAAATCAGAAGTATAAGGAGCAATCTGAACTTATGGCCAAGTTGAAGGATAGGCTCTAGGAGATGGAAGATATTGGTGCCTCAGTCCAAGAGGAGGTCAATGCGCTGAGAACAAAGCTATTAGAGGCCTCTGAAATCAACCAAGTTGGGGAGGCTCTTCAGCAAGAGAATGAGGACCTAAGGAAAGAAGTCTTACGACTTAGAGAGCATGCGCCGAGCACTGTTCCAACAATATTACAAGGTTCCTCATCATCGCGAACTAGAGCTGATCAGAGTGTTACTCCTCTTGTGTCGCGATCTTCCACTCGCCCACCCATTCCGCGAGCTGGTAGGAGCGCCAGGAGAAAAAATAGGGAAGCAAAAGAACTTCGAGATAGGGAAATGGAAGAAATCCGTGTTGATATCCAGAGAGCTTATGTGATTGTTGTTGGGCTTCAAAGGGATGTTACCCGGTTGTGACACTTGTTCAAGAAAGGTCCTCGGCAAGCGTGGGCTGATGGCTATAACCAGGGTTGGTCAGATGCTCCGACAAGGTTGTTTGAGTTCAAGGAGCTTTCTTTTATCAGGGGATGGCTAAGTGCCTTGAAGGAGCTGCAAGTCCCGAGGAACTCGATGCTCTGGTACTGCCATGAGATGTCTCCCTCTATCTTGATGCCTAACCCCTTTTGGAGGGATAATCGATGGATCCCCATCGATGCTATTCCTCGGTAATTATTGGAGTCAGATGTAAATGAGGTTGTGGAAGAGTTAGCTCCTTCTCCCGATGACGGACGAAGAGCTCGAGTGTCTGACTATCTCGCTCGGAGGCCTCCCCCCATTGAGATTTTTCCAGTTGTTATTTTTTTTGGTAATGTAAATGCTTTAGGCAAGCTCGTCGACTAAACATGTATCACCATTGTTGTAAATATGATGAATTAATGAAAAGTTTGTGTTTTGGGCAATCTTGCCGACTAAATGTGTGCATCATATTCTTCATATTCTTACTGCTTTGTAATCTGCTAAGTTTGTTTTGTCATGCGAGTGTCCTCCCATTCCAGTATAATATCGAGATACCATTGTGCATCACTTTACCTTTTAGGTTGTGTCGTCACACTTCCTTAGGCCTAAGTGGGGCAATTGGTGAGGACACACCTGAGGTTGGATGTTCCATCCGATTAGGATTTTTTTCAATCAAAGGAGTTTTGATGACCAGTATAAAACTTGGTCGCATTGCCTAAGGATCCCTTGTAGGGCTTCATATATTGCTAGGGGCAATGCTAAGAGGTTCTTCGTGTTTCATGACGATGACCTGAGGAGGGGTATTCCCCTGCTATAGTATAGTGATCAATGTGCTTGTTACTTGAAAAATATGTGCCATAAATGCAACTGTTACTAATCAGAGTGTAACTAATTAAATAAAATGCACTTGTATAATAAAAGAATACAATAGAAAGATCTAAAAATATAATCTCTTAAGATTAGTTGCGTTCCATGCTCGTGGTATTCTCTGCCTTCCATCGTTTCCAAGTGATAGGCGCCCTGCAGGTCGTCTCTGGTAACTTTAAAGGGTCCTTCCCATTTGGGACCTAGCTTGTCGTTTGATGGTTTCACTGCGCTGCCCAGGAATTTCCTTAGAATATAGTCTCTAATTCGAAATTCCCTCGGGTTAACCCTTTTGTTGTAATTCCTCACGAGCTGTTCCTGGTAGCTCTCTAGTTTCACTAGGGCTAGCTCCCGACGCTCGTCGGCTAGGTCAAGATCAGCGAGTAATGCTACATCATTATGGCCTTGGTCGACAAGGTTGGACCTCATTGTCGACAAACCTACTTCAAGTGGGATGACTACCTCCATGCCATATGTCAGCGAAAATGGGGTTTCTCCTGTTGCTCGCCGAGGAGTGGTTCGATATGCCCATAGGACGTGAGGTAGTTCATTTACCCATGCGCCTTTGGCTGGCTCCAATCTCTTCTTCAATCCATCGATAACAGTTTTGTTGGAAGCCTCAGCTTGCCATTGCTCTGAGGGTAGTCCACCGAACTGAAGTGGTGTCAGATACCGTGTTCGTTATAGAAGTTCTGAAAGGAGCCCCTTTCGAACTGTGTTCCATTATCGGTGATGATGGTTCTGGGGATTCCAAAACGAGTGATTATATTCCTCCATATGATCCTTATCATATCAGCATCTCGGATGTTCGCCAGGGGTTCTGCCTCGATCCATTTGGTGAAGTAGTCAGTTGCAACCAATAGATATTTACGATTGCCAGCTGCGGTAGGCAGTGGTCCCACGATGCCCATTCCCCAATTTGCGAAGGACCATGGGCTGGATAGGGACTTTAGGTTGATGGTGGGTTGGTGGGCCATAGGAGCATGGAGTTGGCATTTCAGGCATTTGCGAACATACACTGCGGAGTCCTTTTGAATATATGGCCACCAAAAGCCTTCCTTCATTGCTCAAAATGATAGAGACCGTACTCCAATGTGGCTTCCACAGATTCCTTCGTGAATCTCGCGTAGCACTTGCTCGACATCCCCTGGGTGGACGCATCGGAGGTAGGGACCGGCGAAGGATTTCTTATACAAGTTGCCTTTTGGGAAAGCAAACAGCTTTGACTCTTATCTGGTGGGTGGTCTTCTTATCATCCAGGAGCATGCCATTCTTTAAAAATTCTCTTAAGGGGTCCATCCAGCTGGGGGCTGAACCCACCTGGAGTACCTATTCCATGATTGGTGGATTGCTATCGATGCTCAGACAAGTGAGGAAATCAATGGGGATGATTCTTTTTAGGTCGGAGTCAACTACCGAACTAAGGGCTGCTAAGGCATCAGCATGACTGTTTTGCCCCCTGGAAAACTGCTGGACGCTGATCTCTTCAAAGCTTGACATTAGCTTTTTCACTCAGGCGAGGTAGGCTGCCATTCTTTCATTCTTTGCATTTTAATCTCCGCTTATCTGATTGGAGACCAGTTGGGAGTCACCGAACACCTGTAAATGTTTTACTCCCAAAGTATGAGCCTTTTGGAGGCCAACTATTAGGGCTTCATAGTCTTGTTCGTTGTTGGAGGCTGCAAATCCCAGCCTAATTCCTTGTTTAAGGATTGTGTTCTCTGGAGTTATGAGGACAATGCCCACCCCCGCCCCCTTTGAATTGGAGGCTCCATCAACAAACAGTTTCCAGGTTTCCTTTTTTGTTGGGTTCTCCGTTTTGCCTTGTTGGTTGAGGTTGGTCAGAGGGTTCTTCGCCCGTGAATTCGGCTATGAAATCAGCAAGGATCTGACCCTTGACAGCTGTCCTTGGTTGAAATTGGATGTCAAATCAACTGAGCTCGACTGACCACTTGGATAGTCTTCCTGACAAATCAGCTTTCCTTAGGACTGCCTTAAGGGGATGTGATGTAAGGACGATGATAGTATGGGCTTCGAAATAATGCTTCAGCTTCCTCGAGGCTATTACCAACGCAAAGGAGAGCTTCTCCAATGGCAGGTACCTTTGCTCGGCATCTAGTAAGGTCTTGCTCGGGTAATAAACGGGGCGATGGATTCCTGCAACCTCGCATATTAGCACAGAGCTGACAGTGTGACTGGATACGGAGAGGTACAGGTACAAAGAATCCGTTTGTTGTGGTATGACAAGCAGTGGTGGAGAGATTAAGTAGGACTTGAGTTCGACCAATGCTCACGAGCAATCTGGGCTCCACTTTTGCTCCCCTTTAGAATATGGAAAAAGGCTTGCACTTCCCGGAGGATTTGGAGATGAAGAGATTTAAGGCAACGAGCATACCAATGAGCTTCTGTACATACCGGATTGTGCGAGGGGGTTGCACCCTGTTGATTGCATCGATCTGGTCTGGATTAGCCTCTATGCCTCTCTTACTGACCAAGTACCCAAGAAATTTTCCTGACTGGACACCGAAAGAACACTTGCTTGCATTAAGTTTCATTCGATATTTCCTGAGAATTTCGAAGGTGTTTGACAGGTCTGAGAGGTGATTCTCCCTCCTCTTGCTTTTAACGAGCATGTCATCGATGTCGACCTCCATGGTGTCTCCCATCTGATCCTTGAACATCTTGGTAACCATTCGCTGATATGTTACCCCTGCATTCTTGAGCCCAAAGGGCATAACTGTGTAACAGTATAACCCAACTGTAGTAATGAATGCTTTTTTGTCCTGGTCTGGGGCATATAAGGGGATTTGGTGATACCCTGAGTATGCGTCCAGGAAACTCATTCGCTCGTGAGCTGCGGTGGCATCTACTAGTTGGTCTATCTTCGGGAGGGGGGAACTATCTTTAGGGCATGCTTTGTTGAGGTCAGTGAAGTCGATGCAAAGTCTCCACTTTCCATTGCTCTTCGAAACTACTACTGGGTTGGATAGCCACTTGGGGAATTGTACTTCTTGTATGGATCCTGCATTCAGTAGTTTTTTAACTTCTTTTTTAACCACCTTAGCCTTCTCGAGTGCAGTTCATTGTGCCTTCTGCGTGACTGGCTTGAAGGTGGGGTCGACGTGGAGCTGATGACAGACCATACTAGGATCAATTATAGGTAACTCGTATGGTTCCCACGCAAAAGCATCTACGTTGCGCCTCACCAAGGTCGTCATCTCCTTCTATTCTTGGTTGGTAAGAGATTCCCCAATCAAGAAGACTCGGTTACTATCACCATCTCCAGCCGTAACTTCTACCAGGTCATCAACGACCCGCTCGGAGGGGAGGAGCCTGGTCTCCTCTACTCTAGGTCTCCCATACTTTAATTGTTATTTAGAAGGTGTCATACCTTCTTCAATGTTCTCGCTGGGTTCTCGAACTTCTTCTCTGGCTTTAAACGGATGGCTGCTATGAAGCACCTTCTCGCCATTGCCTGATCACCGTGGATTTCCATTACTCCGCATTCGGTCACGTACTTGAGTTTCTCATGGTAGGTTGAGCATACTGCCTTCATCGCATGAAGCCATCCCCTGCCAAGGATGGCTTGATATGGTGAGTTGATGTCAACTACAAAAAAATTGATCATCTTGGAGACATTTCCAGCATGCACTGGTAGTACAATCTTTCCCACGGGCATAGTCATTTTTCCAGCGAAGCCAACCAAAGGTAAAGTAGCTTCCTTTAGGTCGGCGATGCTTAACTTCAATTTCCTGAATAGGTCGAACTACATTACTTCGGATGAGCTTCCTTGATTAATGAGCATCTTGTCGACATCAAAGTTGGCTATCCTAAGTGTAATGATTAGGGCATCATGATGTGGGGTCCTTACTCCCACCAGATCTTCATCCGTGAAGACAATATGCTTATTATATTTGACGTCGTCTTCTCATCGATGCTTTCCTGATTGTGACTTTGCTGGATTGATCTGAAAAGCCAGCGTTACTGCTGTAAGTTTATTCATCTCTATTCGGGCTGAATTTCCTTTTATCTGCCTGGCATCAGATGCCCCGTGAATTACCACGAACTCATGTGCAGCATCATCTTCCAGCACATTGTCAGGTCTCATCTCCCTATTGGTAGCCACTTTCTCTGCCTACTTTTCCACAAACTCATTCAAATGCCCAGACTGGGATAACTCCTCGAGGTGAGACTTAAGAGCTTTGTAGTTCTCGGTCTTATGTCCTCCCTCTTTGTGAAAAGCGCATCTTAACGCATTGTTTCTCTTCGAGGGATCTCCTCCCATCTTCCTGGGCCATTTGATGAATGGCTCGTCTTTGATCTTCGCGAGAACTTTGTAAATTGGTTCTTTAAAGACGGTGTTGACCGCCTGGAATGCTTTCGATGCGTCGTGGTTCCCTCCGTTCTTGGGGACATTTTTTCCCCCATTCTTTCATCCTTTCTTCTGGTTCTCAGTTTTCTCACTTCCCTTGGTAGTGAGTTTAGCTCGACCACTTTCTCCTTTGCTGAGGCGGGTGACGTCCACCACCTTAGCGTACTTCTTGATGCGAGCCATTAGGTCGTTAATATTTATAGTTTCCTTCTTTTTCAGGGACTGGTATAAAAGGGAGGAGCTGGGTAACCCGATTTTGAAAGAGCCCACTGCCACTAGTTCCGAGCAATCTTCGACCTCGTTGAATAACTCCTAGTACCTCTTCGCGTAGTCTTAGAGTGTCTCTTAAGCCATTTTATTCATTGTCAGTAAAGCATCCATCCTTTTGGGATGGGAGCTGCTAGTGATGAATCGGGCCATAAAGAGCTCGGTAAGGGATTTAAAACTTCTGATGGACCGGTGGGGGAGTCTTTTGAACAATTTCTGTGCCACATCATGCAGGATCGAGAGAAAGATACGGCACATCAGTGCATCTCGGTGATTCCAGAGGGTCATGGCCTGTTGGTATTGCCTGACATGATCGACGGGATCAGTCTTACCGTCATAAATCTTGAACCTTAGAATGGAAAATTTCTTGGGGTCTTCTTCTTCTTCGATTTCCCTCATCAAGGGTGACTTTAACATCGGTCTGATTTTGTGTTTAGTTATTTATATATCTTGTAACCTATATAGGTTTTTTAGTGAATTTTTGTTTTAAGGTGTAAAGACCTCCGTGGATGTTTTCACAATTGTGTGGGGTTTTACCACATTAAAATCTTTTATTCTTGCATGTTTCATCTTCCTTGGGTGATCATATAAAAATTATTTTGTTTTGTTTTTCAAAACTTGGATACTTAATAACTGAAATATCTCGTTCATAAGTTTATACACATCTCGTGTTATTACTTGTTCTGTAAAAAAAGGATTTTCTCAAACAAACTGTTCGGAGACATTTAATTTGTCTTAAATCTTTTAAATAACTTAAGTGGAATTATCTTCTTCAGTACATCCGGTAGAAGCCCTCAACAGACTCATCCATCAAAGATTTCAATTGTGTGTTAAGACCAATCACATTATAGAATCTCTTCTACAAAGGACAAGGGTCGACAAATTAAGAAATCAAGAATAAGATGCACAAAGGAAAATGCGAATGCATAAAGGAAAATGCGCGATATAAAGAATACCTTAAGAAGATACTTTGATACCCCACCTAATTAAATATTGGGTAATCAGTCATTTATTAAATTTAAAACAAAGTGTTCGGTTGGTTCATTCTTAGCATCACTGTCGAAATACATTTAACATTAATAGTCACCTAATAAATAATTAAGCTAGTATCAAAACGTTTTCCATTTTAATTTATACCCAAGGAATCCATTAATAATTTCTAAGTATTAAGACATCAACTGCATACCATACACATGAATATAATAAATACTAAATATGAATCGTCTACTGAAATAAGTAAGACTGGATAAAATGTTCCAGTTCAAAGTCTCAAACCAATAAACCATAATGTTACTCAATCCAACTTAAAAGAACTACAAAAATAAATTGAGTACAATTTCTCTGATAAAACGACTTAGAATGGGCTAGACATTACCTAAATGAAATGTTTGTATAGAACTAAAAGAAATTATAGAGGCTTTTAAATGCAAGGACCTACAACTCCCACAACCGCTGCAGCTTGCTAAATAATCCAAGTGTCTAAGTCTGGTAACCCTGTGGCTGGCACCTAATATAATAAAAATATGTAGCAAAAGAGAGATGAATCGAAAGAGATGGGTCAAGGCCCGAGTTGTAAAAATATTTGATTAGCAAGTATTTAAACTGCAATAAAGCAAGTATTAAATGCATGTTAGATTCGAACTCTAACATGAGATTCTCACCTCTCCACTACTGTGCACGCCTAATGTACATCTACTCTAACCTAGTTATCTATAACACTCCCAACTAGGTCATAGGCTTACTTATAATTATAACTCATAGGATTATCCCGTACCACCCATACAATATGTTATTAAAATAGTTTATCCCATATAACTAAATTTCATTATTCACCGTTCGAATGGTTAATCAATTACCCATTAAGATTATTTTACTTCTCATTATTACTATATCTACTAATTTCATATAATAGAATTTTCCTATGTATATTCATATATATAGTCACATCGTCCATCTATATATATATATATATATATATATATATATATATATATATATATATATATATATATATATATATATATATATACTAATCCTTCACCCCTTTCTTAAGACCACTTGTTGCAAATCATTTATTATGATTACCATATCTGCTAGTTTCACATAGTAAAAATATTCACAAGTATATATCTATAGTCACATCATCCCTATACATATATATATACAAATCCTGCACCCTTTAATTAAGACCACTTGGCACAATGCATTTATTATGATTACCATATCTACTAGTTTCACACAATAAAAATATTCACAGGTATATATATATATATATAGTCACATCATCACAATATATATATATACTAATCATGCACCCTTAGGTTAAGACCACTTGGCACAATGTATACTCTGCTATCATGTTCGGTGCATCGCTCACTATATAAAGGATTGTTGATTCAATCTCTCACGAACCATAATATTCAAACCACATATGTTGGAGGCTAACATAATCCCTAGCCAAATGGGTCACGCACATACCTACGCTCCCATTCATCCGTCGAAACTATCCTACATCTCAGATAGCACGTAACCAAGGTCATATGCTCTGGGTACAAGTAAAATATCCCACCAATGGTCAATACTGGATAAGACTCTCCACTATGCAAAAACCTCCTCCTGATAGCAAGCAGTGTAAGTATGTTATACAAAAAATAATAAGCATATAATAGGCATACACACATCCTATTAAAATCAATAGGTATTCACCCAACAAGAAAATATACTTTCCATTCGTATTATTCTTCCATTACTAAGTATGGTATTTTTATTTCGATTACTATTACTTTCGTAATCCCCAAAGTCAATTCACCGTTCTGAATATTTAAAGTATTATTCCCTACATACTTTCCAAAATTCTTCACTATGCTAAATTCATCAAATAGTAGTTTCCCTCACTTAAATTAATTGTATAACTCGATTTGGGTTAAAATAGGATTTTCCAGGTTTTGGACCTATCGTTCAAACCAGGTGTCATATCATTTGAACGACTTCTTACGAGATCTAGTCTCGTTCGAACCACCTTCATGCGATATCGTGCGACTTCTCGCGACCAGTACTGTTACGTCTTCAACATCTAGCAGTTATACATTTATCATATTTACTCATGATGCTGAGAATTAGCCCTCAATCACCTCAATAGCATCGGGGTTATTCATATACTAAAATATGCTTTTTGCCACGTCGATGGTTGCCTTATCTAGGATGAGGGTTAAGACGTACTTCTACCCCCATGGGGTCATACTGAAGATAGAGGGTCACCTAGGCCGACCCATCATTAGTAACAAAGTTTATACGACCATACGACCAAATGACCCAATAGAGGCCGACCCTACTATTGATAAGTTTCATGACCCAAATAAGCCAAAACCCATATAGGTTAGAACCTCAGCTTGTGATAGTGCAGACGACCCTATGGCCAGTCGACCTTATGTAGGCCGATAGTGAAACTGTTCTACATTCAGTAATAGAGACACAATAACTACATCCTCGGCGTGTCACTATAGGTTGAGGGCGATAACACCATGGCACGTTATTTGGGAGACGCATGGAACAGTGCACGTGGGGACTCATATAGCACGTGGACTAAACTATTATAATCAGAATCGTTCCCTCATATGAGGGAATATTATGTCATCATTACCCACAACAAGTCTAGACACGTGTCAATAGGGGATTGGTTAGATCATCATTCACATGCTCATTGCATGCTTGGGGGTACACTACACCCTCCAAGCCCTATATATACTTGTTATCATCAACCTTATAAAGGGATCGACAATTGTAACTCTGGTGACAGTTATTATGCAACACAAATAGATAAGAGAAAGTCAATCACCAAGTAAGAAAAAGGAATGTAAAATGACAATCACACAACAAAGGATGTACGTGGTTCAGCAAAGAAGTGCCTACGTCCATGGTGGTGCAGTTTGTTTTATTTCTATATACTCCGAGGAGTGATTACGGAGAATACAACCTGTCCTTTTGCCCCAGACCTAGGGTTTAATATATACATGTACATTTAGGTGAGTGGGGGTGATGGGTTCCCCCACGTCTTCCATCTATCCTATAACTTCCCTTCAGGGCAACGTGGGAAGAGACTGAATCAAAATAACAGGTGGGGGCCTAGACTTTGGGCCGCCAGAACTGGGCTACTCATCTAGGCCCATGGTATTAATTATGGGTACCCACAATTGCCCCTAAGTTTGTTGGTCCATGTTCATGGGCTCAATAAATTTAAATGATTAGCCGTAATGGCTTTTTTGCAATTCTTCGAAAGCTGTGAATTTGATTTTGGCGGCACCCGCTTCGTTTATTGTGCACTATGATTAGCAGAACTTGAAGGTTTATTGGAGTAGCCACTTTTCTACCGTCGCTTCAGTCCTTCCAGCATTCTTCTACTTTTTATGAGCTCTAGCGCTTCGTACCTTTTTCTCTTAATCTCCATTCTCATTGCTTCTTAGTTGTTTGAGCTGGTGCTTCTTCATTGCTTGAATCGATCTTCTATTTTGTAAGTTTCCTGTGCCCTTTCTTTGTACTTTTTCTTTGAGTTTGTAGCTTTTCGAGGGTTTTCCAATGGCAAATATTGGAAATAGGTCAATCTCTGAATTTAGGAAGTTTTACAACATCCCTGAGTGGGTAGATATTGAGTGATGTGCCTCCCTTCCTAAAAACGTTAGAGACATAGATGATGACCACTGGATCCACGTCTTGTTGCTTTCCCAGGGGGGACTCACTTTTCCTCCTAATGATTTATTTTTGCATTTTTTGGCTATTTTAATATTGTTCCTGCGCAATGTTCGCCCAATGTGTGGAAAATAGTAAATGGCGTACATAAGATAAATCAATTGTATGGTACTAGGTTAGGGCTCGCCGAGGTCTATTTTTGCTACTCCTTTTCTCGAACTAGCTCTGGTGTTCTTTACCTCAAAGCTAGGAGCCCTGACAGGGTATTGGTAGTAAATCTACCTGATTCCCATAAGGACTACTGGCAAGAAGGTTTCCTTGTTAGAAATTGACTATTTTCTTCCCAATGTGAAGGGTCGAGGTCTGAGAGGTTCTTTATTCCCTTTTATGGGGAGGAATACATAGGTAGACATTGTACCGTTGTTTCAAATTTTTTTTAATTTGTGATCTTTCTAACTCTTCTTTTCTTTTTCTTCCACAACGAGGTCAAAGAACTTAGAGCCTGCTCTCAGCGAGGTCCGTATCTCATAATTGGTTAAGGCTTGGAATATCAGGGAGCCTTTGGGTGATGGCGAGCATCCCAAGTCTACTGCCTTTCTATTCGAGTACAAGAACGTTGGCTCCAGTTTCATTAAGGCTTGTGGATAGCATACTAGAGTTTGATTTATTCGAAGAGACTACTGTGGGTCCTATCCAGTTGCACGAGGAAGAGAGAAGCTCTGAGAGTGACATTGTAGGAGCTGTGAGTGATTTGGGAGGAGAGAGCTCCAGAAGTAGCAGTTCTTCTGATTATAGGGAGGTTTCTGAAGATCGAGGATCATCGAGCACTTCCAGTAGTTCGAACGAGGAGATGGTTCCTCCAAGGAAGAACTTGATTAGGGATGATGACGATGAGGACCATGTGCTCCATGCACAAAGGTCGAAGCAAAAATCTAATTTTGGGGTTGTGGCCACTGGTTCTCGGTCCTCTGCTCAGGAGCAGGAGAGTAAAAGGAAGGAAGAGGAGCAGGTGATGGAGAGAGAGAGAAAAAAGTAAGAAGAGAGGAAGAATATGGAAGAGAAGAAGAGGGTAGAGGAGAGGAAGAAGAAGGAGAGTGAGAAGGAGGAGGAGATAAGGAGGGAAGAAGCGAGGACGAAGGTCGGGCAGGCCTTAGTCCCTGTGTTCGCACTGCCGAGGGGGCCTCTGTGGCAATTTCTCCCCAGTTAGCCCCACCTCTGCTCCAGAGAGCTGTTCTCCCGGCTGATCTCCAAAGCGAAGTAGGGTCGGAGCAGTTGGCCCTTCAGGCTAGTCAAAGGCTTGCTCTGGTAAGGTTTTTCCCTCTTCTCCTATATTGTTCTGAATTCCCTTATTTTCCTCTTTTGACGCCTTCTTTTTTCTGCAGTTTGTCACTAACTTTGCCGTGCTGTATCGTTCATGCGACGAGCTGGTGAAAAGAAATAGCGAGCTGGAGAAGGAAAATATTGCCCTGAAGCTGAAGGGTAAAGAGCTCGAGCCTAGATTTAAATCCATTGACGCTTCTTGGATTTCATCTGACTTGGCTCTTGTGACTGCCAATAAGGAGAAGGACGCTGCAGTCCATGATCTGAAGGAGCTGAGACAGGCCTACGATCTGGTTGGCTCGAGAAAACTTATTATCGTGGAGGGGAACAAGGTGCTCTCTGAAGAACTGAAGAAGAAGGAGTCTGAGGCTATTACTGCTAAGGAGGACTCTTACAATTCTGGTTGGGCTGCAGCATATGAGGATGCTGAAGTTCAGATAGGCTATATTAGTCTTCTGAACTTCAAGAAGGGCTGGAACAAGGCCCTTTTGGCTGCTGGCGTCGACATCGATTCTCCCTTGTTTGAAGAGCATGACCCAGGTCCGAAGCCAATCGTGGATGAAGTTCCTACTCTAGATGATGATCCTGTTCCTCAAGCGAACCCTGGTGACATTTCTCTGGTTGTGGTGATAGAGATTACCCCTGCTGAAGGCGGTGCTCCTACTGATGTTGACAAGGGGAAGGGGCTATCAACCTCTGGACCACCTGAGGTTGTCAATTAGTTATCTACTAGGATTGCTTTGTACTTTTGGTTTTTTCTGTCCGTAAATTTTTTCTTTACTGTTCGATGTAAGTCCAATCCTTTATTAATGAAAAGGCTTTATTTTCTGCTCGCACTGATTTGTTTCTTTCTCTCCTTTATCTTTTTCTCGCTTGTAGTTAGTTGATGTGGATGATTACATTCCTGCTACTTCCCAATTGGGCAGGACCCTTGGTCCCAATATGAGTCCTGAAGTTCGCCAGGCCTTTGTTAAACATTGCAAATCCCTCAGATCTAGAAATCAGAAGTATAAGGAGCAATCTGAACTTATGGCCAAGTTGAAGGATAGGCTCCAGGAGATGGAGGATATTGGTGCCTCAGTCCAAGAGGAGGTCAATGCGCTGAGAACAAAGCTATTAGAGGCCTCTGAAATCAACCAAGTTGGGGAGGCTCTTCAGCAAGAGAATGAGGACCTAAGGAAAGAAGTCTTACGACTTAGAGAGCATGCGCCGAGCACTGTTCCAACAATATTACAAGGTTCCTCATCATCGCGAACTAGAGCTGATCAGAGAGTTACTCCTCTTGTGTCACGATCTTCCACTCGACCACCCATTCCGCGAGCTGGTAGGAGCGCCAGGAGAAAAAATAGGGAAGCAAAAGAACTTCGAGATAGGGAAATGGAAGAAATCCGTGTTGATATCCAGAGAGCTTATGTGATTGTTGCTGGGCTTCAAAGGGATGTTACCCGGTTGTGGCACTTGTTCAAGAAAGGTCCTCGGCAAGCGTGGGCTGATGGCTATAACCAGGGTTGGTCAGATGCTCCGACAAGGTTGTTTGAGTTCAAGGAGCTTTCTTTTACCAGGGGATGGCTAAGTGCCTTGAAGGAGCTGCAAGTCCCGAGGAACTCGATGCTCTGGTACTGCCATGAGATGTCTCCCTCTATATTGATGCCTAACCCCTTTTGGAGGGATAATCGATGGATCCCCATCGATGCTATTCCTCTGTAATTATTGGAGTCAGATGTAAATGAGGTTGTGGAAGAGTTAACTCCTTCTCCCGATGATGGACGAAGAGCTCGAGTGTCTGACTATCTCGCTCGGAGGCCTCCCCCCATTGAGATTTTTCCAGTTGTTATTTTTTTTGGTAATGTAAATGCTTTAGGCAAGCTCGTCGACTAAACATGTATCACCATTGTTGTAAATATGATGAATTAATGAAAAGTTTGTGTTTTGGGCAATCTTGCCGACTAAATGTGTGCATCATATTCTTACTGCTTTGTAATCTTCTAAGTTTGTTTTGTCATGCGAGTGTCCTCCCATTCCAGTATAATATCGAGATACCATTGTGCATCACTTTACCTTTTAGGTTGTGTCGTCACACTTCCTTAGGCCTAAGTGGGGCAATTGGTGAGGACACACCTGAGGTTGGATGTTCCATCCAATTAGGATTTTTTTCAATCAAAGGAGTTTTGATGACCAGTATAAAACTTGGTCGCATTGCCTAAGGATCCCCTGTAGGGCTTCATATATTGCTAGGGGCAATGCTAAGAGGTTCTTCGTGTTTCATGACGATGACCTGAGGAGGGGTATTCCCCTGCTATAGTATAGTGATCAATGTGCTTGTTACTTGAAAAATATGTGCCATAAATGCAGCTGTTACTAATCAGAGTGTAACTAATTAAATAAAATGCACTTGTATAATAAAAGAATACAATAGAAAGATCTAAAAATATAATCTCTTAAGATTAGTTGCATTCCATGCTCGTGGTATTCTCTGCCTTCCATCGTTTCCAAGTGATAGGCGCCCTGCAGGTCGTCTCTGGTAACTTTAAAGGGTCCTTCCCATTTGGGACCTAGCTTGTCGTCTGATGGTTTCACTGCGCTGCCCAGGAATTTCCTTAGAATATAGTCTCTAATTCGAAATTCCCTCGGGTTAACCCTTTTGTTGTAATTCCTCACGAGCTGTTCCTGGTAGCTCTCTAGTTTCACTAGGGCTAGCTCCCGACGCTCGTCGGCTAGGTCAAGATCAGCGAGTAATGCTACATCATTATGGCCTTGGTCGACAAGGTTGGACCTCATTGTCGACAAACCTACTTCAAGTGGGATGACTACCTCCATGCCATATGTCAGCGAAAATGGGGTTTCTCCTGTTGCTCGTCGAGGAGTGGTCCGATATGCCCATAGGACGTGAGGTAGTTCATTTACCCATGCGCCTTTGGCTGGCTCCAATCTCTTCTTCAATCCATCGATAACAGTTTTGTTGGAAGCCTCAGCTTGCCATTGCTCTGAGGGTAGTCCACCGAACTGAAGTGGTGTCAGATACCGTGTTCGTTATAGAAGTTCTGAAAGGAGCCCCTTTCGAACTATGTTCCATTATCGGTGATGATGGTTCTGGGGATTCCAAAATGAGTGATTATATTCCTCCATATGATCCTTATCATATCAGCATCTCGGATGTTCGCCAGGGGTTCTGCCTCGATCCATTTGGTGAAGTAGTCAGTTGCAACCAATAGATATTTACGATTGCCAGCTGCGGTAGGCAGTGGTCCCACGATGTCCATTCCCCAATTTGCGAAGGACCATGGGTTGGATAGGGACTTTAGGTTGCTGGTGGGTTGGTGGGCCATAGGAGCATGGAGTTGGCATTTCAGGCATTTGCGAACATACACTGCGGAGTCCTTTTGCATATATGGCCACCAAAAGCCTTCCTTCATTGCTCAAAATGATAGAGACCGTACTCCAATGTGGCTTCCACAGATTCCTTCGTGAATCTCGCGTAGCACTTTCTCGACATCCCCTGGGTGGACGCATCGGAGGTAGGGACCGGAGAAGGATTTCTTATACAAGTTGCCTTTTAGGAAAGCGAACAGCTTTGACTCTTATCTGGTGGGTGGTCTTCTTATCATCCGGGAGCATGCCATTCTTTAAAAATTCTCTTAAGGGGTCCATCCAGCTGGGGGCTGACCCCACCTGGAGTACCTATTCCATGATTGGTGGATTGCTATCGATGCTCAGACAAGTGAGGAAATCAATGGGGATGATTCTTTTTAGGTCGGAGTCAACTGCCGAACTAAGGGCTGCTAAGGCATCAGCATGACTGTTTTGCCCCCTGGAAAACTGCTGGACGCTGATCTCTTCAAAGCTTGACATCAGCTTTTTCACTCAGGCGAGTTAGGCTGCCATTCTTTCATTCTTTGCATTTTAATCTCCGCTTATCTGATTGGAGACCAGTTGGGAGTCACCGAACACCTGTAAATGTTTTACTCCCAAAGTATGAGCCTTTTGGAGGCCGACTATTAGGGCTTCATAGTCTTGTTCGTTGTTGGAGGTTGCAAATCCCAGCCTAATTCCTTGTTTAAGGATTGTGTTCTCTGGAGTTATGAGGACAATGCCCACCCCCGCCCCCTTTGAATTGGAGGATCCATCAACAAACAGTTTCCAGGTTTCCTTTTTTGTTGGGTTCTCCGTTTTGCCTTGTTAGTTGAGGTTGGTCAAAGGGTTCTTCGCCCGTGAATTCGGCTATGAAATCAGCAAGGATCTGACCCTTGATAGCTGTCCTTGGTTGAAATTGGATGTCAAATCAACTGAGCTCGACTGACCACTTGGATAGTCTTCCTGACAAATCCGCTTTCCTTAGGACTGCCTTAAGGGGATGTGATGTAAGGACGCTGATAGTATGAGCTTCGAAATAATGCTTCAGCTTCCTCGAGGCTATTACCAACGCAAAGGAGAGCTTCTCCAATGGCAGGTACCTTTGCTCGGCATCTAGTAAGGTCTTGCTCGGGTAATAAACGGGGCGATGGATTCCTGCAACCTCGCATATTAGCACAGAGCTGACAGTGTGACTGGATACGGAGAGGTACAGGTACAAAGAATCCGTTTGTTGTGGTATGACAAGCAGTGGTGGAGAGATTAAGTAGGACTTGAGTTCGACCAATGCTCACGAGCAATCTGGGCTCCACTTTTGCTCCCCTTTAGAATATGGAAAAAGGCTTGCACTTCCCGGAGGATTTGGAGATGAAGAGATTTAAGGCAACGAGCATACCAGTGAGCTTCTGTACATACCGGATTGTGCGAGGGGGTTGCACCCTGTTGATTGCATCGATCTGGTCTGGATTAGCCTCTATGCCTCTCTTACTGACCAAGTACCCAAGAAATTTTCCTGACTGGACACCGAAAGAACACTTGCTTGCATTAAGTTTCATTCGATATTTCCTGAGAATTTCGAAGGTGTTTGACAGGTCTGAGAGGTGATTCTCCCTCCTCTTGCTTTTAACGAGCATGTCATCGATGTCGACCTCCATGGTGTCTCCCATCTGATCCTTGAACATCTTGGTAACCATTCGCTGATATGTTGCCCCTGCATTCTTGAGCCCAAAGGGCATAACTGTGTAACAGTATAACCCAACTGTAGTAATGAATGCTTTTTTGTCCTGGTCTGGGGCATATAAGGGGATTTGGTGATACCCTGAGTATGCGTCCAGGAAACTCATTCGCTCGTGAGCTGCTGTGGCATCTACTAGTTGGTCTATCTTCGGGAGGGGGGAACTATCTTTAGGGCATGCTTTGTTGAGGTCAGTGAAGTCTATGCAAAGTCTCCACTTTCCATTGCTCTTCGAAACTACTACTGGGTTGGATAGCCACTTGGGGAATTGTACTTCTTGTATGGATCCTGCATTCATTAGTTTTTCAACTTCTTTTTTAACCACCTTAGCCTTCTTGAGTGCAGTTCATTGTGCCTTCTGCGTGACTGGCTTGAAGGTGGGGTCGACGTGGAGCTGATGACAGACCATACTAGGATCAATTCCAGGTAACTCGTATGGTTCCCACGCAAAAGCATCTACGTTGCGCCTCACCAAGGTCGTCATCTCCTTTTATTCTTGGTTGGTAAGAGATTCCCCAATCAAGAAGACTCGGTTACTATCACCATATCCAGCCGTAACTTCTACCAGGTCATCAACGACCCGCTCGGAGGGGAGGATCCTGGTCTCCTCTACTCCAGGTCTCCCATACTTTAATTGTTATTTAGAAGGTGTCAGACCTTCTTCAATGTTCTCGCTGGGTTCTCGAACTTCTTCTCTGGCTTTGAACGGATGGCTGCTATGAAGCACCTTCTCGCCATTGCCTGATCACCGTGGATTTCCATTACTCCGCATTCGGTCACGTACTTGAGTTTCTCATGGTAGGTTGAGCATACTGCCTTCATCGCATGAAGCCATCCCCTGCCGAGGATGGCTTGATATGGTGAGTTGATGTCAACTACAAAAAGTTTGATCATCTTGGAGACATTTCCAGCATGCACTGTTAGTACAATCTTTCCCACGGGCATAGTCATTTTTCCAGCGAAGCCAACCAAAGGTAAAGTAGCTTCCTTTAGGTCGGCGATGCTTAACTTCAATTTCCTGAATTGGTCGAACTACATTACTTCGGATGAGCTTCCTTGATTAATGAGCATCTTGTCGACATCAAAGTTGGCTATCCTGAGTGTAATGATTAGGGCATCATGATGTGGGGTCCTTACTCCCACCAGATCTTCATCCGTGAAGACAATATGCTTATTATATTTGACGTCGTCTTCTCATCGATGCTTTCCTGACTGTGACTTTGCTGGATTGATCTGAAAAGCAGGCATTACTGCTGTAAGTTTATTCATCTCTATTCGGGTTGAATTTCCTTTTATCTTCCTGGCATCAGATGCCCCGTGAATTACCACGAACTCATGTCCAGCATCATCTTCCAGCACATTGTCAGGTCTCATCTCCCTATTGGCAGCCACTTTCTCTGCCTTCTTTTCCATAAACTCATTCAAATGCCCAGACTGGGATAACTCCTCGAGGTGAGACTTAAGAGCTTTGTAGTGCTCGGTCTTATGTCCTCCCTCTTTGTGAAAAGCGCATCTTAACGCATTGTTCCTCTTCGAGGGATCTCCTCCCATCTTCCTGGGCCATTTGATGAATGGCTCGTCTTTGATCTTCGCGAGAACTTTGTAAATTGGTTCTTTAAAGACGGTGTTGACCGCCTGGAATGCTTTCAATGCGTCGTGGTTCCCTCCGTTCTTGGGGACATTTTTGCCCCCATTCTTTCCTCCTTTCTTCTGGTTCTCAGTTTTCTCACTTCCCTTGGTAGTGAGTTTAGCTCGACCACTTTCTCCTTTGCTGAGGCGGGTGACGTCCTCCACCTTAGCGTACTTCTTGATGCGAGCCATTAGGTCGTTAATATTTATAGTTTCCTTCTTTTTCAGGGACTGGTATAAAAGGGAGGAGCTGAGTAACCCGATATTGAAAGAGCCCACTGCCACTAGTTCCGAGCAATCTTCGACCTCGTTGAATAACTCCTAGTACCTCTTCGCGTAGTCTTAGAGTGTCTCTTAAGCCATTTTCTTCATTGTCAGTAAAGCATCCATCCTTTTGGGATGGGAGCTGCTAGTGATGAATCGGCCCATAAAGAGCTCGGTAAGGGATTTAAAACTTCTGATGGACCGGTGGGGGAGTCTTTCGAATAATTTATGTGCCACATCATGCAGGATCGAGAGAAAGATACGGCACATCAGTGCATCTCGGTGATTCTAGAGGGTCATGGCCTGTTGGTATTGCCTGACATGATCGACGGGATCAGTCTTACCGTCATAAATCTTGAACCTTAGAATGAAAAATTTCTTGGGGTCTTCTTCTTCTTCGATTTCCCTCATCAAGGGTGACTTCATAGGGGTTTTGAGAGCTCGTCTTGCTAGTTCTCTGGTTGATCTTGTACCGTGGTGGGTAGGATATTGGTCCATTTCCCTGCAGACCAGATTTCTTATGTTTTCGTCGCTGCGAGCAGGGCTCTGGTAACGGCGAGCTCTTCGCAGCTACTCGTGGAGGTCGTTGTTTGATTCGTCTCCCTCGACCTTTTGAGATCCTCGCCTAGGGCTCCTTCCTCGGCTGTGAGACTTGCTCGCCTGAGGGCTAGGAGTGCGGTATGGACGTCTCCTGTTATCAGGACGAAGCTTCCTCTCCAGTATTTCTAGTCTTCTATTCACGGGAGCATTCTCAGCCTCTTACCTGCGAGAAGACTCCCTTTGCTCATGGAGCCTCGCCTCGTATCCATCAATTAATCTGGATATTTGTGTAGACCTCATTGGTCCCTGGCTTTCTTCTGAGGCTGTCCTTTCCAAGCGAGCCCTCTGATCTGAACGTCGAACTTCAGACCTGATTCTGCGAGGAGCAAGTGGTTCTTGAATATCCCCTACCTAAGGGGCATTGCTGCTGTGACCAGACATTTTAAACTCCTTTCTTGGTGTGGGCTCTTCTCAGGGAAAGATGAACGCTTCCCACAGAGGGCGCCAATTGTGGTGACAGTTATTATGCAACATAAATAGATAAGAGAAAGGCAATCACCATGTAAGAAAAAGGAATGTAAAATGGCCATTACATAACAAAGGATGTATGTGGTTCAGTAAAGAAGTGCCTACGTCCACGGTGGTGCAGTTGGTTTTATTTCTATATACTCCGAGGAGTGATTACGGAGAATACAACATGTACTTTTGCCCCGGACCTAGGGTTTATTATATACATGTACATTTAGGTGAGTGGGGGTGATGGGTTCCCCCACGTCTTCCGTCTTTCCTATAACTTCCCTTCAGGGGAAGGTGGGAAGAGACCGAAGCAAAATAAGAGGTGGGGGGCCTAGACTTTGGGCCGCCAGAACTGGGCTACTCGTCTAGGCCCATGGTATTAATTCTTGGTACCCATAGTAACCCTAGATGAAACTCTATTTTTAGATACAGGAGAGAGAGAGAGAGAGAGAGAGAGAGAGAGAGAGAGAGAGAGAGAGAGAGAGATAACTCATGTGCATTGTATCCGAGGCCATTAGTGCCCAAATTTAGTGGATCACACACCCACAGTGGATTAGGTCAGATTGGCTGAACCACTATATATCATTGTCTCCATTCCTCTTCTACTCACCTCCTTATATATATGCAACAATAGAATATATATAGTGGAGGTCACCTCTTCTACTCACCTCTTTCTACAGCTTGACCTCATCGGAGACTCTGGTGGGAACCAGTTCTACCCCTTTGCATGGAGATATTTTACCATTGAAGGAGGTCCATTAAGGATCTTAATCTCTTTTAATTATCCAGCTCATCATAGCTCAAACATATGGCACCGGAGTTACCACCATCGCCTCCTTCATTAGCTAGTGGAGGAGGAATTAGTTCCAACCAGGTACCACCGCATTCTGAAATGGCTAAGGTGGCGGCAGCCCTGAAGTATTTGGTAGCAAGCCAACAGGTTATGCAAGAGAAATTTGTAGCTCTTAGCCAAAACATATTAAGACCACCCGGAGTTTCATCGTAGATGATTACTCCGACAGCTGCACCAGGACAACATGAGGCCAGGGGACCACCTAGGCACCACGCAAAGACTTGCCACCCCCACAATGGAAGAGGGATGTTGCTGACCCCCAGCGTCTATGTCTAGGGAGGCACGGAAACCCTTGCCCTGGGGATAGATATGACGATGTGGAGGTGGAAAAGGCTCCTATAGATTGCTGGGAGCCGTATAAGGTCTCCAAAAATACTGTATGACCCATCTAGGAGAGCCGAGGAAGGTGTAGGAGGCAGAATCCTGACGATCGCCCGAGAGGCTCAACTTTTGACCGTCTGAGGAGAGGGTCGGCCTTTGAGAGGTTAAGCCCAGTTAATGACCTAAGGGAAAGATTGCCCAAATCAAAAAGTCTCATAAGGTCCAGAAGAGAGGAAGTAGATGGTCGACCCCATGAGGTCCGACCCCCCCCATGGACTAGACGACGGTCAAGGAGAAGTAAATAGTCGACGAAGGTCGGGTGCAACAGGGCCCTCAGTTCACCCCAGAGAAATAGTAGTTGATAACATCGGCCAAGACAACCCTGTGAGGCCATGTAATGACTCGATTCAGAGGCTAGATGATAAAATTTGTTATATACTTAAAATCCAAGACCTTCTTCAAAGAAGATATTCCATAGGCTCACCTTCTGTGGCGAAGATAGTCAACTTCCCAATGCCGTCCAAGTTTAAGCCACATGTGGTCACCCCAAGGTATGACGGGAGTACTAACCTGGTCCATTATATTAAGATGTACTAATCAGCAACATACATATACTCTATCTCAGATGAGATGAGGTGTTGAGATTTTTCCAACATTTTTACCGGGTCCGCACATGTCTGGTATACCGCTCTTTCGAAGAACTCCATTGAAAGCTTTAAGCAGCTAGCAGACCGGTTCATTCACAACTTTTTCTTCGAAGTGAGACCACAGAAGAAGATCACTCACATTCTCTATATTAAGCAGGGGAAGAATGAGAGCCACAGAGACTACACAGCCAGTTTTAACAAAGAAAAGTTACAGGTCGAAGACTATGAAGAAAGTATAGCCATGACGACCCTCATTAGAGGACTCCAAAAGGGGAAGCTATTATGGAAGCTTGCTGAAGACTCCCCGACATCATTAGATGAGCTGCTGGCAACAGCGGGGAAGGTGATGAACACCGAAGAGGCAATGGCAGCAAAATATGAGGATGAAAAAATAGGTACTAGTGGAGGTAAATACCAGAAAAAAGAATAAAAAGGGGAAGAAAAGACTAGAAGATGACAAGTTTGCACATTAAACCCCTCTAACGATCAGCTGCAAACACATTCTGAATGAGATAAAGGGCGATTGATCCTTAAAATGGCCTGAGAAGTTGAGAGAACCACCCCATAAGAGGAACAAAAACCTGTGATGTGAATTCCACCAAGACCATGGCCATTTGACGATAAGTGTTTTACTCTGAAAGATTAATTTAAAAAATTGTTAAAAGAAGGGAAGTTAAGTAAGAATGTGGACAAGGGTGCCTTCAGGAGCGGCCATGGGGCTGACCCTAGGAAGAAAACAAGTGATATATATAGAGAAGATCCCGTCAACTGAAGCGATGACCCCTCAAAGGATGATTATGATCTTGACCTTCCACCGAAAGATGACCATGGCCCTGTGAAAAGGCTTAATATTATTTCATTCGGTGTTGGAATGATCTCCGAGGGCTTAGATGGAGGAGGATCAGAAGTCATCGACAGGAAGGCCTATGTATCTGAGGCGAAGGCAGTAACGAAAGATGTGCACTCAACATCTATCGAAGCCAAGCCAGAAAAGAGGAAAAAAGTTGACATGGATACTCTGATAGCAGATTTCTCAAGGATGGACTTGAAGGTACTATTAGCCCCACATGATGACCCTCTCATCATCGCCACTAGGGTACACGGCTGTGAGGTGCTGAGGATCTTTTTGCAGATGGGAGCAGTTTTGCAGATATGATGTTTTTTCCATGTTTTAAAGCCTTGGGACTCATTCGTGCTAGGATCATTCCATACCATCATCCTTTTATTAGTTTCAGTGGGGAAAGGTTCATCCCTTGGGAATGTATGAGGCTGATGTAATAATGGGAGACGAGTGGCCAAGATGGCTCACCAAGAAGGTTAAATTTTTCATGATGGACAACAATGTCTTCTCAGCCTACAACATTATATTAGGACGAGTAGGTCTCAAGGAATTTGACGTCGTTCCTTCCACGGTCCACCAGATGATAAAATTCCGGACCCCTTATGGGGTAGGAACTACACCAAAATGCTCATTTAGTAACACACTATTTTTAGTATTACTAATAATACTTTAATATTACTATTTCTTACAATATAATACTGTTAGTAATCTTAAATAAGTGTTACTAATATTACTTGAATATTTTAAAAGTAGTTATTTTTCTGAAAAAGCAGGTTAAAATTTTTCAATAATTTCGACTCTGTCCAAAACTTCCCCAAACCCAAAGCTCTTCAAACCGCGAAGAAAAATCGAGACCTAGGGTTCCAAAATTTAGCACCTTCAAATCTTCGAAGCTTCAAATCTCGACTCAAATCTTCATACCTTCATATCGTGACCCAAATCGCGACCTAGGGTTCTTCGAAGCTCACCAAATCGCTAACATCCTTGTGATTTGGGAGAACTAGGTACATTTCTCTCTCTCTCTCTCTCTCTCTCTCTCTCTATATATATATATATATATATATATATATATATATATCGTGGTATTTTTTCTGGTGGTTATGTGTTATGGTTGTGTTGGTGATTAAGATTAGGACAAGATACTCTTTGAACATTCAATTGGGCATTTGTTACTTTGTTGTTTTCATTTGCAGTGCCTATGCGCCAATATATGACAGATATTATTTTTGGCAAGAAAGTAACAAATGTATTTTTATTATTGTTGTTGGGTACATACTTTTTGTATTTTTTGGTTCAAGTTTTTGATTATTTTGTATTAAATCCAAAGCTTAGAATGTTTTTTATATTCTAATTTATAACATTACTAGGCTTCGTATTTAATACCCTGTTATACTATTAAAACACATAATTGTATACACTGATCTATACACTGATTTATACTATTAAAACACATAATTTTATATAACTAAGGAAATTGCACCCCTCCCCTGAACTTTAAGGTTTGTTCTAACAAAATTTCATGTTGTAACTTTGATTTTTCTTATGTGTATCAATAATTCTATTTTTTATATAATCATATAACTTGTGTGTAAACCATATTTTTTTGGTAGTGCAGAATGTCACAAACATTGAACAAAGAGTGGATGAATGAGAGGAATAAAATAAGTGAGGTGTACACAAATGGAGTTGCGTCTTTTATTAATTTTGCAATTGCAAACAATGGCCATCAATTCTCGACCTTTCCTTGTCCATGTGTTTAGTGCCGAAATAAGAAACGTTTTACTGCGGTAGATATCAAGGGTCATTTGATAATGCACGGTATAGACAGGACATATACTAAGTGGGTTTTACATGGTGAAACACTATCATCGAACCTAACATGTCCCGTAGTAGATAGTATTGATTGTGAAGGAAATGATGAAGCTGATAACAATGAGAATGAAAGGTTGTGAAACTTAGTTGACGCATGTTACGGAGTGCACGAACAACATTGTGTAGAACCCGATCAGGAAGGAATCTCTGAAAAATCGTATGTCTGCAATGAGAAGTATTATCAATATAATAAATTAGCGATGGAGAAATTGTACCCTTCATGTGAGGGTTCTGAGACTACTCTCTCTTCAATTGTTGAATTGCATAATTTGATAAAGTAGTTTGGTTGGTCGAGAAATAGTGTGACCTCTCTCTTGTCGGTTTTAAATAGGTGTCTTCCAAAAGGAAACACATTACCAAAAAAATATCCGCACATGAAGAGAATGATGAAAGACCTAGGTATGAAAGCAAATTACATTCATGCTTGCGTTAACAACTGTATTTTATATTGGAAAGAGAATGAAGATTTGGAGCAATGTCCTTAGTGTGGAGAACCGAGATATGCAGTGACCTCAAAGAAAGGGAAGAGGATATGCAAAGAACCGATGAAAGTGTTGAGACATTTCCCTTTAATTCAAAGACTAGTGCGATTGTACACTATACTTTGGGTAGTGAAAGAAATGACATGGCACCATCGGGCAATAAGTTCATGGGATTATCAGTGACGTCCTTGTGATTCATCCCAATGGAGAATGCTAAAAAGTAGATGGCCCGATTTCACCGAGGAAGGGGGAATGTTTGGCTTGTAATAGTAGTAGATGGTTTTAATCCCCATGGTATTCAGTCTAGTAGTTATAGTTGCTGGCCTGTCATGACTGCGCCTTATAATGTGGGGCCTTCTCTTATGCTTGAAGCGTGAGTTCCAAATTTTATCTTTGTTGATTCCTGGGCTAAAGGCACTGGGTCAAGACATTGATGTTTTTCTTCAACCATTAGTAGATGAGTTGAAACAACTATGGGAAGGAGTTCCAGCTATTGACATGCACAAAATGCAACCTTTTACGTTGAGAGCTATGTTGATGTGGGGGATTCATGATTTTCCCCCATATGGAAACTTATCTGGGTGTGTAACACATGGTTACAAAGCATGTCCTATTTATGGCGATGACACTCCATCCATTTGTCTAGAACATAGCATGAAGATAGTTTACACAAACTATCATATGCTTATTTAAAGCGATCATCCTTTTAGGAGTGGTAGAGGTTTAGGACTTAGGACACAAGAAGTTGGATGTCCCCCAATTCGACTAAACGGAGATGCACTTGTGGAGAAGTTAAGAAATATAAAGTATGTACCTGGAAAAGTCTCAAAAGTTCCCGCTAAGAAGAGAAAGTCTAATAATGTTAATGGGAGTGCTAATGTTGAAGTAAAAGAAGCTTGGTAAAAAAAATCTATTTTCTTTGATTTGGAATATTAGCCATATCATCAAGTTCGACATGTCCTTGATGTGATGCACATTGAAAAGAATGTTGTAGAGCATTTGATAAACACAATTCTTGATGAAAATAAAACAAAGGATACTGAAAAGGGTCGATTGGATATGAAGGGTATGGGCATACACAACGGTCAATGGCTTCAAGTTGATGGATGCACCAAAAAAACGATAAAACCAACAGCACCATTTATCATGGATAAAAAAAAAAAACAATTCTACCAAATTTTGAAGGACTTAAAGATTCCTGCGAGTTTTTCCTGTAACTTGAGCAATATAGTAAGTCTTAGTCCCCCATCTTTGCACTCCTTAAAGTCGCATGATTATCATGTCATAATTGAACATCTGCTACCTGTGTTGCTCTAACATGCCTTTCCGAAACATCGAGATTTAAGAAGAGCAATCCAACAATTAAGTTTGTTCTTTAACATTTTGTGCTCTAAGGTCCTAATTAGGTAAGATATCCAAAGAGCCAAATACATGGTTGTTGAAGCATTGTGGGTGTTGGAAAAATATTTTCCACCTAAGTTTTTTGATATTAGCATTCACCTCACTGCGCATCTAGCAGATGAAGCCCTGGTTTGTGGACCCACCGACGGTCATTGGATGTATCCGTTCGAAAGGTACTTTTTTTTTACCTTTTAATATAGTAAAATATGCCCCATTTAAGTTAATAATGCTTGCTATTAATTTTTATTACCTAATACAAATAGGACGATGAAAGATTTCAAAGATATACTTAGCAATAAGCGGTATGTTGAAGGTTCAATTGTAGAATCCAACGTTGTTACTGAATCTATTAGATATTGCATGGAGTACATGCCAAATCCATCTGATGGAAATCATAAACGCTCCCGTGAGGCCTTTTTAGAGGAAGGTGGAGAGTTCTCTGATGAAGGGCCTTTGCTTGATACTAAGACAATAACATTGGGACCCGTACAGTTTCAACAAATACGTCGATGGGTATTACAAAGTTATAGTCCTAAAACAGTTTCAACAAATACCCATCGACGTATTTGTTGAAAATTAATTTGAGTTTGATGGTTATAAATTATAAAAGACTAAATGAACAATTAGAGTTTGATGGTTATTTTATTCCAAGAAAGGATGTATTAATTAACCAAACTAAAGGAAAAAAGTTCTTTAGCAAATTCGATTGTAAATCTGGATTTTGGCAGTTAAAACTAACTGAAGAATCCAAGCCATTGACAGCCTTTAGTACCCCTAGAGGGCAATATCAATGGAATGTTATGCCTTTTGGACTAAACACAGCTCCTCAGGTATATCAAAGATGGATGGACAAAATCTTTAAGGACCTTAAAGATTTTTGCGTTGTCTATATAGATGACATTCTTATTTTTTCCAAAACCATAGAAGAACATAGATATCATCTGAAAATTATCTGTGAAAAATTCCAAAGACATGGAATCATTTTATCACCTAAGAAAATTGATGTTGAAAAAACAGAAATTAATTTTCTTGGCATAATTCTGAACCAGGATGGCCTACAATTACAAGATCATATCATCTCTAAAATAAGAGATTTTAATGAGGAAATTTTGGATAAAAAACAATTACAAAGTTTCCTAGGAATCCTTAATTATGGAAGAAATTTCATAAAAGGATTATCTCAAAAAGAATTACCACTTCTTGAAAAACTCAAAAAGAATGAAGTTTTTACATGGAGTGCTAATGATACTCTTGTTGTCAAAACAATTAAACAAGAAATTATTAATAATTACCCAAAAGTTTATTTTCCTAAAATAGGAGATAAATTAATATTGGAAACTGATGCTTCGGATAATTGCTGGGGATGTGTTCTCAAAGCAATTCTTGCAGAATATTGGAATGAAAACAATCCTTCCAATACTTTTGGTATTCGTGGTAAGAAAACCACTATCCCAAAAATAATTCAAAAACATGAATTGATATGTGGATATAATTCAGGAAAATTTAAACCAAATGAACTGAATTATATTATCTTTGAAAAGGAATTATTAGCAATTAAGCTTGCTATTAAAAAATTCCATATTTTCTTAGCACCTGAAGACTTTATTGTCAGAACAGATAATAAAGCTGTCAAAGACTTCCTCATAAATAAAAGAAATATTTTAGAAGGAAGAAGACTTAAATGGTTCAACCAAATTGCTGTCTATACATTTGAAGTTGAACATTTAAATGGTACTAATAATTTTCTTGCAGATTATCTTAGCAGGAACTATGAAGAAAAACCTACTAACCAAGTAGAGTTTTTAGAAACCCACTAAACAAGTGGAGCATGTTGCATATTTTAAAATAACACCCACTAAACAAGTGGAATATTTTGAAATATATTTTATCAAAACCACTAAACAAGTGGAGTTTTCTATTTTCAGGATGGGAGATAAGCACCCAGGAGAAGTAAAAGGAGATTGGGTAACTGTTGCTAAAAACCCAAGCATCATCGTCTACACAACCTAAACAAAATCCTGTTTATGTTGTATTCAGTGGAAGAAATCCAGGCTTCTATGACAACTGGAATCAGTGTTTTATGCAAGTAAACAAATACCCTGGTGCATGTCACCAAAAATTTGACACTATGCCAGAAGCCATTACAGCATGGGAAAATTGGATGAAACAGTTAGGACCTCCTAATATGATTTACCACTTCTCCAAACTATAGACCAAGGA
Source organism: Sambucus nigra (assembly GCA_949130495.1). Lineage (NCBI taxonomy): Eukaryota > Viridiplantae > Streptophyta > Magnoliopsida > Dipsacales > Adoxaceae > Sambucus > Sambucus nigra. Next base: position 160,428,071 of record OX422211.1, on the reverse strand, counting down.
AAGCCTCCTTGATACTGAAACTTACGACTTTCACAACCCAGGAATCCCCTGCGAGTTGTATACACCATTAAATGAAGCATGGAAATCTCATCTCCGAGATAAAAGAAAAGATTTTAGAAAAAATATGAGTATCCTTGCTAACAAAATTGCTGAACAAATAGCAACTTTGGACAAATTCAAAAGTCTGAGCCTTAAACTCATAAAAAGCTTAAACTATGAAGATGAAGATTTTCCTTTGGAAAAAATTGATACTTTTCTCGAATTTTCTGAATTACTGGAAAATGATTTTCCTGACAAGATCTTCAATACTATCAGGAGAATTTGTCTATTTGAAAAAGCAAAGATAATTCTCCCACGTCCTCTATTCCAAATCGAAATTTTACCAAAAATCAAGGACCATGAGCAAAAGATAAAAAGTCTTTTACTCCAACATTTTTACTCTAGCTTAAATTATAGTGATGACATGCCAAAACTGCATTTCATTACTGAAGAAGGATATCCACCTTGGGATATTGAAACAATTGAATGGGGGTTAGTAAACAAACTAATCTTCTCCAGTGTAGCCTGTTCCACTCATTTTCAATTTTTACCTATGATGATCAAAACCATGATCTATCATGTATGGAAAAAAAGCATGTACAAATATACTCGCTATCTGTCATTTCATATCACAAGCACAATTGGTTGGCGATCAAGAGAAATTTTCTATCAACCCTACTAGATCTGGTACCTCAGAGCTACTGAGGACTACGAATGGGACGAGATGGAACAAAATTGGGAAATTGCACTTAATGTACCGTTGGACCAGTTGGACACAACGAGATATTGGTCACAAAACCTGATCAATACTTCAAACTATGCAGAATATTTTTGTCGGGAATCAGCATTAAAATTCATGGTAACTGATGGCAAACGATTATTTGTTACCGATTTACCGATAAATTATACTACCTCGCTTGAACAACGAGCGACAGTAAGGGAGTTTCTAAATAATTTGAAAAACAAAAATAATTTGGATGTTCCCTTTGAACAATTAAGCCATGCGGAGGAATACGAACAAGCCCAATTACATGGACCTCCAAATCACAGCCCTAACGATAGTATGTCTTTCGACTCTGTCGCGGAGGCCAGTATTGCCAATGCATTCGATGCATGACAATTGGAACAAGGAAATAAACCCACATGGACGACTACAATTCATCCAGCACACGAAGTGGGATATGAACATGGACAGTAAACACCTGACGCATGTGATGATGATTTGGACGTTTCAAAACAAAAACATCCAAATCAGTTACTATTTACTTTTTTGAATCATTGTAAAATACTGTGTGCTTTTACTGTGCAATCACTGTGCACTTTACATTCAGCAGCCCACATTTATGTTTTCTTTCCTTTGTTTATTCATTAACAAAAAGCTAAGGTTATCTTTTGGAGGCTATAAAAGGAGAGCTTCTCCTCAGTTATAAATCATCAGTTGTAATATTTTCTCTTTCTCTTTTGTACTCTCTTTCCCCACATATAATATTAGTCCGATCATTTCCGAACTGTGTAATTGGTATCAGAGCCTATCAAAGGTTAGCATTCTAACTATGTTTATATTGTTATGCTAGTATGAATGTTAAAGTAGAAACTATTATACTCCATCACAGAACTTATGTTTCTGGAGAAAATTTTAGGGTAAAATATAAAGTTTTTGGAACTAAGTGTCGTAATAATTGTTGTATGAAATATCGTTTAATCCTAGTTTTATATAAATAACTATGTTATTTAATATCAATGTTTGTTTTGTCGCTAAGATTGATGTATGTAGTTATAATCTCCATATTATAATCAAGTTACGACTGTCCTTATAAAAAAAAGAGTAAGAAAATCATGGTGAATTAAATATAAAGATATTATTATATCATTTTGAAAATCTTTAAGTTTTCATAAAACCCATATCCCTATTATTGTTTCGAAGCCCATATTTCCATTTGCCAAAAAGCTACTCTAGTTAAGCAATAGGCATTAAGAAAACTGGTTTTAGGCACCTGAAACAACATATAATAGGAGGTCTTAGGTACCAATGGAATCTCGAAAAGATGAACAAAATAATAATAATAATAATGTACAATGTTTAGCACCATGGTTACAAAGAGATGAGTCTATGTATAATCATAGTTTACATATAGATAAAAAATCTGAAAATGATATTAGTAAAATTAGTACTACGTTAAATAGTTTAACTGATATAGTTTTTAGTTGGGTCAAACGAACTGAAAGACATCAGGTCGTTAATCAAAATTATGTAGAGAAAAAATTAGATTGTATTGAATTCAACTTAAACAAAGTTGATCAAAAAATTAGTCAACTCGAAACGGTTACAAATTTAGATCTAAAAGAGGAGACTAAACAACAAATTGAAAATCTATTAAACAAAATAGATAATCAAAATCCAGAACATACTGGAATGAATAACCCAGGGGATAACAAAATTCCTAGGTTATATTATGGTTCGTAAGAAATTAAAGCTCTTCAAAAAGAAGAATTTAATTACACCGAATATATAAACGTTCATGAAATATTAGATTATTGGAAACATCTATACAAAGATCCAATATTAACTATTTCAGAACGTAATAAACTCATTGAACAAATACAAACCACGTATTTGGAAAATGAAAAATTATTACAACACTATCAGTATGAATTAAACCAATATTCATCTGATGAAGAAGAAATTCCACCACATGTAGTAAATACAATTGATGGAAAAAGGAAGGCTGAAGACCCACTTCAGGAATTCCAAAATTGGGAAGCTTTTGAAGATTATATGCAAACCCCTGCATATAAAACTGAAAAAGAAGATTTTGTTAAAACAGGAAATGCTTCTACAAGTAATACTAAAAATGAGGATGAACCAAACCCTTTTTTCCTAAGAAGAGATCATTTGAATAAACAAAATATATCTCAACATGGTATTTACCTTGATCTAAGGCATATACCTTTTAAATATCAAGAACAAACTATTAATGAGTGGGCACAATCCATGTCTGTACTCATTACTAATTATAAGCGTACATGGTCTAAAGAAAAAATTTTAGACTACCTTGCTGCAACACTCCAAGGTGATGTTTTACAGTGGTTGCAATAATGGGAAAGCTCAGAAAAAGGAATTCAGTAAAAAACTGAACTCCTACAAACCTTCAAATCTTTTGATGAAATATTAAAAGGATTTGTTGAAATAATTCAAGAAAATCTAATTGGATATACTGGAGAACCCAGACTCCAAGAGGGTGCGTGTTACATCTTATCTAAACTTGAATTATGTAACATTTGTCAATTTGAAGAATTTGTTGAACTATATAAAAAATATTATTTCAAACTAAAACATTTAGAGACCAAACACTGGATGGATCAATTCTTTCATAAACTCCCAAACCCATGGTTTGAGTTCTTTTGTTTGTTTATAGTTAAGAATTAATTATCATTTTGAGTTATAATTACTTATATCAAACTACATATTGCAGTGAATATGAAGCATCACTGAAATTCGTGTCTCGTCCTAAAGGGATGGGGATTGAAATGATAGAACTGGAGAAACAAACTGCTTTTATCCCTTGGTTATCCTAGAAGGTGATTATATAAATACTAATATTTTTATTAATCTTTCCATTAAGTATGATGAGAATTGAAACATTGTAGTAATTATGATTTGTTTTCATCAAATAGTTGCTAAAATCAAGAGAGACGAAGACAAATGAGACATTGTGGTGGTTAGTTCAAGGGCCGCAATTCAAGGCTAAAACATATAAAAAGTATCGTGTAAATGGTTTCGTATTCTCTCCTAAGTATCACGACGATACTGTTGTCACACAGGATAGCGGCGTTTTCTTGAAGGCATGGACACAATTTCGAGCTAAGAAAAGTGATAAGAATATCACAAATACTTGGACTATGTGGTATGGAGTTATCAAACAAATTCTTGAGATGGACTATACCTTGTTTAAGGAGGTGGTATTTTATTGTGATTAGGTGAGAGTGGAGGATACGACTAATGGTTGTAAGATTTTTCCAGACTGCAACTTAGTGATGGTAAATTTTGATAAGTTTAAGAGCGTTGATAAAGAGTATGATGAGCCTGCCATTCTCGCATCCGAGGCTAGTCAAGTATTCTATTCGAAAGATATTAAAAATCCCAATTGGTGGGTTGTTATACAGTCACCTAAGAGATTGACGAGTCAAGTGGATGACTTAGAGACACCAACAATCTTCCAATCTATTCTTGAAGACCAACCACACTTGGAAAGTTTGCTCAAGCAATACGACTCGATTTATTTGTTTTAATATTTTCTTTTGGATATTGTAACCGTTGAAAGCTGTTTTGTTTTACCAACATGACTACATTTTGTTTTAACCCGTTGCTAATATATAAATTTATTGGTGGTATGTTAACCGTTGAAAGTAGCGTCTTGTGATTTTAATGATATCATCTTATGATTTCTATATATTTCTCTATCAATAAGCTAATGCTGTATTAATATGATAATTCAATGCATATTACTTTATAACAGTTATTTCTATTATTGGCATCTATTTTTTGTTTGGCAGTACTGTATTGGGCATCATGGCTTCAAGTGCAAGTGGTGGTTCGAAACAACAAACGTCATCAACACCGCAACAAATATCATCCACTCCGCATCAAGAAAATAAAAAGAAGCAAGAAGAAATGGATAAAAAGGCTAAACAATTACAATATATGACCCAAGTTGGTAAAATGAGAGTCACCATTCAAGTGGATGGGAGTGTATTCGGTCCATGGAGCGGGAGATGGAGCACTCATGTTGGTGATCTTATTAGATCTTATATTCCGATTAGTTACGAAGATTGGAGAGTTGTGCCAAACAATTACAAAGATGATATTTGGAATGCTTTAATGGTAGGATTTGAGTTAGATGTTGAACCGGAGGTGGCTCGCCCGCTGATGGAGAAACGGTTTGCACAGAAGTTTAGGACACACAAAAGTCATATGAGATGTTTTTTGCCAACCGAAGACAATCCTGGAGTCCTACCGGAAGGTGTTGATCCCAACATACGGATATTATTTTGTGAGAACTAAAGGAAAGCAAAAAAGAAGTCACAAAACATTCAAAATGCCAAGAATCGAACCAATTTAGAATATTCCCATACACTTGGGCGTCGCACCTATGCTGCTTTGCAATATGAAATGGTATGTATCATAATTTTTTTCAAATATCAACACTAATTTTGTGTATAGCATGTGATATTTAAATTGTAGGTTCAATCGAACCCAAAAAACGAATTAACGCGAGTAGACACATGGCTTGCGGGACACGAGGACAAAACGGGGAATGCCTTAAATAGTGCTAAGCTTTACTATGTGCGTATTTACATGAAAAATAATAATATTTTTAGTATTATTTATTGCGTTTATTAATGAAATTTTCTCATTTTATAGGATAAAGTAAAGGATGTGATGGAGAAAAGAAAGAGAGAGAGTGGAGAGGGTAGTAGCAAGAGCCAGTGCATAGAGAATGATGAGTTAATAGAGGTTTTTGGGAAGGAGAAAAAGGGAGGAGTTCGTGGAGTTTGTCCCCTAATTTCGAAGAAGCAGTTGATGCATTTAGGGGTGGAAAACGCCAAACTTAAACAAAGAAAGAAGGCAAATCATGATGTAGATGCATTGAAGGAAGATATCATCTCTTCCGTCAATAGAAGATTTGAGGAAAATAACACACAAATTATGGTATATATGTATTTTATATAATTTCATTTAATAAAAAGACTTATTTAGATATAACAGATATTAACTTACTATTGTTTGATCCGTTTTTTCATAGGATGCTATAGAACGTTTGGTTGATGCCTTCAATGCTCAAAATGGAAAGGGTCCACCAATCACACCGATAAGTGATCATGCATCCAATACAAGTCTACAACATAGGCATCTCTGTCAAAATTTGGATAATATTTTTGCATCCGCTTCTCGTCCTGTTTGCGTGACCACACCTTCTCTTACCAACAATCCCAAAGTAATCTTGCTTTATAGGTATAATGAAGAACTGGCAAAGGGGTATGTCGTGACAGATGCAACACAGGATATATGTCATGGTAAGCGAGTTGGAGTCGGGGAGAGGAAAGTATATGTGGAGGAAGTGATGAAGCCGGATGCTAGGTTTTTTGATGCTCCTCAAGGTGACTAATATACTTTTGCTGACCTAGTCTTGGGGGGATATTTGATTTGGCTAAATTGTTGGCTTAAATATGTTTAGCTTATGTTATGAACTTTGTTTGAGCTATCAATATGTGGACTTAGTTTGCATTATGCGTTTGTTATGAACTTTGTTTGAGTTATCTATATTTGGACTTAATTTGCAATATGTGTCGTTGTGAACTTTGTTTGGATCTATCTATATTTGATTTTGAATTAATTTGGACTATCTTTTTTTATTGTAAAACCCCTTTTAACTCCGCCAATGCTAATATTTATTTAAGCATTGCCGGTCCCAAGCCCGGATAAAAGAGGAGGGAAAGGTCATTGATTTGGTTTCTTTATTCTCATTCTTCATTTTGTTCTCATTATTTATTATGCTTTTCTTTTTATCACAAATGTCATTCATTTTTCTTTTCTTTAAGTTCTAGTGATGTTAGTTCTATATGTGACTTGGTATTTGATGTTAGCTCTTTGATGCGCATGTTCCAATGATGAATGAAGGTCATGGCATCAACACCCTCACCTTGATGAAACATTTACAAGGTAAGCAGGAGAGACTGAGATGGTTCTTGATTCATTAATAACTTTTTAATAGAGGCAACAAGACACGGTTTTTGAAATAAAACTGATGCGGATTTCCCAACCACGTCAATTGAATAGAGGCAACAAGAAACATTTCTATATTCATTAATAACTTCTTAGAACTACCCGGGATCATATTTTAAATGTAGTTAACTTGAAGTTGATATATTGATGCCTTTTAAATGTAGTTAACTTGAAGATGTAGTTTTCGCAATGGCGCTTGCATATGTCGACATGTCCAGAGATGCTATGGCCGTGTCACTTTCGGATTACATTAAAGGTTGCGAAGTGCTTGAAAGGGTATTGAAAGGATATTAAAGGTATTAAAGGTTACTAATCTCTATACTTTCATTTTCATTGTTATATACATTTATTATGTGTTCTTAAGGTGTACATTTTATTTATACCAATTAGTGTGTTTATCTGGTTTATAGAGATTAGTAAAGCTTTGTTTGCAGTAGGGATTATTTAGTCTTGCTTTGTTCGTCTTCGGTGGGATATTATTAGTGAGCTGGTGATCAACTATTTTTATGCTCTTTTTGATTTTTTTATTCTTTTTCTGTTCAACCACAATGGAGAAGTGTCATTTCTAAGACTCTTGAATCCCAAAAAATTTACATTACATATTTTCTACTGTAAAATCAAACATTTCCCAGAAGACATGTCGAAAATTCCTGCAATTGATTTAAGTTGACTCATTTTTCGCATGTAATCCGTAACAAAAAATTTTGGAACCAGAATAAGATTGGTGATAGAAATGCCTAGTTTTGTTGGCAGAAATCATCAATCTAACTCGCATTAGACACTTATTTTTTTTCTTGTGCTTAGGCTTTATGGCATCCTTCAAAGTTTTTTCTCCATTTGTTTGTAATCTAGTTCCACTTGATGTTTCATTTGACAAAGGAGGTGGATTATTATCTGCAAGTGTCGAGCATGTTACAGTTTTTTGTTTTGGTTATTCTAGCTTCTTATTAGGTGTTACTGCTCCACGTGAAATTAGAGAAGCTTTCAATGCATCATAATTAATTCTCTTTGAATATGGATCCCAACTTTAGGTCCCGCCAACAAAACTCTTGGTGCTGCCATCTCTCTTATTATTTTTATCTCATTTGGATGATTGGGTTTCAATTTCCATGTTGTTGCTCTGACTAACACTGTAGTTCTCTGATTTCAACTTCAATCTTTCCATAAATTACTAATAATGCTAACATGGGAAAATGGATTAATTCATCTAAATTTAAAGCTATTCTAAATGTTGTAGTATCTTTTTTTAACTTCTTTATCATTATCTAATGATTTGGGGATTATCGATGAAATTAGTTAAAAAGAGAGTCTCAATGGGCATTTTCCTATTGTTAATTTTCTTTTATTCACATAATCTGCGATCAGTTAACTGATGCAAAATTAAATTTATTCAATTTCTGGATTGTCAAACACTTGATACGCTTGAAATTGGTTTGATGATGCATGTATGCTTATCTTTTACGTATAGCTCACCCATTACATACCATTTCCCTTGAAATTTGGCCCTATGACATACCCATTGGGGTTGCTCGTACCAGTCTTATAAACTCAGTGTTTTCATTCGATCTAAGCTTTTGGATCCTAAGTTATTTAGTATTTTGTAATAATTGTTCTTGCCCTTTTTAAATCCTGCACTTCCAGCCGTTTTTGAAGCGTATGAATAGCTATCAGCTGTTGAGTTTGGCATGAACTTTTGATTATCTGAAATAAATCTGAACATAAATCTTTCATTTGCAGCTTTGCAAGGGTAAAATTCTGTTTGGTCCTCCTGGAATAGGGAAGACAATGCTTGCGAAAGCTGTGGCCACTGAAGCTGGTGCAAATTTTATCAACATTTCTATGTCAAGCATTACATCTAAGGTTTACTTCAGTGATGAGCTCTATGACTGTGATGTTTTTCACACAAGGATTTAACATGCAAAATTGAACTCATATTTTCCCATCCTTCTTATTGCAGTGGTTTGGCGAGGGTGAGAAATATGTAAAAGCCGTGTTCACACTTGCTAGTAAAATTGCTCCTAGTGTTGTATTTGTTGATGAAGTATGTTTCTACAAATTCTATTATGTATTTCTTTGTTTCTTTTTTTTTAATTATTATTTTATTTGTTTTAACTTATCATATCGATATTTCTTTCTTTTTCCCAAGGTTGATAGCATGATGGGCCATAGGGAAAACCCCGGAGAACACGAGGCAATGCGTAAGATGAATAATGAATTTATGGTGAACTGGGATGGTTTGCGAACAAAAGATACTGAACGAGTTTTGGTACTTGCGGCCACTAACAGGCCTTTTGACCTTGATGAGGCTGTTATAAGAAGGCTACCGCGTAGGTAAAGTAACGATTCTCGATATCATGTTAGATGACCTTTTGTTGTCACGTGTTAGCTAATATCTACTGCGCATGATCTATTTGTAACCAAAGATTTTGTACTTTACTATTTTCATATCCTCAAATCTCATATCTATACCTCTCTTGTGAGAAGAATATAATAGATAATTTCATAATCTTACTTCCTCTTAGAAGGTCAATTGACCTTTCTATTTGACTCTTCTTTTCTCTTTGTTTCTTCCCTCCGAGATGTCGTTTCTCCTTGTACAGCCTTTGCATGCGTTCCCAGGTACGATTAGACTTCATCAACCCATGCTAAATCTCTGCGACCTTGTTTTGCCATTTTTGTTCTTCGTTTACTAGAAACTCGATCAGCGTTCCTAGATCCATCATCAACTATTGCCCAATTGTTCACAATTCCTGAGAATTTGGATATGAAGATTTTGACATTTGCTAATCTGTAGCCTCGTGACTCTGATATGTTGATTTCAGTCCATTCTGGCTAGGATCTGGTGGTTATTGACCTGGTCAGACGTATGTGACCCCCTAATCTATGGTGTCCCTTCACCGCTCCAATGGCCCTTTCCAACCTTGCTTCACCACTCTGTTGACATTCAGCCTTTATCTTCCTTGCTTATCAGTAGTCTCCCTTCCAGATGGTATTTTTATCCGGCCTCTTCTATCCCTATTTATCCCATGGTTAAATTGACCGGGTAGTAGAGTTGTGAAAATATTGGCTTCTTCCATATTAGTGTAGAAGCCCTCTTCTAACGGTTAATTTTCTTTTGCATCTGCTTATGATTTAATAAGAAAGTGTAAACTTTCTTCTTATTCTTTTAAGGCTACCTGGGATGCCAAAATTCCTCCCAAAATGTCATTGTATTCTTGGAAGCTTCTTACTAAGAGTGCACCTATAGATGAATCTTTATGATGTGTGGAAATTAAATTAGCCTCTAGATGTAGCTGTTGTAAAGATGATACAGAAACAGTTAAGCAACTTTTCATCCAAGGTCCAGGAATTGGGGATGTCAAAGCCCAAAAAGAAAGATTGAAAAGCTTTGGTGAGGTCATCTTTGATAGTAATCCCAGCAACATACATAGAAGCATCCATTGAACCCATCAGAACCAGCTGTTCTATTTTGATTCATCTTCTTAATTGCATCAAGAATCTTCAATTCTTCTGGAATAGCTGATAAGTTTGAATTTTGCTCCAGTAATAATCTTTGGAATGAACTTCAAATAATCTTTCTCCTCTTGATGACTTGCAGTAAATAAAGTTTTAGAATAAGAGATAAAACAGTTAGCAATAAAAAATTTAACCTCTTTATTTCTTCCCTCCTCATCTTTGATATTGAGAATTGAGAGCCTTCTTCTATTTTGCTGAACTTGGGCATGATAAAATTATCGTATTCCTTTCCCCATCTTTAAGCCACTCACTTCTCGACTTTTGGTGCCAATAAATTTCTTCTTTAGCTAAGGCAGAATTAAGTGCAGCTCAAACTTTAGAACACTTTTCAAGTTGCTCCCCACTAGTATCACTCTCTAATGCTAATTCTTTTCGCAGTAGCTTGTCTTCTAAAGATTGAATCTCCTTAAATATATCTTTAAAAACCTTCTTGCTCCATGTTTATAAGTTTCTTTTAATCTTTTCAATTTAAAAGCAAACTGCTCCATACCACAACCAGAGGCTTCAACTTGCCAAGAATCCTTAACTATCTGTTTAAAGTTCTCATGTTGAGTCCACATATTTTGAAATTTAAAGCTTTTTATAGAAGATTCAGTGGAATTTGGAATAGACACTAGTTGAAAAATGTTTTATCAATTGGACAATTGTCCCCTAATTTTCAGTTTGTTGGGAGGCGACCATCCCCTGTTGCCGTGTTAGCACTCTCCCCAACGTCCCTCAGGTTGCCTTAGAAATTTTCTAGGTGGTTACCTCTGTGGTGGTGGCATCTCCCCACCATTTGTCCCTCCCCGTACCTTCGCTGGTGAGTCGCAGCCTTCGCGACTAGTGGATTTGACCCCTGATGTGTCACAACTAGGGTTTGTTCCCTTAGCTAGACTCACCCCCCCCCCCCCCCCCCCACCGCTTAAAATAACTGCATAACTAGACTTACCCCCCACCCAAAAAATGAGTTCAAATATATACTTAACCACCCCCCCAACCCCTGGCACACCCAACACTTTCAGTTACTATCATTGGAAGCTTAAAAGTCATGTCAAGGAAATTCAAGAATTGAGCATCAATCTTCAAGTCAAATTCAGTCTTTATTCTCATAAAGTCAAATATGTTGCTGAACTCTTCTATATGGAAGCTAATAGTCTTAATAGAAATATCCAATTCAATAATGCTACTAGTATTTCTAGAAGGATTAGAGGAGCAATATTTTTAGATTCATTAAATTTTCCATATGTTTAAATTTTGGTCCATGGTTTTTATTCAAAGATCTCTTTTTCAGGGTATGCTCATGGTTTACTGACAATTTCAAATTCAATGGCAATTGGGTTGGTTCCTCAATAGTCTCTTTCTTGTTTCAATTCAAATTATAATTCATTGGGGTGTTATATAACTAATTAATTTTTTTACTAAATTAATTTTATATGACTAAATGTTGATATTATAACTAATATGATAGTTTTATTTTGTTTGACAGAATGTCATTTTTGGATCCTCATCAATTTTCCAGCGTTGCAGGTTGAGGCATTAATGGCGATGATGATAGAACGAAGATTGATAATAAACAACAACACACTTCTTTTTTATATTTCATTTGATTGGTTACAATATAAAAATATTTCATTTGGGGATGATTGTGTTAGGATGTTATATTGGATGATTTTATTAAAATAATGTAACTTTCGGGATGATTGTATTATGATGTTTCATTTCTTTGGTTTAAGTTTCTTTTGTAAATAAAGAGTGGAGGAATATAAATGTAAATGTTGAATATAATGCCCTTGTTTTTGTGGATTATTTTTGTGTATGTTCTTAGGATTTAAATAGTGTGATAAGAATAATTGAATTTGTTTAAATTCAGGATATTGGATCTTAAATAGTATTTTTTTTAAATATATATTAATATTAGTAACATAATTTTACCGTTACTAATTATACATTTTACTGTTACTATTAGTAACAAAACTCTACTGTTACTACTTCTGAATTTACCATTACTATTAGTAACAGAATTTTCCGTTGCTAATTTTGAATTTTACTGTTACTATTAGTAACAGAATTTTCCGTTGCTAATTCTGAATTTTACCGTTACTATTAGTAACATAATTTTCCGTTGCGAATTCTGAATTTTACTGTTACTATTAGTAACATAATTTTCCGTTACCAATTCTGAATTATGCCGTTACTATTAGTAACAGAATTTTCCGTTACTAATTTTGAATTATGCCGTTACTATTAGTAACAGAATTTTCCGTTACTAATTCTGAATTTTACCGTTACTATTAGTAACAAAATTTTCCGTTACTAGCTTCGTTCCCCACGCCTTTTTTGTAACGAAAAAATTGTGTTACTAATATTTTTAGTAACGGAAAAATTGTGTTACTAATGGCGTGTTTTTGTGTAGTGAGGGGAAGTTCAAGGAGATCAGATGACGAAACGGGAATGCTAGGTCAACTCTGCCGAGGAAAGAGAGGCACGCAAGAAGGGAACAACTAATTATAATATTGATACCCTTAAACCCAGGGACGAGACAAAGTCAAATAAAGGAGAAGTCACATAATAAGTATAATCCATCATCCTCAATGAGGATGAGTCGAAAAAAATCATCTAAGTTAGAAAAGCTCTAAAACCAGATATAAAAGAAGAGATCATCAAACTACTGAGGAGAAGACAAAACGTCTTTGCATGGAGTCATGCAGACATGCCGACAATCGACTCTAAAATCATGTGTCACAAGCTCAACATAGCAGAGGACGCTAAGCCAATAAAGTAGAAGAGGAGAATTTATTCTTGGGAAACATATGAAGTCATACGGGATATGGTCAAGAAGCTAGAAGAGGTTAAGTTTATCAAGGAGGTAATTTATCTCGAATGGTTGTCTAACGCGATCATAGTCCCCAAAGAAAATGGTAAATGGAGGATGTGTATACATTTCACTGACCTCAACAAATACTTCCCCAAAGGCAGTTTCCCTCTTCCCCTCATCGATCAAATAGTGGATTCTCCTACAGGCCACGAGCTAATGAGATTTATGGATGCCTATTCATACTATAACTAGATCTTCATCAACACTAAGGACTAAAAAAAAGCTTTCATTAATGATAAGGGGACGTACTGTTATAGGGTTATGCCCTTTGGCATAAAGAATGTGGGGGCAATGTATCAGCGCCTCGTGAATAAAATGTTCAAAGACCAAATTGGGAAGTCTATGTAGGTCTATGCAGATGACATGTTAACCAAGATCTTAAAGTCCAAAGATCATGTGGCTGACCTTAAGAGGACCTTTGATATGATGGACAAGTACTGGATGATGCTCAACCAAGTCAAGTGCATTTTTTGGGTCGGAGCAGGAAAGTTCTTAGGGTTCATCGTCAATCAAAGGGGTATCGAGGCCAATCCTGAGAAGATAAAAGCTCTGTTAAAAATGAAGACCCCCAAGACCATTAAAGATGTTCAAAGGATCACAGGACGAGTGACTTCATTGAATAGGTTCGTATCTAGAGCTATAGACAAGTGTCTACCATTTTTCAAAATTCTCAGAAAGGCTTTTGAATGGAACTAAGAGTGTGACAAGGCTTTCAAAGTGATAAAGTCTTACCTAGGGTCCCCTTTACTTTTATCACATCCAGGTCAAGGCGAAAGATCATACGTGTACCTAGTCATCTCAGAATCAGCCATCAGCGCTGCTATTGTGAGAGAAGAAGACGGAGTGAAAAAGTCGATGTATTTCAATAGTAAAGCACTCCAAGGGGAGGACCAAAGGTACCCTAGGATGGTAAAGTTAGCCTATGCTTTGATTCATGCCTCAAAGAAGATGAAGTTGTACTTCGAGTCCCATATAATGGTCATTCTCATCGATTCCCCTCTTAGGTAGGCCATACACATGCCAGAGAAATCGGGAAGGCTAATGGCCTGGGCTATAAAGTTGGGAGAGTTTGATATTGTGTATCAACCTAAGATGGCCATCAAGGGAAAGCATTAGCAAATTTTATTACTGAATTTACTTGGGAATAGGCCAAGGTTGAAAACGAGAACCTTGAGAACACAGATATCCGACAAGGCATAATTGTCGACCCCTCCACAGATGAGGCTCAGACAAGCACGACTAGAAAAAAAGTTATTGAAAATGAATAGGGAAGAGACCTCTTTAGATAAGGGTCCCTCTCAAAGGGAAATTTCTCAGAAGAACAGGATGTGTGGAATATCTTTGTTGACGGGTCCTCCTATGAGAGCGAAAGCGATGCTGGATTGATAATATCAGCACTCGATAACACGGACATCGAGAATGCCCTGAGGTTTAACTTCAAACCCTCCAAAAATGATTCAGAATATGAGTCCCTGATAGCAGGTCTCTCCTTGTCTAGGTCTCTTAGTGTTGGTCATATGTTAGTGTATAGTGATTCAAGGTTGGTAGTGAATCAGATACTAGGAGCATACGAGGCTAAGGATGAGAGAATGGACAAATATGTTGAGAGAGTAAGTTCACTATTGAAAAGGTTCAAAGAAGTAAAGTTTAAGAGGATACCTTGGCTGGATAATGGTCGAGCCGATGCACTTGCTAGATTAGCCTCAGTAACTAGGACAGATATTAGAAGAACATTACTAGTGGAAATTCTACTTCGGATAACGAATGAAGATGCCGAAGAAAAACTTGGATCTTGCTTAAATATAAAAAGGGAATATTCATGGATGGAACCTTTAATGAGATTCATTAAAGAGGGGGAGATGCCAGAGGCAAAAACAAAAAGTAAGAAGTTGGGGTATAGAGCTATAAAATTCACTGTCATCTAAGACAGCTTGTACAAAAAGGGTTTCTTTCTCCCTTTGCTCAGGTGTGTCCACCCATCGGAGGTTCCATATAGCTTGCAAGATGTGAATGAGGGATCTTGTTCAAGACACATTGGGGGAAGGTCATTAGCTAAAAGGATAGTCACCCAGGGATACTGGTGGCCAATTTTGGCGAAGAATGCTACGGCGTATGTGAAAAAGTGTGATAAATATCAGAGGTTCACCATCATCCCTCACCAGCCCCATCTACCTATTACCTCCATTATATCCCCGTGGCCATTTGCAGTATGGGGAATCGATTTTGTAGGACCCTTGCATAGCGATGTCAATAACTATCGATACTTGATCGTAGCAATAGATTATTTTTCAAAATGGGTGGAAGCGGAGCCGATGATCACGATCACAGAACAGAAGAACTTCCAGTTCATCTGAAAGAACATAATATGAAGGTATGTTCTCCCCAACACCAACATCTCAGATAACGAGAATCAGTTCAAGAATGTTTCCCTAGAGAAATATTGTGAGAGAGTTAGGATCAAATAGTTCTTCTCTACCCCAGGCTGACCTCGGGCTAATGGGAAAACTGAGGTTACCAACTAAAAAATCCTAGACGAGATCAAGAAAAAACTCGAAGAGGAGAAAGTAAGATGGGTTGAGGAGGTATATGATGTACTATGGTCCTATAGGACAACAGTAAAAACCCTATCAGGGAAACCCCTTACATGTTGGCATATGGCTCAGAAGCCGTCATCCCCACTGAAATTGGGTTTCCTACTCATAGAGTTCAAATGTATGGTCCTTAGAGAAATATTGAAGAAAGGATACTTAATCTAGACTTGATTAAGGAAAGAAGATAAGATGCTGAGATAAGACAAGAAACCTACCAATAGAGGGCAGTTAGGTTTTACAATCAGAGGGTAAAGAAAAGGTCGATTGCTATGGGAGACCTAATCCTCAAAAAGACATGGCAAAAACCTAATGAGCGCCACCCAAACTAGCATGGCCCTTATAGGGTAATCGATGAAGTTGTCCAAGGAACCTATAGGCTAGAAAACTTTGAAGGGGAACCCTTTTCAAACCCCTAGAATGTGGATCATTTGAAGAATTATTACCAATAATGTTGTAGTTGATGTCCTACCCGTTCACAATTGTAATGAAAGTGTTGTTTCATAAAACACTTGGAATGAAATGAGAATATTCTACTGGACCCTCATCTTGTTGTTTGTCAATTTAGATATTTGTTGAGGAAATTCATGTTAAATTACAAAACACCATTTGTGGTGAAGTAGGCTTAAATGATCTTCGGTGAAATGATAGCAGGGAAGGGGACAACCCCATATATATGATGTCAATAACATCGAGGGGACTTTGGTTCTCAAAAACATCATCAATTTGGTGGTTAACCTCCCTCGGCTAGGATGAGGGTGAATGGTATGAACGACCCTCCATTCACTCTTAAGAAAAGTGAGGGAGGACTTATTTTTGAAAACACCATTAATTTGGTGGTTAACCTCCCTCGCCTAGGTTGAGGGTGAATGGTAGGGACGACCCCCCATTCACTCTCGAGAAAAACGAGAGAGGACTTATGTTTGAAAAAATCATTAATTTGGTGGGTAACCTCCCTCAGCTAGGATGAGGGTGAATGGTAGGGACGACCCCCATTCACTCTCAAGAAAGACGAGAGAGGACTTATGTTTGAAAACATTATTAATTTGGTGTTTAACCTCCCTCAACTTGGATGAGGGTGAATGGTAGGGAAGACCGCCCATTCACTCTCAAGAAAGATGAGAGAGGACTTATGTTTGAAAACGTCATTAATTTGGTGGTTAACCTCCCTGGGCTAGGATGAGGGTGAATGATAGGGACGACCCCCCATTCAATCTCAAGAAAGACTAGAGAGGACTTATGTTTTCAAACATAATTAATTTGGTGGTTAACCTCCCTCAGCTAGGATAAGGGTGAATGGTAGGGACAACCCCCCATTCACTTTCAAGAAAGACGAGAGAGGACTTATGTTTGAAAACATCATTAATTTGGTGGTTAACCTCCCTCGGCTAGGATGAGGGTGAATGGTAGGGATGACCCTCCATTCACTATCAAGAAAGACGAGAGGGGATTATGTTTGAAAACATCATTAATTTTGTGGTTAACCTCCCCCGGCTAGGATGCGGGTGAATGGTAAAGACGACCCCCCATTCACTCTTAAGAAAGATGAGAGAGGACTTATGTTTGAAAACATCATTAATTTGGTGGTTAACCTCCCTCGGATGCGATGAGCATGAATGGTAGGGACGACCACCTGTTCATTCTCAATAAAGACGAGAGAGGACATATATTTTAAAGCATCATTAATTTAGTGGTTAATCTCCCTTGGCTAGGATGAGGGTGAATGGTAGGGATGACCCTTCATTCACACTCAAGAAAGACTAGGGAGGACTTGGAAGATGGGTAGCGCAAATTATAAAAAAGGGGAAAATAAAAGACCAAATGAAAGGGAAGGGCACTTTCATTAAATACGCTAAGAGTTCTAATAAAGAATGTTAAAAAGGGGCCAAAAAATTAAATTACATCAAGAGGGTATATGTCACAAATGACCACCCTAAAGAGATTCCTCGGAGAGTAAAGAAGCATTTGCTATAGGTTGATTCTCAGATGTCCTAGTCCCCTCAACGGATTTCTGAGACTCCACGTGGGATAGGGCCTCGTCCATCAAGGGGTCTTCTAAATCTGCAGCTTCTAGAGAGGTACGAATAGCCGATACTATGTCAGAAAATTTTAAGATGACACATCGACAAGCCGCCTTAATTACTCTCTCCAAATACTCAAGGCCAAATCCTTAGAATTCATCAGAGAGTTTGTAGGCCTTCCTAGCATCAACTCCTTCCCTTTGAAAAGATGCTTCAAGATCTGACTTAAATTGCATTGCTTGAGTGGTCAGAGCCTCATCTTTGGCCTTAAGAGGATTGTCCTTCTGCATCAACTGCTCAACGTGCTCCTTTTTGAGCTCCCCAAGAACCCTAGAAATATCGACCCTCACACCCTCCATCTATTTCTTAAGACTCTCTAGATATTCCTTCAATCTAGCCTCACTCTGAACAACCCTCTCAGACTCTTGAATCCTTGGGTAATTCTCAACCATCCACTTCATGGCTAATGTAAAGGCACAGATAGACTGAAAAGGACGAGGGCAATGTTAGACGAGGTTAAAGTTTATATTTCTTGAATTGTAAACAAAAGGGTTGCGATAAAAGGACCTGGGACAGATTGTGAAGCCCAAAGTCATAGACTTTGGGCGGGGGATCTTAGCCAAAAATTCGTAATCAGATGAGGACGGGTCGGAGAACATAGCCACCATAGCAGCCTTCCTATGGGAAATCAAAGAGGTGAGGTTGGCCTTTAACATGATCAGGTTGGTTGACCATAAGGCATCTAGAGAGGAGGAGGAACTCATCCCCTCAGTGCTTATATCTACGGCATTTGTTGTCATCCTCACAGTGTCATCATGCTGACCCTAGTTAGGAGCCTGTCTCTCTTTCCTATTCCGTGAGTCCACAGGGGTCGGCCCCATAGTCGTCGGCCCCACTTTAGTTGATTTATTCTATTGTTGTTGAGGTTGTTTGCCTATCTTCTTAAGACCATCCAGTGGACTTGGAGCCGACATTTCCCAAAGTGAATCAAGTATGCCTGGACGATGACCTGCAAAGGTAAGATGACATGTCAGATACAAGTAACAATAACAAGGGAACACTTAGAAAAATTGAAACAAAAAGTAACTCACATAGTTCGGTCAAAGGGCTGACCCTCAGACCAGCTTCTTTAATGAGACGAGGGGTTAATAAATATTCAAATTTGGTAATCTCACCCTCATTCCCCTTCTCCCTTAGATAGTCATCTATAGATGGCTCGTCTAAGCTGAGTCCAGGGTATGAACTTGATCTTATGGAGGGGTTGGACCATGCTCGAGGAACCCTCGAGCTATCTTCTAGAGGATCAACCCCAATAGGGAATTCCCAATCCCTAGAAATAAAGAAAAATCTCTTCTTCGAGTCATGATTTGAAGTTTGTGCAACATGGAGAAGTTTCTTGTCACACCTCCTAGCCCCTATATGGAAATATCCGGCTTATTTAGATGAAGAGGTTATATTATAACAGGTCAGGAACAGACTAACCAATGGTTCATCAGTGAATATGTTCTTCCAAAGGGGGATGTAGCTGAGGATGATCCTCGAGCAGTTAGGAGGATGTTGGGTAGGAGCAACCCCAAGAGAAGAGAGTATGTTAACTATGGCAGGATGAAGAGGAAACCTCATGCCGACCCTAAACATCTACTCGAATATGGAGACTTCTCCCTCTCTCCCCTGGAAGACCTTTTCATCTTCATCTGGGATCCTCATAATTACGTTGGTTTTTACACTAAAGAAATGTCCCCACGATCCTGGACAGACAAGACATAAGACGAGGTTATTAAATTGTCAACCTCTTCCTCAACATTTGAACTCTCATTTTCTCCCTCGGACCCACTACCCTCGTCCCCAGATCCGTCGGCCTCTTCATTATCAAAGTGTGGGGGGGGCACCTGGAAAAGTGGCTTGGAATTCAAGGGGGGACATAGTAGTAACAGGGAAATCTTCTGGGTTAACTGTTTCTTCGGCCTGTTCGCTGGGGTTAAGGCTTGAAGGTTCATCTCTTCTAGAGGTCCTAAGACCAAAATAAGACGACGCTCTGGCTCATCTATCCATGACCTCTTCTTGACTCTGACCCTCAGATGGATGAGAAGACGACCTGAAGGGCTGAGAGGGTGATGGTAAAATTATAGCTAATGGAATTGGGAAAATGGGTCGTACCTAGACAGGGTCACCCCTAAGTCTAAACTCATTCTCTTCTTCTATCCTCATAATCTCTACAAAACACTTCTCTCTAAAAGTTGGAAACTCCTCGGATAAATGTTAAAGCCTCCTGAGCATTAAAAGGGAGACCCTACACTTAAGGATTTTCTCAAACAACTTATAAACAAATTAAATAGTTGACCCAAGTTGACTTATCGAACTTAGAGAAATGAAAGGTTTTAGGGATGACAGCCAAGAATAGGACACCTAAAGTTCACCGGACAAGAAGACCAAAGGGTCACCGAGGGACCTAAAAAAGCTATAAATTAGTACTGGACCACCACAAAACGGTGGGAGAGGGGCCCAGGAAGGCCTATCAATTGAATTCTAACCCTTAAACCACCGATGAAGGTGGATACACGTCGAAAAAATGGAAGGCCAGCAAGAAAATTTTGTAAAAAATATTCAAAGTAGAAACCAAAGGATACTTGAAAAAACAAATGGATAGAACGGTGAATGAATTACCTGAAAGAGGAGACCAAAACAGGAAGATACTTGGGAGCTTTCACGGGAATGCAAGAATGGAGGTTAACTGCCAAAGCTAGAGAAAGAGTGTGCACGAAGAAGAAAGTAGAATAAAGAGAAATAATTACTTGAAAAGGTTTAAATACCTTATCATTATCAGGCTCAATAACACAGGCGAAGAACAACTCATAAGGAAAATCATCATTAGGGTACAATGTGACAAGTGTAATATGAAGCCGTCATTCTTAGGGAATTCATACCTGACAGATGTCGATCAATAGACTTACCACTCACCAACTCAGCATTCAAAGATAACATAACCCCTCAGTCACCTCAATAGAATTGATGGCTAAGGGATGGGGGTGATTGATATACCAAAATATACCCTCGGCCAGGCCGATGGTATCCTTATCTAGGACGTGGGCTCAGACGTACTTCTACACCCGGGGGGTCATACTAAAGATAAAGGGTTAACCAGTTCGACCCCATCATTGGCAACATAGTTCAGACGACCGTACGACCAAATAACCCTATGGAGGCCGACCTTATTATTGACAAGTTTGACGGCCCAAATCAGCCCAAGCCCATACAGGTTGGAACCTCGACCTGGGGCAGTGCAGACGACCCTACGGCCAGCTGACCTTATATAGGCCAACGGTGTAACTGTCCTACGTTCAGTAATCGAGACACATTAACTTCAGCCTTATCATGTCACAATAATCAAAGGGTGACATCATCATTGCGTATTATTTACGAGACACATGGAATAATGCACGTGGGTACTCATGTAGCATGTGAACTAAATTGTTATAATAAGAATCAGTCCCTCATATGAGGGAATATTATGCCATCATTACCCATAAGAAGTCCAGCTAGGTGTCAACAGGGGATTGGTTAGATCATCATTCACATGGTCATTGCAGGCTTGGAGGGTACACTACACCCCCAATCCCTATATATACATGTTATCTTCAACCTTATAAAGGGATCGATAACTATAACCCTAGCTAAAACTCTATTTGTACACACAGTAGAGAGAGAGAGAGAGAGAGCTCATGTGCATTGTATCCAAGGCCATTAGTGCCCGAATTTAGTGGATCACACACCCATAGTGGATGTAGGCCAGATTGGCTGAACCACTATATATCATTATCTCCATTCCTCTTTTACTCACCTCCTTCTATATACCTAGATACATATATAACTTCAATTATTTCCATTGTTACTATTGTTTGAGCTCTATCACCTCTTATCTGGTGGTGTTGATTATCAGCGTCATCATTTACAACCCTATAACCTCTAAGATTTTAACCCAAACACCAATCAATCCATTCCAATCATCTTTCTAACATCTATAGATGATTTCTGACAATATAACATCATTAATTCTTCACTAACCATCAATCAAATTCTAAATCCCCAATTTATTTATCAAGAACCCTAGTTCTCAAATTTATATGCATAACACTAAATTACCACCCAGATTCATTCAAAACAATATCATAAAATTGTTGACATCATCCTATCTACATGAGGAATCAAACTCTTATTATATCAGTCCTAATTTAAGATAAATTATCCCAAATTTTCACAAAATTCAATTTTATAATAATGGGGAAATTACCTACTCTAACTTGAACGCAATGATTGCGAAAGAAAGAAAGAAATAAACACTTGCCTCGATTATGATGGTCTGATCCGCTGATGAAATTGGTATAGACATGTTCCTCGTCTTTCGATCTTCGCAAATGTGGTCACGGTGGTGGAAGATGATGGGTTTTTGGCCATAATCTCTTGGGGCTTGTTTTCTCTCACCCTCTGTGGTTCTCCCTTGAGGTTTGTGCACAATACCCTAACTTTTCCTTTACATAACTGACATTAACCATCTCCCATTTTCGTCATTAATGAAACGCCAAAAATGCAATTCACCAAAACGCCCTCCCGGGATGCCGGTTAGCCTTAAAATTGCCCCGAGACCCAAACTAAACCCTTGGGGTACACTATTCTTACTATCTCAACCGATCCGGACTCAAGAACTCACTCGGAATGGTCATTAGAGTTAGTTAAAAATAATTTACTTCTTTAATCCATTAAATCAGTCCCGACACGACTCACACGCGTGTACTGACTTAGTATACCAAACTGTCATATTTCTCACTCTCGACAATTTATAAAAATTCATAATTCCATATTATGTATTCACAAAGTGATATTCAACAATTTTCATTAATAAGTATTAACCCTTAGCACGCTAGTTAATAATTATTTTAATATGAATTAAATAACATTTAATTTCTCACATTTTCATTTAATTAATCCAATAATAATAATTAATCCCATAATTATTTAAAATCATAAAAAATACAGGGTGTTACATACTTCCCCCTTAGAACGGAATTTTGTCCCGAAATTCGGAAAAAGTATACCAAGTACAAACAATGTTGTATATAGGTTGCGCATCGCATCGTTGCCCATCGTATTGTTGCGCTCTTATGTAAACTACTCTATACCACCCATATAGTACTCTATTGAAAACCCTTAATAATGAACACCCCACCTATGTTCATTTTAAACTGAAGGTTACCCTGTCACGTAGGTTCTTGCCCAAGCCGTATCGTTTAAGTTACACCACTTATACTTATTTTTGATATTCGCTATCTAGCCTTCTACTATTCACACCTTAGTAGATTAATCATTTTTAAGATACATATGATCTCGTCTCGCAACAATCGCACACAAGTAGGTTATTTGTGCAACATATATTTTACGGACCTGATATACTAAGTACCAACTCATCTCTAATCTTTGAAATAATACCTAGTCCCCTATCTTTAACTAACAAACAAGAGGACAAGAAGGCTTACTGTGCCATACATCAACTGGCGACATGCCCAAAAGTGAACGTATATGAGTTATTGTGCATAAACTCCACTAGCAGAAGGGACTGCTCTCATCCTTCCCTGAGATTCAAGGGTAGACGTATAATTTATTCTCCAAGATATGACTATTCTTCTTGTTATGTCCATTCATCTACGGATAATAGGTCGTACTCAATCATAACTCGGTACCCATGTCCTCATAAACACTCTTCCAAAATCAAAAGACAAAGATCTTGTCCCAATCGGACACGATATCAAGCGGCACCCTCTATAATCTCACTATCTCGATTATAAATATTTGCGCAGACTGTCCCGTAGTATGACCAATCTTAACTGGCATAATGTGAGCTACATCGATCAACCGATCCATTATGACCCATATTGGACCGTAACCCCTTCCCGATAAAATCCTTGGAATACTCTCCCAATACTACTTCGGAATCCCTAACAGTTAAAGAAACCCCTATTGGTTTCAAGTGGTCCACCCATTTCCAACGGACAGGTAACCGTTGCAAAACGAATTTAGGAATATTTCTCTACATTAAATCCCATCACCACTATCATTTTATAACATGATACATCTTATATTCTCTCAAATATACCTCTAATCGTGATCCATGTGACTTTGCCTCACCGCGTGTTGCAGGTCCTTTGCCCGCCCTAAAAATCAGTTTCTCGTGAAACATAAGCCTCTGATAAATCTTACCGAATAAACTTCAACTCCCCTGGGTAAATGTTGTCAAATTCACATGACAATCATAATCCATTGTCTGATACAATATTTTATATTTCATAGGGCGCCCATACACCTTATATCTCGCGCTTTATTGCACAAATGAAATATATTCTAACATCATAGTTGAATTATCAACTCTCAATTATACTCTCATATATGTACAATTACAAAGGTACAAAACCCATGTACTACTATTCAAACTTATCTCCAACTCCCTATGTTCGTTAATTTCTTGTGTGGATTGTCTTGCAAAGCAATATCCAAAGAAGGAACCCCCCGGATACACTACTACCTAACATTATTGGTCGTCGAGATCCTAAGGTTCTCAGTCCATAATATGTACCTTTCCACAATCTCCGTATGTTGACATATTAATCTACGTATGTCCTTAAAAATAACATGAAACCTTTGGCTCTCACTATCCTAAGTTTTGGCGCTATATATATAACAACCTATGTCTCGCTGCTTGATAAAGAACAATGCATCCTAAGTCACATTAGTAAATAAACCCCTACGCACCGGGATCACATCTAACGAGACAACATACTCACTGAAGTCTATGATATCATAGAATTTTTATATTTATACATATATATAGGATCAACCCTATATCGGGTAACACCTTGCCAAATTAATATTACTCCCCCTGAGTATCCAACGCGATAGTCTATCACTGAATCTACTATCATTCAAACATTCGGTAATTATCACTACGCATTACCATAGTAATCTCTACATTACTAACAAGATGCAGTAAAATTATGACAAAAAATATGTTTTTATGGCCCACCTGTCTTACTTACGGGTGACATCTAAAAAGTCATGTTACCCATGATCAATACATTTATAACCAGATTATCCAAAACTAATGTACCCACTAAACTTGACCCGCGGGCGAATTTTAGTATTAATCGTTCATATATAATTTATGACACACTCCTATCACGTAATTAAATCCTTTACTCACAAGGATGAAACAAAACTTCATTAATCTCACCTAATCGTATGGTGCTTACATACACTTCTGATGGCCAAAACAACCCATGGTCACTTGCACTCGTTATACATCTAGGATTTCATCCAATAGTTTCTCCCTCCTCGTTGTGGGCAAATTATTATATTCTGCAACTTACACACCCTTCACTGAAACGTTGTCCTAACATCTCTAGGCCTCCCTTATGGCTTTACTGGCCACCCTATTTCTTCTTAGGTCCCAATGACCCTAAGGATTAATATACCGAGGACTCCACTAGTCCTGCCTAAACCCACCAGTCTCGGGTTGTAACTTCTTGGGCCCAATTCTCTTGACCCAATTACTCCTCTCAACTTCTCCTTCCTCCAGTTGTTATTCCTAACTATCATAGTTTATCATTCTCTAATCTTATCGGTTGCCCTTCTCAACGTGGACACATTGAACACTGGTAGTCCCACTCTCTACACATAGGGAAACATCTCGAGTCATTTCCTGTCACTAGTCCTACTGACCATTTTGGAATGTCCTTACCTCGAACTGGAAGTCTTAGATCCCAATTGTTCTCCCGTTGTACCTCTGGCTATGTCGGCCTTTAAGAACTATTATTGGACCTTACAACCCTGATGAATTGAGTAAATATGATGCTCACATGGATATCTCTTATGCGGGTATCATTAAGAGAAGGAAAAATAAAAATAAAAAACTTCCTGTATCAGTTATTAAAACCAGGTATGTTACTAAACTATCTCAAACTCATCTCCCCATCAATTCATTATGATAACTATACTCTTTTGGAATATCAGAGGGGTGGGGAATAATGCTTCAATAAGAAGACTTAAACAGATAATCAAAAAATATAATACCTGTATGATTGCTATTCAGTAGCCAAAAATTGATGCTATGAATTTATCTTCTCTCTCGCGTAAAATTGGGTTTTCTGGGCATGTATCTAATGTGGGAGGTAAAATTTTGATTCTATGGAACCTTAAGTGTCATGTGGAAATAGTTAGAGACATGGACCAAGCTTTGATCATTTCAACTACTTTTCCCAATTCTCTCAAACCTTACCTCGTCTCTTGTGTGTATGCCAAATGTAATAGAGATGATATAAACCTGCTTTGGGATGAAATTAATGCTATTGTTGGTCTTCACTATGAGTCTTGGGTTATAGGGGGATTTTAACATTGTTGCTAATGCACAGGAAAAATTGGAAGGTAATATGGTTAATACACTACACCAAAATGCCAGTTTTGTGACTTCATTTTTGTGAGTGCCAATAGGGGTGACAAACTTGTCACTCCCAAGAGCAGTCACAATTTTTTTTGTAACTCCCATTAGGGGTGATAAAATCAATGTGTAATAAAAAAATTGAGTCAATTAGTTTGTCACCGCTAATGGGAGTCATAAATGTTACCATATAATTAATTTGTGACTCCTATAAGCAGTCAAAAATTTATAACTGTCACAAGCAGTCACAAGTTTATTAGTAGGGATAAGTTATAACTCTTATGAGCAGTCACAAAATTATAACTGCTATGAGGAGTCATAAATTTTAGTCTTAGACTTAATTTGTGACCGCTATTAGCGGTCAAAAATTTGTAACTGCTAGTATCGATCACAAATTTTGGCCTAAGACTTAATTTGTAACTGCTATTGGCAGTCATAAATTTATAATCGCTCCCAGCAGTCACAAATTTTGATCTTAGACTCAATTTGTGACTGCTATTAGGGGTCACAAAATTTTTCACCTACTTTAATTTCCCTCTTCTCTATCTGTACGTGAAGAACTCCCGCCCTCTTCTCTCTCTTTCATTTGCCAAAACCAAAATGAAGAACTCTTGTATTTTTTGATTCTAAATATTCGATCAAAAAGGTATTTTTCGATTCTAAATTTTTGGTATAATTTTGTTATAATGTGTATGTTCACATATGTGTGTATGTATATATGTTTCTTGCCTCAAGAGATGGTATCAGCTAGACCTTTTATTAGCTGTGAAGAAGCCATTGATGTATCTACATATATAATTTTGTAACTATGTTTGTTGGGTCTAATCTTATGTTGGGTTTGGTTGAACAGGTTGATGTGAAAGGTTGTCTTGAAGGATTTGCGGATTCACGTACTAAATATCCCCAGATCGGTGAATCAAACAGGTATTTTTTGATTATAAATTTTATGTCTATTTTTGGGTATTTTTACTGTATAGGTTGGTCGATATTGAATTTTCTCATTTAGATTTCACAGTTTACATTTTCTCATATCCTCATTTCTGTCTAAAGCCCTAATTTCAATTCTCATTATGTGTGTGCGCATTTTGATTCTTATTATGTGTGGGTATGTGTGTATATTTGTGTGTATGTAGAGATTTCTGTTTATATGTGTGTGTATGTAGAAATTTATGTTTACATGTGTGTGTATGTATAGATTTTTGTTTATATGTGTGTTTATGAGTGTATCTATAAACAAATTGTATTTTATGTTAATAAGCCCCAGAAATTGTATTGAGGTTATTTTTTTGACAAAATATTATTCAAAAACTCTAGACATTATATTTTTTGACAAAATATCATTCAAAAACTCGAGACATTGAGTCCTTTTTCCACAAAATATCAGTCTAACAAGTTTTGTGCTCGGTGAGTATATCTACACATTGTTTTGAGTTTTGATGCTTCGTTAGGTCAAAATTTTCATATGCTTCGTTAATAATTTCATATCTGATGCTTCGTTAAATATGATTATCTGTTGTGAGTATATCTACACATCGTTTAACCTCTTTCATTTTTTGAATATTAACTTGTTTGGGAACATGTTAGATTTTTTTCAATAATCATTTTATACTATTCATATTTATTTTATCTAAATATTAATTAAATAATCATTCTTTTGTGCTCGTTGAAGTTTTGACATTTTGTGCTTGGTTGGGTTTTCCTATGAGTTTTAATGTAATGATTGGATAGAGATTATGTTCTAAATATCAGCTCAAACTTCATTTAGTTTTATAATTTACTGACTTTCTATTTGTTTGTATTGTATAATTAATGGGGTTTCCAAAATATAAAGAAAGGGTGGATGAAAGTTGTAGAGTGGGGCAAGTATACGTTAATGGGGTTAAAGACTTTGTGAATTATGCAACGAAGAATCTCGAAACTGATATTATCCCATGCCCGTGCAATCGTTGTAAAAATGGTAAACGCTTGAAAGGGCTAGATGTAAAAGTACATTTATTTCATTGGGGTATGCAAGATGACTACACGTTTTGTAATTTCCATGGGGAGAGGGAATTAAGGTATATTCCAGAAGAAATACTTGTCAATGAAACCGTTCACACAAATGTTGACTCGTTAGTACATGCAAGGTTAAACGATCTCATAAATGATACGTATGAAGTGCACGTAGCATAAGAAAAGCAAGATAATAGAGGGAATGATTTAGGCTGTGAGGATCATGTTGGCAACGATACAAACCAAGTTAAGGATTATATACGGTTAAAATCAGCATCCACAACACCATTGTACCATAACTCCAACCCCGACCACACAAAGTTATATGCCATGGTTGGGTTGCACAACTTAAAGAGCAAATTTGGCTTGTCGGGAAAAAGTGTGACGACAATACTCCTCTGGGAAAAAGATTTGTTCCCTAAAGAAAATACATTGCGAGTCAATTATCCGATCATGAAGGGTAATTTGAAAGGTTTGGGTATGAAATATAAATCAATTCATTGCTGCAAGTATGACTGTATTTTATACTATAAGGAGCACAAGGACAAATGGGCTTGTCCTATATGTAAGGAACCTAGATATGAACAAAATATGATAGTACATAATAAACGTTTATTGAAAGTAGATACGCAAATACCTAAGAAGGTGTTAAAGTATTTCCCTTTAGTTCCTCGATTTAAGAGACTTTACACTATACCTTGGATAGCATAGGCAATGACTTGGCATGGTCGAGCGGAGGTGGGTGAGAATCTCATACGACATCCGATTGATTCATGTGTGTGGAAATTTGCAAATCAGCGATACCCGAACTTTGCTAAAGAAATACACAATGTTCGCCTCAGAATATCAACTTATGGGTTTAAACCATTTGGCAAATTGAGCACAGATAAGAGTATATGGCCTGTGTTTGCGGCGCCTTTAAATTTGCCCCCGTCGTTGTGCATGAGAAATGAGTTTTCAATTTTTTCGTTATTGATACGAGGTCTAAAAGCACCGGGTAGTGACATTGATGTTTTCTTAGTGCCACTAATAGATGAATTGAATGAGTTATGGGTTGAAGGTGTGATAGCATTCCACTCGTACAAAAAGGAAGAATTCATTTTGAGAGCTATGTTGATATGGGCAATTCATGATTTTCCTGCTTATGGGACCTTATCTGGGTGCAATGTACATGGTTACCTAGGTTGTCCTATATGTGTGGAGGAGACTGAAGCCAGCTGGCTTAAGAAAAGTGGTAAACTTTTTTATCATAGTCATCGGAGATTTCTGCCCTAAAGTCACAAATTCAGGTCAATACGATGCAATTTTCTCCTAGAAGGCACTAAGACGCGACCACCTCCACCAAGAATTTCTGGTTTGGAAATTGAAGAAAGGTCATTAAAGTATGATCAAAAGTTGAGGGGGAAACACCCCATAATCTTGGCCCAAAGGCGTAAAAGAAAAGATGTTGATGTGAAAACGGCATGGTCGTGGAGCTCAATAATGTTTGATTTGCCATACTGGAAGGAACATCCAGTCCGACATGTGATAGACATACTACACATTGAGAAAAATATTATTGAGCATCTCGTAAGCACATGCATTGGTGGTTCTCATTCCAAGGATGGAGAAAAAACCTATGAAGATCTTCGTGATTTGAAGATTAAAAGATCATTATGGTTTAAAGAAGATCCAAACACTAGAAAAAAGCATATGCCAATTGCATCTTATACTTTGAGCATTGAAGGAAGAAATATGTTCTTAGAAACATTAAAGGGCTTAAAGGACCCTTCTAATTTCTCATCCAACTTACGCAAGATTATCGCGACGCAACAAAAGATTTGAAAAAGTGCAAGTCCCACGATAGGCATGTGATAATGCAACTTATCCCTCTGTTTTTCGAACACTATTTTTCGGAACACAATGATCTTCGAAGGTCCATTCTACAAATTAGATTATGTTTCTCCCTATTGTGTGAGAAAGTTGTCAACAGAATGCACATGATGGCATTTCATATAAAGCATTAACTCATTTCAGGGCAAGTAGGAAAGATAAAAACTTGATAGAAGCTGAGATGACATATTAGGGGATTATAAAACAAATTGTCCTATTAGATTATATATCTTTCAGCATACCTGTATATTACTGTGATTGGGTGAGAGTGGAGGAGAATAAAGTATGTATGGTCGACCCTGACACCCACATGGTGAAAACTGATTTGTCCAAGTTGAAGAGTAAAGATAATGTGAATGATGAGCCATTCGTTTGTGCATTCCAAAACATAAAGCAAGTGTTTTATGGAAAGAGCCCCAACAATGATCCATGGTATGTTGTTTTACATTCTCCTCAGCGCTTGACTACATCGGTAGACGATATAGAGGCACCTATCGAGATTCAGTCTATTCTGGATGACAACCCAGAATTAAAGAAATTATTAAACACCTATCGAGATGTTTAATTGTGGCATGTTATGTTGTTTAAAATATTGACTTGAAAATTATGTATAATAGCATGTTTCAATTATTTCGTAGCATGTATTCATAGTGACTTTTGTTCACAAGCTTTTATTACTTTTTCCAGGATGTCTTATACTGTATATACATGCAACGATTTTCAAAACAGATCTTTTATAGAGAACACGTCAATTTATCGGCATGGCTATCGAAAAATCAAAAAATGTAATTACTTGCGAAATCATGGGTGGAACATACCTAAAGCATATTTATTTCAATCAATTATATGCACACTACCTCAAAGTTAGGATGAAGTAGTTGAAAGGGTTTTCATAAAACATAATCCAAGTAATGCGATGCAAATTGTAGGGTTTTTAGAACTCGAAGAAAGAAAAATCCATCCTTTGTGGATAGAACTGAAGAGGATAAGGATGTGTTCAGACTCTATTGTGAGAAAACATATGCATAACAAAGTTAACATCTATTATCGACTTAGGAGAGAAGGCATACGTTCTAATATGTTTAGTGTCAGAAATGCAATTATCAACACACTTCCGCAGACATGGCAAATAAAAACTTTACGTGAAATGATGAAGTATGAAACTTATGACATGGTCGAGTTATCAAAACTTTTAGAATATGTTGAAAAGGTATAACTTATATTATATATTTTTATATTATTTCCTTACTCTTGTATTATCATATGGACTAGTGCATAAATATATAAATGCAAAAAATGATGTCCGAGAATACAATTACATAATCCAGGTCAGAAAGTTCAAGTCATGATGAGAATTCTGCCATTGATTCTCGTGCTGATGTTTCCCTTAACCTATTTGGTTTGCCAATAGGTGGCAAGAATCCTTTTAAAGATTGAGCCTTGTCTTTGTTAAAATCTTGTATTGGATTAAAATATGAGAGTTGGGATACGGTTGAGCATGTAAAAAAGGACGACTTGTGGGATACGCTCATGAAAGAGTTCAATCTTTCAACCGACCAGAAGGAGGAGTCCATGAAAGCCATTGGTATTCAATTGAAGACTTTTAGAAGTAACCTCCGCTCGAATTATTTTAAGGGATTGGACAGTGATGGAATTAAAGTCCCTGAAGGATCAAGTATCAGAGAAAGAGCATATCCCTGTCCATGAGTGGAATGAATTCGTCTTGCGCAAAGCATATGAGGCAAAATTGAAATAACGACACCAAGACCGGGTGAACAGGGCTAAAAAGACTGACGTCCATTGTCTTGATCGAATTTCGTTTGCTAAGAAAATCGAGGAGATGGTATACACCCTTTCTTATTTTAATGTGTATATGTATTATATATCTTGCTCAAATAGTTAATGGAAAATTAATTTATAGGTTCTTAAAAATAAATGGTCTGTTGATCGTTAGGAAGTGTATCTCGAAAATCGTAGGTGGGAAACTGGGGAGTTTCACCCAAAGGTAGCTGATGATATGGTGAGTTTCGTAATCTCAGTTGTAATAATTAAATTCCTTCAATTTTCGTCGTTTAATGGTTTTAATCGATTCATAAATAATTTTGCAGCAAAAATTGAGTGAGCTAAGAAGTAGTCAAGGTTCTTCAAACCAAAATAGTATTGATACAGATGCATTGACTGCCTTTAGAGGAAAAGATACTAGGGGGCGACTCGTGGTGTTAGACCCGTGTCCAAAAGTAAACTGAAGGCAATTGCTCGTATAGTATCACAGTTGAGTAGAGCAAAGACACGAGAAGAAAAACATGATGAGGATATGGCATTTCTCAAATCATCTGTTACCATGATTTTAAGTGCTTTTGAATCGAATGGATTGAAAATACCAAATCCAAGTCCTCACAATTACAATCTTATCTCTCATCCAAGTCCTCACAATTATAGTACTATCCCACATCCAAGTCTTCGTAATTACACTCTAGTTCTGCATTCAAGTCCCCACGATTACACTCATACCCCCGCCCCCCCGTCAACTGAGCCAAACTTTGGAGATTCAACTGAGCCAGACTTTGGAGATTTAACTGATCCTTCACATGATCTATATGTTGATTTATCAGATTTTTCAAATTATAGGCAGATTGAAGTGACAAGTTGTTTCTTCAGCTGCTAGTGGAACGGTGGTGCATGGCCATCAATTACTGGTATTTTAATGTAAGGTTTACGTTAGTAGTGATGAGATAGGAGAAAAGAATCAATCGTTGTATTGTCGAAGTCATGGGGAGGACACTGTTAAGGATGTAGAGAAATCTTGGGTGGTTTGGCCATTGCTTTGTCTTATCCTTAAGTGATCCAGAGTAATTTGTCTTGAGAAATTTTAACAAACTGTCAAAGTGAACAATTAGTACTGTTTGAACTCTATTTGGAATATTACTAATCTGTTTTGAATCAATTAGTAATCTGTTTTGAATGTATCTAGTGTCTATCTGTTTTGAATATTAGTAGTGTTTGAACTCTATTTTGAATATTAATATCTACTTTAATGTTGGATGGTCTTTATGTGGGGTTGCCCCTCTTAGCCTTACGCTTCACTACTTGAGCACTGCTTGATATATGATTGAGCACTACTTGATATATCAGTTGGATTCAACTAATACCTGATAGCTGATATGCTTGATATATTTAGTTGGATTCGATTGATATATATTCAGTTGGATTTTGAATTTTTATATTTTCCAACTTCTTCTCGAGATTTCTGAAAAATATGTGCAATTCTCCAATCAATAGGGTTGTCATATCTTCATCATCTTCAATATCATTGCCATACAAATGATCTATTATTGAATGTTTTTCATATTTTAGAATTGAAGTTTCTCTTATAGAAAGCAAAGGCAGAGACATTAATAGGAATTTTGGGGTCCCAACTTAACTTTTGAGTGGAGATTGAGATCTGGACTGTATCCACTACTATTTAATCTAGTGTTTCTATAAGTCTAGTGTTTCTATAAGTAGATGATAGCAATGTAGTTTTTGTAGTTCTCAATGATGGTTACTTATGGATTACTTCTCAATGATGAAGAAGTGGAATTTCTTCCTATGATTTTAGATTGTTACTTATGGATTACTTCTCAATGATGGTTGTTTGTGTTTTTTCATGGGACTCTTATGTGAATATTACTTGCTTAATTCCATCGCTTTTAATTTGAATTTTTATTAACTGCGTTAAAACAATCAAAATTTTCTGAATAATCAAAATTGTATCTACTTTGTCCAACTAGCATTGTCCCATATCAATCAACAGTATGTGGATATCTTGATATGATCAAACCTAAGTGTTAGGACATTTTTTTGCTTGACATCCATGCTTCAATTATTATTAATTTTTTAGTTTAAGCATGATTTAGTATTGGTTAATGTAAGGTGAGTGTACTTATGGAGACAGATCTTGATTTGGTATTTTAATTACTGCTTAGTATGACATGCTTAGTATTTTGTTTATTGGACTGCCACAGTTTTGTGTTATATTTTGATATCGTAACACTGTTAGAATCATCATAAAAGATCCACAAATATCATAAATATTCCATAAAAGTATCCAACACTTAATATATCTCAACCTCATCTCGAAGTCGTATTTGGTTTTGTGTAAATAGTATTAACAAATCTATTGAGGGTCCTCGTCAGCTAAACATGGATGCAAAATGCATAGATTGACTGAACAATTTGTATTATGCTGTTTAAAACAAATGACATAATGAGTACATAAAAAATTAATATAATTATGAGAGAGTAAATTTGTGGGAGGAAAATCCAGTCAGTATCGGTAGTATAGTAAGCAGTGGCTCGATCATTGGTCGGATCAAAGACCAAAAAATTTGAGTTCCTCCCATCCTATTCCTGACGCTCAGTTAGATGCCTCTAGGATATGATTCACTATAAATGGTTTAGCCTTGTCTGCCACATTTATTCCGCGTTCGGTCATCACAGAGTGAGAGCTTAACTTAGCTCCTTTGTAGCGTAGCGGTAACAATCAATTTTTTCTATGTTTGATTGATACAATCAGAGATTCTCTATTGGTTCGACCCTACGATTCATCCAACGCTACATTGTGTTGCGAGTTTTAGGAGAATATGATCTTATCTGATATCATTCGAGTAGATTGACTTACGCCCTCTCTCATCGTGAGTCCATCGACTATCCAGATCTTACCCTTTTTACTATGCAGAGAGCTTGTACAGATTATTCTTATACCGTATTGCCTTATGGGAGACTGATTAACGGTTATCTTTACTCATTAAAGGTGCCTCCATTGAGTACTAATTCATATGCACATATCATGGGTGCTATATTCAGTAGGAGTTTTAATTGTCCAGCTGCTCAGAATGCACATCGCACAACGCCTCTAGACTCTCCTGCTCCAGCTAAGTTTCAGATGTTTAAAGGACGTGAGAGTCAGAGGACGTTCATCACATCCTAGTTTCCATTCATGCTAGATCTTTAGATTTATTTTCTTAGGTTGAAGAAGAAACAAACAAAGTACCAAGTAGGTCATACTTCCCTTGAAGTCCCCAGCCAGGTGTGGAAGCCCAATTATGACGGTAATTAGCAGATCTTGATTTGGTATTTTAATTACTACTTATGGAGATAGATCTTGAAATTTCCAAATAAACAATCTTGGTAGGAAATTCTTAATTTACTGCTTATTCAGGTGTTTTAGATTAGGAAAGTTTAAATTAGGAAATTCTTAATTTACTGCTTAATTTCCACCAGTTGAACATATAAAGTCTGGATTGATTATTCCATTTGCAGAGTTTCATGCTTAAGATTCACTACATTATGTGGTATAAAGATGAAGACCATGACAAAGTTGTACTTGCATCAGATAGTGATCTAGTGTCTGATGTGGATCATGCAAGGTCAGCAGGTTGGAAGGTAGGCTTCCCAATTAAAGTCCTAGTCTTAGAGTCCAAGTCCTGAATCGCCTACAACCTAATGATCGATTAGACAACATTTGGGTTGTGGGAACACTTTGTTGCTTTCAACAACAACTGGCAAGTGACGTTTTATTCTTCGACACCTCAATCGATTCAGAGCAAAAGGTTAATAGTAAATGAAACCTTTAGCAAATTTCTCCCCATCTTGGTCTGTATGGAGAGAACAACAGGACGGGGTTCAACAATAGAAGATGCAGTAATCTTCTTGTTCATTGAGATAACAGCTTCTTGTACATGAAACCTTATGCATTATTAATAGCTTCTTTATTCTCTTATTAGCTGATTGGGGATTATAACCAGACACGCCATGTAGATTCTGAAATAAATAGAACTCTAAGTATATTATTCACTCATAAATAAACATCGAAGATCTATCATTCTTGTGTTCTAACTATAGCAGGGTCGGTATTCCACAATTTTCATGCTATTGCAATTTTTCATTTTGTATTGTAAGTTACAAGTTTTTGAACAATCTCGGCTGCTATCAGCTTTTAATGTTTGATTTATAAGTAACTTCTGAATGCATCCCTTCTAACATGCATATGCTAATACTCATATTGAATTCATTACCCATATATTTCTTTAATGTTCCTATGCTATTTCTTTTGATGATAATAATGACCTTGTTACTAGAGATATGTGTGGCATGCCACATTACATGTTTAAAAATTGTTCAATCTAACAGGTTCTTTAATCTTATAAGGCATATGACTTTTAGAACTTTATGTGCTAAAATGATGCCTCTGCATAAGATGTGTCTCATGAAGATGATTGAGTTTCTTGGGATTAACATGGGTATTTGTGATTTGCTCGTGAGTTCTTTTTTTAAGTTTTCCATTTCTAGTTGTATGAAACACATTTGTACTATATAGTTTTTTAGTATGCTTATTAATGGAAAATTCAGTATTTTCTGTTATCGAGAGAGGACCACATTCCATTTTTCCCTGGATTCTTTAATCCTTGCTATTGTTTGTATATGGTTGCTAATTTCATCTTATGGATGATTAGATACACTACTCAGTAGCATCAATTAAACTGGATTTTTTTGTTACCTCAAAAAATATAGGTCCCAATTTCGATGTTGGTCAACTAGATGATCCTGAAGTTCTTACACTTTCTTTATATTGATATTATGTTTTGATATTGTGCCCCACATTCTTTATTGTAACATACATAGTTACATTTTATTATTTGCAGTCATACACATGGCATACCCGACATACGT
The DNA here is from genome assembly GCA_949130495.1 of Sambucus nigra. NCBI lineage: Eukaryota > Viridiplantae > Streptophyta > Magnoliopsida > Dipsacales > Adoxaceae > Sambucus > Sambucus nigra. The sequence continues at coordinate 160,391,212 of OX422211.1, read as the reverse complement.
ATTATTCAAAGGCCAAAATCCAGGTGTTTACACTTTGTGGCAAGCAACACAAGCACAAGTCAATGGATGTCGAGGCTCTGTATTCAAAATATTTGAGTCCATTGAACTTGGTCAACGGGCGTACTCCGAGTTCACGAGGGAGGATGTCACCACATCAATACCCCCCATGGCTGATATACCTAGACTTCATGAAGCGTATCCACTGCGTGGAGACTTTTGGTCTAGATTTAGAATGATATGTTTCATGTTCATGACATTCCATGTCATCGAAGTGTTGTGTCGTTATTTTTTTAGTTTATTTTTTATTCTATGTTCATTTTGTACTTGGCTCCCACGAAGGGGTTGTTTGATGTTAAATTAAGTTTAAACAAGTTTTATGTGTACCGGATATTTGCAATATGAGAAATATAAATGAAATGTTGTCAAAATTTTTTGACTTGTTATCATGATATTTATTTTACTTTTATTTTATGAAAATATAAAGATATTTGTAATAGCTTTTATCACATTTAACAAATTCAATTTTGTAACTGCTAATAGCAGTCACAAATTTGTCACTACTATCAATTTTGTAATTGCTAACAGTAGTCACAAATATAAGATTCGTAATTGCTGTCAGCAGTGACACATATAACATTCGTAACTGCTGTGAGCAGTTACTAATCAAATATTCATGACTGCTGTCAGCAGTTACGAATGTTATATTTGTGACTGCTGAGAGCATTTACGAATAGCAGTTACAAATTGGGGTCACTAGTCATAACCCCATAGGGGTTATAAAAATTTGTGACTGTTGTTAGGAGTTACAAATTTTATTTTGTCACCCCCTAAATTATGACGGTAAATAACAGTTACAAAGGTCATTTGTGAGTGCTAACAGCACTCACAAATCTCCCATTTTTGTGTATCTATAGTCAAACGATTATTGATTTCAATTCTACTATGATTCAAGCGGGTCTTTAGGAGATATCATTTTCGGGTTCAAACTTTACTTGTTGCAACAATAGAGATGAAGAATCTCGAATTTGGGCTCGTCATGATCGTATTTTGGGTAATGATGCTTGGTTTAATAATCAGTTTTCCTCAACGGTTGAACATCTTCATCATACTAATTCTGATCACGCCCCTCTAGTTGTTAAATTAAAATTTAATTCTGAAATGGTTCCTAAACCATTCCATTTTCAGAATATGTGGACTACTCACCATTCTTTTTTTGATACAGTTGCTCAAGCCTGGAATTATGATTTTTCAAGAAGTCCCATGGCGATATTTTCTACTAAATTGAGGAATGTGAAGAATTTCGTAAAGCTTTGGAATAAAAATGTGTTCTCTAATATTTTTTCAAGGGTCCAAAAAGCTAAAGATGATGCTATTCTTAAGGAAGCCATGTATGATATGGATCCTTCTCCTCTCAATCTGGAAGCTTGGCACCTGGCCAAAGCTCAATTTAATAAGGAGCTTAAAATTGAAGAAATTTTTTGGAAGCAAAAGGCACGTGTTAAATGGGTTAAAGATGGAGATCTCAATTCTAAATTCTATCATTCGATGGTTAAGAAAAAGAGGAATAAGCTATTTATCCACCAAATTGATAATGATTTGGGTGTAACTCTTAATAACCCAAAGGAGGTGGAAAAGGAAGTTACTTCATACTTTCAAGCTGTTCGAGGAGAGCCTTCAGCTTGTATAGAGGAGGATTCGATTACAAATCACACTCCCAAGATGATTAATTGCGAGGATAAGATTATCCTTTTTAAGGTGCGAGATGAAGATGAAATTAAACAAGCCATTTTCTCCATGGATAAAGATAGTGTCGCGGGACCAGATGGATATAATGGTTTTTTTATCAAACTTGTTGGAATATCATTGCTAAAGATATTGTTTATGCTATTCAATCTTTTTTTTTGGCAAAGATATTCCAAGAATTTGGTCTTCCACTACTATAATCCTTATTCCAAAAGTGGACAAACCGAAAAATTGCTCTCACTTGAGACCCATTAGTCTTTGCAATTTCTCTCATAAAATTATTTCAAACATTTTACCTAACCTTATTGGTTCTTTGCTTTCAAAAATTATTTCTCCAACCCAAGCAGGTTTTATCAAGGGACATTCCATCTCAGACAATATTCTCATTGCTCAATAATTTATTACTCAACTCAATAAAAAAAATCTCGTGGATCCAATGTGGTGATTAAAGTGGACATGGTAAAAGCTTATGATAGGTTATCTTGGCTATTTATTATCAAAGTGCTTCGGGCTTATGGATTTTTAGAATGTGGATTGATATGATTTGGTGAATTCTTTCTAACTGCTGGTACTCAATTATCCTCAATGGAAAATCATGTGGGTTCTTTAAATCTGGTCGGGGAGTTTGGGAAGGTGACCCCCTATCTCCAGCTTTGCTTGTTGTAGCAGCTGAAGTTCTAAACTGAGGTGTCCATGATCTCATGATTCAAGGCTCTATTGAGCACTTTTCTACTCCAAGTGGTTGTCCATTTATATCCTCTCTCTCATTTGCCGATGACATCACTTTTTTTCTTAATGGCAACGTTAAATCATTCCGGAAATTCATGGAATTATTGTCACAATTTGAAGTTCAATCTGGTCCAAAGATTAACACGTCGAAAAACTGCATTATTTTTTCTCGCCACTGCCCAGTGCACCAACGTTTCCAACTTCTTAACATGTCCGGATTCAAGTAGTCTTATCTTCTAATAAATTATCTGGGAGTTCCTCTTTTTGTTGGCAGGAAAAGAAATACTTATTTCATGGAATCACTTCTAAGTATGTGGATAAAATAAAGGGTTGGAATTACAACTTTATGAATCAAGCAGGTCAATTGATGTTAATACAATTTGTTCCTCACACCTTGGGTTTTACTTGAGTTTTCTATTATACGGCCGTGCGCGATCTTTTTTCAAGGACTTCAAAAACATATGTTCAAATTTTTTTGGGGGTCAGATGGATGGATCGCGAAAGCATAAATGGATATCTTGGGATGTAATTTCTCGTCCCAAACTCGAAGTTGGCCTGGGTCTCAGAGATTTAAAGTATATATATACTGCATATGCCTGCAAAATATGGTCCTAATTTTTAAAAAACAATTCTCTTTGGGACAACTTTATGCATTACAAATATAAAAAACTTGATCATTTTAATTTCAGGGGGATTCCTTCTTTTGCTAGTGTCACATGGAAGAGAATGCAAGCGGTTGAGGAATATTTTGATGAAGATAATCTATCTTGCCAACAATATTGGAAAGACGTGAATTTTACTTTTAAAAAGACTTGGGAAATAATTCGGATGAAACATTGCTCTCAATTCTCATATTCCATGATATGGGATCCGAGGATTATGCCTAAAGCTTCTATTTTATTATGGCATATTCTTCATAAATCTCTCCCTTTGTACCTCAATCTCAAGTTCATATTTATTACTACGGTTTCTAAATGTCGATGATGTATTCAATTCCAAGAAGAAGATGATGATCATTTATTTCACTCTAGTGAAGTTGCTAAGGAAGTGTGGATTCATTTTGAAAATTTGATGGGCCTCAGAACTCAAAATTTTACATTGAGATCTAAAATCATTTCATGGTGGATTAATTATCGTGGAAAAAATATTAGATCTATTCTTTGTAAAATTCTTCCCCTCTTTATTTGTTGGCATATATGGTGTTCCAGGAACAAAGCTAATTTTGACGGTATCCCAATGAAATCCAAATTGATCATCCAGGACATTCACTATGATATTGTTCTTGTTTTTAAAGTTCAACCTTATAAAGGTCCTCTTTCTAGTTTTTTTAATGCTTTTATTGATGACTTTGATATATCCACCTCTAGACTATAAGCCACCGGAGAAAGGCTATTTTTCTCCTTTATCATCAATAATATTCTAATTTCAAAAAAAATAATATTGGGCATACTCTCATGTGGTGTTTCACTAACACCGTTTAGTTCAGTTTGCTTTTTGGCCATATTCTCTAACCCTCCTAACACACCTCTTCTGGAAGTGCTAAAATAACTCACAAACGTATAATCTTGATGACATTAGCATTAGTTATATAGATGGATTTCTCATCCATCATCATATTCTATACACGGTCCTTTAGCAACTATAAACCCTTTTATATTCTATGCCCTTTTCCAGATATGAATTTCATTATGCAATTGAACCTTTCTCTAATGATCGATCTCTAGCTTACCCACTGTGCTATGTTTTAAAATTTCACTTGCATCTTTGTTATAACATCTAATGAAAGACCTCACGGTCAAATCGTACCCAAATTTCTCTTTAAATTTCAAATACACTTCTTTATAGTGGTGATTGACTCTAATCACTTTATGTCGCTCCTAAGAGATACAAATTTAACTTCAATTTTAATTTTGAATGTCGCTACACTACACTTTATACAATTGCCTTCAAATTTTCTACTGCCATTGTCCTGTTACACTTTCTCTCTTTCTTCTCTGCATCTTCACTGATGACTTTTCAAAAGATTCCCTCAGATTTCCCCCTCGTCGACTATGCCGGGTGATCCTCAAATCACTCCACTGTTACTTACGACTGTGCATGTGGAACACTTTGTTCCTGAGTGATGATTGTATTATCACTTGCTTAAATAATACTCATGGTTACTTTTGTCACGTCCACCATTCCCAGATTACTCTATGTCTTCTGTCGGGCTTCTTTTCTTGTTGTCCTTCTTACGCCCTCGTTGGTCATCCTATAATTTTCGGTGCTCAAAGTACATGGAATTTCATATAATGAGTCACAATAATTATAATTCATAGCAGGAGAACGTAATCTGCATACGTAAGGGAAGACAACAATCCTATAACAAGGCTTTACATAAAAGAATGCTAAGCTGAAACGTAGAAAGCAGTATGGATCCTAAGGACACTAGAACCTGATGCTCTGATTCCACCTGTAACATCCCGCCTAATTAAATACCGGGTGATGAGTACTTTATTCAATTTAAAACAAAGTGTTTCGTTGGTTCATTCTTAGCATCACTGTCGAAATACATTTAACATTAATAATCACCTAATAAATAATTAAGCCAGTGTCAAAATATTTTCCATTTTAAGTTATACCCAAAGAATCCATTAACAAATTCTAAGTATTAAGACATCAACTCTTTATCATACACACGAATATAACAAATACTGGATATGAATCAACTACTGAAATAAGTAAGAGTAAATAAAATGTTCCAGTTCAAAGTCCCAAACCAATAAACCATAATGTTACTCAATCCAACTGAAACGAAGTACAAAAGTAAACAGAGTAAAATATCTCTGATAAAACGACTGAGAATGGGATACACGTGCCCTAAACTAAATGTCTAAATATAACTGAAAGAAATTATAGAGGCATCTAAATGCAAGGACTTGCAACTCCCACAATTGTTGCATCTCACTAAACAATCCAACCGTCTAAGTCTGGCAACTCTGTGGCCGGGCACCTAATATAATACATATATATAGCAAAATAGAGAATAATATAAAGAGACGGGTCATAGACCGAGTTGTAAAAATATTTTATTTAGCAAGTATTAAGTGCATGTTAGATTCAAACTCTCACACTAGATTGTCACCTCTCCACTACTGTGCACGCCTAACGTACATCTACTATAACCTAGTTATCTATATCACTCCCAACTAGGTCATAAGCTTACTTATAATTATAACTCGAGGATTATCACGTACCGCCCGTACAATACGTTATTAAAATACTTTATCCCATGTAACTAAATTTCATTATTCACCGTTCGAATGGTTAATCAATTACCCACTACGATTATTGTATTTATCATTATTACTATATCTACTAATTTCATACGGTAGAATTTTCCCAAGTATACTCATATATCTATCATTCAAGACAATATCATAAATTTGTGGACATCATCCTTTTTACACGAGGAATCAAACTCTTATCATATCAATCATAATTTATGAGAAATTCTCTCAAATTTTCATCAAATTCAATTTTATAGCAATGGGGTAATTACCTACTCTAACATGAACACGATTATTGCTAAAGAAAGCAAGCAATAAACACTTTCCTCCATTATGATGGTCTGATCCATTGATGAAATTGCTATAGAATTGTTGCTCGTCTTTCGATCTACGCAAAGGTGGTCATGACAGTGGAAGATAATGGGTTTTTGTCTTTCATCTCTTGGGGCTTATCCTTTCTCACCCTCCTGTGGTTATCCATTGAAGTTTGTGCATAATACCCAAATTTTCCTTCACATAACTGATATTAACCATCTCCAATTTTCGTCATTAATTAAACCCCAAAAATGCAATTTATCAAAACGCCCTCCCGAGACACCTATTACGCCTAAAATTGCCCCGGGACCTAAACTAAACCCCTTAGTACACTATTCCGACTATCTCGACCCTTACAGACTCAATAACACACTCAAAATGGTCATTCGAGTTAATTAATAGCAAATTACTTCTTTAATCCATTAAATCATTCCCAACACGACTCACACACCCGTCCTGACTTGGTATACCAAACTGCCGTATATCTCACTCTCGAAAATTTATAAAATTTCATAATTCCATATTATATATCCACATAATGATATTCAATTATTTGTATGAATAGTATTAACCCTAGAAAGCTAGTTGATAATTATTTTAATCCTGATTAATTAACAATTAATTTCTCACATTTTAATTTAATTAATCCAACAATAATAATTAATCCCATATTTATTTAAAATCATCAAAAATACGGGGTGTTACAGATACGTGGCGCTACAAAAAGTTTTTCGGTAGCACCGGCTGAATGAATCCAAAGAGAAATAAAGGGTCGCCAAAGTCATGCTCCCCCAGTCATAAAGAGGGACGTTCGAAAACACCCTCAAAAATGGCAAAAAACACAAGTGGACGACGTTACCACTAAGAAACCTCCCAAAAAAAGTAGACTGAAAAGATAGGACATCTTCCGCACTTGCCTCCCGTCCTCTTCATTAATCCTCTGACTCAGCAATAACTCCCTCAAAAGGGACAAACGAATGAAGTCCCTAGAAACTATCCTCTCTACATCACCCAACGCTGCCGTCACTACCGTCGCCATCCCCCGCAAGATCCTTTCCACCTCTATCTGAACACCATCACAATCCATCCCCAACAGTTACTGCACATCTATGGGAGTCACCGTCATGTCCCCGAAACCAAAATTCATAGTGTGGGTGGTGTCCCACCACCTCTCCACCAAAGCATAAAGAACAGTCGTAGAATGAGGCATCTCGTCAGCGTAGACGCCAGTCTCCAAAAACTGAATGATGACTCCACCTAATGTACCATCAGTGGAAGGTGGTCCCAGACATCCTTTTGCCCCATCATCCCTCGAGCATGCATGTTTGACATAGAGACATCAGACTATCAAAGATAAACAGAAAAAACCCTTATCAAAATTCAAGAAAATGAAATATCACTAAAAAACAAGAAAAGAATACCAAAAGTCATCAACACTTACATAGCCATTCGGGTTCACCAGACTAGAGGAGTGATGATGCGTTGGCTTATGAAAGAGAGTCTAGCTCAAATAATTCTCAGGAATTCTTACTGCCTAGCGCAGGGGGTGCGTTAGCCCGCCATTCCAAGTTTGCCCCGTTGTCGACGTTTAGCCAAGCCATGTGTATCGCACTGCTTGAGAAAAAAACCATTTCTTGGGTTTGGAACATTAAAATTGTTTGCGAAAGATAATTTCAGAAGAAATCAAGTCTGAAAGCTATGAAAAATGAAGATAACCTGCCCCTTTTTTATAGGAGGCTACGTGGCATGTCGATCAGCATCTCTGAGAAACATTCCAATCGGAATTGTCCATTTACCTACTCGAGGTACCCCAAAAGATTGTGCCACCACCGTTTAGCACCTCTCACACCATGTCGGTCAGCACCCACTCTATATTTGCATACAAAAATTCCCCAAAAATGTTAGAAAATCCCGAAAAATCACCAGAAGATTCCTAAAATTGCCAATTAAATTTAGAACCTTTTTCACCGAGGAAAACATTTCCACCACACTCATTTACCTAGTATAACTCTTACCTCCACGGTGCAATTCTAAAACATAATTGGATACTCCCCCCAGCAGGGTCTCCAAAGGACACCAAAAAATTCCTCAACAAGGAACACCGAATTCTCGGATTAATTCTTCTTTCCCAGCGAAACCAAAAAATTCAAAATAAAATGCTTCCTCAAAATTACCAGCGGAACCACAAAGATAATTTCCCCACTAGAGTCTCTAAGGTTTCACAAGAAAACTACAACTTGATCCCTTAGAATTGGCTTCAATCTTCATAATTGGCCATATGTACTTAAGACCTCATAATTGGCTTTTACCCGTAGAATTAGTTTCCCCTACGTTAAGCCCTCAGAATTGGCTTCGACCTGCATAATTGGTCATCTCAACTTAAGTCCTAAGAATTATCTTCGACCCTCAAAATTGGCTTCGACCCATATAGTTGGTCATATCAACTTAATCCCTCAGAATTGGCTTTGATCTTTAGAATTGGCCATCTCTAATTAAGCCCTCAGAATTCGCTTCGACTCTCAGAATTGTTCATATCTACTTAAGCCCTCAGAATTGTCTATGACCCTTAGAATTGACCATCTCTACTTAAGCCCGCAGAATTGTCTTCGACCCTCAGAATAGGTCATCTTTATTTGAATTCCTTAGAGTTGAACTCGACCCTCAGAATTGGTCACTTTCACCCTTAAGCCCTCAGAATTGTCTTTGACCCTCAGAAATTGTCATCAGTACTTAACGTCCTCAAAATTGACCTTGACCCTCGAAATTGGTCGCTCCCCACCCTAGGTCCTCAAAATTGAGCTCATCCCGTAGAATCATCCACCCCCAATATTTCCTTAGGTACTCAAAATTTGCCTCGACCCTCTTAATCGTTCATCCTTAACCCTCTGGATCGATCATCCTTGTCCCTTAGGTTCGTAGAGTCGATCTCTTTCCAAGACACGCTAAATCTCTCCTTATGTCCCTTTCACCTCCCTATTTCACTACAAACACTAGGTCATACTCCGAGTAACAATTTATTGGCCACTGGGCACTCTCGGGACCCCCATTTGACTCCATACAACTCTATCGTCAAAGCGAAGCCTCTTTGAATCTTCGAGGGGGTTTGAATCCCCTTTCCAACGGTCTTCCCCGTGCACAAATCGGCATAACGGTTTTAACAAAAGGACTATTTTACTATAGAAGATCGATCTAGAGGCCACCGAACGATCTCGGGCCCGATTTGACCCTAGTAAACTTCATCATCAGAGTGAAATCTATTTGATTATTATAAGGTCACTAAAACCCCTTTCCAACGGTCTACCCCCTGCATAAAATAGAATAACCATTCGGACGAATGACTCGTTTTCCCCAAAAATTGATTCAGAGGCCACCAGCACTCCGGGGGCTCCGTTTGACCAAGGTCAATGCATCTACTTGAATGATACTAAATGAATATCTGAAGGTTTCCAAATAACCATTCCAACGATACATCCCCGTGCAAGATTCTGACTTACGGTACGGATGAGTGATCCATTTTGCCCCTAGAGGCCACAGAGTGCTTTCGGGCCCCGGTTGAACAACATAAACTTTCTAAACAAAGCAAAGATCTTTGGAATATATAATTACATCACGCAAACTTTCCAACTACCTGGCCCATATTTGATTCTTACTTACCGTTCGAACGAATGATTCGTTTTCCAGCCGACGATCTCCCGTCGAAAGGACCAACGTGCGCTTCCAAGACACATTTGACCTAAAGTTAACTCCCGGACCCGGGAAAGGCCCAAGGACTCTTAATGGTTGCTAAATTAAATTTCTAATGGTATACCTTGTGCATAATTTGGATCAATGAATTTCATTCTACTACCATTTTTCTGAAAAAATCTGCACGAGACTGCCAATTAGCAGATACATTTCCCTACCAATCGGTAGTGTCTCTAGGGTTACTTGTCGATTGACAAGTATGGGACCATGCCAATTTGTACCACCCCTGACCCTATTAATAGAATTCCTGACCTCACTCCCAAAGCACACCTTAGATCCATCAACATCAGTGATCTCAACAACATTCTCTTGCAATCAATAAAGTTTTTTCATGTGAAAGTCCATTCAATCTTACACTCCCATCCTTTTCATACTCAATTTTGAAAAATCTCATCCTCTCTCGTTCAACATTCATCTTAACATTCAAGGTAGTTCATGTAAGATCAAGATCAAGATTCAAATAAGGTCCAAATCCTTCCTTATCATTTTAAATTTATCGGTTTTGCATAAATTACATTAGATTCATAATCTAGTTTTACTTTAGTTTATACACATTAACACCATACATTTTTATTAGTTATATTGCACATGATTTATTTTCTATGAAAAAACTAAAACAAACAAAAATTGGGTTGCGCCGATGAATTCCGAACGGGATTATCTATCACACTCTTTCAAAACTAAAACACATTTTCTACACACCCACACATCATAAAATCCTGTTCGAAACTATGGGATAAACCCCACCTCTATGATTCATGAGAACTACATGGACTTTAATTCCTTTATAGACTACGTAGGCATTTCGGATAAAAACCCGAGACTTCAGAATTTTCTAGTTTTCAAATTTTTGAATTTTCTAAATTCCCACATTTTCAATTTTCTAAATTTTCACTTTTCCAATTTTCCAAATTTCCAATTTTCTCAGATTCACATTTCCGCACTTGTCATGTTCTTGCATTATTTTAATACATATTATATTTTTGATCTATAAAGTGTCTTATCCAACATATATTATCATTTCATTATAACGATCAATATTGCCATAAACGCATATATCTTATTTTTAACATTATTTTGGGAACATTACTGTGGATGACCTCACTCTATCTCTGCCATGGTATGAGTTGGGTGATTCCAATCACCATTTACATATATACATGCACACACACACTTCACAGAGAAATAATGAAAAATAATAACACAAGCCCAAGACAGACCGAAAGGGGGGATTGAGTGCCTAACACCTTCCCATTCCGTGACTTAACCCCCAGACCTTCGAATTATTGGTTTCGTAAGCATATGTTTGCCTTTCATTCCTCTTTCTAGAAGAGGAAACACGTTCTTTTTCTTGTTTTCTGCAAAATAGGTTAGTGACTCCATCTATTTATATTCACCCCACACCGATAATGACCGAAGCACTCGTAAAGTAAGAGGGCGCGAGACCTTTCTCCCCCCCCCCCCCTTTTCTCAACCCCCGTGGGAGGGAGGAAATTTCAGGATGGCCACACCTCCTAACCCTAATTTCTTGTTTAAACCTCTTAATCTCAAATTTAGGTAAACCCCCTAATGTAAAATGTCTTAAATGTTCCCAAACGGTTCCTGACTAGTCTAAAAAGCCTATTTCAACCCATTTCGGAACAACCGCTCACTCAAAATCACCATCCGAGTCAAAAAACATAAATATTCCACCTCAACCCAAAATATCCTACCCGTATGTCCCGATTGAGATACCGTCGTTATTACCCACTACGACGTACTAATAATTTATCGAATTTAATTTACTTAATCACACTTAGTATATTTTGTTTTGACATAAATATCAATTTTATTCTCACAAATTAATATTTATTAATTTCACAATATTTCTTGTTAAATTACGTCCCAGCTGTAATTTAAAATTCTATAAATAATTATTCAAAAACACGGGGTGTTACAACTACCCCAAGGATCAAGTTCACCCAATCACATCACCATTATTAACTACCTGTATGTACCTAACCAAGGAACCTAATGCATCGTTGTCACTAAATCAATATCGCTTAGACATGACACACTAATCACCTAGCCTCCACAGTTGAGTTCAAACAACTCATGTCTCTAATTTAATGGATCTTATTCATATTTATTAACATTTAAGTTGGCCTATCACACCATCAAGGGTTGACATAAAGTCACCTCACTCTAGAGAATGCGACGTCAACACTAATGGCCAGTGAAGACACTTACAAATCACTAACATGTCTACATCATAAACGTCGAGAACTATTACTCGCACTGACATGGACACTAGTTACTTAGCACTAACTTTCCCGTCATGATAATATCTTTAACTTCTTTATCAAGAACAAGAATCGAATCTATCACCTATCTAGCATGACCCGATCAAAACTAACACATACATCAAATATCCACTACCGACTTATGAACGTCACTCCCAAAACGAACCTTGAACCTAAAGTTCTGATACCATTTGTAATGCCTCGGCCCAAATTTATGGGTTACCTCGACTCGATTGTTATGTGTGAAGTGCGACGAGACAACCTAAATAATGTTGCTACACTAATTTTATTTATTTAATATTTCACTTGTTTAACATGTGATTCCAATTTAAATCGACCTAAGTGAGGGCCCCATGGGAAGCGTCCTCGAAATCCAAGCATACAGAGCTACCAACATAAAATAAAAAGAATAATTCCCATATAAAGCTCTTAAAATGCAGAATTTCACACAACCTGTCATAACAAAGAAGAGGGAGTGAGCCAAATGCCGAATGGGAACATACAACAATGCAATATTGAATCGAAGGGAAGAAAAGAGACTTACCCAGTAAATTTTTTATTAAATAAAAAAATTCATATATAATATATTTGTGGATCTTATATGGATTTTATATAGATTCATTGGTTCTTTTTATGATTGCTCGAGCCAGATGATGAAAATTATCATGATCGATTCCTTCAGGGGATGGATCTATAAGAATTCACCTATCCTAATAATAAAAAAACTGACTTTAATGATCCTTTATTAAGAGATAAATTGTCTAAAGGTATGGGTCATAATTATTATGGAGAGCCCGCATTAACATGTTTATCTACGTGCATAAGAAATTACTTCGCATATATATATCTATATATATATACACACACACACACACACTAATGCATGAAACGATTTTATTCCAAAGCGTTACTTGTTACAATCAATTCACCTCGATCTTATAAAAGAGCCCCTTTTTACTCGACGTGGCATTTATTTCCCGATTTAGCACACCCGGTTAAATAGTTTGAACAAAATACCATTTGTTTAAGGAAAAATGCTTCTTTTACTAAATTACCCATTTTCTTGCACCAAATTCACCTTACTATTTTCTTGAAAATACCTTTCATCGTGATAGAAAATACTTATTTTTCGTTTAAAACCTTTCATAAACACACCCATGTGTTAATTATGGGTTAAGCCTCTTTAGGTTTCTTAATTCCCCATTTAATCACTTCACTTTACCATTCTTTTTATTTTATGGACATTAGAAAATTTCTTAAACTACCTGTTCGCATTGTCTTTCAACATGAAAATGTATTAATTTCATTCAATTTGTGTTGTAATTTCTTACATTCACCACATAATTCATTTCTTAACATGTTCCACTTTTCTCATTATCTTTTCTCAGAATCCTCCAAACAACCGTATAATTTAACAGGCTCTGTACCCTTGGTTATGCTACTATATGCTCTGGCTAGTGATTTGGGTCTTTAACCCTAGGACTTCGGTCCCTTCTTAATTCTTTCCCTATATCATTTGAGTCTATATTATTGTGTTTCAACATTTATCCAATGTCCACGTTATTCCACTTTGACAGTCGAAGCAAAAGTTCGGGGATCTTACCTAACCTTGTATTACACTTTGAAAATCACCATTTCTTTTCCTTTATACACTTATAATTATTGTAAGGACCTAAAACATGATTAGTAAGGTTAATTACATGATTAATTATAACTTATGAGTTATAAGTTATAAATTGGTTATGTGTGTTAAACATGTTAACTATCATGTTTAGGGGATGCATGCTCATGTGATATATGTGTTGTTTACATTAGGTGCTAATTGAACTTATGATCGGGGATACCAAGTTTAGAACATATGATTAGTTATGTGGTTAAATGCATCATAAATTATGTTTTTAATGCATGATTATGTTTATAAAAGTAAATTGGGGGTATTGATACGAAATTGGCAATGTTTGGTCGCCAAATGTCAAGGTTTTGAGATTTTCGGTAAATTGCTACTTGCCTATTCGAGCCCAAATTAGGAGTATTAATTTTATGATTTTGGGAAAGCACAAAATATGAAAGTTGTAGATGTTTAAGTTGTCCACTCATAGACAAAAGTAGGGAGTAAATCGGGTCCCGTGATAGTGAGTAATGGGGATTTTACCAAGGTGGGACAAATGTGTCATTAATGGAATTGTCTAATTCGACCTTTCATCCAACCAATCACGTGTTACCACTACCCCTATTGATATTGTACCACTATACAACGTATTTCTGATTATAAATGAGAGTAATGTCTTCTTCCTCATAAGAAATAACAAGTTTTTCCTAAAGAGAGAGAAAGAGAAGAAAGTTAAGGAAGAAATCTTTTGGAAAATTTCTATAAATCGAGGAATCCTCGTAAGGTAATTGCATCTTTATTAAAGTTAGTAACATGGATGACTTATGTACTTGGTATGTTTTTATTTTTGATTTGGATATATATATTTTAATGATACCCATATTGCTGAATTGTGTTGGAACAAGGATGGGTTAAGAACATAAGTTAGAACTGGAGCGAGGATCGTAAATGCATACTTTAAATTTACATCATCTTTTCGTAAAGAATTTTGATTTATAAAATTCATGATTATGATGTATATTTCTGGTAAAACATTTTTATTATATGTTTCCATGAATTATACGCAAGGTCAAGGTTATCTATGCTTAAAAATGTTAAGTTATGCCTTAATGTTCTATTTTGACCTAGTTATGCTAAAAATGGCATAAATCATGGAATACTTATTGGAATTGAGTGATTCAAGTTGTAGAGTAAATTATACTCATACATGTATAACATATCCGAAAATTGTATATAAATACCAAGGAATGAACCCTTGGTTATAGTTTGAAGTTTTGGTTTAAAATTTTCCCTAAAGGAGCAAGAATGCATACCAGGTGTTTGACGTTTTGCTCGACATAGAAAATGAGCCCTAAAAATTATGAAACATTAATTTTGTATTATTCAATATGTTTAATGATATTGAGTGGAATATCATGCAAATTTATATTGTATAAAAATTATGAAAATTCCAGGAAGTTGAAGTTGTGTTGTTGTTTTTCTTGAGAAACGATTTGCAAAAGGTTGTAATAAAATGGGCACAACTTTGTCTAGCGAATTCGTAAATTAATTTTGTAAATTGTGTTAGAACCCTAATTAATTGGGTGTTATATAAATGTTAAGTATCATATTTAATTTCTCTTTAGTTATTTCTAATTGACCAAATGATGTGATATTACTGAGTTTGATGTTAATCGGTGTATTCAAATACTGATGACATTGACTTTTTAGGTGGGAAGCAGCTAATACTACCATACCAAGGAAGTAGTTTGGTATTAATATTAGCACCAAATCCAAGGTGAGTGACCTGTCCTATGAAATATAGATGATTATATGTTCATACGGAAATGTGTACTTCAATACATGTGTTAAAATGCTTA
Source organism: Sambucus nigra (assembly GCA_949130495.1). Taxonomy (NCBI): domain Eukaryota; kingdom Viridiplantae; phylum Streptophyta; class Magnoliopsida; order Dipsacales; family Adoxaceae; genus Sambucus; species Sambucus nigra. Next base: position 160,375,662 of record OX422211.1, on the reverse strand, counting down.
TGGGAGTGATGTTGTGTTTAGGAAACATATGCATATGATTGAAATGTTAAGTGATGTTATTTAATGTTAAGGAGTGTGGTGGGTCCTACAGTATGTGGCGGTCCTATTAATCCAACTTAAAGGTTTGTGTACTCGGGTCTAATAAAGGGATGTGGTGGTCCCCAATAACTGTGGTGGATTAATTGGACTGTGGCGGGTCCAGGCTTGTGAGAGTTTCACAATTCCTGTTGGGTTATAGCATTAGAACAAAATAAAAATGGTTATTCAATTTAGTTATAGGTGTGGTATATGGTCATTCACTAAGCTTATATTTCTTACACTCCTGTAATGTTACGTTTCAGGTATGCCTATCGTTTGGAGTTCACTGCCAAGTTAGGACCTTAAAACGGGCGAGTGATGGATATCTAGTATGGTTTGAATATCAAGAATCTTGTTGTGTAAATATTAAACTAAAGATATTGTTTATGTAAAGTTGTGTAGTACTTATAGGTGACATGTAAATGTAGTTATGTTTTCATCTACACATACCCTTGGAAAAAAAATGTCATGCTATTTTTCGTTAGAGATTTAAATTAAAGCATTGTTTATTATTTAAGGCAATTTATCGCTAATTAAAAAGGATGAGTTTAACTTAATTAAGTCGGGGCGCGACAATTATTTTATGCCAAAAATTACTTTCATGTAGTACTGTTTTGTGTAACCCCTTTTTCAACATTTTTATTCCATTAAAATGCTCCACTTTACGTAATTTTATCAGTCTACCCATTTGTTTCAAAACTTCTCATTTCCTCCATTTTCACAAGTGTTATTTCCTTAAAATATTATTAAGTTACATACACTAACTTCCTAAATGTTTTAACTTGTTAGCACTAATTTTACACTTTGGAGTATCATTCTTCTTAAGTTAGAAATCTTTTATTTCATTACTTTCTTTATTAAGAGATTATTTGGCATTTTTAAGACTACTTTACAAGGAAAGCACCATTTCCCCTTATCATCACATATAATCTTAAAAACATACACTTATCACATTTTCCACACTTATTAACATACTTTTAGGGCTGAAGTTTCGATTTTATTTATTTGATGTTAAAAATCATTAAAGCATTCATTAAACTTATTTATATACTTGTTTATATATCTGGGAAGAATGATTTTAAGTCCAAAAATCTAAGAAACTGAGTTTATCACATGATATATTCAAGAAATTTCCCAATATTTACAAAAACATGTTTTTGAAGACTAAAGATATTTTTATTCTTCAAACATGCACAAATGTCCACTTTCACAAAAATGTCATTTTACAAGAAAACTCCATGAGTTTGTTCATCAAATATCTCAACAAGATAAAAATTTTACTCCCTAAAATGTTTAACCACAAGTTTTTTCTTGAAAACTACCATTTTAGTCCGCACTCTTGAAATCCTTTTTAGAGTATTTTACACAAACCATAGGAAAAAAGCTTTTTAAATCATATATGCATTCTACTCTTATAAACTCTAACTACAAGACACATATTATGGAAAATAGGGTTCTTAAGCTAAAGTGTAGAGGATCCACCTTGAAGGAAGCTTCAACAATGGTGGATGAAATATAGAAGAAGATGGGAACCTCCCACCTCCTAAGTTTCTTTAAAGAGGTTGCCTAGCTCCAGTAAGCTTCGTCCTTGAAAGCTCCACAATTTCTTCAACTTTTTCTCTTCAAAAACCCCTAATAATATATCTATAAATTTACATATTGCCTAACAACTGGTGTAGATGGGTTTTATGGGCTTAAATATGGTGAAAAATGGTTAAAGTGTGGTGGTTTAGCGTTACGGGGTGGTAGTGATAGGGTGGTAGAAGGTGGTTTGTGGTGGAAGAGCTCTTAAGAGCTAGAGAGAGAAGCTGATTTAAATTGGGTTACAATGACCCAAACATCACTTAAATACCCCCAAACCCTTGGGGGTTAAATTCCTAAAAGGCCCGTGAACACGTGCCTCGAGTTAATCTACTGTTGTGGGAGCTTTACACGTGTCTTAATCCAATGGTCGGGAAGTTAACAAAACTTTTCAAATATGCAGAAATTGAATTTAAAATCGTATTCAATCAAGGATGGATCTCATTCGAACGAGAACCACCATATAGTTTGAATGAAGTTGTATCTCATTCCAACGAGAATCACATCTTGTTCGAACGTACTTCGAATGAGGTTTTAACGAAAGTAGGCTTCCAAACAGAGGTGGATCATTAGAAGGTCATTTTAATACCGTTTGAATGAGATTTGAACCTCGTTCGAATGACTCCGGATGTTGTTCGCATGAAGGTAATTTTCCCAAATTTAATTAAAGGTCATTAAAAATCTAACCAAGTGCACCAAGGCCACTATATTATCCAAATTGGACCCACAATTCATCTTACAAATTCTAAAGCTCAATATGATCGTATAAACTCATTGAATTACATGGGTACGGTCAAAATCACGAGGGTGTGTGTTACAATAAGTAATATTTTTTTATAGCAACAAATAATTCTTTATAATACATAAAACAATGATATTACCAAATTTGAACTAAAACATGGATTATGGACTTAAGACTAGGGACTAACCAAAACATAAACAATAAAATATTCACTTAAAAGTGGACAAGAGGAAGACTTGTTGATTTCTCCACTTCTATATAACCGTGTTTAAGCAAATAAGAATAAAACAACAACTTGAACTCCAAAACATAAAAACTCACTTTTCATCCCACTAAAATTCAACATAAAGTACTATTGGAATGACATCATCAAAAATATATTAATTTTATAGATGGTGTACTTAAATCATTAATGAAAATAGATTCATATAATGGTGATCATTTATAGTTACTTATTGGTTGTCATTCGTATATCTAGAGTTATCAATTGAAGGATTGAACATTTCTACCAACATCATAACAACCCCATAGTAATCTGAGTACATGCTATAATACTAATCGAAGTTGCGATGACAACATTTACCAAAATATAAAAAATCATAAATAAACATAGTTTCTATGAGCTTGAATTGGTATAATTTATAGACTGAATGTTAGTCCAATATAACCTTATAATTGCCCATATGTTAATGCAAAATATCATCGTGCTAAAGTGTCGCCAACTTACATGCATCCAAATTCTCAAAATACATGTAGTGTAGTGATTCTCCGATATGGTCACTACTGAATTACCCAAATTCACTAAGTTTTAAACAAGTTTCGTTAACATTTATCAAAATTATATAATTTTTCATATTCGAACTCTGATCATAGAACTAATAAATATAAAAACCCAAACATGTGTATCAAATGTATTTACAATAAAAAAAACTAATAAAAATCAAATTACCAAGAATGAAGGGATCTATCAAGTGAGAGTTTAAATATGGGTTTTCAAATCCTTTATTGGAAGAATAAGTTTTATTGACTCTAATGAGGGGCAGAGGAAATGAAAATGAAAAATGAAAACAATTATGCAAAATAAAAGAAGGGAAATTAATAGATAAGATAAACACTATTCATAATGAACTACAAATACATTACACTGCCTCAACTTTCCCAACAACCAAATGGTAGTAATAGAAGAAACCTAGATGAAACTATGCAAAATAAAATCAATTATAAATATATTCACCCAAAAAAACTCAGGATAGGTATAAGTACATAAAAAACAGCTAAAGAAAATGAAAAATGATTACAAAATAAAAGAAAAATGAAAAATGAATACAAAATAAAAGCAAAATGAATACAAAATAAAAGAAAAATGAATACAAAATAAAAGAAAAATGAATACAAAATGAAAAATGAATACAAAATAAAATGAATACAAACAAACAATTATGCAAACATCTAGACCACAATATAAAATGAAAAATGAATACAAAATAAAAGCAGGGAAATCAATAGATAAGATAAACACTATTCATAATGAACTACAAATACATCACACTGCCTCAACTTTCCCCACAACAAAATGGTAGTAATAGAAGAAACCTAGATGAAACTATGCAAAATAAAATAAATTATAAATACATTCACCCAAAAAAACTCAGGCTAGGTATAAGTACATAAAAAACAGCTAAAGAAATCAAGATTCAATAAAAAAAATCACAGACGGATTCATGACAAAACAATTGAACCACATAAATAATCTGCAAACGCCTATATTAACATACAAACTCACATTCATATATAAAAAGTGTGAATTGAACACAAAAACCAAACAATGAAATCATGAGAGAAGTGGAAGACATATTAATTCTTTGCTCATCACTTCAATAAACCAACTATTGATTGAATATATGGAGCTCTATCATATTAAACATTAGAGTCCTTCTATGTTGACATAATTACGCTACACAAAAGTGTGACAAAATTGAAATGTCGCACCCTCATTCGCTCATGAATGGTAGCCATAAGGCTACACTCTTCTGGGCAGAACACGAGTGAATGAGAGTTTGACATGTCAATTGTGTTGCACTTTTGTGTCATGGAATTGTGTCAGCCTAGAATTTCCATAAACCTTAATTTATATATGAAGTACATTAGTTGTTATAATTCAATCCCTCTATGTTAAAGAAAAGCATTTTACCAACAAATCATATGTATTTGTGGTGACAATTATTTTGCAACACAAATAAATAAGAAGAAAGCATTCACCAAGTAAGAATAAGGAAAATAAAATGACAATGACACAACAAAGGATGTACGTGGTTCAACAAAGATGTGCCTACGTCCACGGTGGTGCAGTCGATATTATTTCTACATACTCCAAAGAATAATTACAGAAATACAATTTGTCCCTTTGCCCCGGACCTAGGGTTTAATATATACATGTACATGTAAATAAGTGAAGGTGATGGGTTCCTCCACGTTTTCCATCTCCCCTATTACTTCCCTTAATGAGAACGTGGGGTGATACTGGATCAATATAAGAGATGAGGGGCCTGGACTTTAGGCCGCCAGGACTGGGCTACTCGTCCAGGCCCGTAGTTCTAATTTCGGGTATCCACAATTGCCCTTAAATTTGTTGGGCCATGTTTATGGGCTCAAAAGATTTAAATGATTAGCCATAATGGCTGTTTTGCAATTCCTCGAAAGCTGTGAAGTTGATTTTAGCGGCACCCCCTTCCCTTACTGTGCACTATGATTAGAATTTAAAGGTTTGTTGGAATAGCCACTTTTCTCCCGTTGCTTCAGTCTTTCCAGTATTCTTCTATCTTCTGAGAGCTCTAGCGCCTCGTACCTTCTTGTATCAATCTCCATTCCCATTGTTTCTTAGTTGTTTCAGCTCGTGCTTCTTCATCACTTGAACCGATCTTCTATTTTGTAAGTTTCCTGTGACCTTTCTTTGTACTTTCTCTTTGGTTTGTAGCTTTTTTTGGGTCTTCCAATGGCGAAGATTGGAAATAGGTCAATCTCTGAATTTAGGAAGTTTTATAACATCCCTTAGTGGGTAGATATTGAGTGTTGTGCCTCCCCTCCTAGGAACGTTAGGGATACAGATGATGCCCACTGGATCCACGTCTTGTTTCTTTCCCAGGGGGGACTCACTTTTCCTCCTAATGATTTATTTTTGCATTTTTTTGGTTATTTTAATATTGTTACCGCACAATGCTCGCCCAATGTATGGAAAATAGTGATTTGCGTACATAGGATAAATCAATCGTATGGTACTCGGTTAGGGATTACCGAGGTCTATTTTTATTACTCCTTTTCTCGAACTAGCTCAGGTGTCCTTTACCTCAAAGCTAGGAGCCCTGACAGGGTATTGGTAGTAAATCTACCTGATTCCCATAAGGACTACTGGCAAGAAGGTTTCCTTGTTAGAAATTGGCAGTTCCCTCCCCAATTTGAATGGTCAAAGTCTGAGAGGTTCTCTGTTCCTTTTTACGAGGAGGAATACATAAGTAGACATTGTACTGTTGTTTCAATTTTTGCTAATTTGTGACCTTTCTAACTCCTCTTTGCTTTTCTTCCACAGCGAGGTTAAAGAATTTGGATCCTTCTCTCAGTGAGGTTCGTATCTTGGAATTGGTTAAGGCATGGAATATCAGGGAGCCTTTGGGTGCGACGAGCATCCCAGGTCTGCTGCCTTTCTGCTCGAGTACAAGAACGTTGGCTCCAGCTTCATAGCAAGGCCTGTGGATAGTATACTAGAGTTTGACTCCTTCGAAGAGACTATTGCAGAGCTTATCCAGTTGGACGAGGAGGAGAGCAGCTCTAAAAGTGACCTTGTAGGAGTCGAGAGTAATTTGGGTGGAGGGAGCTTTGATAGTAGCAGTTCCTCTGACCGTGAGGAGGTTTCTGAAGCTCGAGTATCGTCGAGCACTTCTAGCAGTTCAGGTGAAGAGATGGTTACTCCAAGGAAGAACTTGATTAGGGATGATGATGATGAGGACCACGTGCTTCTTGCACAGAGGTCAAAGAAGTAAAAATCTACTTCTAGGGTTGTGGCTACTGGTTCTCGGTCCTCTGCTCAGGAGCAGGAGAGGAGAAGGAAGGAAGAGGAGAAGGTGAGAGAGAGAGAGAGGAAAAAGGAAGAAGAGAGGAAGAAAGTGGAGGAGAAAATAAGGATCGAGGAGAGGAAGAAGAGAGAGAGGGAGAAGGAGGAGGAGAAAAGGAGGGCAGAGGAGAGGACGAAGGTTGGGCAGGCCTTAGTCCCGGTATCTGCTCTGCTCGAGGGGGCCTCCATATTAATTTATCCTCAGCTAGCCTCGGCTCTGCTCGAGAGAGCTGTCTTCCCGGGTGATCTCCAAAGGGCAGTAGGGTCTTGGCCCTTCAGGCTAGTTAGAGGCTTGCTCTGATAAGTTTTTTTTTTCTTTTTCTCTTATGATTTTCTAACTTCCCTCAATTCCCTCTATTAATGTCTTCTCTTTTTTACAGTTTTTGACTGACCTCGCCGTGCTGTATCATTCACGCGATGAGCTGGTGAAGAAAAACAGTGAGCGGGAGCAAGAGAACTCTGCCCTGAAGCTGAAGGGTAAAGAGCTCGAGGCCAATTTTAAGGTTGTTGACGCTGCTCAGATTTCATCCGACATGGCTCTTGCCACTGCGAACAAGTAGAAGGATGCAGCAATCAAGGATCTAAAGGAGATGAGGCAGACCTACGACCTGGTTTGCTCGAGCAAACTTTCTTTCGTGGAGTTGAACATGGTGCTTTCTGAAGAGCTGAAGAAGAAGGAGTCCGAGGCTGTCACTGCCAAGGAAGACTCTTACAATTCCTGTTGGGCTACAGCATACGAAGATGCTGAAGATCAGATAGGCTATATTAGACATTTGAACTTCAAAAAATGATGGAACAAGGCTCTCACAGCTACCAGAGTGGATGTTGCATCTCCCCTTTTTGACGAGAACGATCCAGGGTCGAGGCCAGTTGTGGATGAGGACCCTGCCCAAGTCATTGAAGTCTCTGATCCTGCTCCTCAGGTGACCCCTGCTGATGTTTCTATTGTTGAGGTGATATAGATCACCCCTGTCGAGGGCAGTGCTCCTGTTGATGCCGATAAGGGGAAAGGGCCATCAGCCTCTGGGCCCCCTGAGGTCGCTACTTAGTTATCTGATAGGATTGCCTTGTATTTTTGCTTTTTTTAGTCTGTAACCTTTCTTTTTTCAATTTGATGTAATTTTAATCTTTATTAAAGAAAAAGGCTTCATTTCATCTTGTACTGATTTGTCTCTTTCCCTCCCTTATCTTTTTCTTGCTTGTAGTTAGTTGATGTGGATGATTACATTCCCGCTACTTCCCAATTGGGCAGGACCCTTGGTCCCAATACGAGTCCTGAAGTTCGCCAAGCCTTCATCAAGCTTTGCAAGTCTCTCAGGTCTAGAAATAAGAAGTATAAGGAGTAATCTGAAATAGTGGCCAAGCTAAAGGACAGGCTCCAGGAGATGGAGGACATTGGTGCTTCAGTGCAAGAGGAGGTCAATGTGCTGAGAACAAGACTACTAGAGGCCACCGAGATCAACCAAGTTGGGGAGGTACTTCAGCAGGAAAATAAAGACCTGAGGAGAGAAGTCTCACAACTCAGGGAGCACGCGCCAAGCACTGTCCGACCAGTATTACAAGGCTCCTCATCATCGCGAACTAGAGTTTGTCATCATGTTACTCCTCCTGTGTCGCGAGGTCCCACTCGCCCTCCCCTTCCGCGAGCTGGTAGGAGCACCAGGGGCAGAAATAGGGAAGAAGAAGAACTTCATGATAAGGAAATGGAAGAGCTCCACGATGATGTTCAGCGAGCATATGTAATTGCTGCTGGTCTTCAAAGGGACGTTACCCAGTTACGTCACTTGTTCAAGAAAGGTCCTTGGCAAGCGTGGGCTGATGGATATGATTAAGGCTGGTCGGATGCCCCAACAAGGCTATCTGAGTTTGAGGAGCTATCTTTTATCAGGGGATGGCTAAGTGACTTGAAGGAGCTGCAAGTCCCGAGGAACTCGGTGCTATGGTATCGTCATGAGATGTCTTCCTCCACACTGATGCCCAACCCATTCTGGAGGGATGATCGATGGATCCCCATCGATGCTATTCCTCAGAAATTATTGGAGTCGGATGCAAATAAGGTTGTGGAAGAGGTAGCTCCTGCTCCTGATAATGGACGAAGAGCTCGAGTGGCTGATTATCTTGCTCGGAGGCTTCCACCCCCTTGAGATTTTACCAGTTGTTATTTTTTTTGTATTTTTGATAATGTAAATGCTTTGGGTGAGCTCGCCGACTAAACATGTATTATCATTGTTATAAGTATGATGGATTAATGAAAAGTTTGTGTTTTGGGCAATTTTGCCAACTAAACGTGTACATCCTACTTTTCATATTCTTGCTGCTTTATAATCTTTTTTGTTTTGTCATGCAAGTGTCCCCCTAGTCCAGTATAATACCAAAGTACCATTGTGACCCACTTTACCTTTTAGGTTGTGTCGTCACACTTCCTTAGGCCTAAGTAGGGCAATTGACGAGGACACACCTGGTGTTGGATGTCTTCATCCGATCAGTATTTTGCTCAACCGAAGTAGGTTTGATGACCAGTATAAAATTTGGTCGTATTGCCTAAGAATCCTCTATAGGGCTTTATATATTTCTAGAGGCAATGCTAAGAGGTCTCTCATGTTTTATTATGATGACCTGAGGAGGGGTATTCCCCTACTATAATGATCATCGTTCCTATTATTCGGAAAAGATGTGCGATAAATGCAGCTGTTACTGATCAGAGTGTAACCAATTAAGTAACTTTCATTAGTAATAAGGGAAATGAACTTCTATTTTAGTAACAAAAGAATACAAAAATATCTAAAAATAAAATTTCTTAAGATTAGCTGTGTTCCATGATCGAGGTATTTCTCTTCCCTCCATCGTTTCTAAGTGATAGCCACCTTGTAGGTCATCTCTAGTTATTTTAAAGGGTCCTTCCCAGTTTGGGCCTAGTTTGCTGTCTAACGACTTCACTATGCTGCCCAGGACTTTCCTTAGAACATAGTCTCCAACTTGGAATGTTCTCGGGTTATCCCTTTTGTTGTAGTGCTTCGCGAGCTGTTGCTGATAGCTCGCTAGCTTCACTAGGGCAAGTTCTCTGCGCTCGTCGGATAGGTCGAGTTCAGCGAGAAATGCCTCATCATTCTGGCCTTGGTCGACAAGGTTGGATCTCATTGTTGGCAAACTTGCTTCTAGTGGGATGACTCCTTCCATGCCATATGTCAGCGAAAATGGGGTTTCTCATGTTTCTCGCCGAGGAGAGGTTCGGTATGCCCATAGGATATGGGGTAGCTCTGTTGCCCATGCGCCTTTGGCTCGCTCTAATCGCTTCTTCAATCTATCGATCACAGTTTTGTTGGAAGCTTCAGCTTGGCCATTGCTCTGAGGGTAGGCCACCGAACTAAAGTTGTGCTTGATCCCGTATTCATTATAGAAGTCCTGAAAGGGGCCACTCTCGAACTGTGTTTTATTGTCGGTGATGATGGTTCTGGGGATTTCGAATCGAGTGATTATATTCCTCCATATGAACCTTATCATATCAGCATCTCAGATGTTCGCCTGTGCATCTGCCTCGATCCATTTGGTGAGTTAGTCAGTCGCAACCAACAGGTATTTGCGATTACCGGCAGTGGTGGGCAGTGGTCCCATGATGTCCATTCCCCATTGGGCAAAGGGTTATGGGATGGACAGGGACTTTAGGTCGCTGGCGGGTTGGTGGGCCATAAGAGCATGGAGTTGGCATTTTAGGCATTTGCGGACATATACTGCGGAGTCCTTTTGTATATATGGCCCCCAATAGCCTTCCTTCATTGATCGAAAGGCTAGAGACCTTCCTCCGACCTGACTTCCACAGATTCCTTCGTGAAGCTCGCGTAGTACTTGCTCGACATCGCTTGGATGGACGCATCTAAGGTAGGGACCGAAGAAGGATTTCTTATATAAGCCACCTCCTACGGATAAGTGAAAGTGAACAGCTTTGACTCTTATCTGGCGGGCAGTTTTCTTGTCATCTGGGAGCGTGCCATCCTTTAAATAGTACCATAAGGGGTCCATCCAGCTGGAGGCTGACCCCACTTGGAGTATTTGTTCCACGTTTGGTAGCTTGCTGCTGTGGTTAATGCTCAGACAAATGAGGAAATTGATGGGGATGATCCTTTTTAGGTCAGAGTCAACTGCCGAACGCAGGGCTACTAAGGCATCAGCATGACTATTTTTCCCCCTGAGAAACTTTTGGATGTTGATCTCTTCAAAGCTCGTCATTAATTTTCTCACTAAGGTGAGGTAGGCTACCATTCTTTCATATTTTGCATTGTAATCTCCACTTACCTGATTTGAGACTAGTTGAGAATCGCCAAACACCTGTAAGAGTTTTACTCCTAGTGTTTGCACCTTTTGGAGATCGGCTATTAGGGCTTCGTATTCTGCTTCATTGTTGGAGGCTGAAAATCCAAGCCTGATTCCTTGTTTAAGGATTGTGTTTTCTGGAGTGATGAGAACAATGCCTACCCCTTCCCCCTTGGAGTTGGAGGATCCATCAACGAATAGCTTCCAGGTTTGCTCTGTTGCTTGGTTCTTCTCTTGCCTTGTTAGTTGAGTTTGGTCGCAGCGTTCTTCGCCCGTGAATTCAGCTATGAAATCAGAGAGGATCTGGCCCTTAATAGCTGTCCTTGGTTGAAATTGAATGTCAAATCGGCCGAGCTCAACTAACCACTTAGACAATCTGCCCAACAAATCCGCTTTCCTTAGGACCGCCTTAAGGGGATGCGATGTAAGGACGATGATAGTATGAGCTTCGAAATAATGCTTTAGCTTTCTCGAGCTTATTACTAGTGCAAAGGCGAGCTTCTCCAATGGCAGGTACCTTTGCTCGGCGTCTAATATGGTCTTGCTCACATAATAAACGGGGTGTTGGATCCTTGCAACCTCGCATATTAGCGTAGAGCTGACAGTGTGGTTGGATACGGATAGGTATAGGTACAAAGAATCCATCTGCAGTGGTATGATAAACAACGGTGGAGTGCTTAAGTAGGACTTGAGCTCGTCCAATGCTCGCGAGCAATCTGGGCTCCACTCTATCATTTTACTCCCCTTTAGAAGCTGGAAAAAAGGCTTACACTTCTCAGAGGATTTGGAGATGAAGCGATTTAAGGCAATGAGCATTCTAGTGAGCTTTTGCACGTCCCGAATTGTGCGAGGGGGTTGCACCCTATTGATTGCATCGATCTGGTCTATATTAGCTTCTATGCCTCGCTTACTGACCAAGTACCCAAGAAATTTTCCTGACTGGACACCGAAGGAACACTTGCCCGCATTAAGTTTCATCCGGGACTTCCTGAGGGTTTCGAAGGTGCTTGACAGGTCCGAGAGGTGATTTTCTTTCTTCTTGCTCTTAACGAGCATGTCATCGATGTAGACCTCCATTGTGTCTCCCATTTGATCCTTGAACATTTTAGTGACCAGCCGTTGATAGGTTGCCCCTGAATTCTTGAGCCCAAAAGGCATGACCTTGTAGCAATATAACCCAACTGTCATGATGAGCGCCGTTTTGTCCTGGTTTGGGGCATACAAGGGGATCTGGTGATATCCCGAGTATGCATTTAGGAAACTCATTCGCTCGTGAGCTGTAGTGGCATCTACTAGTTGGTCTATCTTTGGGAGTGGGAAACTATCCATAGGGCATGCTTCGTTGAGGTCAGTGAAGTCGATGCAAACTCTCCATTTCCCATTATTCTTCGGAACTACTAGTGGGTTGGACAACCACTTGGGGAATTGCACTTCCCGTATGGATCCTGCATCTAGAAGTTTTTCAACTTCCTTTTCGATCTCTTTAGCCTTATCGGGTGCAGTTCGCCGTGCCTTTTGCGTGATTGGCTTGAATATGGGGTCGACGTGCAGCTGATGACAGACCGTACTAGGATCGATTCTGGGTAGCTCGTATGGTTCCCATGCGAAAACATCTACGTTGCACCTCAGCAAGGATGTCAACTCCTTCTATTCCTGGTCGGTGAGAGATGCTCCAATCAAAAAGACTCTGCTACTGTTACCATTTTCAGCCATAACTTCTACCAGGTCCTCAACGACAAGCTCGGAGGTTAGGAGCCTGGTCTCCTTTACTCCAGGTCTTCCGTACTTTAATTGCTATTTGGAAGGTATCTCACCTTCTTCATCTTTTTCGCTGGGTTGACCGACCTTCTTCTCTGGCTTTGGTCGGATGGCAGCTATGAAGCACCTCCTCGCTATCGCTTGGTCACCGTGGATCTCCATTACTCCTCGCTCGGTTACATACTTGAGTTTTTGATGGTCGGTCGAGGAGACTTCCTTCCTTGCATGAAGCCATCCCCTGCCGAGGATGGCCTGGTATAGTGAGTCGATGTCAATTACCAAAAACTCGATCATCTTGGAGACGTTTCCAGCACGTACTGGCAGTACTATCTTTCCCAGGCGCATAGTCATTTTTCCAACGAAGCCAACCAAAGGAACAGTTGCTTCCTTTAGGTCGGCGACGCTCAACTTCAATTTTCTGAATAGGTCAAGGTACATTACTTCGAATGAGGTTCCTTGATCGACGAGCAGCCTGTCGATGTCAAAGTTGGCTATCCTGAGTGTAATGACCAGGGCATTATGATGTGGGGTCCTTACTCCCACCATATCTTCATCCGTGAAAATAATAAGCTTGTTATAGTCGACGTCCTCTACTCGTCGACGCTTTCCTTACTGTGACTTTGCTGGATCGAGAATGGGAGAGGGGTATGTGTGTATATTAACCACTTGGGTAACAATTCTTTGAATACACGGTTCTTGAATAAGAGAAAGAGGGAAGGAGAGGGCCAGGGTGGTGAAGAGAGATGTTCAAGACTTTGTTCAAACACGATGATCATGAAAAGTAAAAAAAAAACACCAAAAGCAAAGCTCATCCAAAAAATCCTTAAAACAAATGAGGCAAGTAGGTTCAATCTCAACAATTTTGGTAACATGTAGTTAATTAACAACATTTCTTATGACATTAATACAAAAATGTTGTTAATTTTTAACATTTTATTAAAAAAGTTACATATTTTCAGTAAAAATAAAATAAATTTCGATAAAATAACTTTCAACCCTTTTTTTTAAAAGCGAAGAGAAAAAATGCAGCAAAAAGTCAATTTTCTTGCAGTGAACAGTGGGCTAAGAGCATCTATTACAAAGAGTAAATACTTATTCTAATTTGTATGTGATGAATTGAACTTGTCTTACATCAATGAGATTGTTTGTCTGATTCAAGCATGGCTTTAGTCATCCATACCCTTCTTTATGTATGCATTCTCTTAGGCCTCTTAGTGGACTATACTAGTTTGGCAGGGGTTCCCTATGTAGTCTAATGGCCATAGTAGAAAGGTGGAATGTGAGAGAAGTATTCTCATGTGGTGTAAGGTATTTGAGGGTGCATTTAAATTGGATGAGTCATTAGTGATAGTGCATCTGAGTGGGGGAACTAAGTGGAACAGTGTTAGCCTTTTCACCTACCCTCCATATTAGCTATAAGAGCTCATTTAGAGGTCTAAGAGGTCTAGAATTACCTATTCTTTATCCCTAGGTCCTAAATCATCATGTAGTAATATTGTTATAGTTTTAGGGTTATTTAACTTCTTAAGTCCATTTCCCTTCAGACTAGGGTACACTATGCATGTTAGATATGGTGGGATTATGGTGTTGAGGTCTCTAAGCATAGTTGTAGAGATGTGTTGTAATAACCGGGTATTATGGAAGAGCAAGGGGTGATTGAGGGGTGTGAAATATGGTTCTTTTTTATGATATTTATTGTCTTGAGAGATTGGCAGTGGTCCAAAAGAGGTCATAGGTTGACTTTTGGACCTATGGTTTTATGTAAGTGAAGTTCAAGAGGTTGTGGATTATCAAAGTACCAATTGTTAATTTTATTTTTATCATTGGTAGACGCTTATTGTTCTTTGAAAGAATTTCAAAGGAAACACTTATCCGTTAAGCAAGGTAGGGTTAGTAACATAACTAACTATCGAGATTCTTTCCATAATGAGATTGCATAGGAAGGATTTCACTTTAAGTGCACAGGGGAGCGAAGAATACTAATGCAATGTTCCTTGGGGATGAAGGGATTTAAGTGTAAAGCCTTTAGGGTTATAACTGAGACCAATAGGACGAGTTTAATTATTCACGAGCCTCATCTGCAACTATCACTTTCTCTTGAGATTTTTGAGCACATAGTTATTTTCTCTATTTCCCATCATAATAATGTCTTTAGAAAACATTTCCCATTCAAATGTTTTAAACCCTACACCATTCTTTATTGAGAGACCTCATATTTCTTTGCCTACAAACACGGAGAAAGAAGTTAGGGCTACAGCCCAACTCCCCACATGGGCTATTCCTTCTAGTTCCCTAGTAATAAATTACTTAGGGCCCAATGATCCCAACTTATTTAGTGGAGCCTAAACGGATATTCGAATTACTGAGAAAGACCTGACGGATATTTGGGAGAAATATTAAATCCATGACTTTATCGCTCTGAAGAATGGAAAGCCTAAGGAAAGAGCATGTTCTCTAGTCTCTAAGAATATCTTTCAATCAAAGCTTCTTATTGTATGGAGCTAGGATTTTACTACCTCTATCGGTGGTGAAAATCTTGAAAGTAATAGTATTATCCTCTTCTTCACTTGTGAAAAAATCTTAGAGGTCTTTCATGGATACACTCTTGGCTTTTGGGGAGTCCACTGAGGGAAATTATGACATTACCCCATCCCAATTCTTCAGGATCTATATAGTCCAATATTAAAGTAAATCAAATAACAAAAGGGTTGAAGTACATGGATCCTAAGGCTCTAGTGGTCTTCTCTAAGGATAAACATAATGCCTTAAATAATTTGAAAGAGAGTTTCTTCTTCGTTAGGGGAGTTTGGGTCGCCCTTTACCCATTAGATAAGAGTGGGTGGTGTTGTCCTCAAACTATGGGTAATTTATATTTAAATTTTTAATTGAATTCACTTATTTACCTCAAATCGGATCCTTCCAAGAATTTTTCCTTTTGCAGTGTCTCCTAAGCTCATTAAAGAGGAGGAAGATTTAATGGGTGAGTCCCTTAAATTGGATCCCCATCCCTTCAAGGTTTTATCACTCTCAAGTGAATTTTAAAAAATCGACTTAGGCCTTAAACTAAGGTTGTTTCTTCAATAGGGTTCCTTTAGTCCCCTCAAATTGTGGTTAGGGAGTATATAAGGGATGAGCCATTTGCGTTGGTTCCCATGAAGAAAAATATTGTTGATGTATTCAGCTAAGACATTCCTGATACCTTTGAAGGTGAGGAGAATATATTCATGGGAAAGGCTAAACTTTCTCCAATGATTGAGGAGGTCATATCCACTATTAATGGGCAATTCAGGTGGATTATGATTATTCTCCAAGTAAGTGTCTCGATATCTCTGCTTATTTTATCTTTATCTCATTTACCACACTTCAATGGCTGACTTTGATCTTTTCTCGATTTGATAGATGAATGGTAGCAATAGACGATGACTCAGATATACTCTAAGAAGACCACTGACATAAATACGGTGAGAAGAAGGAAGAGGTCTTAGTCCACTAAGCTTTTAATGTTTAGAATAGTAGTGGATATTTTAGTCCCCTTTTTCAAATTGGTAGAGGAGCCTGAGCAAAAGTCTGATCCAAGTGAAGCTCTTTGTTGGAGATAACATTGAAAGTACTACCTTTATTGCAGTTAAATTAGAGGGAAGGAAAAACCTCTCGGGCAACCCAAAGTGATCCTTTGATTCAAGGGGACATTCATCCTCTAGTCACAATGTTTCAGGAAAAATCCACTGATCCCCTACCAAAGGGGAAAAAGTGATGGTGTCCCCTCCGAAAGAGGTGGTCAAAGTAAGTGTTTTAATGGCCTCTGACCAATTCAAGGGGTAATCCAAATGGGATAAGGAGGGTTGTTATCCTCTGAGGTAGAAGATTATTCTCGACTTCTTCTTTATAGGAGAGGAAATCATAATCTTTATTTGTTCATGCTCTTGATGATATGGCCATGACTAATTTCTCTAATATAGTGGAAACACCAAGGGGGAAGGAGATCCCAACCAATGTTGGGGAGATGATCCATTTTATGGGAAAGGTATCTTCACACTTAGTTACATTTTCCCAAAACTTATTTTCTTTTTGACATTCCTCATCATCGTACCTTATTTTCTTTTGTAGGCTTAGCACTTAATAGCGGACCTTATATTTGATGCCATTAAAGGAAAACAAAGGATATAATAAATCTCTAAAAATGGCCGATCAATGGGATTTGACCCGATTGGATCTGAACCAAAAAATCAACAGTTACTGATTGAAGGTGTCTACCTTGGAGAAAGAGAGGGTGGGTTTCTCACTACTCTCAAACAGAATCGACTTGAAAATGATAAAACCCTCGGGGATACTGCTTTCTTACTCACTGTTGCCTGGGAGTCTCTAGCCAAGGTTGGGGAAGATTATGCCACGGTTATGATTGAGGAAAAAATGGTTCTAAAGGCCCATCAAGACCAATTTCTCAAGCTCTGAAGTGCCTAGGACAAGCTTCTCTAATATGCTAAGGATATGGAGGTTCTGAAGAAGAAAATTATGGACCATAATGCTGTGATGGACATGATGATGTCTAAAGGGAAAAAGTTTCATAAAGTGAATTGTGAGCTTACGATGAATTACATTGATCTTGAAGGTAGGATTATCTGATGTGAAGAGACAACTAGATGCATGCAAAGATTATGAAGACTGTCAAAAATTTATTTTTTAAAAGTAAGCTTCACGTATTGAGTCTTGTAAAGCCAAGGTTCACATTCAATTTCTAGAGGTTAACGTCTCTAGACTTTTCCCTAAAGCCCTCATTATGCAGAGGAAAGATCTTATAGTAAGAGAGGTAATGGTTAGGAAGCTACTAAGGCCTATGTTTCTCTTGCCAAAGAGGAGGTCAAGAATTAAGCCACTGCTCCTCACTCTATGCTAAACCCTCAAGAGAAGGAAATTGAGGCCATTGTGAAGGAAACCTTCAATAGCTCTAATACATAATAAGACTTTTATATAATTTTATTATTTTTTATCCATGGTCCATCTGATGTAACCCCATAAACTCTTCAATCTTAATGATTGCATTTCAATTTTTGAAATTTTTACTTTTTCTTTACTTTCATTTATCCTTTTTCTTTATTTCTATTTTTTAAGGAATGTTTTCCTTCACATGTGTTTGTATGAGGCCAGACAAGTAGAGAGTATTCCTTTTAGGCCACCAAAATTTCTTGGTAATGTAAAGAAATTAAGCAACAAAACTTTCTAAGTTAATCTAAGGGTCCTTAGACTTTTTTTGCGTAATTGAGGCAACTTATGAAATCAAAACAAAGGTTCTTAAGTGAGTCACAAGAATAACCAATCAAACCTTGGGAATTATTGAACTCGCTCTTTTTAAGAATGAATGTCTCAAATTTGTGTACATAATCACTTAACCCCCCCCCCCCCCAATCTTTTAGAGAATGAGGATTAAAAATTAAATTCGTCAAGGGTCCTAAGACATTATATTTACAATTAACCTTGAAGTTAAGAGCTTATGGGGTTTGAAGATATTCCAGAAAGGGTCTTAAGACCTCTGAAACACGTTTCACTAAGGATGAAGGCCTTAGGGTAAGAAAAAAGTTTTATTGAGGGTCCTAAGACCTTAGAACTAAAAAATTCTCTTAACTACCCCAATGAGCCCTAAAACCTTTGGATTTATAAGGTTTTGAAATCTAAAGACCCACAACGGGTTAAAAACTCCATACTTATAAGCTTAAATTTTAAAATGGATAAATGGGTCCTAGTATCTATAGACCTTGGACTACTAGGATGGAAGCCTTATGGCATAAATTAGAGGTTACACAATGGATCATAAGAGCTATGAACCATAGTTCACTAGGATGATAGCCTTATGGTCAAAATCTGAGGTCCACAATCGGTCCTAAGGCCTTTAAACCATTTTTAACTAAGGATAAAAGCGATAAAGGGTTAGGACGTTGCCTTCTGCTTTATAAAACTATAATTTTGATCCATTTTGTTCATATGAACACTTAGCCTCCACTAAAAAATTATAAATGGAAATATTCTATTTCTCAAACTTTTTAGTTGTGGTCTTAAAAAATGATTTTTGTTATTTTCAATTTTGACTTCAATAAAATATAACGGATGAAAAAAATAGTTTGATAGGTTTTTTTGCATTTTTGTAAAAAAATATTTTGAAAACATTTGTAGGTGCATATGGTCTTTTAAATTAACTTTTATTGATCCTCAAACCTTAATCAACTTAAGTGGAATCAAGGATGAGAGCCTTTGTAATTTGTTTTATCTTTTGAGGGTCTTTTGACTGCTGATTGTTAATTTGGGCCAAGGATAAATGCCTTTCAACACTTATTGGGTCATTTAAGACCTTAAGGACTTTGGGAGCCAAGGATGAATACCTTAAAATTTCATAAGTAATTTTTTAGGTATTTTGAACTTCATCCATTTGTTTAGAGACAAGGATTAAAGCCTGGCAACTCATTATGGGCCCTTAGACCTTAGATTAAACCTGAAGCCAAGGATTGAATCCTTCTAGCTCACATTAGGTCCTCAAAACTTAGGATTAACCTAGATCCGAGGTTTAAAAACTTGGAACTCGTAATATGTCATCAATCCTTAGGTTTTATCAAGATCCAAAGATAAAATCCTTACAACTCATATTGAAAACGGTATTGAGATATATAGACAATAAAAAGGGTTCTTTTCATTTCATTTCAACAATATAGTACATGATTAGAAGTATTTATTGAAATGATTAATATTTCAATTGTGAGTAAGTTTCTATCCATTCATGTTATTAAGTTAATAAAAACTTGGCCTTACTATTTTGACTCCCTTAGGGCCTAGCTTCCCTTCACTTGGATTTCTGGTGAAAATGGTGAACTCTCTCAAGATTATGCCTCACACATTTAATTATATTTTGCAAACATTTTTTTATTGAAGTGGGAAGTCATTCTCTCTTATAACACATATAAGGACCTTATGAGACCTTCATCATTAGACCATGGTTCAAACTAATCCACCATCTGCATTGTTATCTTAACCTTTGTTGGGACAACTTCGCCAATGACTATGGCAAAAAATAATGGATTTTCCCCCGTTGGACCTCTCACTATATTTTTATATGTCCATGAGATGCTCGATAGTTCCTTAGCCCACAAATCATTGGATTTCTCCAAAATATTCTTTAAATTATAAATGATGGTTATGTTGATCAATTCAACTTGAACATTAGCTTAAGGATGGCCTAGATACGAGTAATGGTTTCTCATACCATAGTCTGAATATAATTCTCTAAAGGTCAGTTTATCAAATTATTTCACATTATAAGAGTTGATGGATCTGGGCAAGATGAACCTACAAATCATGTTCTTAAAAATGAAATTGGTGGTCTTTTTGTCAGTGATATTGGCTAAGGATTCAGACTCAGCCCACTTTTTAAAGTCATTAATTTCTTTAATGAATAATTTGTTTTGGCCTTTGCTGAGGGGCAGAGGCCATACCAAATTCACTCCAAATTGAGCGAAGGTAAATGGGATTAGCTTTGGCGATATCTTCCCCATTGTATTCTTTGGAACAAAGGTGAACCTCTCATGCTTATCACACCATTTAACCAAGTCATTATTTTCTTTTCCCCAAGGTAGTACATAAGGATTAGTGCCTTAACACCTAGTAGACTAGGTCTTGGGACCTGTGTGATCAACACATACACCTTTTGGAGGTCTTTAAGGACATAAGTAGTCTCTGATGGACTCAGGTACTACTGCGATGTTGAGAAACATCCATTTTTTTAATATTACCTCACTTCTTATATAGTATTTGGAAGTTGAGGATTGTAATCATCGAGCTTGAATTTGGTTCTTAAATCGAAATCAATCTATAAAGTAGGCCTTGATTGGCGTGGTTCAGTGTGAGCCTTGATTGAACTATACAGTGTTGATCTGGAGTTGGGTAATACATTGTTAGTCAAAGATGATAATCAAAACTCCTACATCTACTTCATCTGACGAGGCCACCCATGCAAGGTGGTCGGCCTCAGAGTTTTCTTCTTTGGGAACTCTTCTAATGCTGGACTTGGAGATTTTTTTCTTCATAATTGCCAAGGAATCTACCATTTTGTCACCTTTGGACTCATAGACTTCATTGAATTGATTGACATTCAACTAAGAATCAATGACGGCCGCTACATGCTCTGATTTTAAGTGAATGGACAAATATAGGGTTTTCAATAAGTCTTCATACTCCACCTCATTATTAAAGTCTTTGAATTTAAAATGAAGAGAAAAAGAAATTACACCTCCTTCTAGGAGTACAACATGAAGTTCAGATCTACTACTTGAGTTATTGAAAGAGCCATCTATGTATATGACCCATGGTAGGAAGATAGGGTCTTTCTCTTGGAACAACAATTTCTTGGGCCCTTAGGCACTGTTACTTTTATCACTAAGACCTTCGTCTCTTCATCCACCTCATCCAAGTTGATTAATTACGCAATGAATTCATTTAAATTATGACCTTTAATGGTAATTTGGGGGTAATACTTGATATTGAATCCCTCCAACTCCATGAACCAATTGACATGCCTCCACGAGGTATCAGACTTACGATATATTTGTCGTAGGGGTTGTTCGGTCATGACCATTACGGTGTGTGATAAAATGTAAGGCCTCAAACATTTGGCTGAGGTAATAAGGTAAATGGATAGATTTTCCATCCTCGATCGCTTTCTTTTAGCCCCTTGTATATCTTAATTATCATAATACATAGAGTATTAACCCCAAATTCTTCCCTGATCAAGGCTAAGCTAATAGTGGTGGGACAAGGATTAAGGTATAAGTAGAAGTCTTCTATAGTGATTCTTTGGGATAGCAAAGGCACATACCCTATATGTTTCTTGAGGTTCTAAAAATATTTCTCTTCTTTAGGAGTCCACTTAAAGGAATTCTTTAACATTTCAAAGAAGGGCAAGAACTTGTCGATCTCCTTGGAGATAATTGCTTGAGGGAAGCGATTCTCCCAGCTAGGATTTGGACCTCATTGATATTCCTTGGTGACTTTATATATAGCAGAGCCTAGATATACTCTAGGTTGGACTCTATGCCATGTCTGGTGACCATAAATCCCAAAAATTTACCTCGAGCGACCTTAAAAGCACATTTCTTTGGGTTGAGGCTCATTTAGTTCCTTATGATGATGAAGGAGGTCTTCGTGAGGTAATGAACATGAACCTATTCATCTAGACTCTTAACCATCATATCATCAACATAAACATCTATTGATTT
Source organism: Sambucus nigra (assembly GCA_949130495.1). NCBI lineage: Eukaryota > Viridiplantae > Streptophyta > Magnoliopsida > Dipsacales > Adoxaceae > Sambucus > Sambucus nigra. Next base: position 160,353,836 of record OX422211.1, on the reverse strand, counting down.
TCTAAGGAGGTCCTTGAATATGGGTTTTACCACCATATAATAAATTACACCTACATTCTTTAGTCTAGATGACATAACTTTATAGTGGTGGGTACCTTTTTTCCATGATAACTGAGGTCTTCTCTTTATTAGTAGGGGACATCCTATTCTGGTTTTACCCAGAGTATGTATCCATGAAGGAGAGGAGTTCATGGATAGCTATGGACTATACTAAAGTGTTAATACTTAGATGAGGGTCGAAATATTTAGGGCATGCCTTATTGAGGTTAGAGAAATCATCACTCATTCTCCACTTCTTGTTGTATTTGGGTATTAATACCATATTAGAGAGCCACTATGTATGCTTTACTTTTCAGATAAAATTGGATTCCAAGAGTTTATCAACCTTTTCAGTAATAGTTGTGTTTCTTTCTAGACTAAAGAACCTCTATTCTATTGGACAGGCCTATAGTTTCAGTCCACACTGAGGTAGTGGACCATGACCTTAGTGTCTACTACGATTATGTCGAAATGACTCTTGGAAAACACATCTTTATTTTCTCTTAAGAATTGGGTCATCTCATCTATAAGGAAGGAGCTCAAACTAGCACAAATCTATATTACCTTGGTAGGATCTTTTACATAAATCTAAATAGTGACTAGAGTTGCAATCAAATCACATCTTTAATTTTTTTCCTCATTTCATGAATTTAGGGTATCCACATTCATAATTTCTATACTTCGAGTCTCTAGTTGGAGCTCAGGCAACTCAAATAGAGTAGGAAATACCTCTATTAGGGTTTTAGTGTTTTTTTAAAAACTTTCTTGGTTGTTTCAAATGACATGTTTTTCTCTTTTATGAAAGTGTTGTAACACTTCCTGACCTTTTGGTCCCCCAATACCTCTCCTATACCCATAGGGGTATGAAACCACATTATCATCCTTCGTATTAATATTAAACCGTATAAATCATTGAGCGATCATTTGACAAGATCATATTATAGGTTTAAGGGAGGTATGCCACTAGGAACTTATTCCAAATGGTTGGGCAAAATTCTCTTCAGATAATGGTGAGGGGTAGAGTGACATACCCAAACTAATATGTACATCTCCCATTAACCCAAATGAAACGAGTGGTAATTAGTTGTATATGCTTTGTGGTGAATCCCATGGACTTAAAATTATCTAAGAACAAGAAATCAGTTTGGTTCTTATATATCAATGAGGACCCTTTTCATGTTTGCATTGCTCATGATTACTGTGATAACAAAGGGGTTGTCACAAGGTAAAAAGGACCTTCTTGAGGTATGTGTTTGGAAAGATAATCATCGGAACTCCCTTCGTGGATTGGCTCTAGTGAAAAACACTATTGACCTTCACACCATCATGGTGGATGCTTCTGAGATGATCTTTTCTAGTTGTGGAAGAAAGTCCACCATTGGAAAAACCTTCGGAGATGGTGTTCACGTTGATCAGAGGGAAATCATTCTTATTTTTTTATTGTTGTTGTGCTAACCTTTTCTTGTGTCTTTCGCCACAAATTCCTTGAGATAACCCTCCTAATCGCACATTCAATGGCCTCTTTGTGCCTAAAACAATCACTAGTATTTTGCTCTTGCTCATTGTGAAACCTACAATATTTATATTTGTGCCCCGCGTCCTCCATACTAGTATTGTTCTCTTGGTCATTGTGAACCTACAATATTTATATTTATGCCACACATCCTCCATGGCTCATGGGCTTTGGCGGAGGTATGTGTTTACACCAAATAATTGTCATCTAGTGAGAGTATGACGTGTATTATTACTAAACGGAAGTTATAGCGGGGTAAAATGCATGGGTGTAATGCTAAAGTAAGCTTAAACATTTGACACATATAAACATATTGGAGTTAGGATTGAGCACTCTGAAGCATTTATAGGAGCACTAAGCATCGTTTAAAGGAGCACTGATGCACCTAAGTAGGAAAAACTATTAGGTAACCACCCACCAATTTCGTGAAAGTGGCATGGCAAGAAACTCTATAAGGAAGAAACTCGAAGACAAAGGAAAGAAGGACTCCTTCCCGAAAAAACAACATTTGATAATTTTATCCTTTCTTTTCTTTTCTCTTCATTTATTTATTGCTTTTCTTTCATTCAAAGTATATTGTAATGTAGACTGTAAGTTCTTTAATAGATTACACAAAGTTTCTTACCATTGCATTTGATTTATTTTACTTTCCTTCTTTATATTTCGTAGTGTAATAATTTTCTTTACTACAGGCTTTACTTTTTTTACTTTATACAATTTATCGTGTTTTCATTTTTTTAGTTAATCATAGAAATTTAGTACTCACATCCAATTTTTCCCTAAGGGAAACACAAGTATTCTTAACTAAATTATTGAACGGTACATAATCATTTAATATTATCACAAGGCTAAGATATATTGGTTGGAAAGACCACAACCTTATCTTGGATGCTCGTAATTAAAATTTTTAACCAGGCTAAGTGAAAACCACAGTAACATGTTTTTGGCACACCCGGTGGGACACAAATGTTGAATTGTTGTTTATAATGGCTAGGACACATATAAGCAATAATGTTAGAATAAATGTTGGTTAACTTTTCTCAACAAGTCAACACATTTCCTCTACTGAGCAAACAATAGTTGAAATTACTCATTAGTTGGGACGAGTTGCTCATGGTGAAAACTTAAATATGCCAATGGCTCTAACAGTCGAAAATATTCACACCAAACTAGTTCTTTGGGTATCCAAAAATGCTTAAAATTTATTAACCGACTAAAACCAATTCTTGATCATCTTTGGAACATAATCCAGAACGTTAGCCCAGTGATCATCTCAATACCTAATAGGTTATAATGGCCATGGATATGCACCATAGTTTGGTGTAAACCAAACAACTCAATCGAATCCATACCATCCTATTTATTACAACCCCAACATAGGTGAGACCAAATTTGAAAATAACGTAAGGATAGAAAATTAGCATAATACCATTGGTCTAGGTATCAATAACCCAATGAAAATTTTAGGACCATCTAACACTTACAAACAGTTGATATACAACAACCTAATAGGATAATTCTCTCTCAGAGGTATCGAGAACTAGACCATACCAAAATGACAACTAATCTAGGATTAATAGGTTCTTCGAACAATGGGATTATCAATAATCCTATATTCAAAAAAGAACCCGAGGAGTTGGGGAACATTAGAAGATTTGAGAACCAATTTACTCAAGTGTCTCAACCCTAATTCTATTAAGCACAATAAAATTTTCCTCCACAAGTGCAACCACTATTGGTATCGCTAGCTCCCTTAGTAAACTCGACAATTCCTCCAAAACAAGGGCAACGACTTAGGGTTAGGAGAAATATGATTATAGACCTCACACGTTAAATATGTGGACTAATCGTTTAGGGGTTCACACCCCAGTTTATATGAGGACATATCCTAAGTGGATAAATAGGTAAGAACTTTTAAAAGGTTTAAATTCCTAACTTTTTCTCTCTTTCCAGGAGATGGAAATAGGTCCACTTTGGAACACATTGCTATGTTTTTAGTTAATGTGTTGATGTTGGAACAATTTGAAGATCTCAAATTGTGTTTCTTTTCAAGTTCACTCACTAATGCAACGTTCTCATGGTTCATAAATTTTGCACTTAACTCTTTCCAAACCTAAAAATAAATGGAAGATATATTCCATGCACTATTCTTGCAACCTGTGCCAGAAGTTTCTATGGATGATTTGGCTAGATTAAGTCAAAAAAACTAATGAAAATATAATTTCCTTCACAAATAGGTTTAAAAAGTCTAAAAATGAGTAAAATAGTCCTGCATGGGTCTAAATTTGTAAAATGGACACAAAATGGATTAGAATTTAGACTTAGAAAGAAATTTGATGCCACTGCGTTAAGAGATTTAGTAGAATTAATTGTCAAGGTATACAGATAAGAGGACCTTATAGAAGAAGATGATGAAATAAATACCTCTTCTTAATAGATATATATAAGGATTATAACTTCCAAATTGATGTTGCTCTTATTATAGTAACTGAAACTATTATATGTGAACAATTGGTTCGAAAGGACTCAACAATAGAGTCTTTTACCCCTTAATTAAAGGGGGTGATAGAAATGTAGTCATTTATCATTTCTAAAGCTAATGAGATCTTCGATTATCTCCTAAATTTTAAGATGTTAAACCACCTAATGATGCTAAACGCCACATGAAATTAACGGTTAAAACTATTCCAAATGGCACAATGTTTTCTCTCATTTAACTAATGCATGTTTGCGACAAGATTCAAGAGTTGATTAGAAGAGGAAAACTAAAATTCATGGAAAATTAGAAAGAAACATGGGTGTGGATGAAGACCCATTACCCTATTTTATAGACATGTAGACAAATATGAAGTCTATTCAGTTACATAGGAACAAAGGGTGTGATGTTTTTAAAATGAAGACTATGGCTAAATTAAAGTCTTTGAAAATTACAATGGCTGAGGATCTAGGAAAAAAGTTAATGAAATACCTATGCATCAAGTTTGATGAACATTATGCACAGATGTGCCATTTTATGGCTTCAAAGGGAAAGAAACAACTGAAAAGCAAAAAGAATGGGAATTTTGGCTATGCTGCTAAGGTCCCAATATTTCAAGGTCAGTAAGAATTTCAAAGAAAAGTTTTTGGAAAGGTGAGGTCATTTTTCCGTCCTTACTACCCTCATGGGAATCCCAAAATTCCACAAAATTACCATTACATTAGTTTTGGTTTCAATGAGGCCAAATCACATCAGTATGTGGGGAACTCGGGGCCTACAAAAGTCACAAAGTCTATCCCAATGGTGAAAGAAGTGCCTGAATGGTTTATAGTTCAAAGCCTAAAAGTGTCTCAGTAGTTTAATGACATAATAAGATGGCCAAAAAAATTGAAATCTTAAAAAGTGGCAATTTGTATGTGTCCATTGATACAGCAACAAAAGTCGAAGAGAACCAGAGTTGGTTATTTCTCGTAACGAATAAAGAAGAATCCAAAAAAATTATAGGGCCTAGAAAGAGGCCTCACATATTATTCGTATAATATGATCAAAAGTGTTTACTTCTTCAACATCAAAGCCAAACCCAAGGTTTTACCAAAAAACCATAGGGAATCTAGTCTTTAGACTTGTTTGTTGAAAAGATCAAAGAGCTAAAAAATTCTATGAGTGTGGATGGGTGGTGGTGGTAGTAGTAGTAGTGTTGGTGGTGGTAGTAGTAGTAGTAGTAGTAATAGTAGTAGTAATAGTAGTAGTAGTAGTAGTAGTAGTAGTAGTAGTAGTAGTAGTAGTAGTAGTAGTAGTAGTAGTAGTAGTAGTAGTAGTAGTAGTAGTAGTAGCAGCAGAAGCTGTAGCAGTAACAACAGTAGCAGCAGCAACAACAGCAGTAGTAGTAGTAGTAGTAGTAGTAGTAGTAGTAGTAGTAGTAGTAGTAGTAGTAGTAGTAGTAGCAGCAGCAGTAGTAACAACAGTAGTAGCAGTAGTAGTAGCAGTAGCAGTAGCAGCAGTAGTAGTAATAATATTAGTCGTGCAGTAGTGGTAGTAATGGTGGTGGTGGTGGTAGTGTTAGCAGTAGTAGTAGTAGTAGTAGTAGTAGTAGTAGTAGTAGTAGTAGTAGTAGTAGTAGTAGTAGCAGTAGCAATTAAAATATGAGTATCAATAGAAATATTAGTGGTAACATCTCTTGTAGTGAAGAAAAAAGGAAGATATAATGCCATTGGATGCCATAACACCTATTCAAAACATTCATGAGCATCAGTTCATCCAATTTGGAAATCTACCTCAGTAAGTGCCAATTAATATGGTTGTGATCCTTCTAAAGATGCTCGAAAGTGAAGAATGAAATTAGGTCCCAACATTGGAGGTAGGTGAAGATGACAAGTCAGAGGTAGATAACTTTGACTTTCTTAGATCTGCCCTAAATTAATATATGGGTTCGAAGAGTTTACTAAGAACATGAATAATCATATCAAACCTTTGTTTATAAAATCTTAGAATAATGGAGGAATAAGTAATAAAATATTAGTAGATAATGAGCAGTTGTTAATATAATGCCATATTCCATGTTTTTAAAAATAAATGAATAAATATGCAAAATTAGTCCAGAATCAAACTATCTCTAGTTTTCTTGGGAATAAAAAAGTTGAAAGGTGTACTACTAGTTGGTATTGAAGTAAGAACTAGAAAATATAAAACTACTTTATTTATCATTGAAGGAAACCCAAGATTTTCATTACTTGGTAGAGATTGGATTCACTCTAATAAATACATTCCTTCTTCTATGCACTAGAAACACATTAATGAAAGAGGATGGGATTGTGGAAGAGAAGGAAGTTTATCCATTTCCTTTTCACACTAGCTCCAGCTATGTGTAGGCAGGACTTGACCAAAATATTATAGGACCAACGATGGCAGGTGCTTTGGTTCTAGAAGCATCAGATAAAGAGGTCTTAGATGAGTCTTGGGATGAGTTATTTTTTGGTCAAATGGGACGAGCTGAAGAAAATAAAATAGTTGTCTAATGGATAGAGCATCCATTGATATTGATTATAGTCCAATGAAGTGTGTCCATGGTATTGTACAAATTTATAGATTTGGAATTGAAAACTAGAAATGGTGAAGAAAAGACCATTATTTGTACTGATTATGTCTTTCAAAGAAGATACGAAAAAAGAAAATCCCAACAACAATGGTGAATTAGCAAGTTCAGCAATAGAGTGTAATGAGCTCATGGTTAATCAACTGAATCCCTTGATAAAAATAAGTTTAGGAATCGAACAAAATTAGAGAGTCACTTACATTAGTGCCGAACTAAGCGAAGAAGACCAATATTTGGTTATAGTCCTTTTATATTAGTACAAGGAATTCTTTGATTGGGAATATGATCACTTGACTATCTTGGAAAACAAATTTGTAGAACACAAACTGCTAATCAAATAAGGCTATAAACTTATCAAAAAATTACAAAGATAAATGACTCCAAATGTCACGACCAAGATAAGCAAAAAAATAGACAGGTTGTTGAAGGTTGGGTTCATTCAAATTTCCATGTACGTTGAATAGATCTTTAATATAGTGCTGGTAATTGAGAAAAATGGAAACTTAAGGATGTGTAGTGATGTTAGAAATCTAAATGAAACCACTCCAAAGGATGAATATCCATTGCTAGTGGTATATTTATTTGTTGATAGATTCGTTGGTCATGTTATCTTCTCTCTAATGGATAGTCATTCTGGTTATAACCAAATATGCATATCTGAAGAAGATGTATATAAAACTACTTATAGGTGCCCTAGTAGCTGGGGATCCTTCAGAACGATAAAAATAACATTTAAACTAATGAATGGAGTTGGAACAGTTTTAGAGCATTATATTGATGATATAATTATCAAATTAAAATACTAAAAGATCATATAATAAACTTAAGAAAGCCCTTTGAAAGGATGAGCATTTTTCAACTCAAAATGAATCATTTAAATTATGCCTTTGAAGTTTCTGTAGGAAATTCCTAGGATATTTAGTACATCAAAAGGGAATTGAAGTTGATCATAAAAAAGTTAAATCTATAATTAGAAGCACAGCTCCTAAAAAATAAAAACGTGCAAAGTTTTTTGGGACAAGTCAATTTTCTTTGTAGATTTATATCTAATGCAACTATAAAAACTAAATTATTTTCTCCTTTCTTGAACCTATAAGATCAAAAGCATCTGAATTAGAAGGATGAGCACGAGCTATCATTATGATCACTTAAGAGATACCTGTCAAGACGCCTATTTTGTCACCTCTAAAATAACGGAAGCCACTGAATTTCTATATCTCACCCTCTAATGCAAAAACTGTAGATCTATTGGCAAAAGTTTGTGAGAACCAAAAAGAAAAAATGTGTATTACCTTAGAAGGTTTGTAAATTATTGTGAATGTAGATATTACATAGTGGAAGATTTATGTTTGACTTTATCTTTTGCCAATATATAATTAAATTATTATCTATAGCCTAGAGAGGTGTTTGAAATTTCAATGTTTGATTTAATCAAATATATGTTCACTAGACCTATTTTGTGCAATAGAAATGGTAAGTGGTATTAGATTTATTTGAGTTTTATCTACATTATGTACCTCAAAGAGCAGTAAAAATACAAGCCTTGGTTGATTTTTGGGCAGATCATCCATGTGAGGATGATCCAGAAAGGTAATATGAGATAAGATATGTATCTTTAAGACCATGGTAGTTATGGTTTGATGGTTTACAGACCGAGATAATGTCGGGTATAGGGGTGGTTATTGAATACATTCAACATATTAAAACTAGACATGGGTACATGTTAGGAGAGAACATGTGTTCCAATAATCAAGTGGAATATGAGGTTGTCATAATGGAGCTAAAGATTCTTCAATGTTATAATGTTTATGTTGGAGAAATTTATGGTGATTCCAAATTGGTTATAACAAGATAGTTAATTGGTGAATATAAATGTATTCATTATCGTTTAACTGTATATAACCGAGTGGTTTTAAATTTATTATCCAAGTTAAGTCACACTAAATTATGTTCCTGGATTTTTAAATGAAGAACCCCATGAAATGTCTCAAAAGGCTTCACGTTTTAGGCTTAATGAAAAGTTCAAACTTAGTTTCCTTTATGGTTTATTATCACTGTTACGTAATAGGTGGCCATTGGTTGAAATCAAGAATGTTGATATTTAATAGGATTGGAGAAAACCATTAATTGTATATTTAACTGACCCAACAATGAAGAGTGATAGGGATATCAGACTAAGAGAAACTAGTTATGTTAAGTATGTTGGAAAATTATTCAAAAGCGTTGGTAATTGAATGATCCTACAATGCATAAATAATAATGAAGGTTTAACATCCACATCAGAAGTCATTAGGGAATTTGTGGGGCTCATCAGGGTGGTCATAAGAAGAGATGGTTATAAGAACACGTAGACTTTATTGTCTTGGCATTTTAAAATATTGTATCGAGTTGGTAAAAGGATGCAAAAAGTACCAACAACATATTCCTCTGAAACACGTGTCTACTATAGACTTATAATATGTAGTAAAACCTTGGTCATTTAGAGGATAGGTTATTAATGTCATTGGCAACATTTATCCTCCATCCTCCAAATTGCATAGTTTTGGGTTAGTTGAAAAAACTATTTTTCCAAATCGGTAAAAGAAAAAGGCTTGAAATCAATTACCCATAATTAATTGGTACATTTCTTGCAAGACATTGTATATAAATTTGGAATCCTAGAAACCAAAACCTCAGATGATGCAAGGATCTTTGAATTAGTTTTGGTCTTAGAATTTACTTTAAGGTTAGGTACACCCTTGAAAAAAGCATCGTCTTAGTACGATCAATCAAATGATGAGGCAGAGGCTACTAATAAGGTAATTAAGAATAACCTGAGCAATGTTATTGAAAAATCCAAATGATTGGAACAATTTGTTGCTAAAAGTTTTATAAGCTTATAAGACCTCTAAAAGGTCAAGTAATGGGATAAACCCATATGCCATGACCTATGGGTGTTGTTTTACTAATTGAAATCATTATAAATTCATTAAGAGTGGTGGTCCAAAATGAATTAGCAATATATGGCTATGACCAAGCTATGCACATGGAGCTGAAAACATAGATGGAGATAAGGTTCCGAGCCTTAAGCAATATTCTGGTTATAAAGACAAAAAATAGTTGATAGCTATAATAAGAAAGTAAAGAAAAGGACTTGGTTTGGAAAACCATTTTTCCTATAGGATTTAACGATCCACCTTATGGAAAATGGTTGCCATAATGGGAATGGGTATTCCAAATTTATAGCTCATTTAAGGGTGGATCATACCATTGAAGAGGCGTCAATGGTTACATTCACATGAGAAAAAATTCCATATTTCTAAAGCCAGATTACCCAAACATTTGGGAAGCAAGCAAATAACAAAAAAATCCACAATTCCATTAAATAATAGAAATTACATTTAAATAAAAATGTCTAAATAGAAAAGACCTAAAAGTGGTCCAAAAGTTTTCATATCAAAATATCTTGGTTATAATTTGAAGCTCTTTGTCCTGAAACTAGGTTGCATCTCTGGTTGAGAGTTGTATTTCACCAACCAATTGGCTCATTCTTTGTTGACAATTAACCTCCTCAAAAATGCCCAGATCTAGATCAACATTGACTCTAGCCAACTATTTTCAGATATCATGGAAGTCTTTTTGGTTCGAGTTGCTCCTAAGTTTTACAAGCCTTTAGCTGCCTTAATTCTTTTAATAGATAAATGGGCTTTGTCTGTAGGCAAGGCATTCTTTGCGGCCTTTTCTTAAGTCATAATTATGATGTGATATGGTAGTGAAAATACACTGGTTTTTTGATGTAATATGGGAGTGCAAAGACTCCATTGTTTAATTCCCTCACGCCACTCTCTTCCAAGCCTTAAAGTTTGGAAATATAGGAAAAGGCCACCTTAAATATGCTAACAAACGTAAAGTCAATTAAGTTCTTAAATGGAATTTTGGCAAAGAACCAAAGAATCTATAAATCTTTCAGAGCCTCCAATTTCCAATATGGAAGAATTGGTTGAGCTTGGATGAGATGTTGGAGTCACTATTCTACACTCCTGATAGAAATTTCTAGATCTTGAATTTGTGCCTTCGACATGATCTCTTGAAGTTTTCTAGGGAAGGAAGTGACCTCTTCTATTGTCATCAGTCTAGGAACATACTTAATTAGAGGATGGACCTCGGCCTCAGGAGGTGCTATTTTCAATGGTAAAACACTTGGGCATTGAACATTTTCAAGAAATGGTGTAATGACAGGTGATTTTGGAACAATTCTAGTAATACTGGAATCTTCCATAATTTCTTTTTCTTTGAGAATTGAGATATCAATTCTCTAATATTCAGAGACGGTATTGGAGATAGAAGAATTAATGGTCTTTGGGGTTGTTTTTTCCTTAAGAACTAGGTAAAAGTGGGGATAGATGATAGAGCGGGAGTATTGACTAGATCATCAACTAACTCCTTTATTGAATCATATATTGGGGATTATGTAGAAGATGTTAGAGGTTTTTTGAAAGGGATATGCTCATCCATATTGACTAATATATCATCTACACATGTGGTAAGAGAAAGTCAGTTCTAAGTAAAATTTAGAATTGCTTCAAAAGGAAGAGGCATTAGCATAAATACCAATTGGACTTTGTGTACAAAATTTCTTGCTATTATTTTCATGTATTTAATTTAGGGAATAATGAGCATAGAAGAGATGATAGGCTCAATAGTACCTGAGGATGTATTGGTTGGATTGTAAAAAGAAGACCTTGACCTATCTGGTCGAATAAGAGGAGCTTTTCTTCATCTATGGCCTCCCTTAAAATTTCCTCCTCCAAAGCCTTTATATCCTCAAGAGATAATTTTCTCTTGCTAAAAGAATCATACCATTCAGGAGGTGAAACGTATTAATTACCATAAATAGTTTAGATAAGGCTAATACAAAATGGATAAGATTACAATAAATAACAAAAATTTTACCAGAAAAAGAGGACTCTAAAGGTTATGGGATTGTATTCAATAACTTTAAGAAGATTGTGATGTAGTTGGACCACCAAGAAACAAAAATTTTCTCCCTTTTGCATTAAACATAGCCCAAACAATTCTGAAAGTGTCTCAAACATTACGATAGTCAATTATGACTTTCAAAATAGTTGTCTTTGAGATTTGATTATACCTTGAAAACATATGAGGATTGGCACGAGACCTCATGGGAACTAGAATGGACTAGTAAAAGCCAAATTGTCTGGAATATTGGATAGGTGAGAAGATTTACCCAAAACAACTAGAATTAAGGGCAGTGGGAGGTAATGTTCAGCAATACAAAATCCCTAGAAATCAAAATACTCCCACAACAAGGATCATTCTATTTTTAAATGGAGAATTCCTCAAAATTGGGACTAGCCAAAATGGTGCCTCAGTGGGTGCCAGTAGAAGTTGCAAATATATCCATGGCATGTCAATTAGAAAACTTCTAAACATATTGATGAGAGCTTCGAAGCTCCTTTTCTCAATATTAGAGCGATAATAAGAATAAAGATGGCTCAATTTAGAATTATGTTTTTAAATGGCTAATCTCTAAAAATATAAATGCATGCAACCACATTTGAAGGACCCATGGTGGGACACTTTTTTAGCATTAAAAAGGTCCTGAATAAGATCATAGAAGCTCTTTTAAAGAGATCCCAAAATATAGGTAGCAAGGGAAACTTCCTTACTCTTCATAAGTTGGAAACTAAAAAGGATGATTATAGCATTACCCTTTGAGACTTGGGGCAAAAGACATGTTTTAATATCTCGAGCAGAAGAAAATAAAAATACTCCTTATCACCCACGCTCTGAGTTCCCTTCATATGTAAATGAATAAATGTAGAGTTTGCCAGGTGGATGTTTCCACTTTTTAGCTTTCATGGAATGTCAATAGGAGACATATATGGGTGAAATTCCTTTGCTAAAGATCTAAACCTGAATTATTTAACACATTGGGACCTACCATCCAAAAACCAAATTTGAGAGAATTAAATGTTGAGATCCAGAAGAAAAATGCATTTGGAGTAACTAATGAATCACGTTAAATATCCCTTATAGAACTTGGATTAACTAATGAATCACTTTAAATATCCCTTATACTAAGTGAACAACATCAAAAATCTTGAGTTTCTCCATCGTTCTTGCTCTGTTAGCAAGAATCCGATGTAGCCATTTGGACCATTTGTCATTCTTTAACTATTTGGGCCAAAGCCTAAACCTAAATGAAGGCATTACTTGGAGGATAGTAGAGTTTGGTATTAGGAGATTGTGGTCCTTAAATCTAGGGTGGAAAACAAAAATAAACATTAGGAGTTTGAAATAAGGACCAACAATGGAGAGGGATTCCCCATTAGAAGATTTGATAAGATAGACAATGCTCCTAAAAATAATGGAATTATTGGCTAAGAGACTATTTATAGTATCATCAACTAGAAGGTAATCATCAGTGTTTGAAGAGTTATATGCCATTAATGGTGAAGAGTTTGAAGAGAGGGAAAATAGTGATGAGAGCTAAAAGTTTTCTTGGAAAAAGAAAGAGAACGATAAAAAAGGAGACGAAGAAGATAAATAATCTTTACTATATTAATGGTACAATTTAAAATACAAAAGAAACAAGAAGATATAAACACGTGTCTCTAAAGACATATTCTAAAAAATGGAATGATGGGGGAGTGGAAAGACAAAAAGGATCCTTTAGTGACTCCTTCAATGAAAATCTTTCATGATCAAACTTCCTGGTCATTAATCTCCATTGAAAACAAAATTAAATATTGGGAGTCCCAAACCATTCAAATATTTTTGTTGAAAAGACTTGAAAAGGTTGCCTATTTGATAAGAATTAATTATTCCAATTGGCATCAAAAGTTATCATTTGGACTCTTCCACCTGTGCAATGAGATTTCATAGGACCGCTACAGATAATGAAACATGCAATCAGGATATGCCATAATTACTATTTCACTTGGCCTAAAAGTATAAAAACAGTTAAAAGTTCATGTAACATACCAAATTTGGTTAAACCATAGGATGTTCATTAAATGGTTAAATAACTATTATGCCTCGATGATTAAAAACAAAATAGTTCAATTACAAAACATAAAGATAGTTCATGAAGTATTTACGGTGTATTGGTTTCACTAAAAACCATCAACAAACATTCAAAATAATGCAACATCTTTTTCCATTACATTGCAAGTTTGAGACTCATAAAAGATGAAAAAAAATAAAACATCACACTTTCGGAAGAGGGTTGTAGTATGAAAAGGCATGAGTCACAAAATTGTGGGAAATATTCCATAAATAATCGAGATGCTTTTTTCTAAATCTAGATAATACTTTGTTTGGCTCAATTGAAATAATGGTAGCTCATAAGATTAGGAATTCTACACAGCCTCTTGAGCTTTATGTTTCAATGCCTTAGACATAAGGTGGATGGATTCCGATTAGAGGGTTTAAAAACCCAAGTTAGTTGGATCTTGTTATACATTTAAATAGAACTTCTAAAAAAATTCCACTCCTCTAAAACCCCATTCGAACAAGAGTTAAGATCATAATAAGATTTAACTCGAGCCGTATACCTTTCAAAATTAGTAGAATGTTGACTAAACCTTTTGATGAATAAAGGGTAGGTTTTAAAGAATTTTGAAGCATGGGATTGTGGTGTTTGAGGGAAATTCGGAAGATGGTCAAGTATTATACAAGCCTGACAAAATTTATTACTGGATTTTCCTTTCAGTAATATAGTGATAGGAGTATGGGAAAAGGGGTGATGGACTTATAAAGCCTTATCAACACTAATGTCGGAAGATGGATACTCTTAATAAAGATGGGTGGTTGGTAAACCATCATTTACATATCGTTTGAAATTATCAATCGACTACCTACCAATTTATGGGTGTCGGCTATCAGGTGATAGAGAGGATCAGTAGACAAAATGGTTTCAATAACTAAATCTTCGAAGGCATTTAACTCAAAACTACCTTCAGATAAAATAAATAAATTATGCATTGCATGTAAAATTAGATGATGTGAATATTGGTTGAAGGTGTGATAAAGAGAGATGACCTTGTCATACCTAGGAAAATCATATGTGGAATAATAATAGGCGACCAAAATATTTAAACACTCATAAACCCCAGTTCAAATAGGATAATGGGGTTTTATTAGTCGTGACCAAGCGTAATCGCCCAGAATTTCATGGTTTAATGAAGGATATGGCACATATGTCAATTATTTAAGGAGAGAATTGGGGCGTATGACGGAGGATGGACTAGTAGATATTTGTAACGAACACAAGTGGGATAACAAGTCTTGTCAATGGGATTTTGGGCTCATGATTAACTACTATAGCTCCATGCGTGTCAATCACCCTTATCTCATAAAATAAAGACTTGTTGATTCCAGAGAAGGATTCAACACTCTGATAAGGAGTAAGGAAGTTATATATTTAATTAGCTTAATCGTAGAAGATCCAAAAATAGTACGGCCTACCATATACTACAATAGTTTATATGGAGCCTTTGAGGATGATTGCACGGGAGAGAATATAATAAAGAGAGGTGGATAAGGAGTAACAAAGTACGAATTTGAAGTGCATTTAGTAAAAAGAACTGAATCCCAAGAGCCCCAATCTCCAACACCAGATTGGTTCCCGTCGTTGGTCAAAAAGGTTGCAGCAGTAGCTGTAGCCTAGGGATCTTCATTAATAGATGATGAATTTAAAGGGGAGGTAAACTCAAGGACACTCGTAGGGCTAATTTCTTAAATTTATTGCGATTCCATTGTTGAGTGTATAGAAGATAAAAGAGAAAGATATAAAGAATGAAATTGAAGAGATGGATGGACTGAAGTGAAGATCATTTCATCGCCAGTAGATGATTGTATAGGTATTATATGATTAGAAGTTATGAAATGCAACTGAAGAGACTCGTGGACAGAAATGAAGATCATTTCACCCCTAACATATGATAATAAAGACACTATGTGATTAGAATTCATGATGGTACTAACGAGGAATAGTGGAATGGGAAAGACAATAGTCCACCAATCTTTTTTTTTTCTAAAAATTAATTAATGTGGGGGGTATGTTTACGCCATATAAATATCGTCCAATGAGAGTCTTCCACATATTATTATTAAACAGACAATATATCTGAATAAAATGTGTGGATTTAACGCTAAAGGAAGCATAAACACTTGACACATGTCAAGATAATTGACGTGGTATTAAGCACTAAGCAGCGTTTATAGGACCATTAATGCACTTATGAAGTAAAACCTAATTGGGTAACCACCAAACAATTATGTGATAGTTTACTGGCAATAATTTCTATTAAGAAGAAACTTGAAGACAAAGGAAACAAGTACTCCCTCACAAAAAAACTACAGTTACTCATTTTATCCTTTCTTTTCCTTTTTTTTCATTGATTTACTGCTTTTCTTTCATTCAAAGTAGATATAAGGTAGATTATAACTTCTTTTACAGAATATTAAAAGTTTGTAGAGTTTATATTTTTTCTTTTAATTTCTTCCTTTACATTTCGCAGTGTAATAATTTACTTTACCACATTTATCTTTCTTATAGTCTTTACTTTTATTTTAGTTTGCAATTTACATCATATTTTGTTCTAGTTAATCGTATCAATTTAGTAATCACGTCAAAGTATTCCCTAAGGGAAGTAGAAGTCTTCTTAATTGAAGAATCAAAGGGTAAAATATTATCCCGTTTTATCACAAGGCTAAGATATATTTGTAAGAAAGTCCACAACCTTGCCTAGAATGCTCATAAGTAAATATATTAACCTGGACAAGTGAAAATCACACAAAGCATAGGATATCCTGAGCTTCTTCTGATGCAAAGACCCCTTCTACGATGGTTGAGAGAAGGGTAAATGTTTTTCTTTCGAAGGTACATTCTTCTTATCTCCATTCTCTTCTTAGCCTCAACTACCTCATGGGACTTACCAAGATGGGATAATACATCCTTCCTCTTTCCTTGGTAGGGGAGTCTATGGAATGGCTTGTTATGATTTCATCTTTATTATTCATATATTGTTTAGCTCTCTTTAGTAGATCAATCATAGATCTAGGGGCCTTTTACTTAAAGAACTCATAAAGTCATTCAAGGTAAGACATAATATGAAGGTGGCCACAAAAATAGTATCATTCAAGTCATCCACTTATATGGATTCTTTGTTGAACTTATAGGTGTGTCCATCCCGATATCTTTTCCCTCCCCGAGCATTTTCGAGGGAAAAAGAGGGAGGATAAATGTCTCGCCCCCTCGCAACATCGTGGGAGTTCTTGGGCCATCGTCGGTTTTGAGTTGATGTAAGAGATAGATTCGCCTGCCTATTTTTCACAAAATAGGCA